>CAXIVR010000008.1:2920843-3520843 GCA_964035755.1 Teleogryllus oceanicus | reverse complement strand
AAGAAACCTGAAAGCAGGAATGTAAAGACTATAGATTATACGATTTTACATCAAACTCAATTCTCTGATGGACTATGTGTTTGCCAGTGGATATGGTTTGATTATTTTCCCCTTATTTACAGACCAACGAAATAAATTTATACGATTTGAAATGGCATTTTATAAAATATTTATTAAACCCATTTTAAAATAAATATTCATAAATCTTCGGAATTATTTGAAGGATTAATTTTTATGTTGATAGCAATAATAGACACCCTACAAACGCATAGAACTCAATGACCATTAAAAAATCACTGCCCAGACATTATCACTGTAGTGGTAAACGTCTGGAATTAACCAATATCTCTCGTAATTTGATTTGGATGAAACACAGATTGATTGATACCTTCTTCTCCTAACGATAATGTTCTTAGTGCTCACTGGTTTAGTCGCAACAAATATACCAATGCAGACGGAGAATAACTCAGTCAGACCAGAGTGCCTCTAGCCGACCTTCATATCAGGAAATTCCCGTCATCAGCCAGCGGCCGGCTTGGTGTGATCGTGATGTTTTATGGACTACCGTCAGTGTCAGCGTTGAAGCCACAACAAAGAGCCACGGTCCGTGCGCAATCTTTCCTTACATGTACAACCATGCACTACACTACCAGACATACTGAGAGACCAGTCTGGAGGCTATAGTGTAAAACATGCGCACGTGACCCGCAATAGTGACCATAGTAGTTGACGCGTCCGGAAACAAAAACGACTTTCACATTCAACTCACAGAGGCGGCATTTTCTTAGTACAAGCTTTCACACCGTACAATGATCACACGTTAAGCGATGCAAAAGCAGCTCTGAATATTATCTTTTATTGTAATCTTGGATAGCACCGTAAGAATTCACAATTCTCCATGTACTCTCTTAACGTGTATTTGAATTCAGCTTTTGCATCTTGCTTGTTAGAAATCGATAGCAACGAAGGCGGCGACTCATTGACCACACAGTCACATACAATGTTCAATCCTGATCCTGCATCTTTTCGTTTAATTGCGATGACCTTTGACGACACGAATATTTATCATTTCAACCAAGCATCCGTACGCAAAACTCCATTCAGAAGGCGCCGTCTCGTTTTCTTTCATTTGTACTCTGGACGCGGCATGCAGCCATTTAACATAATTGCCCGAAAACATAAACAGCCTTCATCAACAATAACTCTTCCATTGAGCCCATGCACGATGCTGGAGTACAACCTTGACATCAGATCGTACCGCTCGCGATACTATTTTAGTCATCATGTTGCCCACTTCCATCTTTAAGATCGAATGATTCCACTTCTCTAAGCAGTCTATCCAATTGAAAGTGGAACAAACTCCGGTCTGATGGCACTGCTAGTCAATGGATGTCAACTCCAGAAACACTGTGGTGTGCTTCAGTAGAGCACAGTAGAGACAGAAGCAAGATATGGTGAAGTGAGTGAGCGATAAGTGATTCACATCAATCCAACGATGGTTTATTTTATTGGTGAGACTCAGGTGTCAGGATATATCTTCCATCGCACCACGCGAATTTTGTCGCATCATACCACCGCAGAGGGAGAAAGTATCATTCAGGTGACGAAACAAGAGAGATTAGAATTTATCAGGAGGCTTCTTTTAAGTTTGAGATCTTTTACTTACTATTTACTATTATTACAATTATATCGTTACTATTACTGCTATTTAATAATAAATCGTGGCAACATAGGACAGCCGGCTTTGCTTCCTATCTGAGGAAGGCGAACGAAGGGCTTTTTCGCCCTTACAAAATCCATGGTGTCGGCCCGGTGGCCGAGATCGCTAAGGCAGTAGTGTCGTGGTGATCTCGGACCAATGGGTAGCGGGTTACAAATTCCGCCTCAGGCATAGTTGTATTTGTGTTTCTCCTTTCACCATAACACATAACCATTTCCTTTCATCTTCATGATTTACCATGCCGTTAACGCAATGGTAATTCAACAATGACCGAAAATGTTGATGCGACCTTAAATAACCAATACAAAAATCTACGAGAGTGTGAACGAGTGAGAATCTCATCGAAGTTTGAACCAACGGGCTTTAGTATGACGCGATAACACGGGTATAAAAATAGAAACCGGATTTAATTGTAGGTCTCGTTGGCCCCCCACCCATATGTGACATTTATCAACTCACCATGTCCTTTCTATTACAAATAGAAAAGCAGATCGAAAGTGAAGTCATAGATGACATTCTTGATAATATTTTATGTCTCGCTATTACAAAGTTGAAAATTTAGAAATAATTATAAAATAAAATTTGCAATGTATTACGCTTGTTAATGTTTTGCAGAAAACCCATAATTCATAAATACATACGATAAAGATTGTTGGACACTTATTTTCGTTAAATATCAAAATAATGGTGCCACAACTGACTGAAATTTCTTGCATAGTAACGGAGATGGATGCGTAATATAATATAATTTCGGTTCATATTAGCAAATCTTAGCCATCAAGTGTAAAACTCAGTACCAATTGACCAATCGTATTCACTGATGCACGAAAAGTAATAATTGCCAAATGCGATCGATGTACATTCTCGGGTTCTCATCGCAGCACAATCTTTTGGACGTCTCCTACCGTGAAGCAAACGGCCTCAGCGACTTGTGCAATAACGCCGAATAACCTTAGTGCAGTGCAGTTAAAGCGGGTATATGGTGAGGCCGCGGGCAAGGTAACAAGCTCCCGAAGCTTGACCTCCCGAACACTGAGAGATGCCAGAAGAAATTGCACTGTCGTTCGGGCATTGGCAAAATAAGGGTTGAAGTCGTAGGCTTCCATGGCCGGAGTCGTGTGAATGATCTTTGCTCCTATTTTCGACGCGCCGTCTATGTCACCCAGACAGCCAAGATCATTCTCAAAAAAGAGGCTTGTTCAAATTGCTCAAGAGGAAGTAGATTGTACCTCACTGGATATCCTGGCTCATGACAGTCATTTGAAGAAATTATTTGATAGTTATTATTTGCAAATTTAGCTATAATAATTCCTGTTTTCTGTTAAAACCAAGCCAATCATTCAATAAATAATACATCAGTCAGATTTCAAATTATCAATTTAAAGTAAATTGTTTAAGCAAAAATATCTTAATTTGTAACCGTGTTTATAAGTGATGTAATATTAAGTTTCTACGCACAGGTAAGGAGGTTTAACAGACAAACATTCTTATCTGTTAAAAGTGCTGTTCGGCCGTAAGCGCGAATTGTTAACTTGAAAGGCTTGTAAACTTATTTCACCTTATTTCAAAATGCAATAAATAACCTAATGATTTAATAACACAAGACAAGATAGAAAACAAAGGCAAGTTCACGCCATACAAGCATATTCCTACCCTTGGTAAAAATGCTTATACAAACCAGAATTAAAATAAACCAGGAAATAAAATTAATAATAATAATAAATAGTAAATAATATACCATAATTCAAATCTCAGACCGGGAGCAAAGGCTCAGGGCATAGCTGATATTGCTGCAGTGCCTCTGACCGGGAGGTCCTTGGATTCGAGTCCGACGGCGGCAGGATTTTCGACAGTAGCTTTTCAGCTACATCGAATTCAATCAGTGTCTGGAGGAGAATTGAGCCAGATCACTTTGCAGTAGTTTCCCGTCATTTCTCTGATGAACACCAGGAGAATACCGGAGCAGTACCCTAACAAACGGGCCATGGACCGCGTGCGTCTTTATCTTCTCTTCCATGTCCTATCCTCACCCCTTACACACGCCCCATTAACGCTATATATTCAGGAGACCGATCGGGTTGAGCTTGTCCGTCTGGAGCAATTGCGGTGAAGAATCTGTTGAGACAACCCATAACGGCGGTAGGTCAGCGCCGGATCTCACCATCCAGTGACGGGAAGATCACCCCACCCTCCCAATAAACATGTACTACACTTACGGAATAATTACCTCAATTTGACGCTCCCGGAACCACTAATCAGTAAATCCTCAGATTTGTTTGATAGAATAAATCACAGGAAACACATTTTTTCGGATATGGCCCACTGTTGCCTATCGCGCAACTATAGCGCGCATACTGTACTCTGGGGTGGAAGTGAAGAGCGGAGTCGAAGTTGCCGTGGTCATAGGACCGCCCGGCTTCCCAGGCAGGCAAGTAGCTCGGGCATTGCGCAGTGTGACGAGCCGGAGGTGCAGTTGAACGCAGCGTGAAGTGTGCTCTCGTCCGTGTGCGTGTTTTCAGTATGCTACGTGTTTATACTATTGTACTCGATATACAACTGTAGGAGAGACCAATGAGATCCTTCACCACAAGATCATCCATCATCCAGTTCTTTAAGTCGCACCAACTGGAGTGAGCTTCTTCTTAAGTCTCAGTACATATTTCCTTTTACTGCTAATTGTAGATTCAATTGATTCTCAATTATTGATTATTGAAAAAAGTACTTGTGAATATAGAGTCAGTTACGATAATAAAGTACTTACTGAAATATAAGTCAGTTACAGTAATAAAGAAGTACTTACTGAATTTAAGTCAGTTACGATAATAAGTACTTACTGAATATAAGTCAGTTACAGTAATAAATTACTTACTGAATATAAAACAATTACGGTCAATGGTTTTAGCCGTTGACTCACCAGAATCTGGTCAAGCAAATAAAGCAGTTTTCCGTCACAAAGTGTCACAATTTGCCACAGGAGTACAATACTTTATACAGCAGTTGTATGCGAGAAAGTAAAAAGTTGCTTTGTTTCAAATTTTGTGATTGTGATTCGAAGGAGCGTACTAAACATATTTTCAGTTTACTTAGCTGTTTTTTCCTTCATTGAGGAAGTAAATTCGTTTTGTTTGTGCAAATTAAATCGAAGGTTAGAGTCATAATCTAAAAAGAAACACATTTATAAAACATTTCCTAAACAAATTTTAAAATTAATATAAATAACTTAAAAAATCATTCGGAGATTCACACTTTGCACCGTACAACTTTCGCATCAGTAGTAAGATCGTCATATATTGCTAATTAGGACTGTAGTTTTGCATCTCGACTAGACGCAATAGGGCAATATAAACTTGTGATATCTACGACCAGTAAACATCACTGCAACGTGAAAGCACACTCATTGAGATGTTACATGGCGGTCTCAATGTTTCTCAAAATTAAAGGTTAAATTCGTGATCCGCGACGTCAGTGTACTTTTCACGTAAAGGAAAATAATCTCGATCGCGGACGTGCAGGACTTGTGAGAACACAACGCGTCTTCATGGGCTACCTGAAGGAGACAGAATGGAGTAATAATTTCGAGAAAATGCTGTTTTTAAATATTTCTTTCCTTAAAAATATGTTTCATTTACTACTTTTTGTAACTTATTGTTGAGTACGCTTAATACATAAGTTAAGATATTCTGCCACAATGTTAGGACACTTAATTGCAAATTAATGTCATTAAAATATAATAAAATTGAAGGAAATAAACATAATACTCTAAAATGTTTCGTGAAAAAATACCAAAATATATAAAATATGTAATATTGTACCAAATATATAAAATATGTAACGAAAAATGAATATTGTGTTAGGACGGAGCCGATTTGCCAAGAATACAAATTTGAAAACGATAAGTAGAAAGACAAAATGTTATAAAAATCGGACTCTAGCCACGAGTTTCATTAGCCGCTTGCGCCGTCCGCTACCGAATGATCTCTTATGTTTTTAGGCGAGTAAATGGGCCTTCCAGAGAGGGACGATGTTCCAATAGTGGAATGGGAATTGAAGGGTGTGGAGAATTCATTTACGAAATCTCTTAGGCAGTGGACAATGCGGAATCAAATGGAAAACGATCTAAATGGATCTAGTGAAATTCAAAGAAAAATGTACCGACCAAATTATTGAAAATAGTTATTTTTAAGGAGTCCAAATCATTGAATGCAAATTTTAACGTTCGCTATGTATGTGTCTATATCTCTACATTAATAAAATCCAATCATTATGGAGAAATTAATTTTGACATTATCTGATATAGTAAACTTCTCATTTATTAAACCAAAATTATTTAGTCCTAGAAGTTCACTATAGCCGGAGTCGTTTCTATTCACTACGGCAGGATATAGGAAACCACAAAAGTATTGTTACAAGTCGTTACGTATTTATTCGACTTATAAGAAAAAGTGTGAGGATTTACAAATTCTAGAACAATGCAATCACTATTCACTGATAACACAAACTTGAACGTGTTTCTAAAAATGTAATTGAATTGGTTGTATTTACCACAATATGTAGGTATGTACTTTGACAAACTAGGGCAAGAGTTCTGCTCAAATCTTAAAATAAGAACGTATTACACCATGAACTGTGGCTGATTTTTCTTAAAGGATCCGTGTCGGTTGATTGCTAGGGATAGCTTTTATATCTACTCGAGATTTGCATTTAAAACATTCTTCAGACTTACGAAAGCTCGATATTTTCACTCCTGTATCCTCACACTAACGTACTTGTTCTAACACAAAATGTAGACTATCTTCATTAGCTTATTTCATCTTGAACCATAAATAATGGACAAATGACGCCAAACGTAATTGAAAATTAATTTCAAGTGAAATTAAAGGATTGTGTTCATGCAAAACACTGTTTATAAAGCTAGTCTTCGCCTCTCGAGTTTACCTCAAGCATTTTAAATATTATTATTATTATTATTATTGTTGTGTTATTGTCTATTATTGATTATTATTGGCGCATCGACTGTTTCTAACCACGCTACTCGATTTGCGGGTGTAACTTTTTAGGATCAGTTTTTTCTTTGCATCCCTCAGTATGGCAAGGTTGTTGCGCCTTCGGTGAATTCTGAGAGATAGGATGATGATGATGAGGTGTGAGACAATCACAAGGACCATGCCTACTCATGGCTCGAGCACAGCTGCATGCTGCGCTGACAATGGCACCGCAATCGTCTGCGCCACGAGGTCAGCCTTATTATTAATAACAATAATAATATTAATAATAATATTATATTTATTATATTATTATTATTACTATTATTATTATCATCGAAGGTTCTTAGATCTTACAAGATATTGTGAAGAGCATTGAAGTCGACCGGCCATAGCCAGTTTGTGCAAAGAAAGGATGAAATGGAAAAGCATCCTTTTCATAGCACTGTAGATATTGAATTCATCTATTTTCCGTTGCACTTGGCTGAAGGAAATACGCTTGAAAGACTAAACCTCGATGTTAAGCACTTTTTCTGGGAGCTTTTATAAGCCCAGCAAATAATGCGCAGGGACTGAAACCACATTTCCCATCAGAGATTAACATTGGATTTTACTAGTATGCTACGAGAATAAATTCAAATGAATTTGTGAACTATTTAAATTATCACATATTACATTACAGATGTTCTGCTATATTGCATAGGCTAGGCCATTTCGAAATCGAATAAAGCAAACAAACAAATAAATAAATAAAAATAAATAAATAAAGAAAGTAAAAATAAATAAACAAAATTAAAACCTTTAAAGAATATTATGTTTCAATAACATTTTTAATGTTAAATAATGTGAAACAGTGGACTAGCAAACATCGCAATTTAGAAATTATGTTCGCACCAAAATATAAGTATCCCTTAATAATTTTATTACAGCTCTAAGACTACATACAAAGACGGACATAATATAAATTACATATTGCCCATTATTAAGAAGAAAAATGGAAAAATTATTACCAAAAGCTGTTTGGATATTCGTATGTAATTGCATTTCAACTTCCTTCTTCGCACGTACTTGCACTGACTGTTTGGTGCCCCAACAGATACTGACTACTCCTCTTAAAAGCTGTGGGAGAGGAGCTGTTTTTACCTCCACGGAACGCGAGGATTGTGTGGCCCTCTTACGAGTCGCTGCTCCTCGCGTAACGACTACCTGTGATGACTCCTCAAAACGACACGACGACAGGTTTTAGCATAACGTTAGAATGATGTTCAAGGTCATGCACGTTTCTTCCAATACGAATAGGTCATGTATCCTTTCCAACTTTGAATGTCGCATATCATCACTATCATCGTGGGGGCGTGAAACAGTGCATCAACTGGTGTCACTGCGGCACTGACCAGGAGGTCTTAAGTTGGAGTCCCGACGGCGGCAAGATTATCGACACTGGCACTGTGCTGGGTCGATTTAGACGCTGCCGGGAGGTAATTTCTGCGACCAGCGCATGATCTCGGTGAACCGTGGTTTCTCGATCAACACCAGGTGAATGCCGGAGCAGTACTGCCAATGGGCACGAACCGCGCGATCTTTTCTTCCTCTTCCTTGTCCTATCATCTCCTTACACACACACACTTACACTATCACGCGCCCTACACCACCATATTCGGATATAATTCCGGGACCTTAAACTTGTCTGAAAGTTGATTTGATAGCTGACAGGAGGGTCTACAGTCAGAGACCTCACTAGCCAATACTATATTTAATTAACCAAATAATATATTTTAATAAAAATAATCATGATTTGTAAACATTCTGTGATGTTTTGGAGGTGTCGTTTGCTACTTTCATATAAAATAATGTGTTCTGGTTGTTTAAAATTTATTGTACTGTCATGTAATCTCATAACCTGATGGTGACAATGAATCAACGAAATTTCATGCAAAAATGAATAGAATATTATGCAAACAACATTTTTGTACACATTTATATATGTAGTTATTGAAAATTTTCATTAAGGCAACAGAAAAAGGAATCATATATATAATATAAAACATGAAGTTGGCTAAAACTAGGAATAAAATGTTGAATTTCTACCCTTCTCATACTTCTTACATGAAAATGCAAATAGAGTCTTGTAATGCTGACGAAAGAACCACGAATTTTTACAGAAAAATTACTTGTTGCCCGAGCCATTGCTGCGAAAAAGTGGATAAATCGTTTTTTCTTATCTGTAGAAAATCGCTTCCCTACAATACCGTGAGAGATGGTTCAGTGCATTGTGATGTGCTGCGGTGCTTCTGACCGGAAGCTCCTACGTTCGAGTTCCGACGGTGGCAGGATTTTCGACACTAGCTTTCAGCTAGGTCGGAGTCAGTCGCTGGCTGGACAAAAATTATAGAGACCGGCTACTTGATCGGGTATTTTCCGTAGTTTCTCCATCTTTTGAGTGAATGCGTGAGCAGTACTCTAACAAATGGGCCACGGACCCCGCGTGATCTTTCCTTCCTTTTCCTTGTCCTACCCTCACCCCTTACATACACTAACGCACTACACCGCACATGGGAGCATGGTCGGGGCTTAGAGATTGTCCCCGCTTTGGTGGGGAGATACCTGGTTAGGAAGCCCCATTGGTCGACGGTAGGTCGGCGCGGATCGTCATCCAGCGGGAATATCACCGCCACGACGAAAAAACATACCCTACACGAACAGGACTAATGACCTCAGTAACGGACGCGCCGGGTACAATGATCTATCATGTTCTAACACAGTTTGTAGTCCAAAGTCATGTTTGGTGAGTCCTTGATGCCGGAAACATCGATTACTGGAAAGCCAAAGGGCAAAGAGGCATCGAGCGGCAAGAAGTCTGTCCGCCTTGAACAATGTTAAACTATAAATAGGATTTTGACTAAAATTGATGTTCCCCAAATCAAGATTTGATATCGTGGTCTCTTGAATTTAGAGAATCTTTACTTGAAGAGTTTAATAAAACATCATTATTATGAAGCTCAATTGTTTCTCTGATAATAGCGCATAAAGAAATGTTTGCATATTTGTAGCATCCATGAATTTTCGAAACTTTCAAACGTTCAAAGCTTTCGGCGAATTCCTGCAACTAACATTGAAGTTCAAAAATTGAACCATGAAATGTGTTCATGAAAAATAGATCTTCAAATAAGCTCATGTTTAATTTTTTAAAATAATGAGTATTTTGCATGAAGCAATAGGCAACTTTTAAATGTAAAAATTTAAAGTAGCTCCAAACGTTTTTCAACGTATGTAGCTGTGTATATACAACAATGGTAAAAAAGTTGTGCTTAAGTCATTTTACTCTGTGCATTTCAGAAGTGGAAAAACTTAAATTATAAATTGGAATTTCCTGTGCTTCGTTTGACGCACATTCTGTTCGAAAAATGGCAACACGGTAGTATCAAATTTTTCGAATTCTCGTGTTGTCATTTGTGAGGATTGTATGGTATAGATGATGTACGTATGAATGATAGATTAAAGAATGGTAAAATATTTAACTTACAACTAACAAATTCCTTCTTTTACTTACCGTATAGTGAAGTTTTGATCACTGATTATAGTATTAAAATTGGTGGCTCACTTCGATGTAATAAAGTCATGCTTGTGTGAAATTATTTTGCTCTTCTGTGTAATGTGTTGTACATGCTCTAACAATTAAATTTATTTGTGTTTGTTCATTTGTAAACGTAAAAAATGGCTGCTGTTCCTAATTATCGAAATAAAATGCTAATTAGCGAAATACTTCACAGATAAGCATATTAATTTAGTTGAGTTGGACGTTTTCAAGATGTAACTGAGTTGTCAGTAGGGCAGATGGGGTAGGACTATATTTGTTTATTAAATTATCTCTTTCTAATAATGCGAGAAAGTACGTGCTGTTTAGCATCTCTATTTAACTAACCTAAACAATGAAATTAGTCATTTGCCAGAGTCATGGGGAGGAGAAATCGTTGAGTAAAGCCGAAATCAGTGTTATTATGATCATAATTTCATTTCGTGGACCACCAAGTTACCCCTTCAAAATCAGTTAGGGCATACCTTCCATAGGCGTAGAATCAAAAAGAAAGAGAATTCTTGGAAGGGCATTTGCGACATATCCTCATTTCGATTTCAATTGCCACCTGCAATGAAACTGGGAAGTTGCATCGACGCACTATTCAGCTATGTCAATTCACTCTGGAAGCGAATTCTAGCGGCTGGCGCAGTCAGTAGTTTTTTCATGGTTTCTCCGATCAACGCAGACAGATCGCTAGAGCAGTACCCTGACAAATAGGCCACAGACCGCGCGATCTTCCTTCCTCTTCCTTGTCCACCTCCTCTACCACTTACACACTTACACCAACATGCACTACACTGCCATTTTATCCCGGGAGACCGGTCAGGCGCTTAGAGCTTGTCACCAGCTCAGGGCGGTATCGCTGATGAGGCTCTGGTTGGGGAAACCCGCTAGCCGACAGTAGGTCGGCGCCGGATCGCCATCCAGCGGGGAAGATCTGCCATCTCCGGAGAAAAACATGCGCTACACTAACGGGACTGTGGCCAGCAGTTGGCGTGCGGAAAAATTAATCAATCAATCGACGCACTATTGAAGTTCCATTATTGAAAATTTATTTTCAAGAGATAAACTATTTTTCTGTCACAAGTTGCAATGGGTTTAGTGTATTATAAATCTTTTTGACGATGGTGATCACTGAAGAGGTTAATGAAACAAAATTTCTCCTATTCTTCGATTAACAGAAAGTATAGCTTTCTGATATTGTGCTAGAAGGCAAACGGCACAACATCCCAAGACTTTCAGCCCATTCATTAACAGAAATAGAAATTCTATTCATTATGTCACTTTCTTTGGATAATAATTTTGTACTCTTTGCGGTTCTATGAGGATAACCTGCAGGTTGCATTATTAAATGCAGGATGCTTACATTTCATGTAACAGCCGTGAGACCTGCTAGGTTGCACTCTAGCGACTATAAATTTCTTCTAAGTTTTTCTTATTTGAAAATGTTGATACCAGTTCGTGCAAAATGCCTTTGTATCTTCATTTACGTAGACGGCTAATATTTTCACGCGTGTGAAATGCACGTATTCAACAACTGATTCTACGAATAATTACATATTTCTCATTAGGTTCCGCAGACAAAACATACTTCTGACTTTAGACAATAATTTTAAAACGTACGCGCCGTCTTCCTTATTCAATCACTTAAACTAGTATTCAACGTCTATTTCGCCCTTAGCTACAATGTACATTCTTTCTCTTATTAATTTTTAGTTTTGGAGTTTTCGAAAATTCAGAGAGTTCAACGAAACTGAAACTTTGTGCGCCATTTTTAGCGACTATTAATTCATCGTGAAAAAAACGTTTGGAGTAGTTTTTTAACGGACAATTCTTCAGAAATGGCTCATATTTCACGCAATATTTTCATAAAAATTCTCACACTTTAGAAACATTTAACATTAGTTTATTTAAATATTTGTCTTCGAGAGCAGATTTCATTGAGGAAAAAAAATCTTTAAAGTAGAAAGAGAGTTTTCTAACCTATCCTAGGTCAAAAATTAAATAAAAATTTGGAGCCATTTTTGAAAATTTGAGAACATGGTTAGGCTTAAGTTGAAAATATTCACTTCAAACCACCAAGGGCCTCGTGTTCTTTTAAATCGGTCGAAATTATCAATTTGGATAGAATTGTGTAGGCCGTTTAGAAGTCGATGTTGACCACAGATAACTGAAGACAGACCGACAGTCTTTTTACCATTAATCGATTTTCAACCCACAGAATGTGAATAATGACTACAAAATTGTCTATACGCTACAAAGAAATACATGCATGCTTTTCCTCTTAAAGCCGTGGTAACTAGGATATCCTAGGCATTTTTAGAATCCCCTGGGTTTCCTAGACTTCCCCATGGAGTCCATGAAAATCATTTTCTGTTTTTTAAGTATCAGCAATGCTAAATTGCTCCATCGTAATTAACAAATTGTGTAGAGCTTAATAGAGCTTCTGGAACTCGATCTATCCGTATTAAATGTTTCTTACGTGGAGACAGCAATATCGCAACACTTCAGCGCCTCTTCATCGTTTGCCGTCAATAGCCTTACGTGCGATGTCGATGACGACCCTGTTTACGTCCTGTGGATCTCGTCTTCCTGAAGCCATCTGTTGTCAAACCGTCCCTGTAGTCCTCCGTTTAAGCCAAACATTTTGCAGGTAAGTCCGCTCCTAACAAGTTGCCTGCAGTATCAGTAAACTTATAGGCCGATACGCTGCCGGGACGACTATGTGGCTTATCGCCCTTCGGATTGTGGACCAGCCATTGTTGCTTACAACGATGGGGGAAATTTCCCTCTCACACACACGCATTGTAGACCTCTAAGAATAAATCTGACTGGGTTCTAACAGCAGCTTTAATAGCAACATTCGGCACCCCATTCAAACCGGGGTTTTGCAATCTTGAAACTTACCGCAAACCTTTGACAGATCTAAAAAGATATCGCCGGAACTTCTTACTTAAATCTTTAAGTGAATCCGCAGCCGGCAACACATCTCTCACATTAGAAACAAGGTAGAAACTATCTTCTCCAAGAAGACCGGGCAAGTCGGACGTGGCACAGTGTTACTACCTGACCGTTACCGTCTTGTACGGACGACCCCAGGGGTCAGCACTCATCTCGTTGTTTAGCTCTTTCCAGCAGCGATCCTTGCTGAACTTAATAGCTTATGTGAAAGCTCTACTTGCTTCCATATGACTCTGCTTGAGAGTGTCATAATTTGGGCGGCTCCAACCGCATTGTGCTAACCTACGTGTGGGATGGAATTCTCTGCAGAAGTTCTGATTTTGTCAGTCCACAAATACAGTGGAGGATTGCGTTCTTTCCTGAGTTTTCATACAAGCTTCAAACACTGGATTCCTTATTTTCCATCACATCATCAGTGTTTTCGACCAGCTTAACGTTGCCATCCATCATAGCAGCAGAAGAAAGAATCGCGATCAAACATTCTATGGTTTAAATTTGCCTTTCTCCTATGCAGAACTCTACGTACACTTCTGCCTGGGTTCATTTACAATACCTTGGGGAGCACTATGTGTGTCTCTGTGTCTGTCTGTGTCTGTCTGTGTCTGTCTGTGTCTGTCTGTGTCTGTCTGTGTCTGTCTATGTCTGTCTGTGTCTGTCTGTGTCTGTGTCTGTCTGTGTCTGTCTGTGTCTGTCTGTGTCTGTGTCTGTGTCTGTCTGTCTGTCTGTGTCTGTCTGTGTCTGTCTCATCCTCATGTCTGTCTCTGTCTGTGTCTGTCTCTGTCTCTGTCTGTGTCTGTCTGTGTCTGTCTGTGTCTGTCTCTGTCTGTCTCTGTCTGTCTCTGTCTGTCTCTGTCTGTCTGTGTCTCTTTGTCTCTCTCTTTCTCTTTTCTCCTTCTTTCTCTCTGTCTCTTTCTCTTTTCAGCTCTCTCTTTCCGACTGTGTGTGCATACTTGAGTTGTGTGTTTTTTTTTGTCCTCTACAAGCAGACCATGGGGCGTGGGCTATTGTTCTTGAACTCATTCTGCATTATTTGAATTTTGTTAATGTTAGTTTTCGAGTGTTAATCAATGGCAGGCGGACAGTAGCAGTTATGGTATGGGCTATTCTGTGATAATGGCTTTAGCTGCAATAATTTTATTTTTGCTGAGTAATGGTGATTGCCACTGATCTCTGTCCTCTGACCCTGGCTCAGAGCTATTCGCGTCGTAAACACTCCAGCTGCTTTTCGTTGTGCAGTGACGGGTATCGCGGTAGATGCCCGTAGGAAATGTGAGGACCGTCAAGCGGGTGCGGCTGAGGCCGCGGACACGCTCGCCAGATCTCTGCTTACGCCTGATTTACACGGACATTTATTCATCAATGTCCTCATTAGCCTATACACTGATTGATTTATTTTTTATTTCCAAACGCGTCAACTGCTTTAGTTAACCAGATACGGTAGTGGTGTCATTTCAAGAGATGACGGTGATCTTCCCTCACTGGATGGCGAGATTCGCGTCAACCTAAATCGGCTAGTGGGGTTCCCCCTAAAGCGGACCTCTCAGCAGGCGCCACCCCAGCCAGGACAAGCTCTAAACTCCCGACCACTCTACTGGAATATGTGGTAGTGTAGTGCATGTTAGTGTGTGTGTAAGGGAAGAGGAATGGGACAAGAAGAGGAAGGACAGATCACCCGCGGTCCGTGGCCCGTTGGTAGAATTACTCCTCCGACATTTGCACAATGTTGATCGGAGTAACCAAGGAAAACTATCGATCAGAGCAGCCGACCGCTAGGATTCTCCTCCAGACAGCGACTGAATTCGACCTAGCTGAAAAGCTAGTGTCAAGTCCTGCCGGCGTCACGTCTCAAACCTAGGACCTTCCGGTCAGAGGCGTTGAAGTGACATCAGTTGATAACTGAAACAACCTCAATATCTATACAGAAATACCTATTTATATATTCAAGTGAATGGAAGAAAAGGGTTTTTCTACGCTGTTGTGTGTCGAAATCAGATGAAAGAGATCTAGCGTATTACTTGGTCAATTGTTTTTCATAATCCATTGGTAAAATATTTTTGTGGAAGCAGCAGAAAGCGTTGAAAATAAAACAGACCATATCTGCATTTACAAATTCAGTTAGAGTACGTTAGAACTATGCTGAAAACAGGAGGCTTCATTATAACGCAATATCATGGTTCATTTCTCACCACACTGGGAATTTCACACTACAGTTCAATACATTAGATCGCACTCAAACTGCAAAGAAGGAATAAGTCGGGTATCTCCCACCAGCGGGCAGCAACCCAGTCAGGACAAGTTCCCTAAGTTTCCAAACCCGGTCTCCCGGCATGTGTGGTTTGATTGATTGATTGATTTTCGTGTTTCCGGGCGTCAACGTCTTTTATAATTAGTTTCGTTAATTGGTGTGCATGTTTTGGGAGATGGCGGTGATCTTCCGCCGCTGGATGGCGAGATTCAGCGCCGCCCTGCAAATCGACTAGTGGGTTCCTAGTCTGGACTCTCCATAGCGGTTCCGCCCCAGCCAGGACAAGCTCTCAGCTCCCGGGCGGTCTCCCGAATGTGATAGTGTAATTACATTTTTAGTGTAAATTATTATTGTGTGTGTAAGGGGAGAGAGGATACGACAAAGGAAGGAAGGACAGATCATGGTCCGTGGCCCGTTTTGTAGGGTACTGCTCCGGCTTTCGCCAGGTGTTGATCGGAGAAACCACGGAAAACTACCGATCAGAGCAGCCATGCTAGAATTCTCACTCCAGACAGAGACTGAATTCGGCCTAGCTAAAAAGCCAGCGTCGAAAATCCTGCCGCCGTCGTACTCCGAACAGACCTCCCAAACGAGTTGCGCTGCAGTGACATCCAGTTGATGCACCGCATCGGATTGTTGCGTAGGCCCCGCAAAGCGCACGCTTCGTGAAACCAGTTTGACCCTCGCCAGGGCCTTGCAACTCTACATCAAGGTGGGGACAAAGCTAGAGGTGCTGCAATAGGAGGCGATAGAGTAGCCTTCGCCAAGCTGAACTCGCCGCCTTTCGCACCTAAAATTGGCTAATTTAGTGAAATACCTTCAGAAGATATCGCATCCCGCGATAACGTATGCACTACACTTACGGACTAATGTTCTTAGCAGTTGACGCGCCCGGAATCAGTAATGAATCAATGTCCTATTTGGTGATGTTGTAGTTGTCCAACTTACTGGTTCAATTCGCTCGGGAACCTGTCATTGAATATGAGCACCAATGACAGAGAAATTCGATGGAGTTTCCCACTGAGCTGGAGAGAAATTTGTCCACCCAAGCTAAAACAGGTGATTTTGATGAGCCCAAGTGGAATGTCCTTGTTCATTAGTGGGGCAGATTGCAAGTTTACGTGTATTTGTTGTGTGATTTCTTTTGCGCTTGCTAGCCTGTTTCATTTGTTGTGGATGGGCGTGTATATGATTGAAGAGGTAATCAATTCTGGAAAACAAAAAACTAATTGTCATAATCAATAAATCAAATCTATTTCCAGCCCAATTAAGTAGTACAATTTTGTTTTGCTTTCATGGAGGATGGTACCTAAACGTTCCTTACTTATGTTCAATTATCATGACCTACAAAGAGAAACCCGCAAGATCTCGCAATAGTTCGTCAAGGACTATCATTGACTCAAAAACTATCAGTGACCACTTTCGTAGATGTGTTACCATAAAACCATTTTCGTTTGCTTTTTCCATTGAAATTTATTTGGAACCTCTTACCGTAGATCCAACTCAATATTTGATCACCAATTCACTGTCATAAAATCCATGATTAATGTTCTTTTGACCTGTATCTTTGCACATCATCAAGATTAAAGTCTCTTAGTGCTTTTCAAGATGTTGGAAAAATCGTGCCATGTGCGTGTCAGAGATGCGCGCAATTTGAATTCTGTTGGAAAATCAATATCTAGATGAATAGGTAGATGGAAATACGTGTCACATATAACTGCCATGGTAGAGGTCTTTGAGCTGAAACCTTGAAGTTACATCAAGAGTAAAATATAGTTGTCCAAATACGGAGATCATTTAAGTTTTGGCGTTTCTTTACATGAAGCAACTCTGATAATTTCGAACTTTTCTGACAAAAACCTTTTGTTGGCTTTTTTCAAGGGCGGCTTACTCTCAGCTGTTTTGACAATATCTGAAAATTTTGGTGCATAAAGATGCATTGAGAATGTTAGTTAACGAGGGTAAAATATTATGTGCAAAAATCCGGAAATTCCTCTAATGCGGTCGATGTTTTAGTTTCCCGAATATTTTGAGAATTTTATAGGAAAACCTCTCGGAAACAAACATCGTGATTAAAAGTTTAATGTAGTACGTCCGATGCTGGATCTTGTGAATTAATACGCACAGTGACATCAGCGGCAATTCTCCAAAAATATTGGTTTAAGAAACTAGCTTCGTCGAAGATAGTGTAAACTCCCAAGTTCAGTGTGTAACTGGAAACTGAATGACTCAAAGACCAACAGCCTAAGTTAGTTCCAAATTACCGAGAGCAGTAAAACGAGGAATAACTAGCGTTTGCCGAAGAACGTCTGTGAAAAGGGGGAGATGTTAGGCAAACGTATAACACCAATCAAAAGATCTTACAGGGAAAAAGCGGTAAAACGTCAGAACGAACCTACCATCTTCTCTTTCTGTTTGAGTAATCTATTGTCAAGAAAGGACGCAGCCTTCAGACAGGAGAACAATGATGTCATTTCCAGAATCAGTATTCAGAATATTTGGAAATCGAAAAACCCTATTTTAGAAAATGTTGAAGCTTTGATAGAAGGTAAATATGCCACAACATTATCATATTTCGAAGAATATTTTCCCATAAAAGCGGATAGTGATATGTATAATAGTAAGTGAAGAATACTGACGTTTAGTACCGTATAATCTACGAAAGGAGGTACAGTATATCGTTTGCTACTTATATCATTATTCACATTATCAGATGGCAGAGACGGCACATAAATAACCTGACGAGCAGTTTGAGTCCGTGAGAGCGAGGAAAACTGTTCCTAGATACCACATTATGCCAGGTGTGACTATACATCAGCGTGTCCGTCCTTCAGAGAAAATGGAAATGTACGCACCGACATTACGATTTACATCTCATTGAAGTATGAGCCATTCTTATTGTTTCAAGAGGCAGGTGTTTGTAAAACCCTTTGTGGTTTATTAAACAAAATTAGGAATATCTTTTAGAATACCAATTCAGAAAATGACAGTCAAACTGAGTGGCTCGTGGCATAGTGGTTAGACTTCCATCCCAGTAAGGATCCCATTGTAAGTAGAAAATTATTCGGGGACAAAGCGGGTTTGCGGCAGGGTTAAGGATGGGGTCATTCCTATCCTAACAGTAACCAACAATCCGCAAAGGATCCGAGGACCACAGCAGCGCTGAGGTAATTACCGAGGAACAAGCTGTGAAGGGCCGTGGCCTCCTCAGAGGCTTATCGATACGAAGGTCTAACTAAAGGGAGAGAGAGAGGGAATGGTGAAGGAATGAGACACGCTCCCAAAATCCTAGTTACGAGCTGACAATTATGCCAATTTGCATTTTTAATTTCTCGTATACATACGTATATACGGAATAAAGATACGGAGTAAAATACGGAATAAAATACGGAGGTAAAATACGGAGTAAATAATACGGAGTAATAAAATACGGAGTAAAATACGAGTAAAATACGGAGAAAATACGGAGTAAAATACGGAGTAAAATACGAGTAAAATACGGAGTAAAATACGGAGTAAAATACGGAGTAAAATACGGAGTAATGAGTAAAATACGGAGTAAAATACGGAGTAAAATACGGAGTAAAATACGGAGTAAAATACGGAGTAAAATACGGAGTAAAATACGGAGTAAAATACGGAGTAAAATACGGAGTAAAATACGGAGTAAAATACGGAGTAAAATACGGAGTAAAATACGGAGTAAAATACGGAGTAAAATACGGAGTAAAATACGGAGTAAAATACGGAGTAAAATACGGAGTAAAATACGGAGTAAAATACGGAGTAAAATACGGAGTAATACGGAGTCGAATACGGAGTCGAATACGGAGTCGAATACGAGAACGGTCGAATACGGAGTCGAATAGCGGAGTCGAATACGGAGTCGAATACGGAGTCGAATACGGAGTCGAATACGGAGTCGAATACGGAGTCGAATACGGAGTCGAATACGGAGTCGAATACGGAGTCGAATACGGAGTCGAATACGGAGTCGAATACGGAGTCGAATACGGAGTCGAATACGGAGTCGAATACGGAGTCGAATACGGAGTCGAATACGGAGTCGAATACGGAGTCGAATACGGAGTCGAATACGGAGTCGAATACGGAGTCGAATACGGAGTCGAATACGGAGTCGAATACGGAGTCGAATACGGAGTCGAATACGGAGTCGAATACGGAGTCGAATACGGAGTCGAATACGCGAGGTCGAATACGGAGTCGAATACGGAGTCGAATACGGAGTCGAATACGGAGTCGAATACGGAGTCGAATACGGAGTCGAATACGGAGTCGAATACGGAGTCGAATACGGAGTCGAATCGGAGTCGAATACGGAGTCGAATACGAGTCGAATACGGAGTCGAATACGGAGTCGAATACGGAGTCGAATGCGAGTCGAATACGGAGTCGAATACGGAGTCGAATACGGAGTCGAATACGGAGTCGAATACGGTCGAATGGAGTCGAATACGGAGTCGAATACGGAGTCGAATACGGAGTCGAATACGGAGTCGAATACGGAGTCGAATACGGAGTCGAATACGGAGTCGAATACGGAGTCGAATACGGAGTCGAATACGGAGTCGAATACGGAGTCGAATACGGAGTCGAATACGGAGTCGAATACGGGTCGATCGAGTCGAATACGGAGTCGAATACGGAGTCGAATACGGAGTCGAATACGAGTCGAATCGGAGTCGAATACGGAGTCGAATACGGAGTCGAATACGGAGTCGAATACGGAGTCGAATACGGAGTCGAATACAGTCAAATACGAGTCGAATACGGAGTCGAATACGGAGTCGAATACGGAGTCGAATACGGAGTCGAATACGGAGTCGAATACGGAGTCGAATACGGAGTCGAATACGGAGTCGAATACGAGTCGAATACGGAGTCGAATACGGAGTCGAATACGGAGTCGAATACGGAGTCGAATACGGAGTCGAATACGGAGTCGAATACGGAGTCGAATACGGAGTCGAATACGGAGTCGAATACGGCAAGAGTCGAATACGGAGTCGAATACGGAGTCGAATACGAGTCGAATCGGAGTCGAATACGGAGTCGAATACGGGGTGGAATACGGGTCGACTCCGTAACTCGGCTTGACTGCGTCTCAAGAAGTTATATCTTCTGACCACGTTTTTTAAACAAAGGACGAGTTGTTCCTGACGATATTCCTTTGTTTTCCTACTTTATTTATGTTACTCACTGAATAAAATTAGCGGTATTGTCACCATTTCTACAAAATATACGCAATTAATGACATTGTCCGTGGTTCATTTTAAAACTATTGGTTTCCTTTCATTTAATAACTAAATATAGTTATGTTCGTCACCTTTTAAAACATCTGACGATCTTCTCGCAATGTATAATATTTCTTATCATTATGAATTCTATTTCCTATTGAACGGAACAACTTGGTGACATGTTTTTATGGTAAAATATACGAAAAGTTTATATCCGCCGTCTCCATCGTCTATTTTAATCTTCATTTCACGTAATGTTAATAATTGCGATTTATTACATTTCACCAAAGCACCTTTTAAGACACCTTGTTTGTCTATGCCATTGCCTTGTTTGTCTATGCGCATTGCAAAGCAAGCGTCTTTTTCTAATAAACAAAATAAACATTGACGTGTCTTGAGCCGTCACATATGATTTAAGATAATGTGAGTGTATGAAAACTGCACTAGAACGTTGTATTACTTATTAATCATTTTGCCTCTTGTAGCTGCTTAAGAAAAATAATACTCCTAGTAGTAGTAGTAGTAATAATAATAATAATAATAATAATAATAATAATAATAATAATATCAACAACATCCCATACCCCAGTATTATCAACTCTGTGTGATAAAAATTGGGTTCAGCGTATTGCTGATCATCCAAAAAGGAGTCACATACTTGCCATGGAATAAATTTAATGGAGCCTCGGTAAGTGCAGGTGTATGTTTGCGTGATCCTAGGTGGCCTTTTCGGGACTATAAAAACTTGCCATAATGGCGAGGACATGGTTATCTGGTTTCTCTTCCTAAAATAAATAAAACGGGACGTTCATAAGACAGATTATATAATATAATTCTAGTTATTTATGAATAAATTCGTTCAATTAATAAATAGAAAAATTATCAAGTAACAATCATCTAACTTTGTATAAAAGAACTGTATTTATATAATTTTATTTCATGGTGAGGTTGAAAAATTCTTGAAATAAAAAGTATATTTAATTACAGGAAACTTCTGAATTTAAGAGTAATTAACTGTTGAAATCAGACGACGTTTTATTGTAAAAATGCACTGTACGTGTTTGAAAAATCTAATTAAATTTCAGCATTTAATTAAACTATAAACTGGTAAATAATTAAGGACTAAAATTTACATTTTCGTAAACCGACTTGGCAAACCTGCCATTGCCTGAAACTTTTTCAGAGCTCCTTGAAGTGCATTCTCTAACCATGAAAAACCTGTTTCTCGAAACAGAACTGACAAATTGGAGGGTTTTAAGAATTAATCATTACATGCAAAATCGTATTTTCCACTTCTTTTCCTTTCTGTGGAAGTGCACTAAACTTGTTTGACAACGTTCCATCCAATTTTGAACAGTTCATTACTTTTTAAATTAAGAAGTATTTTGTAATAAAATTTACATTGTGTGAACAGATCTGGCAAAGCTGTGTCCCTGCATATTGACCTTGTTTTAAAACTCATCAAGTGCATTCGATGACTTTACAGAGCCTGATTTTGATTCTTTTAATATGGCTTCATTACATGCAAAATAAAATTTTTAGTTGTCTTTGTAGAAGTGAACTGACTTTGTTTGACAACCTTCCATCCAATTATGAACAGTAATTTCCTGGTTGACGCCATCTTACGAGACGGACGCATCTGGTTGTGCTCTTCACATTTTGTGAATATCTACTACTTTTAGCAATTTGACTGTGCCTAGTGTGTATTATGTGCTTTTATTACTTGTTACAGGTTAGCTGAGAATATAATTTCAACTGATTTTTGCTATAACCAAGACAAACAGATTACGAATTTTAAACGGACATTCAAACCTCAACGAACTTCAGATTTACGAGGTGGTGATAAGTGTCTAAATCTATTCACAGTTCAATTTATTTCCGTGCTTATATTTAAATCACCGTGCTAATTACTTTCTGAAAGATTTATTCTATTCTGTGACAAGTAACGATTCCGTTTTTCAACGTTACGAGGACGGTGTATCAAAGTGAATTTGTTTGAAATCTTATTCTATATATCGAAGACAAACTTTCAGATATTATCTTTATCTAATTACGGTAGAGTATAATCTACTGATTGTATTAAACAGTTGCAGCTTAAGTTGACGAAATTCTACGTAGCCACATTGCCAAATTTCGTAAGTACTAGCTCCATTAGATTTTGTGTGTAGCATACCTTCTAGTTTTTGTATTCAATCTTGCTTTTAATTTATTTAATACACATCAATTTAACACTTTTAAAATACAAAGCTAGGTTTTTGTTGCTCTTATCTGGGTTTTCTTGTATTTATTTCAATTTTTATCACGTACATTAAAACGCATTCGTGACATGGCTACTGCTCGTTCTACTCTTTTTACTCTCTACACTCTCAAAGTCGACCTCTGAAAGCCTTCACACACGTAAGCAATAATTTAGATCAACATATCCGAAGGTTGGAAGAGGTCGTTCTCTACACAGACGGTTGGGTACAAGTCGGCAACACTGCGAATAATACCAACCGTACACCCGTGACTGTACAAAAGACACAGACACCGCATCCAGTCACAACTCAAAACAAATTTAGTGTTTTAGATTATGAAACAGATTTTCCTCGCCTTCCTGATCCTCACCACCCTTCTCTACCATCGACAAGTACAGCACAAACCAAATTTAGTGTTTTAGATTATGAAACAGATTTTCCTCCATTCTCAGTAGGAAGTTACCCTCCAATTTCTCAGTCTCATCTATTTTTAAACCGAACGGGAGGTTTGCAGATGTGACTGCAGAATTGGACACCCACACGAAAACACTGACCAATCAGGACACAGTCATTATCATAGGAGGGCAGAATGACATTAACTTGGGCGGTAACTTTACACCTGAAAAACATGTTAACAAATTACAATGTGCCGCCCAAAATACTAAATTGTAGTCTCGACTCTGCCCTTCTGGTACAACAGACCAACACTATGCAGCGAGATTAAGCACGCAAACCAACAATTGAAACTGCAGCTGAGAGAAACAAATGTCACACTTTTTGAAATTAATTTCCTCTCAGCAAAACACTTCACCCGCATGGTCTTCACTGAACCTTGCTGGAAAACACAGTCGGTAACAGTTCACAATACATCATCAACTCCAGTCCTACGCAGTCTCCTGCCAAAAATCTATCCCTTCACCTTCCTTACGTTCTCCACCCCACCCTTATTTCGAACCCTGTTGCCTCTTCCTCTGAACCTACTCCCGTTTCTCCCATTCCCACTACCAATTCGTCTACATCCGATGCCCCATCTTCCTCACAACCTGTCACTGCCGGGACACACTACAACCTTCGACCACGCACTCGAGGTAAAATGAGTAAATACATAGCAACTACAGTCAGATGCAGCAGAAAAAATGCGTGTAGGTACTTGCAAAAATAAATATTCTCCACCATAATGTTCAATCCCTTTCAAATAAAACTGAGTTTATCGAGGCAGCTCTACAGAGCGATCTAAATCAAATGGACGTTCTTTGCTTTACAGAACATTGGTTATCTCCTAATGAACTTAGCATTTTCCAAATTCCAAACTTCTACCTCGCAGGCTTTTATTGCAGAGAGAGAGAATCCCATAAAGGTCCTACGATGGGGGTTCCTGTATTTACGTTAGAAATAATATTGATTCTATCCCTTCGCGGAATTAAATGTGTACTCCATTGAAAATATTTTCGAAATTTCTGTTGTCATCTTACTTCACTAAAAGTGATAATACTTTGCATTTACAAACCTCCAACAAAGAGAACTGCAGATTATATTTTGTTCTTAGAAAACCTGAGATAACACTTAACAAAGTCAGAAATCACTCTTTTGAATCCATTGTTGTATGCGGAGATTTTAACATTGATTTTCTGGTCGAATCTTGCGAGAAAGAAAAGTTTCTCAATTTAATTAATTCCTTTAATTTAGACATTACAATTAATGTACCTACACGGATCACACAACATTCGATGAAGGCAATTGATCAAATTATAATTAACAAAACTACTACTCGATATGAAGTTGAAACAAAAGATTTAGGATACAGTGACCACGATGCACAAATTCTTACCATTATAAGAAATGCGATCACTGACACAATAAATAATACACGTATGACTAGATTGTTTACTAAAAGTAAAATTAAATTATTCATTGATTACTTGATGCAGGAGTCATGGGAAACGGTTTATAATACTGCTGATACAAACGACAAATATAATTTTTTTTTTTTTTTCAACTCTTTCATTTCATTTTAACACTTGCTTTCCTCTTAAAAACGAAAATTACTAAAAGTAAAATTAAATTATTCATTGATTACTTTCAGAAAAGCAATGCTTGGATAACACAAGGATTAGGACATCTTGTAAAACAAGCGAATTCTTTCTTTCATTTCTAAACGTCATGACGTATCTCTAGATTTCCTATCTACTTTAAAAATACAAAACATTGTTACGAAAAGTCATAAGGCAGGCCAAAATCATGAAAAACGATCAGGATATTTTGAACTCAAATAATAAAACAAAAGCAATGTGGAATATAATAAAACATACTACCAAATCAACTAGAAAACCCGTAGAGAATGTTGTTTTAAAATATAACGATATAAATGTGAACGATCCGGCAACAGTGGCTAATCTCTTTAACCAATACTTTTCGAGAATTGCGCCGATCTCACTAAGGGTCTTCAGGCACAAAATTCAAAACAGACAGTTCACCCAAAATTTTAGACACAATGTTCGTTTCCGAAACTTCTTCCTATGAAATTCTCAAAATAATCGGTAAACTAAAAAATAAATATTCGTCCGGTTTAGATGAATTCCCGGATTCTTTGTTAAAGACTTGTGCGTATGCCATTATACACCCGTTAACGCACATATTTAATGCATCTTTATGCACTGGAACGTTTCCAGATATTTTCAAAACAGCTAAAATTAAGCCGCTTTTCAAAAAAGGCAACAAAACTGAAATTCAAAATTATCGGCCCATTTCTCTTCTATCAGTTTTTTCAAAAATATTAGAGACTTTTTTACGTACGAATGGAAACCTTTCTCAGTAAACACAACGCGCTTTCAGATTGCCAACATGGATTTAGAAAATCAAAATCAACGGAAACAGCTATATTTTCTTTTCTTAAAGATGTCGCCTCATCATTGGATCAAAACGAGGCACCTATTGGATTATTTTAGATCTCTCAAAAGCTTTTGACGTCATTGATCATGACATTTTACTTTCCAAATTACCTTCATATGGAATTCGTGGTATTGCTCTAGATTGGTTATGTTCGTACCTTAAACAACGATCTCAGAGAGTTGAAATACCTTACTGGAATGATGGAACATTACGTACGCACCTTTCCGACTCCTTGCCCGTTGCATGTGGAGTTCCTCAAGGATCGATTTTAGGCCCTATTCTGTTCCTACTTTACGTAAACGCTATGCCCTCGACGATTCGAAACGGAAGAACGGTTCTCTTTGCGGATGATACGAACATCCTTTGCAATAAAGAAACAGTAAATGGTGCAATATCAGATGTTTCAAATTGGTTCTGAAGTAACAAATTAATAGTAAACGAAGAGAAAACGGTTTTAATGCAGTTTTCCATTTCAAATAAACAATTCTGTGCTCCATTGAAAATGAACGGTGTACCATTGACTGATGTTAAGGCAACAAAATTTTTAGGTCTCTAATTCAGTCAAACCTTAAATGGAACGTCCATTTTAATGAATTGAACACAAAATTAAGTTCATTATGCTACGCGTTCAGAATTCTTGCAAATTCAGTCAGCCTTCATACTGCTCGTTGTGTATACTTCGCGAATGTTCATTCCCGCCTGAGATATGGCATAATATTCTGGGGAAATACATCTTATAGCTCCCAGACTTTTAGATCACAAAACGAATTGTACGAATAATAACCAAATCCCACCCACGTGATTCATGTAAGCCTCTCTTCATTAATCTAGGAATTCTACCATTACCGTGTCTTTTATTTACGAATCAGTGGTTTTTGTAAAAAATGACTTGCTCAAGGGCGGGAATATATTTTCAGAAAATGCCGAAGTCTATTACTATAACACTCGACGTAGACATCATATTCATCAGGTGACAGATCAACAGCCATTACAAAAAACCAATCTATTACTATACAGAGCATCACAAGAAAAGTAACATTAATTTTAACAATGATACTAATGCATTATTTACCATTTGGACTGTATAAATGAGTATAAACAACCTGTAACAACTATTGTACTACAGCTTCCGGGTCAATGACCCCCATCTCGATCAGGTTTTTCGTCCAGTTTCCCTGATCCATTGAGCAAATGCTGAGATGGCCCCTTGTTTTGCTTCTGGACATAAATGTAACTTCATTTTCTGTGCACGTCTTCTAGAATTCAGTGGAAACACAATTCTTCAAATTATCGTTTCCATGTTGTCGCGGCAGGAAGTAATAAGAGCCAAAATGTATTGCTTATTTATCCTTGAAAATAGATTTTATTACATGGGAGTTTTGTTGTTTTTTCTCCCTTTCAAAATTCAAAATTTATTGCTTATTTATCCTTGAAAATAGATTTTATTACATGGGAGTTTTTTTGTTTTTTTTCTCCCTTTCAAAATTCAAAATTTATTGCTTATTTATCCTTGAAAATAGATTTTATTACATGGGAGTTTTTTTGTTTTTTTTCTCCCTTTCAAAATTCAAAATTTATTGCTTATTTATCCTTGAAAATAGATTTTATTACATGGGAGTTTTTTTGTTTTTTTTTCTCCCTTTCAAAATTCAAAATTTAAGTAGTATATGACTTAGTGTAGGGATCACAGAATTTTGAAAATGTGCACACAATTCACTTTTCCCCATAGCACGTCATACCAGTTTTTAACTGTTTTTTGACGTAAAATAAATAAATAAATAAATTCACGCTGTAAATAGTATAATGCAATAAAATTTGCATTGTGTGATCAGATCTGACAATGTCTCGCTTCCGTTATTTGAACCTTGTTTTAAAGCTCTTTAAATGCATTCGCTGACATTCCAGAGCATAATTTTTGGAGCAGTACTGACGAAACAGTCTTTTCGTAAGATGTCATTACATGCAAAATCAGGTTTTTTCTTGTGTGAACTTTTTGGGATGAGTGCATACTTTTCCTCCATGAGCAGTTAAATGAAATGAACTTTATTTTTAGTTTTAAATGACTGGAGGCTTTCAATTACACAGAATGAAATATTTTATTTACGTCGCCAGAGAATAGAGTTCTTATTAAGTAAGAGGTTCTTTTTTAATGAAAGGAACTGGGTTACATTCACACGAGTACTAATTTTTATTGCAATCACCAAAATCACGAACAAATTGTGAATATGTTTTAAGAAATTTCTCGTCACAACAAGCCTTATTATTAATAAATATTATATTAAATATTAATTTCGTTACGTAATGTGTTATTGTTCAACCATTTATGTACATGAACACGAGTGGCACATGCCATGACATACAATTATCCTACGTAATGCAACGAATTGGAATTTTTTCTATTTTATAAAACCCTTAGCGACGAAAGAACTTATTTGGAAAATATCCTTGCACGTAAAATGATAAGAATCGTCCACAAATGACACTACTGCTACAAGTTTCACAATATACGAAATACTAGTAATATTCATAAAATTTCAGCTTTTAGTGCACACCGCCATCTATGATTCATGTGTTGCAACTTTGAGATTGGCTGGTAGTGAGAAGGTGTTTGTCCATATTTTGAAGGTATACTGCTTTACTTTAGTCTAAATGAAATAATGCATATTGATAATAATTTTATGAGTGGAACAGCCATTGTCATTTATTACCTGTTCTTTAAACTTCTTGGAATATAAATTTATCTTCTTCAAAAAAGACAATCTCGATTTCATCCATTTCATTTTTTACATCCACACACCTCCTTTGTCAAATCCATGCCAATCACCATTTTAATTTGACAAACCACAAACTTGTAGCACCAAGCAGTGCTTGTGCAAGCAGTTCGATGTAGAATTCTTTACCGATGTCTTAGACAACCACTGACTACTTACTACTCAACGGTGGTTGACCTTATCGAGAGTTGTTGATTTGTTGTTGCATTTAGTTCTACCATTACGATGGGTGTTAAAAGCACGTAACAAAAAGGTTATATGTTCGTGTAATTAATAAACCACTAACTCGTAAAGAAAATATACTCACACGACATCACGCACATTTATGTTTTATTTTCTCATTTATTCACCAATAACTTTCTGTAATGCCCATTACGTGGTAGGTCATAGATACCAGAGTGGAAAGAGATGGGCGAGCAAGTCGGAGCACCGATTTTGCTCGTTCCGTTCAGCACAAATTTACATCACGAACCACATGACCAAAACACGGGCTGTTCTTTGGAGAAGCCAGAGCATACGCTGAACGCCATGTTGCACAGAGAGCGACAAATGCTGACAAACGTTTTGAAAATGGTCATTTTCAATGAAACATAATACTATGAATGTGTAAATGAAACCACAGATGCAATATGATTTCTTCTAAATGCTTCACGTATCTGTTTCAATGAGTTGTAATAGGATTAAAATAATATAATAAAATAATTTTGGTGTCTGGCTGCATTGAAAATCCCCGCTAATATTGTGACCCAAACTGGTACCAGAAGCACATTGGCTGAAGTCGAATACGTTGCGAAATAGCTCACCCACATCTTTTCATCATGGTTGTCACAAAGCCTGCAAAGAATACTACTGTAGCGTCGAGTCGCTAAAACAGTGTGGGCACGTTGTGCGTGATGGGCACCGGATTACGCATCCGCAAAGGCAGAAGCTATGACGCACGAGGCTTTTCGGACACGGTGTGCGCATCGCTAGGGTGGAGGCAATGGAGGCGGCGGGCAGCGTCGTGAGGGCTATTTAAGAGCCGTGAGAACAATAGCTCTTCCTTTTTGTGATCCTGGATGCAGCAGCGTAGGTAGTTCGTGAGAGGTGCGAACTGCAGGCGGCGCAAGGAGCCGGCAGTTATTGTCGTGACTAGTGAGACATGTTGTCGGTCTCAGGGCAGGCGGTACTACGCACGGCGAAACCTTAGTATGTTGCGGTGTGGTAGCGGTTGTAAATATCTCTCCTTTCAGTGGGGTATATTTAGGTGGTTAATTTTATACAGTGCATTGGTTATTTGTGACTACGGTGACTAAATTGTGAATAAACCTGCTGTTATTACAACCCACTCTTGTCTGTGTACTGATTACACCCGATGACGCCATACTACATCGGAATGCTTGTTCAAGGACTCCTTGATGCTTCGTACACTTTTGCGCAACTATACACGAATAACAATATTGCACTCTGCGTGAACGTAGGTATTGGCGTTGGCATGGGTGTTGGCGTTGCCGTGAGGGTTGGCATAGGCGTTGGCGTGGCAGTTGGCGTATGCGTTGGCGTGTGAGTTGACGTGGGCGTTGGCGTGGGTGTTGGCGTTGTCTTGGGCGTTTGCTTGAGAGTTCTCCTGGCGGTCAGGGTGCGAACATCTTGTGACGGGGACCCGTTCGAAGAACGGGTCCAACACCAGGGACTTGATGACGCCCGACAACGCCCCGTCCGCTACAGGCGCGTACACTGCATACGCAGCCTCCAGTGGCGGTTCAGGAACTGGTTGGCGTATAGCCCTGCAACACCAGTGCACAAGTGCTCTTGCAAGTTCATGGTTTGGATGGTTGGTTGATTAGTGATTCAGGGCGCGTCAACAGCGTAGGTCATTAGTCCACTAAGTGTAGTGCATTTTGTATGCACTTTTTTGTATTATATGAAAATAGTATAGAATATTTTTATATTTTTCTAAAATCATTGACAAATACAATAGTTCGTGCCGCAATAAACAATTACAAACAATTACAAAAATTAAAAGAGAAAAACACGCCAATGAAAGCAAAATTTCTAGAACAAAAACAGAATCTTTTTGAAGAAAGTGATTCCTGATAATAAATAAATAAATGCATATATTTAGCTCTTGCACTTTAGACACAAAATATTTACAATAATGGTGTAATAAAAAGTGTCAAAACAGAATGTATCTTAGAATGTCATAATGGCACGGTATGAAAGTTTATTTTTCCTCTCATTTTGATGAGGTTTTTCGTACAGTTTTCTGATTCTTGAGAAAATTCTGAGATATCCCTTTGTTTTCTTTCTGAACATTAATGTAACTTCATTACCTGTACACGTCTTCCAGAATTCAGTTAGAAATATAATTATTCAAATTATCGTTTTCCATGTCGCGGCAGGAAGTATTATTCATTGACGAAGGACATGATAAGGGATAAAAGGTCAAATTTATTGCTGATTTACTCTTGAAAATAGATTTTATTACATCGGATCGAATATATGTTAATAATCCTGGCAAAAACGTTCATTTGCTTTATTTATTAAAAATTCAAGTAGTTTATCGGTTAGGTAAGCAACACCTAATTTGGAAAACGTGCACAAAATTCACTTCTCCCTTAACACGTCAAGCACAGTTTTTAAATGTTTTTGACATAAAATAAATAAATAAATGACAATGCGAGGGTGAGATATTTCACAAAGATATTAAAGACATTGAATGCCGCTACAAATGGCGATGGAATACATCAATGATGGCTGACTACTGTCGGTTACTGCAACAATTTGATCCTACTTGACTGCACAGAAGAACAAGTGGAACAAGAAGTTTTTGGTCTAAGCAACAATGATTCCATTGATATCTCATATGCGTGAAAACAGACAGTGATTTTAACAGTACAGTGTAACAGTAACAGTAAACTAATGGCCTGAAGTTGATGTGTTTAATTTTCATTTTCTTAAATGTGTTATAAAAATGATATAAAGTAAGTTGTCTTTTATTTCTTAATTATGTGTTGATCAAAAATATTTTCATGTTCAAGATATGAAGTTTTCAAATGTAATTTTTTAAAACCTGATGTGATACGGTAAATGGAAGTCATTTGTGAAATCTTTGCACTTTAAATATTACAAAGCAAGTTATTCGATCTGAGAAAGGCACAAAAACTTTTTTGTAAATCTGTGTTGTTGACAGTAAAATTTCAATATTCTACAACTCATCATTATTCTTCAGAATCAGCGAAATTGGAATTGTGCGCAGCAAGAGAGCGGCCATCGATCGATCGATCGCCTAAAATTTTAAATGGTTCCCTCAAAGAAACAGGAAGCGTGACAGACAAAGAAAACATGGAAAATGGGATAGAAAAGGCGATGAAGGAATGAGATCTTCAGGAGGAGGATTGAGAGGATAGAAGGACGTGGCGACTTGAATGCGAGATGCGGAGTCAGCTAAAAATAAGAACGTCGCTCATACTGCTACTGCTACTGCTACTGCATGCTACTGCACTGCCACTGCTACTGCTACTGCACTGCTGCTGCTACTGCTGCCTGCTACCGCACTGCACCGCTAATGCTACTGGTACTGGTACTGGTCTGGTACTGGTACTGGAGTGCTAGTGCCAGTGCCAGTGCCAGTGCCAGTGCAGTGCCAGGTGCCAGTGCCAGTGCCAGTGCTAGTGCTAGTGCTAGTGCTAGTGCTATTGGCACCGCTAGTGCCACTGGTACCGGTACTGGCACGGTGTGCAGTGCAGCTGAGTGCTAGTGCTAGTGCCAGTGCTAGTGCCAGTGCCAGGCTAGTGCTAGTGCTAGTGCTGCAGTGCCATTGGTACCGCTAATGCTACTGGTACTGGTACTGGACCGGTACTGGAGTGCCAGTGCCAGTGCAGTGCCAGTGCAGTGCAGTGCCAGTGCCATTGTGCCGCTAATGCCACTGGCACGGACTGGACTGGTAGGCAGTGCTAGTGCAGTGCCAGTGCAGCGTGCTAGTGCTATGCGCAGTGCCAGTGCCATTGGTACTGCTAGTGCAGTGCCAGTGCATTGGACTGCTAGTGCTACTGGACTGGTACTGGCACTGGTACTGGTAGTGCCAGTGCTAGTGCCAGTGCTAGGCTAGTGCGTGCAGTGCTAGTGCTAGTGCTAGTGCTAGTGCCATTGGACCTGCTAATGCTACTGGTACCGGCACTGGCACTGGCACCTGGAGTGCTAGTGCTAGTGCAGTGCAGTGCCAGTGCTAGTGCCAGTGCCAGTGCCAGGTGCTCAGTGCAGTGCCTAGTGCCAGTGCTCATTGGACCGCTAGTGCCACTGGTACCGGCACCGGTACTGGTACTGGTAGTGCCAGTGCCAGTGCAGTGCCAGTGCCAGTGCTAGTGCCAGTGCTAGTGCCAGGCAGTGCCAGTGCCAGTGCCATTGGCACTGCTAATGCCACTGGTACTGGTACTGGTACTGGTCACCGGTAGTGCAGTGCCAGTGCTAGTGCAGTGCAGTGCCAGTGCCATTGGTACCGCTAATGCTACTGGCACTGGTGCACCGGCACTGGTACCGAGTGCTAGTGCTCAGTGCCAGTGCTAGTGCCAGTGCCAGTGCCAGTGCCAGTGCAGTGCTATTGGCACCGCTACTGCCACGACCGCCACTGCTCTGCCTACTGCTACCGCCGCTGCCTACCGCCGCGCTACTGCCACTGCTCACCGCTAATGCCACTGGCACTGGACTGGCACTGGTACTGGACCGGTAGTGCTAGCAGTGCTAGTGCCAGTGCCAGTGCAGTGCCAGTGCCAGTGCCAGTGCCAGTGCCTAGTGCCAGTGCCATTGGCACCGCTAATGCTACTGGTACCGGACCTGGTACTGGACTGGACTGGTAGTGCAGTGCCAGTGCCAGTGCCAGTGCCAGTGCCAGTGCCAGTGCCAGTGCCAGTGCCATTGGCACTGCTAGTGCCAGTGCCAGTGCCATTGGCACCGCTAGTGCATTGGTACCGCTAGTGCCATTGGATCTGCTAGTGCTATTGGACCGCTAGTGCATTGGTACTGCTAGTGCTATTGGTACCGCTAGTGCTATTGGTACTGCTATTGCTATTGGTACTGCTAGTGCCATTGGTACTGCTAGTGCTATTGGTACCGCTAGTGCCATTGGACTGCTATAGCCATTGGCACTGCTAGTGCCATTGGCACTGCTAGTGCCATTGGTACTGCTAGTGCCATTGGTACTGCTAGTGCTATTGGTACCGCTAGTGCTATTGGTACCGCTAGTGCCATTGGTACTGCTAGTGCTATTGGACTGCTAGTGCCATTGGTACTGCTAGTGCTATTGGTACTGCTAGTGCTATTGGTACTGCTATAGCTATTGGTACTGATACGATGCTACTGCTACTACTACTGCTACTCGCGTAACTTTCTTGAACGATGGATTGATGAAACGCAAGCGAGGTATTAGTTACAAAGTCGGCCCCTATTGAATTTACAGTAATGCATACCTCTGGAAAATTAGTCATACCTGCTACTGTGCGGTCAGGTCATCGCTAAAGGGAAGCAAGGTCATCGTTCAAGAAAAGTTGCGCGGGTAGTACTAGTAAGTGAGCGGCGGATGGCTGGCTTCGTACCTAGGCGTTTGTTGCCCCGGAAGAGGTTCTTGAAGTGGACTTGCGCGTGGGTGACGTTTGTTGCCACGAGTACTCGGTCGCACGCCAGTACACCTCCCCGCCCCTCTTCTCCTCCTCAGGCGAAGGCGGTGCGTCACGTGGTACCTGCGCAGCACACACTCTCTCGTACTTCTGTCACGGTAACTCGCAATCATGTGGCTGCGCTCACGAACACTAAAACCCCAAAACATGGCCCGAAGTATAATCACATAAAACCCCCACAAATACACACACACGCAATACTCATTATACACACTCACACACACACACACACACACACACACACACACACACACACACACACACACACACACACACACAATATATATATATATATATATATATATATATATATATACGCCTTAAGTACATACCTCGATCAATCAAATCCTCTAAATCAAAATTAAAACCTAAAAAATGAGATACCTTCCACTCCATAGCACAGGAGTGTGAGAGCGAAAACACTGATGAAACTTTGTAAAGAGTCAGTATTTTATTGTGACGTCGTGGAATACAGTAATCACAGACAAGAGCTTCAATGATATATACGTACAGGTTTATTCACAATATGTACAGTAAATAATTAAAGTTAATCTTAGCTCTGGTAGACGTTTACTCCCCTGATCGCAGGAGCGGTCCTTAAAATGATATGTCTGACTCGTGGCCCGCGCCCCTCCTCAGCGAACCTTATGCACACAGCACGCGGCTCCGGCAACTTAGATCACCCGTGGAAATATCCACACCGGCGTCCCAACACATGGTTTGCCGTACGAGCCTCGCTCGGCTCCGCACCGCCCTGGGCGCAAGTTCGCACGAGAATTCCACTCAGCTCGACAAACCCCGCCCCCGCGCTCTGCGTTCACTCTTATATAGCTCCCAACCACGTGAACTGAAACGTCACTGGGTTTTCACACGGCCCGCGCTAGTCGCGTTGCCAGGCATTTTGGACATGCATTTCCTGGATTCTAAGAATTTTGCACGCGGCAAAAATGCGCTGTCCGCATTTTGGGCATCACTTTCCTAGCTCTTAGAATTCTCCAAATGCCTCATTGTTCTCACATCCTGCCTGGCCCCTGGCGTCTAATCCTTTGACGCAGCGACCTCGTGACGCCCCGCCGGTCGCTCTGTGTAGCCCTACAAACCGTTACAATATTATGCACAAACGTTGCGCAGAAAAATTAGTTTTGTCATAGTACATTAATTCCTGGACTGAATATTGAACAATGATCTTTGATAGAATTTTTTTGCATTTAATGGGTAAAGGTGAAGATAATTATATTGAAGATAAATATTTTTCATTAAAAATATTTAAAAGGAGTGACAAAACCAAAACAAAGTTTGTTTCATTCATTACTTAAGTAAGTTTTTGTAATCAGAGAGAGATGGAGAGAGAGGGGGAGGGAGAGATAGAAAGAGACAGAAAGACAGAGAGACAGAAAGATAGAGAGATAGAGTCATTCTGTAAAATAATTATTGAAATATATTAAGTTGATTGGTATCTTACCCCAATTAAGGTAAGAATCTCCATTGCCGTTTATTCGAAGCGTAAGAACTGATCCTCCAAATTCATACGGTCCAGTTAAGTTGACGTTATTAAATGTAGTGACCAATTCCAAATATGGGGGCGAAAACTGAATCCTGAAAATTGAATAGAAAATATTTCCATAAAGGAACTATCTTCTATGGAAGATAAATGTTATAATAATAATAATAATAATAATAATAATAATAATAATAAAAATCAAACAAATTCGACATCCAGAATTAACAATTTTAGAACTTTACATTTTTCTATTTTCTAATACTAAAAATCCAGAAAAATGCTGAGGGAATGTGTAAAAATGCGCAAAGGGGACATTTTTTATCTGGATTGTAATTCGTTAAAAGAGAAAATCATGAATGTGATATTTTGTCGAGATGAATCACTTTAGCTCTCAGCTCTCGGAAAATCTGTGTAATGAATAACTGTTTTCAGTTAAAATGACCATTAAATACATTTTTTATTAAATATATTTCGTCATAAATGCATGAACTTCCTCAACCGCACACAGTCATGTTTCGTCATCACGAACTTTTCTTCCTGGCCGTGGTCAGAGAGCACTGTCACAGCGGGCAACTTGCCTGCCCTCGCACGTTTCCAGAAGTCCAGGTCTTTCAAGACAGTGATAAAGGCAGCGTCTGTCTTGCGTACTGTCGGAGGTCTTACTGTCCTCGATTGATATAGTGATTAGTAATTACGGAAGCGTCAACTACGGTCTTAATTCCCCTAAGCATAGTGCATGTTTTATCGCGGGAGGTGGCGGTGATCTTCCTCCGCTGTTTGGCAAGATCCGACGCCGGCCATCGTCGTCTTGCGTGAGCTGTCTTGCAAACGATGCTTAACGCTAGTCAAAAGTAAAAAGAAATAGTGTCTGCAGTGACTGACCGGGCTTTCGTAGCGACAAAATCTGAGAGCCCCCTCCAGCTGAAGTTGCGCCACACAAGTTGTAGGTTGAATTCTTGTTCTCCTTCTCGAATCTGAATCTCTTTGCCTCGAAGGGGCTCTAGAGAGGGGATGCCAAGTTCAGGAATACCTGTAACGAATCGGAATGGCACTTAAGGAAGTTTTACAATCTGATTGTGAAAAGGAAATGAAAATGTTAAGTTCTTCAATGATTTATAACTATCATTTGCTTCAAAATATTGCGTTTTCAATTGTCCACAATAACTAAACTGGAGATAAAGCGAAGAAAAGGCGATGTAGAGACAAGGCTATTTCTTGAATGCAAAATAGCAGATAATGAAATTAGTTTATAATGTTAAGCTTTATTGCATGAGTACATGTTTGAAAACGAGCGACGTTAGAAGGGAGTTTTCAAATTTGTGCGAATGTAATAAAGCAACATTATAAACGACTTGCATCGATTTTTTTGTATAACAGCATTATATATTTATAAGAGGAACAAAGTTAATTTATCGGAACAATTTTCTTGTGAGATCTCAGGTTTTGACATCCAAAGCAAATTAAAATCCACAGTCAATTCAAGATGACATTGTGTCATCTGTGCGAGAAAATGGTGGTCAGCTGTCCGTTTACCATTACCTTCCCACGATTCTCTCGCTGCGATTTGCTGAAGTGTGATTATGCAATCAGTGGTTCATAAAATACTAGTGCGTCATCTTTTATGCCGTAAAATGCCGGTTATGAACGATTTCTTGCAATAGAAATTGTCGTTTATAATGCTGGTATACAAAAAATGGTACAATTACTGTACGATTTCATCATCACAAAATATCATTAAATTGGAGAATTATGTTTAATAGCTGCGACTAGGATTTTCTTTTGGTGACTTACCGGTGGCGAGCTTGTCTCTGGCGCCGTTGAGCGAGTCCAAGATACACTGGTCTAGCTTCGGATCGCTGCGGCTGCACACTTTGAAGGCTCCACCAACTGAACACACCATTAGAAAGTGAACAACAATTAACATTTATCCTCAAATAATTTACTCCTCGACCTCAAAATCAAAAATTAAAAGAGCATTGAAGCACTGTCAATATACAAACTTTTGTGGAGAATGCGATATTCGTAAAATAGATCGCCAATTACGAGTGAAAATTCGAATACGAGTGAAATACGAGTTAAGACGCCGAACAAATTTTGATTTTTGAAGTTCGAAAAATCAGATTTTTGAACAGAAATGAAGCATTCTCTTAAATGTCCTTCACTGTCCAACACTGAAAGGAATGTGATACGTCGGACGTGCAGCGTGGGTCGACTTGTCACCGGAAGCCGATGTGATGCCGATCTCAGCTCGAGTGACTGCGCGCCTCACTCTCCTGGCGTGCTATCAGACGTGAGTGGTGCGTCTGAGAAAAGCTTAAATTTAGTAATGTTTCTTGGAATGGAAAGAAAAGTTTTGGTATCATTCTTTCTTTATAGGTGATTTCATGTTTTTACACTTATAATTAATCGATATAAATCAAAATATTTTAAAATATATTCAAAATTTAAAGTACAATATGCTTAAATAATGTTAATAATTGTGTTCATTAATCGACCGGTAAAATTGAAGAGGAGATCCACGAGTATTGCTTTCAACACCCTTAAATTCAACTCGCCCACCGGCTCTTGCCATGCTACTCCACCACTATGTCTGCGGCCGAATCCAAAAGCTTCCTGAGCATAAGTGTGTGACCGGGAAAAATTGAAGAGGAGATCCACGAGTATTGCTTTCGCAACACCCTTAAATTCAACTCGCCCACCGGCTCTTGCCATGCTACTCCACCACTATGTCTGCGGCCGAATCCAAAAGCTTCCTGAGCATAATGTGTGACCGGGAAAAATTGAAGTGAGAGATCCACGAGTATTACTTTCGCAACACCCTTAAATTCAACTCGCCCACCGGCTCTTGCCATGCTACTCCACCACTATGTCTGCGGCCGAATCCAAAAGCTTCCTGAGCATAAGTGTGTGACCGGGAAAAATTGAAGAGGAGATCCACGAGTATTGCTTTCGCAACCCCCTTAAATTCAACTCGCCCACCGGCTTTTTGCCATGCTACTCCACCACTATGTCTGCGGCCGAACCAAAAAAGTTTCCTGAGCATAAGTGTGTGAGGGGGAAAAAATTAAATGGGAGATCCACGAGTATTATTTTCCCCCAACCCCCTTTAAAATTTCAACTCCCCCCACCGCCCTTTTGCCTTTACTCCACCACTATGTCTGCGGCCAACCCAAAAACCCCAGAACATGAGTGTGTGAATTGCCGGAGTCAGGGTTGTTTGGGATCTTTTCTTTTTTCCCCCCTTTGCTCCATTTAAACGTTGGTAGATTGTGTTTTTATCATAGGGGGTAGCTGTACCCTGACCTACAGGGTTTTGGGAGGTTTTCCCCCTACTGAAAATTTCAAACCAGCGCAGCCCCGCCCATCCGACAAGCTCTTTTTCCCCTTTAGCATGTGGGTATAGAGTAAGTAAGTGTATATGGGGGGATGAAAGGGCTGGGGGGATAGGGAAGAGGAAAAATATTCCGTTTGTTATTCAACTACCCCTCATCTGCCCCATGATGTCCAAAAAACCACCAAAAACCCCCAATCGGGAGCCGCTAAATTCCCAACACAGTGGCTAATTCGGCCCTCTTTCTGAAGGCAGCTGAAAATTCTTTTGTTGTTGGACTAAACCCTCAGGTTTTTTCCGGTCTCAGACTCTGATGTGACGTCACGTGATCCCTAACCCACCTCAGTTTAAAAATGCCGGGGCGAAGGGCCAGAAACCCCCCCACATAACAGCGCCTGAAACGCTTGGGCGTTGGCGTATGATGAGAAGCTTTTCCCCATTAAACCCAAAAGGGAAAAGGCACGACAACGCAGATTAAGAACTTTTTATCAAGAAAATAACATTTAGTATCTCCATTAATAAATCTTTTTAAAAGTTCCCCGAAAAAATTAAAATTTGAATGAACGTACCCGGGACGAACTGGGTTTTTAAATAGGGGAACGTTTTGGGAAAATGCAAAATGTTTTCTGATTTTTCCCTAGAGGGAATTAGACTGAAGCCATAAATTTTCCCACACAATTAAAATAGCCTTTTTTTATTTTAAAATAATTTTTTGTATCTTTCTTAGTAGAAATAAAAACTGAAGGGAAAACCTAAAAACATGTTATTATTTTGTACAAAAAAATTTTTTTCCCAGGTTTCAAAGGGAAAAATTCAAAGATCTAAAAAAATTTTCCCGAGATCAAAAGAATGGAAACCTGCAATTGTTTGACGAAAAAATTATATTACTTATTAATTAGGAATTATATAAGAAACACCGTTATTTATGAATAATGTCCTTCAATAAAAACGGATAAATTATCAAGTAATAATCATCAAGCCTGTGGATAAGAACTGTTTTAAGAATCATAGCCCATGGGGGTTGAAACATTGTTGAAATAAAATATATATTGAATTACGGAATACTTCTCGTTTTGGGTAAGTTAATTAACTTTGAAATTAGACGCCTTATTGTAAAAATGCATTCCCGAAAGTAGATAAATCCATCAAATTTCAAAATGAATTAAAAAAGAAATAAAAGAAATAAAATGCATATATTCAAAAAAGATCGGGAAGTCTGCCCTTTTTCAGATCCCCTTTTGGTTGCGTTCGCCCCCAAAGGAAATCCTGTTTCTTGAAAAAAAATGAAGGGGTTTTAAAGAATGAACCATTAAAAAAACCCTTTTTACCGTTTTTTTCCCCTTACTGTGGAAGTGCACTACACTGGTTTGACAACCCCCAATCCTTTTTAATGTTAATTATTCTTTAAAAATTTTTCCCAAAAAATTTATATTGGGGAACAGATCTGGCAAACCCAAAACCCCCATCCTTAACCTTTTTTTATTAGCCCCTTTAAATGCATTTTTTGGCCATTTAAAGCTTCATTTTCAGTTTTTTAATGAGGCTTTTTAATGCAAAACCTTATTTTCAGTTGTTTTCCTTACTGTAAAAATTGCACTAAACTTGTTTGACAACCTCCCACCCAATTTTTGAACAGTTAATTTTTCCTGAATAAGAAGTATGATGGTAAAATGAATTGAGTTAACAGACCTCACAAACCCTGAGTACTTACGTACTCCGTTGTTTTGAGACCCAAAGTGCATTCGCTAACCTTTCCCAGAGTCCGTTTTTGGAGCAGAAGTGAAAAAGAAAGTTTCCAAAAGGGCGTCTTTAAAATGAAAAAGGGGGGTTTTTTCGGGGGAATTTTTTTTCGATAAGTCTTTTTTTCCCTTTGAAATTAAATGATACAACTTTACATTTAGTTTTAAATGACAGGAGGATTACAAAGACAGAATGAAATGTTTTTATAGCCAGAGAATATTTTTTTAAAGTAAAATATTAGCTTTTTGGGTTATTTTAAAAAACGATTGCTAATTTTTATTGAAAACTAAAAATCCCGAACAAATGAAAACATTTTTAATAAACTTCTGGTTACAAAAATTATTAATGTACGCCTTAGTTTTCAAATTCCCAAAAAGTCATGTCCTCACGAGTAAGTTGTATAATTTTAAAAGGGGTTGCCAGTTAACACTGATAAACCCAAAAATATTCTGTAAGGTGAGTGTAAAATTTAAAATTTCCCAATAACTAGTAGTTTAGACGTTTAATTTTCCCGAAATGAAAACTATCCATGAATTAAGCATTTATCCAGCCCCAATTAACATAGATGGTTGTAGAAAATAAATAAAATTTCCCCGTCACGTAACGCTGCCCTTTGTCTTGCAGAAAATAGTAAAGGGTTTCAAGTAGTCCACGGTTTTAATGTAAATTATTTTTGAAAATGTTTTCCCCAAAGTACCCCCCCCGAACAAAAGCTAAAAGACGAAGCGTGAGTTTCCCAAAAGCTATTCTGTATTTCGTGGGCAGCAAAATACAAATTTCCCAAAATTTTAGAAGAAATGCGAAAAAAAATTTTTTATTTTTATCCCAATGTTTAATTAAACTTTTCCCCAGAAAAATGTAAAAATTCCCGTCTTTTTTATCGCTTTGGCCCATTATTTTTTTCCATGATTAAATTTGGTATTTGTTAGGATTTTCCCCAACTTTTTAACTTCGTTCCCGTTGCGTACAAAACGTTCGTTCTCATTACGAGAATAGGTGAGGATGAGTCTTATGCCCCCAAAGGCAATAAAAATTCCTCTACTTGAATAAGGGGTAATATTATTCTCGATTTCCTGTATAGGATCGATTTCGCAAACTCCCCTTCTAAAATTCGTTGGAATGGTTTTCACAACCCGTATGAGAAATGAAGGATTTATATTTAAAAGTAATTTTTTTGTATTTGTAAAGAAAGGGTTGTGTGTGTACCCCGTGATTCACGAAATTTATAAATTCATACAGTTATCAACCTTCCAAAAATCTTAGATGATGGGAAATATCAAAAACTCATCTTTTTTTATTCAGAACCCTTTTTTCCTGTAATAATTTCTACATTCATCCGGGAAACCCACAAAATGTTGAAATTTTTTTTAAAATTACCAGTGCATCTGTTTACAATAGTTATGTTCAAGCATGATGAAGAGAATGAAGAGAATAGTTTTTTTCAACATGACTAAAAGCCCCGCCGCGAGGGGGGGATAGCGGGAAAAGAGCTATACCCCGTTTTGGGCCCCAGAGGCCCAAAAAGGCGCACTTTTTTTAAGTTGGGCGCACAAATTTAAATTTAAAAAAAGTGTTTTTGGGTTTTAAAATTTTTATTTTACAATTTTTTTTTAAAAAATTTCTTTTAATATAACACATAGTTTTGAAGATAAACAAGAATCTAAAAACAGGACTTTTTTTAAATGATTTCAATTTTGTTCCAAAAAAACCGATCTTTTTTTGAGGGGGAAACATCAAATTCAAATTAAATCCCTAAAACATGTAAAACCCGTTGAAAAGAATTTTCATTTTTCCTCCTCGTTCGGGCCCTTTTTGGGGCACCAATTGCCCGGGAAAAAAAGGAAATATCAACACCAGAAGAACGCCGTGTTATCTTTGATAATCGAAGATTGAAATCTGACATAGATGCTTTTGTTTTGGCGGCTTAGTTTTATATTCTTAGGTCCCAGGATAATTATATCCAATAAAAGCCTCCCACCCCCCATTAATGGTACAGAAAAAAATGAAATGATAGATATAATATTTTTCGTGGCCGTATTTGAAGTCGGGACAAAATTTTTTGGGTCTTGATCATGACAGACAAAAGGGGCCCGAATCAATTGATGTCGATGCAGTCCCTCTGATCTGGGGACTTGAGTTTTGAGTCCTGACGCTGGCGTATTTTCGACACTAGCAAAAAGTAGGTTGAATGCAGTCGCTGTCTGCGGGAAAATTCTGGGTCCATCTGTTTTCCCCTTATTTTTACGTGTTTTCTCTAATCAAAAAAAAGGGGAATGCCGGGAGTAAACAACAAAAAGTCACGCATTCCCGGCGATTTTTTTCCTTTTTTTTTCTTGTCTACCCTCCCCCCTTCCCCCACTTCCCCAACACGCACATTGCCACATATCGGGAGACCAGCCAGCTTGCCTGGCGGGCCGGACCCCCCACTTTTGGGGAGTTTCCCTTTGATAAAAACGGTCGAAAGCCGCCCTCAGCGGGCCCCGGGTTTCCCCCATGCAGGGGGGGGAAGAATACCATTTTCCGAGATAAACCTTTCCCACTCACTTTGGGGAAAAGTTAACGTAGCCTTAAAACGCCGGGAAAAGGGTTAATCAAAGGGGTTTAAATGGTTTTCAAATTCTATTTGTAGTGTAGAGAAATTTGAGATATGAAACAGGATTAAAATTTTTTCAACAACACAATAGTGTATTATAAATTGGAAAGAAAAAAAAATAATAAGAAAAAAGAAAAAAAAATATAGGACTTTTTTGAACGTCATTGTGGGTTTAAAAAGAGGTGGAATAAAATTTATTTTTTAAAAAAATCTTTTACAATATTTGAATGATTCCCCCACGCCCCTCAAATTTCCCAAATTTCCCTTTTTCTTTTCCCAGTTTTAAAAAACCCAAATTTTCATTTTTGATTATTCAGAAGAAGTGTGAAATAATACCAGGAAAATGAATTTATATCAGTTTCAGAAATTTAAATTTTAACTATGAATTTACAAATATTAAACATAATTAAGAGGAATTTATTAGGGAAATTTATTTTTTAAATTTTTGGGAAAAATTTAATTTAATCTTTTTTTATGATGGGTTTTGGGGATAAGTAGAATATTCAAATGTAGAAAAAGAGATGTTTGATGCTTTAAAGTTCTCGTTTAAAAAGACTGTAATTTTTTTTTCTGTAATTAATCCAAGAATTAAAACAGAAGATTTAAAAGGGTTTACATGGGTTTTTTAATAATTAACACTAAAAAATTTACTAAAATATTATTCGAAATATTTGAAATGAACATTTTTTTTAATTTTTTAATGTTTTGAATTAATCATTTCAACAATATAAAAATTTGACACACTACAATAAATGATTTCCTTGATCCATTCGGTAAAAAAAACGATAAAAAAAAAATGTAGTATCAATTTGTTCCTTTGGGCTGAAATATTACTAAGTTCGATTATTTATCTTTTAAATTTTCCTTATTAAATGACTATGAGAATCCTTATAAAATTACAAATTATTTACAAACAAGCTGCCTTGGTGTGGGCCCCAATACTTACGAGCGTCTCTTCTGACCCTGCCCCCCACCTGCACCATCGCCAGCACCAACGCTAGCACCAACGCCAGCCCCCAGCGCCGACCGCATCTCGCCCCTTCCCCCAGGCGGAGCCTACGAAAAACTTTAGGGGAGCCCGGGAAAAATATCTAATGAAAATAATTTTAAAAAATATGTAAAAAGGATATAATATGTAAATCAAAATACCCCATTTATAAACATTTGAGGAGAAACTAATCAAAACGCCATTGTCTACTGGGGGAAACAATTGAGTTCGATATGAAAATTTTTAGTTTTTATACGCTCTAAGCCCCTTTAACAAATTCTTTAAAACGCTTTTAAATTTTTAATGTTTTAAAAGGGTTTGAAAATCTAAAAAGAAAGGAACGTATAAAACCCTTTAAATATTAAAAAAGATTCCTTTAAACTAAATTTTTTCCCACCCAAAAGTATATGGTTTTGTTATTTTTTTTTCAAAACACAGGAAATTCATTTACAAAAAAAAATAAAATTAATAAAATATTTATTCCCCAATTTTTAAAATAAATATTTTTGATCTTTGAGTTTTTAAAAAATAAAATTTATTTTTAAAAGGCAATGATACCCATCGACAAATGAAATTAATATTGACAAAAATCACTTAACATTTCGTTTAAAGTTTCACCACGGGATCTACCAATATCTCTCGTAATTTGATTTGGTTTAAAAAAAACGGGGGTTCATTGATACCTTCCCCCCCTAACGAAAATTATTCCCCAGTGCTCACGGGTTTTTTCTCGCAAAAATATGCAGTGCAGACGGGGAGTTACCCAGTCAACCGGGTTTTTTCTGACCAAGTCTTTATATCGGACGATCACGTCATCAGTACGCAATTCTGGATATGTGCAAAAAAAAATGTCGGGGTTTGGGAAAATAAAAACGCCATTTCTGAAAATTGTTTAAATTATTCTTTGCGAAATAAATTTTAAGAAATTTTAGAAAAATAGAAATTTAGCAAAATATTAAAATATAAGCAAAAATGGAAAGATGTATTATAGTAAAAAAAAGGGAAGTTTTTGGAAATGGTGGACGATTGGCCTGTTTTCCCAAGGCAAAATTTGGGTGTATATGTAAAACCAAAAAGGGGTTTTCCGGGGCCTAATCATTTCCCAAATGACAAGGGGAACATTCTCCCCACCACGTCCCACTAAACAGGCATTCATACTATCGGCGACGTTTCAATAAAAAACTTTCTTCCCCACTACCCCAATCGGCTGCCCCCCTTCCACCGGGAGGCCCTAGGTGGCGGTGTCGGGGGCAGGGTTTTCCCCCAAAGGTGGAAGGATTTTCGACCTCGTTACCCGGGGTGGGAATTTGGGCCACTGACGGGAAAAGGGAATTTCCAGCGGCAAGCTGCGGGATCGGAATTTTTTTGGGGCCCCAGTCTGTGTCAGGGAGAAACCTAAAAAACTGTCCCCGGAAAATTTTCACCATGTCCAACCCACTATCCACCACACATGGGCAAGACCACCCGGAAGCGTGGGGGGCTATTCAGGCGGGACGGTGCCCGGGGATGGTGGAGACCTGGTTGGGGAAAACCCAGCAAACCGGGGATACAAAGGGGCCCCGGATCTTAAATTCAGCTAAAAACAAACCGCCACCTCCCCCCAAAGGTAAAACATTTGCAAAATTTGCGGATTAAAGACCATAGAGGACGTGTCGGGAAACAGAAATAAGAAACAAGGGCACTTGATTTTTCCATTCCCTCACACTTTTCATTTCCCAGTACAATTTTCAACCGACGATAGTCACACGGTATGGTTTTAAAAGCACTTGTTTTTTAAAAAATATTTTATTGTATTTTTGGGAGGACAGTACAAAAATTCACAATTCTCCATGGACTTCTAGGGTATTTGAATTCATCTTTGCTTTTTCATTTTTGCATCGGGCGATAGAAAACGATAGTAACGAAAGCATTTGCTTTTTTTACAGACAGACAGTTACAAAATATTCAATGACAGTTCTGCATTTTTTTCGTTAAATTGCCCGGTAACCTTCGAAAAACCCTTTAGATATTCATTTTTTCAACCGCCATTGGGCGAAAAACCCATTCGGGGACCCTTTCCGTTTTTTTCTTGTAACCCAAGACGTTTTGGGCCTTTTTAAGCCATTTAACACTGTACCCAGAAAAAAACAAAAGGGAAACCCATCTACCGCTAAAAAAATTTTTAAGTTTATACGATGCTGGAGTACAACCTAAACCATCGGTAAACCCAAATTTTCCCTTTTCTTACGTCCCAATTCCTCAAAGCAATGTTCGGGGGTTGTTCCCCGCCCGCGGCCCGCCCCAACCTGTTTGCTGCACTGCCGGGTTTTTGGGGTTAGACGTCGCTGGGGCTTTTGGGCTTCACGGTAGAGACGTCCAAAAAAGATTGGGTGGGATGAGAACTGGGGGAATTTAATGGTATTTTAAATAATTTTTTTTCGCGATAAAGGAATACGTTTTAGTCAATTGGTATTGAGTTTTACATTTGAGGGCCCAATTATTTGCCAATAGGGAACAGGGGGAAATTTATTACGTATCCGTTACTACGAAAGAAATTTCATTCAGTTGTAGAACCATTAGTTTTGATTTTTAAAAAATAAGTTTCCAAAAATCTTTATCGCATGTTTTTAAAATTGGGTTTTGCAGAACTTTAAACCAAGCGTAATCCATTGCAAATTTTTTTTTATGATTATTTCAAAATTTTCAACTTTTGTGGAGGCATAAAAATTAATATCAAGAATCTCATCAAACTTCATTTTCCCGATCGGGTTTTTTTTGTTATAAAAAAAGGACATGGTGAGTTAAAAAATGTCACATTTGGGTGGGGGGGGGCCAACAAACCCACTTTTAAAACCCGGGCTTGTTATATATCGGTTAACGTTAGTGTTTTTATTGAAGTTCTTTGGGTTTTTAAAACCCGATGGAGAGGGGATTAGTGGGCGAAAAAATATTTTGTTCTTTTTCCCCGGGGGAAAAAAAAACCCGGGCTAAAGCTTCATGCCCCCACGATTTATTATAAAAAGCAGAAATAGTAATTAGTAGTAAAGTAAAAATAGCAAAAAGATCCTCCCCTTAAAAAAGCCCCCCTGAGATAAATTTTTTATTTTCTTTTGTCGCCTAAATGATCCCCTTTTTTCTCCACTTCCCCAGGAAAAAGGTGAAAAAATTGGCGTGGCCCGATGGGCAAAGTAGGTCTGATGGCCGGGAATTTCACCAATAAAATAAACCATCATTGGATTGAATTGAATTTATGGGTTTTACATTCGTTGCACTAAAACCCCCCCTAGTGCGGGGCAAAACCGTCATCGCTCAATGCTGCCCCACACGCGGGAAGGACAGCTCAATGAAACTGTTTCCCGGAACTGACTGCGGGCCAGCGGTGGGGATTAAGATAGCTGTTTTTTTCTGTCACCTGATGGAACTGGGAAAAATAAAAATTTTTAAATTATAATCTTTTTAAAAAATTTTTTATAAAATCTTTTGGTAATTTTATTTTTAAATTTTAAAAAATTCAACGGGGAATTTCTTTTTTTTAAAAACTACAAAAATTCAAAGTTTTTGTTTGAAATTTCTTTTTTCGAGATTTCAAGTGGTCGATATAGTACACAAGATTTTAAACCCAAAAGGCATCTGCGGAATTTTTAGTTATTAAAAAACTAAAAAAATATTAAATGACTTTTCCCCGCTGGTATAAAGTATGTAGGGGCGGGAGAAATATTTTTCCCAATAAAATTTGGGTGTTTTTTAAAGGTCACTAATCTTATTTTCACTTCTTTTTGCGTTTCAAAATTCATACGAAAACTACATTTTGGGTTTTTAAATAAATTGGATTTGTTAACAAAAAATTTTAAAGGTTTAAAATTTTTGGGAAAAAAAATTATTATCCGAACCCCCAGTCAAAAAAATTATTTAAAGACTTTTCCCAAAACTAATATATTCCATTATTCGAAGTAAAAAAGCTCGATTTTTTTTCCCTTCACTGTACAGACACTACACGCTTGTTCTAAAAAAAAATGAAAGACTATGTTAATGGGTATTTTCCTTTGAACCCCGAAATAATGGGCAAATACGCCCAAATATGCGTTAAAAATTAATTTCAAGTAAAATTTAAAAAAGTTTATTTTCATAAAAAAACACTGTTAATAAAACCAAGGATTATTTCAGTTTACCCCCGGTTTTTTAAATATTATTATTATTATTATTATTATTATTAAAAAAAAAAAAAATAATAATAATAAAAATTTTAAAAAAAAAAAAAATTAATAATTTTGGGCGCATTACTATTTCTAACCCCCTTTCCTGATTTGGGGGTGTAATTTTTAGGCTGGGTTTTTCTGCCACCCCTCGGTTGGCGGTTTTTTCCCCTTCAAGGGTGAACTGAGAAGATGGGATAACCCCGGAGGTGTAAAGGGGACAATCAAAAAGGAAAGGATGCCCCTCCACCCTAAACTGCGGGCCCATGGGGGCCCGCAATTGTCTGCATCAGGGAAAGCCCCTTTTTAATAACAATAAAAATTTAATAATAATAATATTATATTTATTATTTATTAACAAAAAAAATATTATTGTTACTTTTTAACGAGAATAAACAATAATTTAATGAACATGTTTTAAATTTTCATATTACATTACACAGATAATCTGCAATTTTGACAAATAGATTTTTTTAAAAAAATCGAATAAGCTAAAAACAAAAAATAAAAAAAAATAAGTAAATAAAAAAGAAAAAAAATAAAAAAAAATTAAAAAAACATTTAAAAAATATTTTTCAATCAATTTTAATAATAAAAAAAATTAAAAACAGTGGAAAAAGAAACATCGCAATTGGGAAATTATGTTCACTGAAAGTATAAGTATCCCTTACGGGTTTTTTATTACAGTTTAACACTACATAAAAGAGACGGACATAAGAATATAAATTACATATTGCCCCCCAAATTAAAAAAAAAAAGGAAAATCATTCCCAAAAAACTCCCTGGGCCCTTTTCCTTTAAAAACCTTTTCTTCGAAAAGGTTCTTGCACTGACTGTTTGGTCCCCAACAGATACGGGTTTCCCTCCTTAAAAGTTCTGGGGAGAAGGAGCTTTTTTTCACTACCCCCCCCCAGGGAAACTGGTGAGGTCGCCCCCTTTAAGAGTTGCTGCCTTCGCGTAAGAGCTGTGATGACTTTCTGTGATGACTCCTCGAAAAAATGACACGACACGGGGGGTTTTTTTGTTTATAACGTTAGAATAGTTTTCGGGTCCTTCCCCTTTTCCCTTCAATACGAAAGGTCATGTTACCCCTTTCAACTTTGAATTTTTATCACCATCACTATCATCAAAAGAGGCGGGCATCAACCCGGTGTCCTGCGTTTTTCTGCCCGGGATTTGGGATCGGGCCCAAAACCGGGGTGTTTTTTAAAAGGTTTTCCGGGGTTTTTTAAACGTTTCCGGGGAAAAATTCTAGGGGCCGCCTATAAATCGGGTTTTGGGGTTTCCCTGATAAACCCGGGCAAATCCCGGAACTTTCCCTAAAGGTGGGAAAAAAGGTGAATTTTTCCCTTCCCCAATTCCTTTCCTATTTTCCTTTTTCCACCCCCCCAATTTAACAACCAGATTACCATATTTTCCCGGAGTTTAAAAACTTGTCCTGTTTAAAAAGGTCCCCCCTTGATGGGAGAGTCCTGATTGGGGAGAACCTCAGTACCCAAAATTTTAAATTTAAACAAATAATATTTTTTAAAAAAAATAATCTTAGGGTTTGTAAAACATTCTTAATTATTTTGGCGATTAATCCCTTTTTGTTTTTTTTCACCTTAAATAATGTGTTCTAAAGATTTAGTTTATTGTAATTGTAATCTAAAACCCGTGATGATAAAATGAAGACAAACAAAATTTGATGCAAAACTTAAAAAGAATATTAGGGAAACCCTTTTTGGGAAATTTTATATGTGTTTAAAAACATTTTCATTAAGGCAACAGCAAAAGGAATCATATATAATAAAAGTATGAAAATTCATGATTAAGAATAAAAAGTTGAATTAAAACTTCTACCCTTCTCCTTCTTACGTAGAATATAATGCGCCCCACCTACCTGTGCCGAATTGCCGGCTAGCTCAGGTGAAGGGGAGAGCCTGAAATTTAGGTTGTGGACGGAGTGGCTTTCGTGACCCGAAGGGCAATTGAAAGAAAGTTTAAAACAAAAAAAGTAATTAAGAAATTAAAAAAAGGTAAATTTACATTATTATCTGAGCTCAGTTTTTTTTAAAACCCTTTTTTGTTTTTTTTAACAAAACCCCCAAAATAATAGATCAAATTACTTAAAAAAAATAAAAACAAAAAAAAAAATGCGCTAACAGATAAAAAAAAAAAAAGGGGAATGGAATGGGGCCCTCCCTTTTGAATGTTGACAAAGTCCCGGTAAGCCTGAAGGGCGTAATGAATGTTTTTTTTGTCTGTCGGGCTCGAAATTAGAATCCCACCCCTGCGGGAAAGGGGGCTGGGGGGGAACGGCCTCCCAAAAAGGAAAACAGCTGGGCCCTTTCTTCTGGGCGGCCCCCCTTTAGGGGCGGAGGGTGAACCCTCTGCACCTGCTCCCCCTTCAAGAGAGTAAAAGGGGTTTAACCCCGACCCAGCTGGGACGTCGGCGGTAGCGGGTGAGACAGATCAACCAACGCAACTTGCGATACACGGCGCCCGGGGGTAAACGAGCAGAGAAACAAATAACATTACTAGATAAAGTTCTTTTTTCAATCTAAAAGAAAGCGGTGCGATAATTTCCACAAATCGCACTCCCAATCATGCCTTTGCCCTTTTTCCTGGGGCCTACAAACCCCGGATGACCTCCCGTCCCCCACCCGTACAACATGAGCGTCCCCGCCTCTGTGTCCGCACGACTTGGGGGTCCCCCCCTCTGTCCAAAAACCTCCCGCTTCTGTCTGCCCTCAAGGGTCTCAGCGCCTGAACCTCTTTCCCCCCCAAATTTTCCCTGAATTTCTAAAATTTTTGGAAATTTTGGAAGACGTTTTATTTCTGGGGAAAATTTACGCCGAAAAAAATATTTTCAACGATTTCGCGTCTTGTCGGTAATTTTGATGGAATTTTCCGAACGCTCTCTCGCAACCCTGTAAACCAAAAGGGGGTCGCCGCGCCCGCCCTGCGTGGAGTGGTCGGGGGTCCCCGAGGGTTTAGGCGGTTTTTAAACACTACACCCCCTTTTCTCCCGGGGACGCTAAGGGCGGGGTAGATGGGCCCGGGGAAGGAAATTTTGGTCGCACCCCGGGTTTGGGGACCACGCTTCTGAAAGTAATAACAAAAAAAAATGTATTTTTTTTTTAATAATTTTTCGGGTTCTCACATTTCCCTCCTTCGGAAGAGATAAAAAACGGAGTTTTGAAGAATTTTAATTTTGAAAAAATTAAATTTTTTCCCCCTTAAAAAAAAAAAAAAACGTTACCGAATATTAGATTCATAACTGGTGAATAATTAAAGAAAAAATGAATCAAAACAACATTCAATATTCAAAAAAAAATTTGGGAACCCCTTTTCTTAAATAAAAACAAAAAAAACTAAAAACTACTATTTAATCAGAATTTAAAAAATTTAAAACAAAATTCTTCCAATTTTTTTTCAGCGACACGAAAACCGCAAACTGTGCCGGGGGCCCGGGGGACCGAAGAATTATTCAGAGATTGTCAATCAGTGGGTTTTTAAAAAAAATCCACCCGAATAGTTTAACCTTTAAATGGTCGCAAATTATAAAATTGTACCCCTTTCTGGGAGCCCATCCAAGTTTTTTTAAAGAGGCATACATTTGGGCCGGAATCGTTTCAATAACAAAAGGTCCGTAAAGGGGAAAAAAATTTTTGGAATAATCCAGCAGGCTGATCACTAACTCTAGGGGCCCGACAAGTACTTTTTTCACCCTGGGAAAGGGGGGGGTTCTTTCAGGGCCCCCCTTCCTGGCATTCTTAGTATTTTTATCTAATATAATCCCCGCAACGGGTTTTTGTAATTAGGGGCCCGCTGTCCCTGCCAATGGGCCAAAAAAGGGGAAAAAATGTTTGGTTTTTTCCGGGAAAAGCGCCTCATACGGCGTCATACCAAAAAATCATGTTCTATAATATTAATCCAGTCATTAATGTTAATAATTAGTGAGGCCACCCTTTTGATTTTGGGGGTGTAAGCTCCCGGGAAAAAAATTTTAGATTTCTCCCCCCGACCCCCTCCTCAAGGGTTTGATTGAGGATGTCTGATGGAAAAAATAAAGAGACTCCCTTTATTTTCAGTGTTTTTTTCCAAAACGTTCCGGGAAATTGGGGGGATGATCGCTTTAAAAATTTTTGGGAAGACCCGCAGTCTGAAAGAAATCCCGGGCAATCTTTTAAACAATTTTGTCATTTGGTCCGTTATCGGATAGAGCTGTGTAAATTAGAAAAGGTCAATGATTACGAGGATTGTTTTTAACCGTACCCGCAGTAAAGGGAACGGTCCCTAAAAGATCAAGGCGGGGAATTCATTTGGGGCTGATGGGTAACCGGGTTTCATCGGGCCTTCATAATGCCTATTAGGATATTTAGTTTCCCCCCCGGTTTACACATTTCGAGACCGTGGCTCTATTTGTTCCCGGGTTTTCCCGTATGCGAAAATTAGAAAACTTTTTGGGTCTTATTTCCCCCGAAATGCCCTGCTTTTTGGGGAATTGGGGAATTTAAATTTTTCAGTAATTTCTGTAAAGGGATCCAAAACGATACCATCTGGCTGTTTTTTGGTTGGAACATAACAAAAAATTTCTTTGAAAGTTTAACTAAGCCAGGGTTTTGATTTAACTTTTTCGAAAAGTGGGTCATTTTTATTAAAGAATTCTGCAAAAATAGTTTTTTGCCAAAACACCCCTCTTTTCCTGTAACCCCCTTTTAAGATTCCTAAACTGCATTTCCAAAAAAGGGGTCACATTTAAAAATTTAAAGGCATTAATAAAATACAATTTTTTCATTCTGAACTTTTTGATTTGATGCGTAGGGAACCGACTTAAAAAAACTGCAATAGGATTATTAATTCCTGGGCAATGCCGGATTTCAAAGTCGAAATTTTTGTAGAGAGCACCCCCCGTAACAATCTGGCGTTGGGGCAGTGGCCCGCGTTTTAAGAAAAACGCTTTATGGTCCGGGTTTAAATTTCCTACCAGCCAGGTACCCAACATTTTCAAAGCCCCTTGAGCTTTTTTCTCTGTAATTTGGTATTGCAACCCCTAGACCTCAATACCTTTGCGACCGCAAAAATTTTATGACCTGGATCATTTTATCAGGGTGTGATAAAAAACATCCAATGCCAGTTGGGGCTGTCGGGCCGTAAAAAATCGGGAAAAAGTCCGGGGGGTTTACTGTAATGGCCGGGGAAAAGCTACCTTAATTTTTTTTAATGTCTGTTCCTTTCTCATCCGTCCAGTGCCATTTCCTTTCCCTTTTTTTAATAGGTTTACGGGGGTGCCGTAAGAATCCGTAACCTGGAATAAATCTAGTTGATAGACGCACAACCAAAAAACCTTTTAATTGCTTGGCATTTTTTTGGAAAACTGGTCTATGGCATTGACCTTCCTGGGGCAATTCTTTCCCCCGTGCTAACGCAACCCAAAAAAGAAATTTTGGCCGGTAATTGTGATTTATTAAGATTCAACCCCCCGGTGTACCAAAAAAACATTCCCAAAAACTGTTCTAAATGACCGAGATGTTCCTGAAAATTTTTTTGAAAAGAAATTAAATATCGTCGATATAAGGGGGACGAATTGTTTGATTTCAACGCCCCAATTTTCATCGGAAACGAATAAAAAGGGTGCTCCCCTGTTTTTTAGACCAAAAGGGATTCTTTTCCAGACTTTCGTCAACCCTTTTAAAAAAACCCGTGAAATTTTTTGTCGTCTGGGTGAATTGAAATTGCCAAAACAGGCTTGAAAAAACTTTAAAACCGAAAAAACTGTTTTATTAAATTTCCATAAAATTTCCCTCAGTGTTCTGGGTGCCTTGTTTTTTGGGATAATAACCCTTGATCCGTCGAGCATCTAAACAAATCCTTACCCCCCGTCTTTTTTTTTACCACTACAATAGGGTTCAAATAAGTTTCAGATCTTTCAATTATACCTCGCTAAGCATAGTTTTAAAGTTTGATCCATTTTCCCCCCACGACTGTGGAAAGGGGTAATTTTTTATTTTAAAAAGGGGAACATCGGTGGCCGAAATTAAAGCAAAGTCTTTAATAGGACGTACAGGACAAAAAAAACATTTACATATTTGAGAAGCATTCTTTTCAGCTGGGACCTTCCGTGGTCAGAAAAGTCATTATGCGGCAAAAGGGTTATGACCCCCTCCCCATCCCCATACTCCAGGACGCGCATGAAATCCGATTTCTATTTTGTTTACCGTCGTCCGAAATTTCAATTTCCCCATTCTCACCGAAGCTCACAAGATTCCTAGAAAAATCCACTACTCCATTATTTTCCGTAAAAATCAACCCCAAGTATTACGTCGTAATTAGATCCCCCTATGATCAAACATGGCACATCAAATAAAAAATTTTCCCCCTTTTTTAAAAAAAAAAGCCCATAATAATTGGTTTACTTTTTCTTTCCTACTCCAATAACAAAACATTTAATAATGGGGAGGTTGGGTATTGGAATGCGTCAAAAAAAGTTTTTAGTAAAAACCCAGAAATTGCACGATTTCCTGCCCGTTCATCAAAGCGAAAACTAAGATTTTTAATGAAACTCCACAACCGGACATTTTCTGCCGTTCTCTGACAGGTTCATTCAAGTCGTCGTTTAGGTCAAAAAAAAGGGGCCCCCCGGGCAAGGATTAAATTGGTATTTCGAAAAATTCGTTTGGAACCCAGAAGAAAACCGAAAGGTTCTAGTTTTACGGACTCGGGCTTTGGAACTTTATGTCCATTCCTACTAGTTTTGTTTTTATTACGGTCATTTGAGTTTTTGGGGGCGGGCGGGGTTGTTTCCCCCTTCCTCTGACCCTGATCATCCCCGGCGCCCCCCCTGCCCGTTCCGATTATCTTCCTCAAAGGAAAAACCCGTGATTTGGTCCCAACCCCCTTCATAAAAGGGGTTTTACCGCGTTCTATCAAATTGCGCCAGCAAATTTTTGAAAAAGACGATTGTCAAACGTACACTGTTAAGGGGGTTTTTTACGGGAGGAAAGTGTGCGGTTGGGGGCCCGATAATCTTTTTATCATCTGTCGTCGGGTCACATAGTTTAATAGCCGAAAATTTTTTTTTGGCGTAATCCAAATATGATTGGTTTCCCTTTGCTTATCCCATCTACCCCGAGAATTTTTCTCTCGAACTCGTAAGTCGCTGCTTTCCCCCCTAACGTGAAAGAAAACGAGTTCGAATTCCCCGTAAGTCTGGGGGAAAAAGGGGTTAACGCAGTGAGCCAGTGTGCGGCGTTACCCGAAAGTTTCCCGCCCTAAATTTTTGTTTTAAGTGAGGCGGGGACCGCCTTTGTCAAATTCATATAATTTTCCCGATCCCAAAAATTTCGGGTTTTCGTCCCATTTCCCCGAAAAGCAAAAATTCGAGGAGGTTTAAAAATCCAGAACCCCAGACGCGTTTAAATTGGGTGATTTTCCATTTCTTTTGTACTTCTTCCTTTTCCAAAATTAATCCCCATTTTTTTCTATTTTTCTTTTGTTTAGTTTCCCTTTCCCCGAAAAATTTCCTCACTACTATCACCATCTTTTCAATTTTTCTACCCCTTTTTTAATTTATTTAAATTCAGAGTGAAGGGTTTTTTCCAAACCCGGGGAAAGGGGTTCATTTCCGGCCCCCTAACCCCCAATGTTTCCCCCTTTTTAATCACAACACGCCTTTTTATTTTTTTGTCGCATGCTCGTAATTTCTGGTGTTTGGGCTGTAGGTTTTTTTAAAATTTTTTTTCGTTTTTGGTCCTTGAATTCCCAACCCCCACCTAGCTTCTCCAAATTTGTTCTCACCCCCCACCCCCGAGTTGATTTTTTTAGTGATCCGATTTCATGGTCGAACTTTCTTCCAATTTTTCAAGTTTTTTCGGATTGGTTATCTAAACAGTTATCTAATCTATCAAACCCTTTTTTCCCGACAATTTTCGTGTTCCGGGAAAACCCCAAATTAATTTTCTTCCCTTTCCCCCCTACTTTGAAATCTGGTTCTTTAATTGGTTTTAAAATTTTCGCAATTTTTCTGCTTGTTTCGTTAAAAACTCGCATGAGATCACTTAAGGTGATTTCAGCGCCCGACTTCCCCTAAGGGGTCATCACCTCCCCGCCCACACCCGGGTTCGTCCAGCATTTTGAATAACATGCGATTTCAAGTTTTCTTTAAACGCCACACGATTTTTTTCCCCAAAACAAGACAAAAAAAGTAACACTTTCCCCAAAAGAATAAAAACAACTGATATCATTAAAGTCCACAAATAATTAACCCCGGAAAAGTCCTTCCATCCATTTCTTGCTTAATATTATAAAAATTCAAATTTAATTTGTCGGGAGCAATACCCCGTAATTCAAAAGTAAAAATATTTTTTTAAAACAAATTAAATTTGAGGGCGTTTTACTGGGGTATCAAAGATACCAATTCGGCCCCACTTGGGAAAAAGGACGCCCCCCCCTTTCCTGTGCTTAATTGCCGGGTTAGCTCAGGTGACGGGGGAAACCTGAAATTTAGGTTTGGACGGGCTACGTGACAGGGCCAAAAAGAAAATTTAAAGACAAAAAAAAATTTAATGGGGAAATTAAAATGGTAAATTGACATTATTATCTGAGCTTTGTTTTTTAAACCCTTGTTTTTTTTTTCATCAATCCCAAAAATAAAGATCAAAACTTAAAAAAAATAAAACAAAAAAAAAAAGATGCGCTAACAATTAAAAAAAAAAAAAGGGGCCAAAAAGCGCGGCCTGCACCCTTTTGAATGTTGACAACGGGCCAGGTGCCTGAAAGGGGGTAATGAATGTTTGTTTTGTCTGTCGGAGCTCGGCAATTTTTTAGAATCACCGCGCGGCAGGAGGGCGCGCTGGGGGAACGGCCTCCCAAAAAGGCAACACAGCTGGGCCCCTTTTTTCTGGACGGCACGCCCCTTTTGGGGGGGAGGGGGGAAATTCCCCCAGGGCCCGCTCCCATTCAAGAGAGTAGAGAACCACGACATCAGCTGGGACGTCGGCGGTGGGGGGACGACAGACGTAAATTTTTGTAATCGCGTAACCATACACGGGCGGGGGTAAAAGAGCAAAAAACAAAAATTTCTAGATAAAAGTTCTTTTTTTTCAATCTAAAAGACACCGGTGGATAATACCACAAATCGCACCTAATCCGGGACTTGGGATCCTAGCGCCTACACAACTCGGATGACCCCCGCGTCCCCCACCCGGGAAAGCAGGCTCCCGCCCCGTGTCCCACGACCGGCTCCGCCCTCTGTCCAAAAAACCTCCCCCCCCTTTTGTCCCCGCCCTCCGGGGTCTCAGCGCCCACGAACCTCTTTCCCCCTTTCCGGGAAAGTTTTTGAAATTTCTACAGAAAATTTTTGGGAAAACGTTTTACTGGGGCCCAAATTTTCGCCGAAAATAATATTGCTCCCAAACAGGGTTACGCGTCTTGTCCCGGGAATTTTTATGGAATTTTTTCCCGAACGCCCCTCTTCCCACACTTCCTGTAAACAAACACGGAGCGGTCGCCGCGCCCGCCTGCGTGGGGCCTGGTCTTTGGGCCCCGAGGGGGTTTTTGGAAGGGTTATTAAACACTAAACCCCCCCCTCGGCGACGCTGGGGGCGGCGTAGATGGCCGTGCGAAGGATTTAGGGCGCACCCGGTTTGGGGCACGCTTCTGAACAGTAATAACAAAAAAAAATGTATTTATTTTTTTTAAACCCTTTTTCGGTTACGTCACAATACAAAAGAAGGTCTTGTAAGTTTACGAAAAAAAAACGAATATTTTCGAAAAATTTTATTCCGGGCCACCCAACAAAAAAATGCATAAACCCTTTTCTTTTTTTTGTGAAAAATTTCTTTTTTCAATACCGTGGGGATGGCCCCGTGCATTAACTGATGTCACTGGGGTTTGACCGGGGGTCATATGTTCGATTTCCCACGTCGGGGGGATTTTCGACACTGGGTTGTCAGTTGGGGCGGTCGGGCGCTGTCTGGACGAGGGAAATTTCAAGGCCGGCTGCGTGATTCCCGGGATTTTTCCTGGTTTCTCCCATCAACACCAGGTGAATGCGGGCAAAATTTTAAAAAAATGGCAACACGGGGGACCAAAATTTGGGGGAATTTCATTGTTTTCAGTTGTGAGGTTGTATGGGTAGATAGTGTTCTTTGAAATGATAGATTAAAGAATGGTATGAATTTTTAAATTAGAACTAAAAATTCACTTCTTTTTCTTACCGGGAGTGAAGTTTTGATCGCTGATTATGGTATTAAAATTAGTGGGTCACTTGGGTGTAATAAAGTCATGCTTGTGTAAATTATTCTTTCTTTTCTTTTAATGTGCTGTACATACTCTAAAGTTAAATTTTTTCATGTTTGTTTCATTTGTAAAAGTAAAAAAAAGTCTGGTGTTCCTGATTATCGTAATAAATGCACCCACATCAAGATACTTCGATTAATTTAGTTGGTTGGGCGTTTTTAAAAAATATAACTATGTTCAGTAGGGGAGAAGGGGGTAGGACTATATTTGTTTATTAAATATGTTTTTTCTAATAAAACAAGAAAGTACGTGCTGTTTCATCTCAAAATTTAAATAACCAAACAATGAATTTGGTCATTTAAGAAATCTTGGGGGGAGAAATCTTTAGTAAAAAGCCGAAATCAGTGTTATTATGACCATAATTTCATTTCGTGAACCACCCGAGTTACACTTCCAAAAATCAAGTTTGGATACCTTCCGCGGGGCGTAGAATCAAAAAAAAGGAGAGGAATGTTGGAAAGGGGATTTACGACATATCGTCATATCGATTTCAATTTCCTTTTGTAAAGAAAGGGGAAATTTCATCGACGCGGGATTCTGGGGTCGAATTCAGTCGCAGTCTGGGGGAGAAATCAGGGGCCCGGGTCCAATCGGTTTTCCCTGTTTTTTCCCATCAACACCAGAAGAATGCCGGGGAAAAAATTCCCCCAACAAAAAAGGGGAAGGGCCCGCGCGATCTTTCCTTCCTCTTTTTTTTCCTATCCTCTTCCCAAAACACACAACCAAAAGCACTACACTACCACATTTCCGGAAGACCGGTTGGAAAGGTTTGGGGCTTTTACGTTTGGGGGGTGCGCCCGCTGGTGGGGAAGTCCTGGGGGAATCCCCACTAGCCGACGGGGGTCGGGTTGATCTCGCCAGCCAGCGGGGAAGATCACCGCCATCTCCCGGGGGAAAAACGTGGCCACATGAGGGGAAAAATGACCAAAACAGTTCAATGCCCAAATCAATCAATCAAAGACCCATTGAAGTTTTATTATTGAAAATTTATTTTAAAGAGATAAAAGCTTTTTGTCACAAGTTCAAAGGGGTTTTAAATTTAAACGTATAAATCCCTTTTGATGGTGATCACTGAAGAGATTAATGAAACAAAATTTCTGCCCCCTTCTTCTAAAAAGAAAGTCTAGCTTTCAACGTCATTGTGCTTGGGAAAGGGAAGCGGGGAAAAAATTTAAAACGTTAAACCATACATGTTTTTTGAAATAAAATTTTTATTCATTATGTCCACTTTCTTTAGTAATAATTTTTTTACCTTTTCAGTTCTATTAAAATAAATCGGTTGCATCATTAAATGCAGGATGCTTACTTTTCATTTTAAAAGCCGTGAGAACCTGCTAGGTTGCACTCTAACGACTATAAATTTCTTCCCATGTTTTCCTTTTTTGAAAAAGTTGTTCCAGTTTTGTGCAGAAATGCCCCCTGTATCTTCATTTGCAGAATCTAACATATTCACGCGTGGGAAATGCGTATTCAACAACTAAATTCCACGAATAATTAAAATATTTATCGTAAGGGTTTTCCCCAGACAAACATACCCTGACTTTAGACAATAACTTTAAAAAATGTACCCCCGTCTTCCTTTTCCAATCACTTAAACGTATTCCACCCATTCCGCCACTTATTATAGATACTTTCTCCATTAATTTTTTAAATTTTGCAGTTTCTGAAAAATCAGATAGTTCAACGAAACTGAGGGCTTTTTGGCCATTTTTTAGCGACTATTCGTTCATTCGTGGAAAAAAAATAAATAAAACATTTGGAAATCGGGGTTTTTAGAAATTTTTGAAATAATGACTAATATTTCACGCAAAATTTTCCCAAAAAATTTCTCCCCTTTTTGAAAAAAATTTAACATTAGTTTATTTTTAAAAATTTTCTTGGGAAAAAGATTTCATTTAGGGAAAAAACTTCCCCAAAAAAGAAAGAGTTTTCTAAGATATCCTAGGTTTAAAATTAAATAAAAAATTGCAGCAATTTTTTTAAAAAAAATTTTTGGAATTTGTTTTTGGGTTAAGTTGAAAATATTTTGTTTCAAACCCCCAGGGGCCCCGTAATTTTTTTAAAATTTGGTGGGGGTTTCAAATTTTGGGTAGAACTGTGTGAGCGTTTAGGAGCGTGTTGATCACACACGAACTGAAAAACGAACCGACTGTGTTTTTTCATTAATCGATTTTCAACCCCAGAATGTGAATTTCACTACAAAATTTTTTCACGCTACACCGAGTACATTTTTTCCCCAAAATCGTGGTAACTAGGGATATCCAGGAATTTTGGGTCCCCGGGTTTCCCATGGGTCCGTGAAAATCATTTTTTGTTTCCCAAATGTCAGCAATTTAAAATTTCTCCATCGTAATTTTCAAATTGTGTTGGGGGGAAACTTAATGACTTGGGGCAATGAACGAGATAGTAGATCCCCCGGGGCCCATCCCCAACGCCTTGAGGGGACGATTGTGGTCGGAAGCCCCGGAAATTTCAATCACCCCTGTCAGGGTTTCTTTGGGCCCCGAAAAAGGCCAGAAGGGAAAACGTGTTGCTACTTTACCACTTTTGCCTCCCTGCTTTTTGAAAGGGTAGACCCATCCTTCTGGCGGACAGAATTATTAACCCCATGGACGCCTTCCCGGCTTTTTTTTACCAGGTCAGGTTTTTGGGCCAGCCCATTTTGGCAATGAAGAAAAAGGTTTCCCTGGGGCATCCCAGTGTCTGCCCCACATCTTTCCCTCTATAAAATCTTTGATCCTAAATGATGCTTTATTCTTGTTTGGGTGCGTAAAAACACTGACCGGATGTGATTCATGGTTTTACTGCTGTATTGCACTTCCCCGCACGATACATTCTTTTTTAGGCCTTCCTCTTTTAAAGTAGTTTTATTCAAGATACTTGGGGGTCAATTGAAAAAGGGATAGAAAAAACCATGTTTTAGAAAAATTTAAAAATTAAGAAAAACATTTCCAATCGGGCGTTTATGCCCCTTTGCTCTCCTCTGGGATCCCATCTTCCCCGGGCGGGCCCATCATCGGGCATTTCTTTTATAAACCTTTCGTCTTGTGCAGTGTAGGTCCAGTTGGGGTCCCCGTGTATGGGGAAATCTTTAATATCCGTTGCAAAAGGGGGAGACAGGAGATCAACCAATACCTTTTCCCAAAAGTGGTATTCCCGAATGTTTTTCCCAAATTTATCAAGAAAATTCCCTTATGAGATTAAAAGGGGTGGGGACATGAGGTCCCCCTGTTTTTCCTCTGCGGTTCAATTTTAATTTTTCGAGGTGCTGAATGACGGTGGGAAAAGTCATTTTGTAGAATCCATTACTAAATTTGGGAAAATTTTCGGGATCTGTTTCCCGGGCACAGCCAACGAATCACCGCCTGAGGATGGGAAATCCTTTGGATATGTCTAGCACAGAACTAGACATAGCCTAGACATAGCTCTAGAAGTAGCCAGATTCAGGGATAAACCCTTTTGGACGTGGATTGAACATCACCACGGTTCCAATACGTTTGTCCATAATCTCTCAAAACATTTTTCACAGTAGGTAACTAATTGTAATGGGGCGATAGTCAGTGACAAATATTATCCTTACCTCGTTTGGTATAACGATGGTCCGATTTGCGAAAACCCAAGGTTCCTATCTAAGTTGAAATGTTTTGCTTCCAGTTAGGCGTGGCATCTGAAATGTCCTGTTAAGACAAGTTTCAATAGTTACGTCTCCGGAGTCATAGCAGTCGTGGACTCAATAAAGTTTGGTCTCATCCTAACAGACCAGAAGTGTCGGAATGGGACATGGCAATAGCAGATAAAACGGAATCAAAGAGGAAGGGCACAGCCAAAAGCTACTGATTCATTTCTGAAGCTGTAGCGGCATTGTCTGTAGGAATCTCACCAGATCTTCTTCCGGGAAGCAAGGTCAGCCAGTGTCTTTGAAAACTTCTCAGGGCCACGGTCTGTGGTCCGAGTTTTCGAAGGGAATCGACACAAGGCTGTTTATCTCTACCTGAAAAGACGTTTCGGCCCCTTTGGACGAGTGTCAGAGAAGGAGATCACCGACTTTCTTCCTGTCTGGTGGTTAGGCCTTCGATACAGGGGAGAAGAAGAAATCTGCACAAGGATTTAGATTACTGGTGTTTTCCGTGGGCTAATAAATCTGGGAAGCAATTCTATAACAGCATCACCAGTAGAAGGTCTAACTGAATAATCTCCAACGGCTGCTAAATATCTTCGATAGTCTCTTTTTCCACCCACCTATCGGAGGATCTTACCCAGCAGAGCACCCAAATTCGCGTTCGACTTTTCTGGTTGCTCTTCTCCAGTGCAGCCATTTCCATAATATCCTTCGAAGAGAAGACTTTACCCGCTCTAGGCATAACAATCCTACCACTGCGTTGCGAGTTCGTAGCTCGAGTTTTATTAGCTGCGTCTGGATGAGTACGACGCAAATGTTGTGAGAGCCTTGATTTAGTTGCGAAAATGGCGGAGCGTAACTCACATATAAAGTCTCTTTTAGATGCTTTCGGACCCTGGCATTTAGGAAATGGCTCAAAGCAGAGAGCTTAGAAATTCTTACTGCGTTTGGAGCATAAAAGGTTAGGGGACCCCACTATGGATAGTATCGCAATGCTGAACCATGTTATTCAGATCCGTGGCCATATAGCCTCCACCCTTTTCTGGACACAATGTGCGCAGCGACTCGCCTCGAAGGAAATCCTAATCGTGAACCGTTCCAGGCTAGGGTCGTCATAAATGGTGGCCTGTTATTCACGGGGCGTGCCACCATGCTCTCCCGCGTCCCAGGCTTAATCCAAAGTGGCCAGTCGCTCCGAGGAGCACGACGGGATCATGAGCTGACGACCCTGATCCTCTTCCCCGTGACGTGGAGTCCCGAGATGTTTTTTCAGTCAGAGATTTCCTTCCTTTAGCTACATGCTCCCGCTTTGAGGCTTCTTTACTCCGTACGTATTAAGGCGTTATAAGTTCAGCGGGCCAAGTACCTAGCCTTGCTGAACACCACCGAGATACCATAGATCTTACTTCGGTCTCAGTTTCTTACAGTAAAGTCATTTCTTAAAAGTAGCTTCTGATATTTTTCATTTCGTAATTCGGAACTCCCAGTTTTTAATGGAACTCCCAGTTTTTAACGCAGTAAATATGGAACTCGATCTTTCCGTATTAAATGCGTTTCTTACGTGGACGGCAACAATATCGCAAAACTTCAGCGCCCCTTCTCCAACGTTTGCCCTCAATAGCTTTGCGTGCGATGTCGATGACGACCGTAATTGCATTCACTGTGGTTCTCGCCTTCCTGAAGCAATACTGTTGATGAGACAGTCCCTGTGGTCACTCCGTTTAGCTTAAACCTTTTTCATATGATCCGCTCTAACACGTTGCCTGCAGTATCAGTAAACATATAAGCCGATACGCTGCCGGGACGCTATGTGGCTTATCGCCCTTCGGAAGGTGGACCAGCCATTTTTGCTTGCAACGATGGGGAAATTCCCTCTCACACGCACGCATTGTAGGCCTATAAGAATGTCTGACTGGGTCCTAGCAGCGGCCTTAATAGCAACATTCGGCACCCCATTCAAACCGGAGTTTGCCGAAGAAACTTGCCACAAGCCGTTGACAGATCATCTAATGATATCGCCGGAACTTCTTGTAAATCTTCAAGTGGATCCATAGCCGGCAACACATCTCTCCGATGAGGAAAAAGTATCAACTATCTTCTCCAAGAAGACCGGGCAAGTCGGAGTGGCCTGGACAGCCCTCCACCTGACCGTTACCACCTTTACGGACGTCCCCAGGGGTCAACATCCACCTCGTCGTTTAGCTCCTTCGAGCAGCGATCATTGCAGATTGAAGTAGCATTTGTGAAAGCTCTTTTGAGGGGCATGTGACTCTGCTAGAGAGTGTCATAATTTGGGCGACCCCAACCGCATTGCGCCAACCAACGGGTGGGATGGAATTCTCTGCAAAATTCTGAGATTTTGTAAGTCCACCAGTACACTGGAGGATGGTATTCTTTCCTGTGACTTTTCGTCATTAACGCATCACAAGCGTCAAACACTGGATTCATTACATTTCCCACCATATCATCAGTATTTCCAACGAGCATAACGTTGCCATCCATCACGGCAGCGAAAGAATCGTGATCAAATATTCTATGGTTTCAAGTTGCTCTCCTATGCAGTACCCTACCCACACTTCTGCCTGACTTCGTGTACAATACCCTGGAGATCGCTGTGTGTGTCTCAGTGGGTATCTGTCTGTCTCTGTGTGTGTCTGTGTTTGTCTGTGTCTGTCTGTGTCTGTGTCTGTGTCTGTGTCTGTGTCTGTCTGTCTGTCTGTGTCTGTCTGTCTGTGTCTGTCTGTGCTCTGTCTGTGTCTGTCTGTGTCTGTTCTGCTGTCTGTCTGTCTGTCTGTCTGCTCTGTCTGTCTGTCTGCGTCTGTCTGTCTGTCTGCGTCTGTCTGCGTCTGTCTGCGTCTGTCTGCGTCTGTCTCGTCGTCTGCGTCTGTCTGTGTCTATCTGTGTCTATCTGTGTCTGTCTGTGTCTTCTGTGCTCTATCTGTCTGTCTCTGTCTGCTCTATCTCGTCTCATCTCTGTCTGTCTGTTCTCTCTCTTTCTTTCTTCTGTCTCTGTCTGTCTCTATCTCTGCTCTCTATCTCTGTCTGTCTCTCTCTCTCATCTCTGTCTCTCTATCTCTGTCTGTCTCTATCTCTGTCTGTCTCTATCTCTGTCTGTCTCTATCTCTTTGTCTCTATCTCCGTCTGTCTCTGTTTCTTCGTCTCTCTCTTTCTCTTTTTCTCTCTTTCTTTCTCTCACTCTTTCTCTTTCCCTCTCTCCTTTGTCTGTGTGTGTGCCGCGTTTGTGTGTGTTTTTGTCTGTGCCTCTGTGTGCGGGAACGTGAGCATTTTATTTCATAGCTCCAATGAGGACAACACATTTTAATTAATTATAAAAGTATTTTAGAGGAGTTGCAATGAAATTGGGCACGTGAAACGAAGCGTCAAGTCGCCTTAAATGTTTGATAATATACATACGGCGCCATTACGCTCGCGAGCCCATGTTGTCGCTCACCATGTTCTCGCGGAAGTGAGCCGATTCTTTCACGATCGTGCCGATTAAGGAAAAGAGCTTAATAGTCGTAAGAGGGGCTTGACGAATCCATGCTTTCCTCGTCGTCTTGCCAAATTTCAGTTGCCAATGGCGATTGCTTTTTTTCCTTTTCAATTTATTGGTTTTGATGGTTGGTACATAGATTAGATATTTAATAACTTTACGTATGTATTTGTTTCTTATTAACTAACTTACAATTAACTTATACACAACTTACAACTCTTACAATGGGAGAGGGATCCCTTGTCGGTCATTTACGCAGATTCCAATTCAGTTAATTTGATGAAAATGAGTGATAGGAATATTTATTTGTAATTCTGGCTTGATGGAAAGGATTTTCGCTGAGTCTGATAGACACCGGGGATTTTAAGTAAAAGTCGATGGATAGATAAGTTATGTGCTGCGATAACGGTTCGAGGTTTAATTCTTTATAGAGTTGGAGGTTGGAAACGAACCATGGGGCGTTGGCTATTGTTCTAAGGAACTGATTCTGTATTATTTAAATTTTGTTAATATTATTTTTCGAGGCGTTAATCCATATTGGCAGGCGGACAGTAGCAGAGGTCTTATGACTGTTTTGTATATTATGTCGGAATTGAATGGTATGGAGCTATTTTTGTGAAGTAATGGCTTTAGCTACAATAATTTTATTTGGGCTGGAGAAACGGTGATTGCCATTGATCTCTGTCCTCTGACCTTGGCTCAGAGCTATTCACGTCGTAACCTCCAGCTGCTTTTCGTTGTGCAGTGACGGAGCATCTGCGTGCAGATGCACGTAGGACTCGCGGTAGCCTTGAGGGACCCCGTCCGGAGCGGTGCAGCTGAGGCCGCGAGACGCAACACGTCAGATCTCTGCTTACGCCTGATTTACACGGACAGTTTTTCACCAATGTCCTCAATAACTATACACTGATTGATTGATTAATTTGTTTCGTGTTTCCAAACGCGTCAAGTGATTTAGTTATTAGCCCCGTTAGTGTAGTGCATGCTTTTCTCAAGAGATGTCGGTGATCTTCACTCACTGGATGGCGAGATCCGTCGTCGACCTACCGTCGGCTTGTGGGGTTTCCCCCTAACCAGGACTCTCCCACCAGCGGGGCACCGCCCCAGCCGGGACAAGTTCTAAGCTCCCAACCGGACTCCCGGAATATGTGGTAGTGTAGTGCATGTTAGTGTGTGTGTGTGTGTGTGTGTGTGTGTGTAAGGGAAGGACAAAAGAAAGGAAGAGAAAGGACAGATCGCGCGCGGTCCGTGGCCCGTTTGATAGGGTACTTCTCCGACATTCGCCTGTTGTTAATCGGAGAAATCACGGAAAACTACCGATCACAGCAACCGGCCGCTAGAACTCTTTTCCAGTCAGCGACTGAATTCGACCTAGCTGAAAAGCTAGTGTCGAAAATCCTGTCGCCGTCACGACTCGAACGTAGGACCTCCCGGTCAGAGCGCTGCAGTGACATCAGTTGATGCACTGAGCTACCGCTTCTCAGTATCTATACCGAAATGCCTATTCGTCTTTTCAGAAAGTGGGTGGAAAAGGAATGTTCGTTTCTACGCTGTTGTGTTTCAAAATTAGATGAAAGGGATCTAGCGTTTTACATGGTCAATTAGTTTTTTCTGCACATAATCGTGGTGAAAATATTGCCTCTGGAAGCAGCAAACATCGCTGAAAATGAAAGAGCTAAAGATCAGTGTGTATTTACAAATTCAGTTAGACTATGTTAGAACTGAGCTCAAAACGAGGCTTCATTAGAAAGCAATACATGTTTTATTTCTCACCACACTGGTATCTTCACACTACAGTTCAATACATTAGATCGCTCTTAGACAGCACACGAGGAATAAATCACTCCGCATACATAGCAAACGAGGAAAAGTCCGAAAGTGACGCTAGTTACGCCCGAGGTAATCAAACTGGATGGAATCTGTTCCGAAAAATTAAGATTGATTGACTGCGATTTCGGGCGCATCAACTACTATGGTCACTAGTTCTGTAAGTGTAATGCATGCTTTTGCTCGGAAGGTGGTGGTTCCGTCCACTAGCTGCCCTCCAGTGGCCGTTGATGAACCGGATGGCGTAGATCCCTAGGAAGTAGACACCATACGCACACACACGAACACTCCCAAACAAGGGTTCCTACTGCAACCGCTCATATGTTGGTTACATTGATTGTTAAGAAGCACCCGAGAACATCAAGACACGACAAGCAGCAATTATAGTGTTAACGAATTGCAAGAGATCGCGCCAGCAGTAAATGGTATCCTTTGCGAGAATTTACTAAACGTTTCTGAACGCACTCGCGTACAAGAGATCGAGGACCAATCAAAATCACCCTTGAAAATATCAGTGCTAGAGCAAGGCATCGCTAATTTTTTTTGCTGCCGCTCGCCGATCTGATCACACCGCAATTGTTCATGCTGGACCGACAGGAGAATTCGCCGTATTTCGACAATTAGAAGCTTGAAAAAGGTAATTCGTCTCATCATGTTAAAATAACTATACCATGTATGAGAGAATTTAGAACTTTAAATCATAAACTTTCTGATAAATTCAGTAAACGCATGACACAGAAATATACTATTTTTCTAACGAGGAAATAATATATTTCAACGTTCAAAAACGTGTACTGAAATAGAAAGCATGTGCTATAGAAAATGTTTCTTTCTATTTCCAGCTTTTTTTGTTTTGTCTTTCAACTTGTCTTACCACATAAGAAATTCATTACGCGAAGATATTGCAGTTAGATTATATAAAATTTGAAGGATTGTGGTAGAAATTTACCAGAGCACGGGTTCATCGATGCAAAGGGTTGCCACGACCTTGAAAGGATCTGGGTCGCCGTCGCCGCTTCAAGCTGTGGAAATATTTCTTCGAGACGTTTTGTGAGAATTTTGAAGGAAAGGCTTTCGGAAACAAACATCGTCTTTAAAATTTTGATGTATTATGTCCGATGATGGATTTTGTGAATTAATACGCAGTGTCATCAGCAGTAATTCTCCAAAAATATTAGTTTAAGGGACTAGCTTCGTCGAAGATAGTGTTAACTCCCAAGTTCAGTGTGTAACTGGATACTGAATGACTCAAAGCCCAACAGCTTAAGTTAGTTTTAAATTACCGAGAGCAGTAATACGAGGAATAACTAGCGTTTGGCGAAGAACGTCTGTGAAAAGGGGGAGATGTTAGGCAAACGTATAGCACCAATCAAAAGATCTTACAGGGAAGAAGCGGTAAAACGTCAGAACGAACCTACCATCTTCTCTTTCTGTTTGAGTAATCTATTGTCAAGAAAGGACGCAGCCTTCAGACAGGAGAACAATGATGTCATTTCCAGAATCAGAATTCAGAACACTTGGAAATCGAGAAACTCTATTTTTGAAAATGTTGAAGCTTTGATAGGAGGTAAATATGCCACAACATTATCATATTTTAAAGAATATTTTCCCATAAACGCGGAATGTGAAGTGTATAGACTAAGTGAAGGATACTGACGTTTAGTACCGTATAATCTACGAAAGGAGGTACAGTATATCGTTTGCTACTTATATCATTATTCACGCTATCAGATGGCAGAGAAGGCACATAAATAACCTGACGAGCAGTGTGAGTCCGTGAGAGCGAGGAAAACTGTTCCTAGATACCACATTACGCCAGGTGTGACTATACGTCGGCGTGTCCGTCCTTCACTGAAAACGGAAATGTACCTACGCACCGACATTACGATTTACATCTCATTCAAGTAAGAGCCATTCCTATTGTTTCAAGAGACAGGTTTTTGTAAAACCCCTTTTGGTTTATTAAACGAAATTAGGAATATCTTTTAGAATACCAATTCAGAATTTTCAGAGTCAAACTGAGTGGCCCGTTGCGTAGTGGTTAGACTGTACGCCTTCCACTGTTGATTCGCGACTTCCATCCCAGTAAGGATCCCCTTGTAAGAGGAATTTATTCGGGGACAAAGCGGGTTTGCGGCAGGGTTTAGGATGGGGGTCATTCCCTATCCTAACAGTAACCAACAATCCGCTAAGGATCCAAGGACCAGAGCAGCGCTTAGGTAATAACCGAGGAACAAGCTGTGAAGGGCCGTGGCCTCCTCAGCGGGTTATCGATAGGAAGGGTCCTGACTAGAGGGAGAGAGAGGGGGGAATGGTGAAGGAATGAGACACGCTCCCAAAATCCTAGTTAGGAGTTGACAATTCATGCCAATTTGCATTTTTACTTTGTCGTTTACATACGTATATACGGAGTAATATACGTAGTGCAGAGAAAGTTATGTAATGCTGCGGAATATCGATTTCGAGATTTTAATAGTATTACACGTTTTACGGTCCCCTGATTCCGAAAAATTAGTTTTTCTCAAAACGCCAGTCCGTCTCTCTGCCTGTCCGTCTGTGCGTCCATCTGTCCGCCCCTCTGTCCATCTGTGAACACTACTAGCGCCTAAACCACACATAGGATATTTTCCAAATGGAAAAATCGCAGGTCTATCTTGCTCTAGATGATACTTTGAAATTTTGAGAAATATTCTTCAAAATTTGGGGGTAATTTACATGAAGCGCCCCGGACATTTTCAAAATTTTCTCAAAACCCTCCAATTTTTTAAAAATTTCTTGTAAGACAAGTGCAAAATACCCTTCTAAAGGTAACACAGGTCAGAATATCAACGTTGACTCTGAAGTTTCAACAATTGCAAAAGTCTGAATTTTTCGGCGTCTTCCTACAATTACAAAATTCAATACATGGATTTTTCCTTCCAATGACATTTCTTGTGCATAAATAGTTCTTTTAATTAGGTCATGTAGATTTTTTTGTAAATTTGTGTTGTTTTCGTGCAATAGTACGTGCAATATTTACAATTTTAAAAAATAACAGAAACAAGATTTTTTCAAGAACGGTTCCAACTGTTTCTATAAGTTTTGGAAAGGTTAGTGCCAAACAAATCCTATGCCGTGACCTAAACGCCATATTGCTCTATTCTTTTGTTTTTTCAAAAATTTCAAAAATGATATTTTTTGACTTGTCTCTCACGTCTGTAAAACTTACATTAAAGGCGATTTCTTCACTTTATTATATTTATGAGTACATGCGCTTTAAATAATGTTAAAGAAAAAGTCTCTACAACTCAACAGTTTTCTGTAAAAATGAGCACAAAATTCCGCATTTTCAGAAATGCTCTTTTTCAAAATTTCAAAGCTTCAACTAGAGTCAGATAGACAGGGGATTCTTCAATTTAGGGAAGATTGTACGAATGGTTTAGGCACTAGGAGTGGTCACAGACGAACGGACTGACAGATGGACGGATAGAGGAACTGGCAGACGGACGGACGGACGGACGGACGGACGGACGGACGACGTTTTGCTTCCAATTGGTTTTTCGGCATTAAGAACCCGCCAAACGAGGATTCTGGCTACACTACGTGTAAGAGACTTTTTCTCTTGATTTAGCAACGGGTTTCATGCACTTTTCCACCAAAGAGCATGGCAAAGAAGTTTTTTTGACCGAAAACCGCCGTTTTTCGCGCAGCGTTACATAACTTTCTCTGTACTACGTATATTAATCCGTACGTATACGAAAAAGTAAATTGACGCTCATGAGAAATTTCGATTAAACATGTTGCAACTGTTTTTTACTTTTTACTCTAAAACAATTAAGTCCCATTATTATTTGAACTTCTGTCTACATCGGAGGTGGTTAAATTATCGAATACTGCCTGGTATAATATAACTTTAATATTTAATGTTATAGATCTTTTGACTTACCTTACGTTTCATAAATCTCGGATTATCGATGAAATCGGAACATGTCTTGAAGTGTAAATATAGAGATTTTGAGAAATGTTGCCCGTCCTTGAATGGTTTTTTTTCCTAGGGCTTTTATCCAGCCAACAGCCTGTTACCCTTTAGGTCCCGATGGGACTCATATTCGACCATACACTAGGCCAACACACTTGCGGGATCCTCTGATCTGGGGTCAGCAGAACGAGAGGCCATCTGTGCCAACACATACAAAGTCAAAGGACAAACAATTATCCCCAAGATGGGACTCGAACCCGCGATCCTTAGGACCGAAGCGCTGAGTCGGTACTCGCTCTTAGCCACGTCGGTCATCCAGGTCGGCCCTTGAATGGTTGTTGAGATTAATTACAAATGAAATGACGTTTGTAATATTCAATATTTCTTTATACATAATGATACATAATGAGAAAGGTAAGCAGATAAAACCTCAATACATGCAATGTTTAAAACCTTAGAATGAGAGTTGATAGTGAGTGATTATAAAGGGCATGAGCTTGGTAACAAGATGACTTAATATTTAGGCACCACCATTTTATTATATTTTAAGATATTAAAATATATTCTGCAATGCGGAAAATAGGATTGTAAGCAATTAATCAGTGTAAATTTACATGAAAAAAGGGTTTTCGTCAATTTTCTTTTAGTGCAAATTATTTTATTAACAGGAATAGAATATTAAAAAGAAAACAAAAAAATATTGTTAAAAGTTTACTGTTATGACTCCTTTCGGAAATAATTATTTAATTATCAGAAAAATTTACTTTCATCACATGAGTAGTGTATATTTGACTATCGAATTAAAATATGAATTCCATAGAGAAAAGCACCCTTTGTGTCATGCAAGTTTGAAATATGAATGTTCGTTAATATATCAATTTTTTTTTAATACTAAAAAATTTCCAATACAAACGGCTTTAATGGCAGACGTATTATGCGAATATAAAGCGGTAATTTGTACTGGGTTCCAGAGACTCAAAGTTTAGTATGTTGCAGTGCCTGCCGGTACAGACTTCTAGTATTGGTGGTGCCAGTTATTGACATCGATGTTTAAAATTGTAACTTCGATGTTAATAAAAAACATGGATAAAAACCATCGATGTTTTAAACATCGATGCAATGTTTTAACACTGGTTTTAGTTATCTCTAAAATAAAATTTGTTAATATACAAAATTTAATTTTACAGTGACAATGTTTGTTAGGTAATAATGAAGATTACACTGAAAAGAAACAAAAAATAATAAGAACAATTAAACACACTCAGACTGAAAGCCTGAGCACCCACAGAAGTCTCAAGATGTCACATCCCACTGAGGTCGCTGAAGAAGAGTACGAGAAGAACAGGGTAAGCTTTACGCCCGTGGTGTGCGCCGCCTCTCCATGTGCAAAATACAAAGAAATATATAAGGGCATCGAGGATATTCTGAGCAAGAGGTAGTCTGCGCGGTAAAGATAGTGCCTTTAGTGCACTCTGTAGGGGAGAACGTGAACTTCTGTGCCACTTCGATTGTGGCACCGTCGCATCCATAGGAGAGCATACAACCAAAGGGTTTTTCATACAGGGTTAGATGGACAAAGACGGTGCAAATTCTTAGGTGGCTCAGAAGTTTAGGCGGAGGCCGACAGAAAGCACTGCGCCCTTTGCATTTGAAGAGAATATTGGTATCGAAGGACTAAGCGCTCGTTCAAATTAATTACAAAAAGAGAAATGTTTTGGAGAAACTATATTTTATACACGTTTGTGGGGAATTTTTTTCCCTTCCTTTTTGTTGGTAGTGCTTTGGATACACTGGCACTATGCGACAAAAGCCAATAGTAGGTTCTATTCGGATGGAAAGGTGTGCGTGTAACGATTATTAACCCAAGATTACAACTCGAGTACACTATGAAAAGAATGAACCAACCCCAATTCGCAGAGCAATATGGCTATAAAAAAGATAAAAAATACATGGATTATCCAAATGAAAGTGAAACTGCGGTCTGTTTGACAAATGATGTATTCGGTTGTGGATAATAATTTTCACAATACAAGTTCTGTTAGATAATGCGTCATTGTTTAACCATTTACTCGTACATGAAAAAAGCGGTAGATATGATGTACGGGTATTATACGTAATACAACGAGTGCATTGGAAATTTCTATTGACCTCGTGAGACCCTCAGCAATTAAGAGAATGTATTTGAAAAATTTCTATTAAGTGTAATACTTAGTAAGAATCTTCCACAAATGAAATAACTTCTACAAGTTTCACAATATACCAAATAATAATAATAAATATTCATGAAATTACAGGTTGCAATGCACGACACCTATGATTCATGTATCGCAGCTTAATCGCAGCAGCAATCTTAAGATTGCTCAGTAGTGTGGCAAGAAAAAGTTTTAAGAATAATCCTTTTTTTTTAGAAATATCGATTTAATTTAGTCCATATAAGATATTGTAAACGCTATTGATTTTTATTTTATGAGTGGAGCAGCCATTATCATTTATAACCCTTATTGAAACTTCTTGGAATATACATTTCTCTCCATAAAAGACAATCTCGATTTCATGCATTTAATTTTTTACATCAACACCTCATTTGTCAAATCCATGCCAACCACACTTTCAATTGGACACCGTGTACTTGTTGCTGTAAGCAGTGCTTGTGTAAGCAACCCAATGCATTATTTGCCAACACCTCGACGACTACGAACTATCACGTCACGGCGGTTGGCAAGTTGTTGATTTGCTATTGCATTCAGTTCTTCCATTTCTGATGCGTGCTCAAATGACGTTGTCATTTGGTGACGTAGGTCACCAATATTGTTATTTTAGTCATTTAATGCCTAAAAAAGATGCACTCACACAGAGTCAAACGCTATTATATTTTATTTCCTCAATTACTAATCAATAACTTTTAAAAATGCCCACTGCATGGAAATCCTTAGTTGTGGCCATATTGGAAATATATGGGTGAGTTCCTCCGGCGGCTCGAATTTTGCTCGTTCTGCCCACCGCCAGTTGACGTCACGGTTCACGTGACCACAGAACTGGCACTTCGATCGACGTGCCACAAGAGATGCTGGCAGCCATGTTGCCCGGAGAGCGAGAAATGCTGATAAACATTTTGAAAGTGGAATAAAGTGATATTTTTCAATGAAAAATAATACGATGAAGGTGTAATTGTAACAAAATATGCAGTATTTTAAAATAACGCTTCATATATCTGTTTCAATGACTTCTAATCTAGTGATAATGTTGATATCTGACTGCATTTAAAATTCCCGCTAATATTGTGACCCTAACTGATACCTGAAACCCTTTGGCTGAAGTCCGATACGATCCGCAATAACTTGCCCATCTCCTTCCAACATGGTTGTCGGCCAAGATTACTACATCGGACTGCTTGCGCAAGGATTGACTGCTGCTACATACACTTTTGGCGCAACTATACATGAATAGCGATCTTACTCTCTCCGTTGGCGAGGGGGTTGGCGTGGGTGTGGGCGTTGGCGTGGGCGTTGGTGTTGGCGTTGGCGGGGCGTGGCGTGTGCGTTGGCGGGGGCATTGGCGTGGGCGTTGCGTGAGCGTTGGCGTGGTCTTGGCGTGGGGCGTGGGCGTGGGTGGGGGGGGCGTGGCTTGGCGGGGCTTGGGTGGGTGTGGGCGTGGGCGTTGGCTTGCGTGGCGTTGGCGTGGGCGTGGGTGTGGGCGTTGGCTTGCGAGGTCCAGTGACGATCAGGGCGCGAACATCTTGCTGATGGGCACCCGTGCAAGAAACGGGTCCAACACCAGGGTCTTGATGGCGCCCGAAAACGCCCCGTCCGCTACAGGCGCGTACATCGCATACGCAGCCCTCCAGTGCCGGTTCAGGAACTGGTTGGCGTACAACCCTGCAACACCACACCATAATGTTCTTGCAAGTGCACGTGGATGAATGCGTTACTCAATCCTCGAACCCATCCATGATACACAGTGTTACATTTAAAATTAGTTCTGAGAATATCTCGCTTTGGATGAAGAAAAGTTTTGGGCTACCTCCCAACACCCCGAAATTAAAATTTCAAATTGAGGCTGGTAATGATAAATGACTTCGGTGTCATTAAAGTCTGCAAATTATGCTGCATGATTTTTTAGTTATGAAATATTCGGTGGTTCTCATTTCTCTCTTGTAGTTTGGGTGAGTTTCAAAATTTTGAGTAGTGACCCATAGAAAACCAGAATTCAATTGTTTAGATCATCCAAAAGTTTTGAGTAAGTCAGGTAGTAACTTAACCTCCCCTATTTTGTAATCTTAAATTTAGAGGTTTTAGAGTATCAAAATAATGGTTTTGTGTCACTGAAGAGCCCAAAATTAATCTAAAATTATGGCGCAAGAATTTTTGAGTTTTGAGAATTTGGGGTGTTTTTGGTTTTCTTATTTAGGGGTGAGTTTCGGAATTTCAAAAAGTGGTGCTCAGGAGCCCAAAATTCACTTGTTTCGAGCGTACAAAAATTTTTTGAAATTTTGAGTAAGTGGGGGTGCTAGCTTCAGCCTCAATTTGAATTTGAATTTCGGGGTGTTGGGAGGTAGCCCAAAACTTTTGAATGAGGGCTGAAATTAGCCCAAAAGTATGGCGCAAAAGTTTTCAGTTCTTCGATAGTGGGACGTCCCGTCGCCCCGGGTGAGCGACCGGCCGACTGGAAGGACCCCCCCCTCCAGTCGGAGCTGCGATAGCAGCGGCCTATACTGTGCATTACCGAGGCAACCGGCGGTAGCCCGAGAAAATTACGAGAACAAGAATCTGACAAGATATATTAAAATTAATTACAGGCCACATTATTCGTCAGTGACATACATTTTTCAAAATTTCATATAAACTGTTCTTTTGAGATGTGAATTACATCGCTCGCTAGTCGGCGCATCAGTCCTCTTAAGAGGCGGCAACACCGAAGAATCCGCTGGCACTCACTGGCATCCACACAACGTGCGTTCGTTGCATGACTCACTCCCCACTCCTACTGGTAAGAAAGGGCAGCCAAGGGCTCCGGTTGCCGATTTCCCGAGCGGTTTCTGGACACGCTCGGAGCAGTTCGGAGAATACATAATAGACTATATTAAGCGTGTTTTAAGTGTTAAAATTGAAAGATATTAAGTATGTGGCAGTGGCAAAGTTAACTATTATCAGATATTTGGTAAGATGTTTTGAAAGAATGTCACAGCAAACTTCGAGAAGTTGTCAATGTCCGTTGTCCAATTCAATGTCCGTTGACAATTAATGTATTGAACGGCCTCTTATAATCGTTTGTAAAACGAAAAATTGTAAAAAAGAACGACATTTGATATATATAGTTGTATAATAAATATAATACAAACTAGACAAACTACATAATCGAAGATTATATTTAGTTTTATAGTCAATGTTTATTTGTAAGGTCAACAGTAGCCCAGGGCAGGAAAGCAGTATACGCCACTGGGTGATAGGGCATCTACCTCTCCCCGACAGGGAGGGGGCACCTGGCAAGGGCAGCAGGGCGGACGGCCCGACACTTGGTATTAAGAATCTGTAGTAGCGAACTGGTAACGAACATACTGTGTAAACATACTCGAACTTGGACGTTCTTTGGATTTGGAGATTGCTATTGTATACGACGACCTGGCTTAAAATTCTTCCTCCTGGCGGTTGTGAATTCTGGCATTGTAAAAAGGTTATTTCTTTGATATCTTCCACGCACGCTTCCTTTAGCCCTTGCTTTGCTGGTTGTGCGAGGAGTGAGGAGTTTGGTTCTACTGATAAGGAATTTTACATCAAATTTGTAGTTCGTTTTTTCATGCAAAATAGATTCTATTACACGGGAGCGAACATTTCTCGTTATCAGCTTTTGTCCACAATGCTCGTTGCTATGATTTATTCGTATTGCCGGCGGCGCTAGCCGAATTAGTTTACTACGCTCCGTGAAATCACGAAGGTTAAGCGAATTCGTGACTTGCGGGCGTGGTTGGGTGACCGGCCAGGATCCCCGGGATCTAACGGCGTTGAGCCCCTGGCCGAAGGGATAAAAGGCACTGACTGACTGTGACCTGACGAGACTTGACAAACATAGTAATTATTAAGTATAGTAATTACTCAGTTACGGAGGATTACTCCAGAAGAAAGATCTCAACGCCAAACAACTGTTAAGAGACGCGTTGCATCAACAACGACGCAAAGAATTTTAAAAAATTCAACTAATGTTAGCAGAGGAGTGGGGGGTAGCTATTTCGGGGCTGAAGAAAACAAGCTGGTATAATAACTTGGATGAGAAATAAATTGTTGTCACAGATTGTGTGCCCTGCATTTGATGTAGTACGGAACAGGTTACCTAGGCGTTTGTTGCCCCGGAAGAGGTTCTCAAAGTGGGTGCGCACGTAAGCGATGTCTTGGTGCCACGAGTACTCGGTCGCGCGCCAGTACACCTCCCCACCCCTCTTCTCCTCCTCCAGGCGAAGGCGGTGCGTCACGTTGGTACCTGCGCAGCACACGCTTTCTCGTACTTATGTCACGCTAACTTGCAAGCATAAGAACGCGCTTTCAAACACTATACTTGGGTTTTTCAAACGTGGCGGCTGAGGGTAGTATCTCCAACATGGAATTCCGCACGACTGTTTGAGTCATTCTCAGTCCTGCCGCTAGAGTCGCTTGATCTGCAGCACTGCTTGATGTGCTCGCGATCATGCGACATCTTGCGGCAGGACCAAGGAAGACGCAAAAAGTCGTGTCGAATTCCATCTTGGAGATACTACCCTCAGCCGCCACGTTAGAAAAACCGAAGTATAAACCCAAACAAATGGCCCAAAATACAATCACATATCACCTCCACAAACACACATACTCATAGGCATAAGTAGAAACAACACACACACAAATCGAATCACACATAAACAGGAATAAGCGTAAGCACACACACACTAATCCTTACATATATACCCACATACTCGCATGAGCACGCCATTTATAGGTGGCCAGGAAATTGAATTAAATATTTGTCGTTTGAGAATCTATTTTTGATTCGAGATTTTGTTGAAGGAATTCTGTGCCAAAACAAAGAAAATTGAAGTAGATACACTTATTTTCCATTGTTGTTTAATATAAAATAACTGATATCTCTTTCTTTACTTCTTTGGGAAAGAATTGCTTAAATAGGTAATAATAAATCAGCAGGACCTGACGGAATTTCGGGGGAAATTCTCAAATTAGGAAAGGAAGATATGTTATCGTTTGTATTGCGGCTTTTCTAGAAATCAATGAACATGTATTCCTGGGGATTGGAGAGATGGCATAGTGGTCCCAATTTTCAAAGAAGGTTCGCGTCTAAATGTCGAAAATTATCGCCCTGTAAGTCTTACGTGTGTAGTGAGCAAGCAAATGGAACATTTGGTGGCAGAATACTTCCTCGGAATTTGGGATAAGAATAATATCATTTTCGAAGGTCAACACGGTTTTAGAAAAGGATAGTCAGGGAGTCACTCTCAGTAAGGACATTGCTGATTATCTCCATGAAGGTTTCATCGTTCAAGCAATTATTATAGATCTCACTAAAGCGGTCGAACTCGTTTTCCAAGATAAATTAATCCAAAAAAATTAGTAAGCTTAACATAGAAAGATTGCTCTCTGGATTCGAGAATTTCTCGACTCGCGTGCTCAATGGGTGTGAATTAGGTTCATTTTCCCTTCAAAGGCAAGGGTAACGTGACAGGAAGTGTCGTTCATTATTTACAGCGTATATTAATGATATTTGGCAGGGAATTGAATCAAAAATACGTCTTTTTGCAGATGATTATATAATTTATCGGGAAATTCAGAACTCAAATGATAGAGAAATATTGCAGGTTGACTTAGATAGGCTAAATTCTAAGAGAGGGAGAGAGAGAGTGGAAGAGAGAGGGAGAGAGAGGGAGAGGGAGTAGTCCTGTAAAATAATGATTTAAAAATATTAAGTTGATTGTTATCTTACGCCAATTAAGGTAGGAATCTCCATTGCCATTTATTCGAAGTGTTAGAACTGCTCCTTTAAATTCATACGGTCCAGTTAAGCTGATGTTATTAAATGAAGTGACAAACTCCAAATAGGGGGGTGAAAACTGGATCCTGAAAAATAGGGTAAAAAATTAAATAAACGAATATTAACCTTTGAAATGTATATAATAATAATAATAATAATAATAATAATAATAATAATAACAATAATAATAATACCAACAACAATAATAATAAATATCAACCGATTAGAATTCTATAATCTAGTATTTTAGAAGTTTATATTTTTCTAATTTCCTGGTCTAGAATTGATAATCTAAAATTATTGCAATATGAGTATATGAATGCCTTACTATATAGTATTGCCTTACTATATAAATTTTCAGTTAAATATTTGCAATAAGTCAATCAGATAATAAAATTAGGTAATATATTCAAGATAAAATTTTATTTTAAAATTCAGTTTCACCTTAAAAGGCAGATGGTTAAGTAAATGTTGGGGTGTCATGCAGCCCAGCGTGATCATTTTCTGATGTATTGTACGAGCTTATTACTTCGCGATGCCCGGGTATTTATTTATCACAACGTCTATTACGTTGCTTTACCCTCCCACAGGCCCAGACCGTTTTCCACGAACGCCCTATCTGGCGTATCGCAGCTGTTCTGCTCACATCTCCCGGTTCCCCTACCCAGCCCTTCCGCTCTACCCGTTCCTATTGTTCATCGCGTCTGCCCTCTTCCCTTTCGACTCAATTTTCCACTCCCGCCCCTCTATCCTGCCCACACCTCCCGCTCCCCCATCCAGCCTCTTCCGCTCTACTGGTTGCTCCCGCTCATTGCGCTCTGCCCTCTTATTCGCTACGTCCTTTTTCGCCCTCTTATTCGCTTCGCCTTTATTCGTTACGCCCATTCATCCTGCTCGACCCCTTTTTCACACTGCCCGCTCCGCCCATCCGCCCCTTCCGGTTCCATGCGCTCTGCCCTCTTATTCGCTACCCCCTCTTATTCACTTCGCTCTTTTATTCGATACGCCCATTCCTTCTGCTCTTTCATACTGCCCGCCCTCTGTCCTTCCTCTCATTTCTTTCCTTCCCCTTAGCTTTTCCCGCTCCTTCTGTTCCACACGCTCCTTGTCTCCATCTATTCCTTTCAATTCGTTCTTCTATTTCATTAACATGCGGAACTGCATCCTCAACGCGTCTTTATTTTCCATTCCCTCTCATCATCAAAACCATCCCATTATCTTCCCCAAACCGGGGTGGGACTCCGTGGGGTGAGTTAGGGCTAGTGCCCGAGCCCTAACTCACCCTAGCGAAACCGACAATCGCCGGAGGAATAACCTCGCAAAACCTACAATTGCGCCAATCTAAAACATCGTTTACACGAGGACAGCTAGCTGGCGGAAAGTCGACAGCAATTACAGTCGTGTAAACACCTGGGGACAGTGCTGTTGACCGTTCGTGGGATAGTGGACTGCCCTGTCTGGCACAGTCTTGCCGAGTGCGCTTCGAGTTTTTAGACTGGACAGTTGAATGTAGATGCCGATAATAGTAAACTATCGCCATGGAAAAGCAGAGTGCAATGCAGATGACAGTTTTGTATGGTCGTGTGCTTGTAATAAGTGTTACTGCGCATTAATTAAATTGAATGAGCTTTCTAAGAATTATTGAAAACGGATTAGCTTAATTAAAATGTTAATATGATTCGCCTTTCTTATGTTTCTACTATAATCGTTAACATAATATATTTGTAGCAAATCGCAAAGTGGTATGATAGAGATATTTTTCGACTTCTAGATTGGTATGAAGAAAAGAAATGCTTTCAGGGGCTGTAGCACCTTCACACTAAAATAATACAGCTGTGAGGGATTGTTAATAAATGCAGAACGTAACATCTAAATACATCTAATACGGATTGTGATTCATAAAAAGGGAGTCATGAACAAGGTGATGTTACTCAACATGCATTACGCTTAGTCTCAGAGGTAAATAGAAAAATAGCGAATAATACATTTCACTTCAAACGGTCATAAATGCATATTTGTATTTAAAATATCATCCTAATTTCAGGAACTTCCGCAATCGTACACGCTGAGTATTTAACAAGTTTCGTCACCATGTGCGTGGCGCCACTCCATTCCTGCTGAGAGACAGGTTAGTGCACTGACGCCGAGGGCAAGTTGACAGTCGTTGCACGTTTCCACGAGATCCGTTCTTTGAAGGCAGTGAAGAAGAGAGCGGCTGTCTGGTTGACTATCGACCAGCTGGCGGTCCTTGACCGATTGATGAATGATTCCGGGCACATCAACTGCTGTGTTCATTAGTTCCGTTAGTGTAGTGCATATTTTTATCACGGGAGGCGACGGTGATCTTTGCATATTGGGTGGTGAGATCCCAGGCCGACCAATGTCGGCTTCCGGAAGCTGTTCTCGTATAAACGGTGCTTAACGCTAGTCAAAAGTAAAAAGAAATAGTGGTTGCAGTGACTGACCGGGCTTTGGTAACGACAAAATCCGAGAGACCTCTCCAGCTGAAGTTGCGCCACACAAGTTGCAGATTGAAGTCTTGTTCTCCTTCTAGAAGCTGCATGTTAGTGCCTCGTAGGGGTTCTAATGACGGAATACCAAGCTCAGGAATACCTGCAATAAATTCCAAAGGTACTTGAGTGTTAAGGAAGTTTATCGATCTGATTTAGGAAATTAAATGAAAATATGATGTGCTTCAAACATCAATAACTTACATTTGCTTCTAAAGCATCATAATAATTATAATCCCATTATCTTCCCCAACCTGGGCTGGGGCTGCGTGAGACATTCAACCGTCACTTGTCAACCGTTACAGAGTTTTAGAGCAGGGAACCACAACTTTCTAAAGGTACTACCATTAGGCGGGCAGTATTTCTTGATAGTTATTGGACTACAGTATTCAGTTAAATACGTTAGAGATATGTAAACACTTGCCATTTGATACTGCCGATGTGTGCTGTGCCAATTATAGTGAACCAAAGATAAAGGCAAGAAGCAACCAACGAAACAGAATATAAGAGGAGATAAGAGGAGAATATAAGAAAAGATTTACAAGAAGATTTCATCATCTTAAAATTTCAATGAATTGGAGAGTCATGTTTAATAGCTTCGAGTAGGATTTTCTTTTGCTTGACTTACCGTTTGCGAGCTTCTCACTGGCGCCGTTGAGCGAGTCCAGGATGCACTGCTCCAGCTGCGGATCGCTGCGGCTGCACACTTTGAAGGCACCGCCAACTGCACACAGCAGCAGATAGTGAACGAGAGCGAGAGAAAGGGAGTAAGGGAGAGAGATACAGAGGGAGAGAGATACAGAGGGAGAGAGATACAGAGGGAGAGAGATACAGAGGGAGAGAGATACAGAGGGAGAGAGATACAGAGGAGAGAGATACAGAGGGAGAGAGATACAGAGGAGAGAGATACAGAGGAGAGAGATACAGAGGGAGAGAGATACAGAGGAGAGAGATACAGAGGAGAGAGATACAGAGGGAGAGAGATACAGAGGAGAGAGATACAGAGGAGAGAGATACAGAGGAGAGAGATACAGAGGAGAGAGATACAGAGGAGAGAGATACAGAGGAGAGAGATACAGAGGAGAGAGATACAGAGGAGAGAGATACAGAGGAGAGAGATACAGAGGAGAGAGATACAGAGGGGGAGAGATACAGAGGAGAGAATACAGAGACAGAGAGATACAGAGGGGAGAGAGATACAGAGGAGAGAGATACAGAGAGAGAGATACAGAGGAGAGAGATACAGAGGGAGAGAGATACAGAGGGAGAGAGAGATACAGAGGGAGAGAGAGATACAGAGGGAGAGAGAGATACAGAGAGAGAATACAGAGGGAGAGATACAGAGGGAGAGAGATACAGAGGAGAGAGATACAGAGGGAGAGAGATACAGAGACAGAGATACAGAGGGAGAGAGATACAGGAGAGAGATACAGAGGAGAGAGATACAGAGGGAGAGAGATACAGAGGAGAGAGATACAGAGGGAGAGAGATACAGAGACGAGAGAGATACAGAGGAGAGAGATACAGAGGAGAGAGATACGAGGAGGAGAGAGATACAGAGGGAGAGAGATACAGAGGGAGAGAGATACAGAGGAGAGAGATACAGAGGAGAGAGATACAGAGGAGAGGATAGGGAGAGAGATACAGAGGAGAGAGATACAGAGGAGGAGAGATACAGAGGGAGAGAGATACAGAGGAGAGAGATACAGAGGGAGAGAGATACAGGAGGACAGAGAGAGATACAGAGGGAGAGAGATACAGAGGAGAGAGATACAGAGGAGAGAGATACAGAGGAGAGAGATACAGAGGAGAGAGATACAGAGGAGAGAGATACAGAGGAGAGAGATACAGGGAGAGAGATACAGAGGAGAGATACAGAGAGAGAGATACAGAGGAGAGAGATACAGAGGAGAGAGATACAGAGGAGAGAGATACAGAGGAGAGAGATACAGAGGGAGAGAGATACAGGAGAGAGATACAGAGGAGAGATACAGAGGAGAGAGATACAGAGGAGAGAGATACAGAGGAGAGGAGAGAGATACAGAGGAGAGAGATACAGAGGAGAGAGATACAGAGGAGAGAGATACAGAGGGGAGAGAGATACAGAGGGAGTAGAGATACAGAGGGAGAGATACAGAGGAGATAGAGAATGAGAGACAGAGAGATCAATGGACAGAAACCTGGATCAAAACAACCGATCGAGATGGAGGTCATTGACCCGGAAGCTGAAGTACATTACTTGTTACAGGAATTTAAATCTTTTTTAAAAATTATACAATGCAAATGTAAACTAATTCATTATACTATATCATTGTTTTGTTAAAGTATACATTATTTTTCTTTCTCTGATTGTATAGAAACAGTTTTGCAGCAGAAAAGATTTTACTCTTAACTTAAATTTGTGAACCAATTTTAATTGTTTAATATCATCTGGCAATGCGTTGTAAAGTAACCACATGTATTGTATGTGGATTTCTTGTAGTGAGTGTTTATACTGACACTTGATGAACATGCTTTCTACGTCGAGTGTTGTAACTATAAATATCAGTATTACATGAAAATATGTTCCCACCGTTAAGTAAGTCAGTTGTGACAAATACTACAGATGTGTAAATAAATAGGCAAGGCAATGGTAAAATTCCAAGCTCAATGAAAAGAGGCTTGCAGGGATCACGTGGATGGAATTTTTTCATAATTCGGATAATTTTCTTTTGCAATCTAAATGTCTGGGCACTAAAGGATGAGCTTCTCCAGAATATATCTCAGGCGGGAATGTACATTTGCAAAATACACGCAACGAGCTGCATGAAGGCTGACAGAATTAGAAAGAATTCTGAATGCATAACATAATGAGTTTAATGTAGCAGTGTTTAACTCATTTCTAAATAAGATGCTGCGACAGTCAATTGTTTGATGACCGTCAGCCGAGCGGTTTTGCAAAAATGCCTCGTAAGTAAAAAGACTTATTGATTCACATTTTGGCTGCATTGAAAAATTATATTTTTGACTGTTGGTAGAGGGGGCTACCATACAGCCGTGCAGACTCCATGCACATAGATGTTTTGGTGCGTCCACTTGCCTGAAATTGTATTACGCCCGAATTACGACAGAAAACGATCTTCTGTTTGCCTAAGACAAGGTAACATTGACAACTCCTTCAATACTCAACCATTCTTACGCTGAGGTAAACTTATAGTTCTTAAATAATTTGTCTTTCACAATTTTCCCGTGTGGCAAGACACTTGTCGTCATCGTCCGTTACTATCCCAAAATTCGGATGAAACTGTTTTGCAACCTCAACAATAGTGTTCGGTGACTATGCACCGGCGGCGCTAGCCGAATGCGTTTACTACGCTCCGTGAAGTCACGAAGGTTAAGCGCATTCGAGACTCCCGGGTTCGTGGTTGGGTAACCGGCCAGAAACCCCAGGATCTAACGTCTCGAGACCCTGGCCGAAGGGATAAAAGGCACTGACTGACTGCGACGTGACGAGACTTGACAATTATTAAAAAGTAAAAGCACATTAATGGAGGATTACTCTCAAGTGTAAAGCACTCAACGCCCCTTAAGGGGCTTGGAGACGCGTTGCGTCAAGATGTGGACGCAACAAATTAAAAAAAAAAAAAAATGAAAGAGCACAGTTTCGCGCCAAGCGTCGTCCGGCACTCATAACAGTTCCTTTCCACGCCACGCCACCAGTCTGTCTGCGGTCCAATCCAAGTTTCCCGAAGAATTTCGCAGAGCATGAGAGCGTGCACCGCTGAATTGATTGGCTGACTGGTTACAAAGGCCTACAAAATTGACGTTGTTGAAAAACACAAATGAAATTTTTGCTCATTTTTATGTTATTTGGTAGGCTGATGTCGAAAATGGGATCCATTTTTCCCAATCAGGTCAAGATATTTGGTGAAATTGATATCAATTCTTTGACTAATATCCTATTTGAAAAGAAATTCTCTCGAATAATTTTGCATGTACTTCTGACAACAGTGGTTTTAATCCATGAAAATCTATATAATCGATTTTTGTTCAAATTCATTTTTCAGCAATTTTATTTTTTATGAGTTTAAATGTACGAAAACATTTTTAGCCAGACCGTACAAGCCGCCTCTGGTTGAAAAAAATATAAAATAAAAAATGTTCCCTTGAGTTTGAGCTTTATACATCAAATTATTGTGCAGTTTCTAGACGAAAATCACCAACATACTATTTGTATTTGTTTGTATAGGTAACTTATCTAAACTGACCAAGAGTAGTATGTGTACATGAAACTTTGGAACAAATTTCAAACTGTGCAAAAAAAATAATAATAATAACAAAAATAATAATAATATAATAATAATAATAATAATAATAATAATAATAATAATAATAATAATAATTTCTATTAAGTTCGTACCCTTTTACATTTGAAATTTCTTTTTGACGTTATTCTTTAAGGTTCAATCTCAGGCCTATCTCGTGTTAACATCCTGTAGTAGTCGGCCAGCATGTTCTTGACTCATTTTCTTGATATTTGCCCTCCATATCTTTCAAGTCTTGTCAATCCTCTCCTTCCCGATTGATCCTAAATTTCTGTGTAAAAAGTCCACATGTGAGTGACCAAAATGGGTTTTGACATTCATGAAGCAACCGAACGCTTGAAATTTGTCCATCATATTCACAAGAATTGCTTTATAGTCAGGATCCTTGTAATTACCCACAAATTTACTGATATTTGTGAAGGCAACCCAAGCTTCTTTTTCATTTGTTATCACACTAGTTTCAAATTCTTTATGCTTCAAAAGGTTACGGATATTTGAACCAGCGAAGATTACCTTCTTTCAACTTCGGATATTCCTGGATTTTTTTCCCCCACTGACATTTGAAACAATCGCCTTCTTTTGAAATACCCTTAACAAACTTGTACTTGTAGAGGGGGTAAAAATAATTTTTGGCTCAACTAAGCCGCTCCAAATCACATTCTTGGTGCCTGGTTCAAAATTTTGTCTTTTCGGACATTCTTTTTTGACCCCCTGTTGCTTCACAGCTGTCCCACTCACAAATAATCATTGGAACTTTGTATATCCGCCTTGTTGACCACGAAGCATAGAAATAACTTAAAAATATCTGCAAATGGTCCAATCATTGTCACCGGTAGCGGTAGTTCAGTGCATCAACTGATGTCATTGCAGCGCTTCTGTCCGGGAGGTCCTAGGTTCGAGTCCTGATGGTGGCAGGATTTTCGACACTAGCTTTTCAGCTAGGTCGAATTCAGTCGCTCTCTGGAGCAGAATTCTAGCAGCCGGCTGCTCTGATTGGTAGTTTTCCGTGGTTTCTCCGATCAACGCCAGGCGAATGCCAGGAGCAGTACCCTACCAAACGGGCCACGGACCGCGCGCGATCTTTCCTTCCTCTTCCTTGTCCTATTCTCTCCTCTTACACACACACACACTAACATGCACTACACTACCACATATTCCGGGAGACCGGTCGGGAGCTTAGAGCTTGTCCCGACTGGGGCGGTGCCCCGCTAGTGGGAGAGTCTGGTTAGGGAAACCCCACTAGCCGACGGTAGGTCGGTGGCGGATCTCGTCATCCAGCGGGGGAAGATCACCGCCATCTCCCGAGAAAAAACATGCACTACACTAATGGGACTAATGACCGAAGCAGTTGACGCGCCCGGAAACACGAAAAAATCAATCAATCAATCCAATCATTGTCGGCATATTTTATTCGTTGAAGACGAGAGCCAAATTTTCAAAGCATTGTTTTAAATGCACCGAGTGTTCAACTGGTACAGATGCATTAGTGGCTTCCGTGGTTAAACAGGACAGCTTTAAGTCTCCTTTTCGATGAAACTGCCTCCATTCATCTTATGGTAGGTGATATTAAATTTGCTTGTCAATCCAGAAACATAAGAAGAATAGAGCAGGGTTTTTCTTCCTGAAAATACTTAACAGATTCCATTTCTCGATTCTTGTACTAATAAAAAGAGGATACTTTGGTCAATGACTATTTTCTTTCAATCTTGATCCCGATAATTCACCTGTCTCTTTCGAAAGGCCCGGAAAAGAAATTAGGGTAAATATTCATAAAAATCAAAGTAAAAGTGGATTTTCCAAGTAACGTAACCTGATAGAAAGTTTTTATAATTTTTTACGAAATCAGCATCATAAAAATACATAAGTTCAGCTAGCAATTTCCTTGTATTTTTTCATCGCAGTCCTGTGTTGTTTGTGTGTTCCGGATGGGTACCGTATGTGTAGTGCGTGCTTTTATTACGGAGGTGGAGGTGTCCTTTCTCCGCTGGATGGCGAGATCCGGCACCGGTCTGCACATAGGGCTCTGGGGTTTTCTTCACCCAGGTATCTCCCACCAACGGGGCACCGCCCCAACCGGGACAAGCTCTAAGCTCTCGACCGGTCATCCGGAGTATGTGGTAGTGTAGTGCATGTTAGCGTAAGTTTGTTAGGTAACTGCTCCGGCATTCGCCTGGTGTTGATCTGACAAACGACGGAAAACTATCAATCAGAGCATCCGGCCGCCAGAAATCTCATCTAGACAGCACAGCGCCTGAGTTCGTCGAAGATATTTAGTGTCGATAATGCTGTGACTGTTGAGACTCGAACCTCAGGAGGTAAAACAATTGCAGTGACATCAGTTGACGCCCTGAGCCACCTCAGCTGATATGTAGCGCCGGAAACGGACGCGCGACGGGCAGAAGCGCCGCTACATAACAGCGACTGTGATACGCAAGGGCGATACGTGCGTAATTGGGTAGCATGATGAGATGGTTTTCTCTCTTGGATGAACCCAACAGAACAGAAGAGAGAGAACGTTTTATCAAAGTAAGATAATATTTAGTATTGAACACTTAATAAACCTCTGTTTAAACTATTTTAACAGGTGGGTTAACTAGTTGACCGCCTCCTCATGGTGACCCCCCGATAATGTTGAAGATTCACAAAACTATTGCTGCACTACTTCCACTTACTTATGCTCCATTTCTATGATATTTTCTATTTGGTAACTGTTGACCCCTTGTTATATCTTCGACCCCAACGCTATTAGGTTTCGAGGGCTAGGATGTCATTAATTTTTTAATCTTCTCTGTTCTCGACTTTTAATTTTCATTCTTCTTCTCCTCTTCTCTTCAATTTATCTGTTTCTTCTCTTTCACTCTCCTGGGATAGTATCCCTACCCAGCACAGGGTATGGGTGAAGACTACAACTATCCAAAAGGCAATGTGAAACTAGGCGATTACCACAGTAGCTCGAGGAGTTGATGTAGCAGCCCTCTCTGGAGGGGTTTATACGCAGAGAAGTTGGGCTAGAAGCTTTAAGATGTCCGCCCCATTACTACCCTTTACCCTGCGCAGCACTTGCAACGCAGCCAGTGGACATTACCCCATTCAATTTCTCAAAGGTTCCTGCCAAACTAATTCTTCTATGCCAACACATGCAAGGAAAAGGAAACGAATAAACGACAAATATAAAAAATATTAAAGCTGGGAATACGGAATGTTAGAGCTCTCTCAAATAAAGAAGTCGAATTAGAACAGGAATTAGATAAAACTTTGATTGACATTTCTGCATAACTGAACCAATAAAAAATAATAATAAAAAATTAAAAGTCATAGAATCCTAAATTATATACTGTGGTGTCCCCAAAATCAGAGAGCATCGGCTGGAGTATCTATTTGGTTTAGAAAAATATTGAAAAATCGAAATGTAGTGTACACTTTCATAAAGCAAAGAATAACAACAATGATATTTAAAGTAGATAGAGGTTACGTTACAGTCTTTGCCTTATATTGTAACAATCTAAGATCCCCACGAACAATTTAGATGCAAAGAACAAACATAACAAGGAATGGCATGAGTAGGAGATGGAAAAACAGAAGAAAGCGGTGTCGCGCACTAATAATTATTTTATAAATTAAAGAAGACGCGACGAAATCCCAATTTGGACAATACGAATCAATAGCATTCATTTAGAGGAACATTTCAAAAGTTATCCAAAGCAAATCGCATCAGGGGTTTGAAAGATATGAGTGGTTTTTGAAAGTAAACTTCTGACGATATTAGAAATTTGCAGCCATTGTTATCATAAGAAAGGTAATGTAAAGGAGCGTTTTTTTCCTAAAAATTAAGAGAACGCGTAAAGCGATTGAAATGAAACTTTCGGGATTAACAAAGGAAATCACGCGGAAAATTATGACATTACTCGCAACTCTGAAAAATATCGAGGAGCTGCAGTAGAGATGCAAATTGAAATTGTATATTTGGAATTTTTACGAGAGAACAATGATGCGTCGCGCTGACGTCACAACTACGTCAAGACGCCGAGCGACGGAAATTAAGCAATTTTGGCGTTAATAAACATTAGGAAATCGTAAAAGAAATAGTAATAAGATGTAAATGATAATGAAAAGTAGTAATAAAGAGAAATAGCCTGGAAAGGACAGAATTAAGTAAAATGGTATGATATTTTTGGTAAAGACACGTAAGCGATCGGTAAATGTTCCAGAAAAAAAAGTTGAAGACACAACGCTACAATGACCGGGAAGATGATGTGTAGCGAGCTCGAAGTCAGACGTGGGGAACAACGTTCCGAAGAAAGATAAAATTTTAGTATGCAATTGTGCGAGAAACACGGTGAACATGAATGGATATAGTGAGTTTAGGCAATGACGTTCGTAATAACAATGCGTAATGCGGAAATATTTTATGTGTCGCAGTATATTCAATACTAGGACATTTTGGAGGAAATATAGCACGCGATAGACCGATAATCGCGTTACTAGTTGCGTAATGAAAATAGGATGATAGGGGAATGAAAGAACATGCTAAGAAGATATTAGCGAGTTCAAGAAATTTTTGGTAATGTGTGGGGTGATGGAGAAACGCTGCGGGAGGATGGATTTGGAGGACGCTGCGTAATATACAGCGAGGACGGCGCGCAACAATGGTTTGCTGCGGATTACAGCGTTTTCGGCAAAAGGGAAGTTCATGAAACTTTGTTGTTGTTTTTTTTTGTTATGAAATTCACATTTGAAGGAGAAGAAAGATTAAAATTAGCTTCTGTACAAGATCAAGTTCTGTCTTAACGTCAAAATAGATTCAATAGATATACAGGCAGAATGCGCATTCGGGTGTGAATGAGTTTATTTATAATTGTCAGTATGAATGGAAATATTTTGGATTTTGTGTCATGTAATTTAAGTGTATTATATCGTTGATGTGTTTGTGTGTTTATTTTGTTTGTATTTAAGTGTTTTATGTGAGTCATGGGAGAGCGACGACCCCAGTTGGTATATATTTCAACTGAAATAATGAACTAGCACAGGAATTAAAGAAAATAAATAACGGCGAACATCACTTGGTTCGACATTAAATTAAACGAACGTATTTTAATTGTTGCATGTAGCTAGTTAATGACCTGCGCCTACGTGCCCGAATAGTTGTTGGATCCTGTACAGGTCAGCCACAACCTCACACCCAGATTTTATGTGTAAGTAAGAAAATATCGGAGGTTCTGGTGGAGCAGCTAGTCGACGGGCAACCTTGGAGGTGGAAGCCGAGTATAACCAGGGTAATTGATAAGAGCGGGTTTTGGTTATTATATTGGCGTTGTAACGCCGGGCGATTATAAAGATTATAGTTGTTTTATAAGAGGAGGACGGTTCATTACAATATGCACCAGAAGAAGTGAGAACTGAAAATTCGATACAATGTGACGAACAACTACAGGAGCAATGAATAAGGTCAATATAAGTGATTATTGTATTTTATTGTGATTTAAATGCATGAGTAGGGAAAATACCTATAAAAATGTTGGCACAAAAGGTGAACACATATTTAACAATAATGCACAGAAATAAATAGAATTTGCCATAAGGCTTGGATAAACATTAAGGATATGAGAGTACTTTTAAGAAGTTATGATGTATCATATGATCATTTCTCAGTTAGATGTCGCATAGTATTCCCAAAAAGATGGACGAAAATCATCCTAAAATACAAACCAATAATATAAACATTTAAAGTTCACCTGTAAAAGAAAATCAGCTTTACCATTGTAGAAATGACGACCGTTAATAAGTAGTAGTTATCACGGGATCGGTCAATTAAAGAAACACATTAGTTTGCCAACGTTTCGGATTATTTAATTCCTTCATCAGGGCTACAAAAACACAATCACATGGAATAAAGACAACTTGTCTGAACAAGAACATTAGAAATCACAAAAAATATGCCATGAATCAACATACATGAAGAAAAATAAATAAATAAATTATATACTGTTTATATTACCTTGGCTTATATAAGCCAAGGTGATATAAACAGTACACACCTTACTAATACACAACCGGGTCAAACATCATGTTCGCCTACAGCCCAACTCCAATGTACAGTTGCTGAAGCACACAAGTCCATTGCAAGTCCGACCAGAGCCACGGCCCGAAAGAAAGTGAATTGAAAACCAGTGTATTGTCAGGACCACATGCTGAGCAACTTCAGCCGGAACCATGCGTATCCGGTTTTATTTTCATTATTCATTTATTTATTTGTTTTCATTTTTATTGTATTTCTTTTTCTCCGACCACGTGTTACGGAAAAAACATTTGTTAACAATTATTAATAATTTAGTAATACAAATAAACTACCCTTAATAGATATCTTGAGTATTGAATGAAAATATAAAGAATAGTATATTTTACGTAATTCCGGTGAATGTGTGTTGACATTTTATATTAATTAAATTCGTAGGGTCAGTTTGTTGTATTATTTATTTATTTATTTTAATTTAAAAAAAATTTCATGGTAACAATCAGAGGACGTGTGCCATGTAAAATATACAATATTCATCAATGGAACACTCATATGAATGAAGCCATTGACATCATTGCCACACAAGCAACCAAACTATTTATTTATTTATTATTTATTTATTTCTATATATTTTATTTTATTAATATTATTATTATTGTATAATTATACATATATAATGTAAAATTTATATTCTATTTATAAAATAGATAACTACGTAAAATATACTATTATTTACATTTTTATGTTTATCTGCACCCTTTGCTGCAGTTCTGGAACCTCGCGATCTCCAGCATCCATATCGTAATTCACACTAATTGTAAACAAGAACATCCTCAATTTTTCCGCTCCATTTCAACATTTGAATTCAACACACTTCCATCGTCCGCGGCTAAACCACCCATCTTCCACGTAACTTCTTATCATTATGAATTATATTTCCTATTGAACGGAATAACTTGGTGATATGTTTTTTATCTTCAAAAATAGCCATAACGTTATTTGCTGCCGTCCCCACAGTTTATTTTAATCTTTGTTTCCGATTATGTGAATAATCGCGATTTATTACATTTCACCAATGCACCTTCTAAGATACCTTGTTTGTCTATGCGCATTGCAAAGCAATCGTCTTTTTCTAATAAACAAAATAAACATTGGACGTGTCTTAATGGCCCGTCACACATGATTTAACATAATGTGAGTGTATGAAATCTGCACTAGAACGTTGTATTACTTATTAATCATTTTGCCTCTTGTAGCTGCTTAAGAAAAAATAATACTTCTAGTAGTAATAATAATATTGAGAATAATAATAATAATAATAATAATATCAACAACATAATTACATATCCCATACCCCAAGTATTAGCAACCCTGGGCGATAAAAATTGGATTCAGCGTATTGCTGATCATCCAAAAAAGGAGTCACACACTTGCCATGGAATAAATGTAACGGAGCCTCGGTAAGTGCAGGTGTATGTCCGCGTGATCCTAGACGGCCATTTGTGACCACAAAAAAAATTGACATAATGGCGAGGACATGGTCATCTGGTTTTCTCTTCCCCAAAATCAATAAAACGGAACGTTTATAAGACAGATTATATAATATACATCTAGTTATTTATGGATAAATTCGTTCAATTAATAAATAGAAAAACTTCAAGTAATAATAATCTAACATTGCATAAAAAATGTATTTATGTAATCTTCATGTAGTTCATGGTGAGTTGAAACTTCTTGAAATAAAATGTATATTTAATTACAGGAATACTTCTCAATTTAAGAGTAATTAACTGTTGAAATCAGACGACGTTTTATTGTAAAAATGCACTGCACGTGTTTGATAAAATCTCGTTAAATTTCAGTAATTAATTAAATTATAACCTAATAAATAATTAAGGAATAAAATTTACATTTTCGTAAACCGACTTGGCAAACCTGACGTTGCCTGAAACTTTTTCCAGGGCTCCTTGAAATGCATTCTCTGACCATCAAAAACCTGTTTCGCGGAACAGAACAGACAAATTGGAGGGTTTTAAGAATTAATCATTACATGCAAAATCGTATTTTCCACTTCTTTTCCTTTCTGTGGAAGTGCACTAAACTTGTTTGACAACCTCCCAAGCAATTTTGAACAGTTCATTACCTTTTAAATTAAGAAGTATTTTGTTATAAAATTTGCATTGTGTGAACAGATCTGGCAAAGCTGCGTCCCTGCATACTGACCTTGTTTTATAACTCATCAAGTGCATTAGATGACCTTACAGAGCCTGATTTTCTGTCTTTCAATACTGCTTCATTACATGCAAATCGTATTTTTCAGTTGTCTTGTGGAAGTGCACTGACCTTGTTCGACAACCTCTCATCCAATTATGAACAGTTAATTACGCTTTAAATAGTATAATGCAATAAAATTTGCATTGTGTGAACAGATCTGACAATGTTTCGTTTCCGTTATTTGAACCTTGTTTTAAAGCTCCTTAAATGCATTCGCTGACATTCCAGAGCATAAGTTTCGGAGCAGTACTGACGAAAAAGTCTTTTCTAAGATGTCATTACTTGCAAAATTTTTCCCCATGAGCAGTTAAAATAACTTTATTTTTAGTTTTAAATGACTGGAGGCTTTCAATTAACAAATGAAATATTTTATTTCGTCGCCAGAGAACAGTGTTCTTTTTAAGTAAAAGTTCTTTTTTAATAAAGCAACTGGGTTACATTAAGACGAGTACTAATTTTTATTGCAATCACAAAATCCCGAACAAATTGTGAATATGTTTTAAGAAATTTCTCGTCACAACAAGCATTATGTACGCGGATTGTTTTCAAATTACCAAATGGTATGACATACGACTGATGTGTATATGGGTGTTATGAGCTGCACAGTTGAATACTGATAAAGCGTGGAATATTCTCTATAGTTGAGCATAGTATTAAAGTCGAATCCACTTGTAGTTTCGCCGATCCGGTGGCCGAGTTTGCTAGGCAGTAGTGTCGTAGTGATCTCGGACCGAATGGTCGCGGGTTCGAGTTCCGCCTCGGGTATGGTTGTATTTGTGTTTGTCTTTTCACCCCTTATCATCACCATTTCGTTTCATCTTCATAGTTATCATACCGTTAACACCAATAGTGGTCGCTAATGACCTAGATGTTCATGCAACCTTAAATAACCCCAAAAATCCCTGTCTTCGAAAGTAATTTATTCCAAAACGTAAGAAATTTGTTTCCAAAATAACCAGAATTTCGAAAATATCGATCCGATTTCTTTCTACATCTATAAGTAAAAATGTGAGATATAGCACTATAAAATTTACTAAAATATCATTTGAATAATTGAAATGGACAATATTTTTTCATTTTAATTTGTTGAAATAATCTTTTTACGAATTTAATAATATTCACATACTACAATAAATTATTCTCGATCCATTCGGTAAAACAAAACGATAAAAGAAAAATAGTAGCAAATTGTTCCATTGACTGCAACATTACGAAGTTCGTTTATGTTAAGAATTATTACCCTATTAAAAGACTACAAGTATTATTTATAAAACTACAAATTTACGCTGATGTTGGTGTCGACGTCAGTACTTACGTAGCGCCTCTTCTGAGCTCGCCACCTCCACCTGCACCATCGCCAGCACCAACGCCAACACCAGCGCCGACCGCATCTCGCACCAAAACTCCATACGGAACCTACGACAAGCATTAGTGGAGTCCGGAAAATGTGTAATGAAAATAATAATAATAATAATAATAATAATAATAATAATAATATGTAAGAAATATGTAAAAAACGGTATAATGTGTAATATTAAAATACGCAATATATAGAACATTTGGGGAGCAACTAATCAAAACTGATGTGTTCGACTGGAGGATAAAATTGAGTTACTAAAATATTTATTAAACCAATTTCAAAAACAAATATTGCTTAATCTTCTGAATTATTTGAAGAGCACATATTTATGTTTGAGAGAAATGATACCCATCGAAGAAGCGTAAACATTTAATGAGCAACAAGAAATCACTGTAGCATTGTCACTGTAATGTTTCACGTCTGTAACAGCCAATATCGCTCTAATTACATTTGAATCAAGAAACGGCTCATTGATACTTTCCAGTCTAACGTTAATGTTCTCAGTGATCACTCCTTTTGTCGCAATAAATATGCAATGCAGAGAGAATAACCCAGTCAGACCATTCCCCCCCCAAGGGAAAATTCTCGTCAACTGCAAGCAATTCTGAAAATGTGCAAAACACGGAGGTTTGAAGTAAAATAACCCCTATTTATGAAAATTCGTTTAATATTTTTTGCGAAATAAATTTTAAGAAAATTGGTAGAAGAATACAAATTTTAAAAAATATGTAAAATATAAGCAAAATATGGGGAAAATGTGTAATATAGTACAAAATATGTAAAAATATGTAAGGACAAATTTGAAATTTGTGAAATGGCCTGATTCGCACAATTTGGGGATGTATAATGTATAAGTAATAACTAGGATGCGGATACATATGCACTAAAAATCCTGAAAATAAGCATGCAAATATGCTTTAAAAAATAGGAAAATATGCACTTACAAATAAAAGTATGCAGAAAAAAGTGCGTGTTTTAGTCTGTACAAAATAGTTTAATATAGATGTTGAATGATACATAGTGAATTTAATTTCAATTGCAAGAGGTTATAATACATTATTCCAAATTTTCAGGTATGAATCATTTCTTGTTACCCCCAGATTGTTCTTATACAGACAAAGTTCTTTAAGTTTCGCTTGAGTTCAGGGGACAATTCTTAAAAGCTTCAATTTCTTTAGTTGTGTAATTTTCAATACCATGCTTTTCACTCTGTAAAATACCACATAACTTTTTCATTGTCCTCAAACCAGGAGTTATTTCTTGACTTTTCTTATTTCTTCTGTTAAGACTCGTTCTATTGGTCTTGGCAAATTGTTAAATTACTTTGCTACAGAGATCGGTCGGACATGTTTCGTTCCCACCGACATGTTTGGATATACTTACTAATGAACTGTACCGCTCTAGTCACACAGATCTAGTGCAAACTCGAAAGCCATTTCAATGTTCCTCCGAAATTTGTGAAGGAACAAAAAAAGTCAAATATGTAAATATATGCTTTTTAAATGAAAATACGATCAATCATAAATATACAAAATTATGCCCTATAAGAAATTGTACATCGATCCCAAACAATAAGAAATGAATTTGTGTGCTTTATGCATATCATGACGTTTAAGGAAAAACATATAGAAATATACACCATAGTAACAACATACAATATGCAACCTAGTAATAACATAATAATCCGTTATCTAATCATTTGTTACTGCCAACAGTACAACATTCTCTCACCACGTCATTCACATTACACGACGTTCACAATGAATGACGTTTGTGCCGCACGACACTCACATGGGTTGAAGTGGCTCAGGGCATCAACTTATGCCACTGCGGCGCCTCTGATCGGGAGGTCCTAGGTTCGAGTTCTGACGGCAGGATTCTTCACACTAGCTCCTTAGCTATGTCGAATGCAGTCACTGTCTGGAGGAGAATTCTAGCGGCCGGCTGCTCTGATCGGTATTTTTCCTTGATTTCTCCAATGAGTGTCAAGGGGTATAAACCTAACAAAAGTGCCACGTTCCGCGCATAATCTGTACTTACATGTCCAACATGCACTACACTACCACACATGCCGCGAGACCAGAAGTTGGGAATACCTGGTTGGGGTGGTTGGTTGATAATTCTTGGCACGTCTACTACCGAGGTCATTAGACCTTATCATCCAAGGTCATTAGTCCTCGTTAGGAATGAGGATAGGGCAAGGAAGGGGAAGGACAGATCTCGCGCGGTCCGTGGCCCGTTTGTTAGGGTGCTGCTCCGGGATTCGCCTGGTGTTGATTGATAAGTGTAGTGCATGTGTTTTCATCCGAAGGTGGCGGTGATCTTCCCCCGCTGGATAGCAAGATCTGACGCCCGACCTACCGTCGGCTAGCGGGATTTCCCCAACCAGGTATCACCTCCAGAAGTCTGATTTGGTGACGGAAGATCCTAAATATTGGATTCGTCCTGCCCTGAATTACTTCTTCAGATACTGCAGCCTCAATCACCTTGCAGTGTGGTAAGTAAATCAGCGAAATGTTACCAGGAAAAACAGAACATAATCTGAAATCTCATCATCTGAATCCCACAATTGAAAGCAAGTGAACAACAAAAAGAAAGATGAAAATAATCGTCGCGTATTAGCACGATCTAGTCACAAATTATATGTTATAACCTTATTAATTTTCATAAACTAATTTGCATTTACCTCTTATAGAGCTTTCACGTTGTTTCCTGAGAGCTGGGGTATTCATCCAAATCTAATTGCTAGCTAGCACGTAACTACTCCTTGGTTCTTTTAAAGAGAGTTACCTCCCGCAGCTGGTCAGACGAAATAGAGCGGTTAAGGTATAGATTTGTGCCAGCTTCGCTCCGTTCCCTCGCCATTCTCCTACTTAATCCTTCATTACCCATCTCAGTCCAATGCCGTTGGCAAATCCCCTCTTTTGACTATGTCGCGCCGTGTAAATTCTAGGGCTTTTTATTACTCTTACGAAGTGCGTTTGTATATTTCACGACAGTGAATGTGGATCCCAGCCTTCCCAGACTGGGCGGTCACAACATACAGTTGCCCCCGATTATAGTGAACTCGGATATAGTGAACTCTCTGTTATAATGAACTTGAATCACTGGTCCCGTTTCACTTACATTAAAAATAAGTCAATGAGATTCGGTTACAGTGAACACTGAAGCTCGGCTTCCACGAAAGAAGGAAATGTAACGTCCTGGGAATTAATTCCTTCCTGGAAAAATAGTATATCACCTCAGTGCCACAAATTCCAACATTAGACGACTTGGAAAAATATCGTCGCTGAAAATTCATAATCGAAGAAGTCGCCCCTGAGTTAGAAGTAAAGGTCCCTGAATGGGGACCTCACTGACGACCACGTGCCACTCAGTTTCACTGCGGACTGAAGTGATTGCTTGCTTCAGTTTCCAGCTTAATGTTCCTTGAGATTCCGCGGGACAAAGCGCATCTTGTTCTACATGGTCGAGAGGAAGCCCGCGACTGCCACAGACCCACAGTCTCGCGACACCCGCCACGTTGCAGAGAAAAGCGATTACTTTTTATTAGCCGCTTACGCCATGCCGCTACCGAAAGGACCTTTTATATTATTGGGTCAGTAAAAGAGCCTTCGGAAAGTGGGACGATGTCCCAATAATGCAAGGATTTCAAGACTGCATTACGATACTTAGACAGTGGACAATGTAGAATCAAGTACGGAGAAAACACGATCTCTGGAAATGGATCTAGAGAAATTCTAAAGAAAAATGTACGAAGCAAACTAATGAAAATAATTGATTTGTTTCATATTAAGATATTCATATCAAGAAATCGAAATTTTCCGTTCGTTCTTTTATTGTATTTTTTGTGTATCTATATTAATAAAATCACTCATTATGGATAAATTCTCTTAAGGTTTATTATTGGATTACCGCAAAAAAGTTAGGGGAACCACGCCCTCTTTTTGAAAGAAAAATTATTACCTTAAAAAAAGCAAAGCCCAAAACAGGGAACACCAGCAAATAAGAACCAAAGAAGATATTTTAGGGGAAGAGATGAAATAAGAAAAGAGAGAGACATAAAAAAGGAAACCATAATCTATGACCTTGGAGCTTTCTATAGCGATACAAACTTTAAAGCCATTCCCCGAAAGTTGACTTTTGGATGTCATAGGAAACGTGAAACAACGTCTCCTATGTAAAAAATGTCCCCAGAAGTTCACTATATTCGGAGTCAACTGTATTCACTAAAGGGAAAACAGGAAACCCAAAAACATTGTTTCATGTCGTTCCGTGTTTATTCACAATATATAAGGAAATGAGGAAGATTTACAAGTTCTAGAACAACGTAATCACTATTCACTGATAACTCAAACTTGAACATGTTTCTAAAAATTTAATTCAAATGTATTATACTTACCTGTAGTACATCTATGTTTAAGAAACCTAGGTCTAGGGAATTTTTCTCTCATCTTAAGATAAATACGTAATACACCACATATAATAAGTATTTTTTTAAGAATCCATGTCAGTTGAATGCTAGACATAGCATTTATATTCACTCACCAATATTTGAACTTTAAAAATGTTGAACAGCATCCTCAACCACGAAATAATGAGCTAATAATGCCAAAAGAGCCTTGATTCTATTAATTTCGAAATAAAATTAAAAGTTCAGTGTTTATCATATAATAATAATAATAATAATAATAATAATAATAATAATAATAATAATAATAATAATAATAATATCATCGAGACGTTCTTGAATCCCACAAAATATTCTGAAGTGCATGAAACTCAGCCGGGCACAGCAGGCATAGTTTGTGCGAAGATGGGTTAAAAGGAAGAACATCCCTTTTATAGCACTTAGATCATTGAATTCATTTATATTTTCCGGGGCGCATAATTGAAAGAAATACATGACTAGATAGTCCACTCATGTTCAGAAGTTTTTCTAGAACCTGTAATCCCAGCAAATAATGCGCAGAGCCTCGTACTTCCATTTTCCCGTCAGTGGGTTAACATTCAGTTTTCACAAGTAATATACTAGGAATATAAATTAGAATAATTTAATGAATCTCTTTAAATTTTCACATATTACAGTACGCTGCTAATCTGCTATATTTCACGTAAACTAAGCTACCAAGCAACAGAATCCATATGTTCTTATAGTAAACAAGTAAATTGTAACACTCTTCAACTCATGTTCATGAGTAGGGAGCGGATTTCTATGATTTTGCAAATTATTGTCCGTTGCTCCAGGACACAAGTGATATTCCTTGACAATTGGTTAGAATTGGATGCTACTTAATTAAAATGTTTGTGCATGTTCGACTGATGTTTCCTATTGTGTATAGTCTAGTAACTATAGGCGCATATTTCGTTAAAATAGGACTGATCTCTAAAACGATTCGTCTTTTCATAGAATTTATATATTTAGAATTTTCAAAGTGTATTATTTATTTGTTGGCGTTCATTTATTGAAAAGAGCTCGTCACAGTATGCGTGTGTTTTTTTGTATACATAATGTACTTGTGCAAATTTAGGATATTTATATATTTCATATTTTTTTTAAACTAGGCAGAAGAAATTAAACAAGATATATAGTGAATATTTCGGATACTTCAATGATTTCTCCCGCGAAGTAAGGTTATATTATGTTTCCCAAAAATATATTTTTTCATTTCAAACATTCACTTGAATTTTATCAAGAAAGGTTTATACAGGAACTGAAATATCTTTATTTTTATTGCATGTTAAAGTGCATAATTCACAATTTGTAGAACATAAATGCATATTTTTAAAAGAATACTTCAAGATCTATTTGGGCCACAAAAGTCGTCTCCCTATTCATCACTAATAAAAATTAAATTAAATAATGTTAAATTTTATGTATAATTAATGAATAAATTTTTAATTACAATTGTGATTAATACATTTTTAATGTCAAAGAACATTAATCAGTGAACTAGCAAACATCGCAACTTTAGAAAATGTTCACTGAAAATATAAATAAAAATTCCTTTCAGACACGACAAGTCTTATTACAGCTCTATCACTAAATTATTAACCATATTGTTACCGTTTATTGCAGAAACACTAAGAATTTGTTCGAATGAAAACAAACTATCCATGCACAGCAGAACAGCATACGTTACATGAAGCTTACGGGAAAGTATAAAAAATGGTATTACATACAGGAAAATATGCGTACGAAGAGAAGGACATAAGAGTAGAAAATATATACCACTAAATAAGAAAAAGAAAAAATCATTACCAAAAACTGTTTCTGTCCTTTAAATGCATGTTCTATTATAGCTGTCTTCACACGTTCTTGCACAGGATTGTGTCCCAACAGATACTGAGAAGACCTCTCAACACACAAAGCTATGGGGGGAGGGAGAGCTCTATGTACCTCCCACGCAACGCAAAAATTGTGTGCACCTCACCTACAACAAGCTACTCTTCGCGTAACGAGCAACTTTCTGTCACGACTCCTCCAAACACGACACGAGTTTCTTTTTTTTCTTTTTTTTTTTCTTCGCAGCTAATAGCACTAGAATAGTGTTCAAGGTTCTTCACACGTCATTTTAATACGAATATGACATTAATCCTTTTAACTTTGAATGTTTATCATCATCACTGTTCATTAGCTGTTCCGGCTTCCAGCCATCACATCGTCATTAACGTCTAGATCGACTGGCCTGTTCGTAGCTAAGATCCGTCCCTCGTCCTGGGTCTGCCTGGATCTCTTTTCTCCGGATCCGTAGTGGAGGGCATTTTTGGTAGTCTGTCGCTTCCCGCTTTTATCGGTTCGATATGTTGTAACCCTTCTTTTCAGTCTTGATTTCTCTAATAGCTACTATATATATATATATATATATATATATATATATATATATATATATATTATTGTGACATACCAATGTGGGGACAGGTTTATTGCAGTGTACTTGTCGTAAATGGGCGAAATGGTTAGGGCAAATAATAAGCAATATGGTGCCTTAGTAACGACGTCGTGGTTGTTGTCAGGATAAACAAACATTCATCTGACCATGGAGGCGACTGATTATTAAAACGGAAGTTTGGGCATTTTGTCAAATAAAAGAAAGGCGAGGCATTGTGGGTCTTAAAAGGGAGGAAAAAATGCATTCGGTCGCATGTCGTGACGGTGAGCAGTTCGCTCGTGAATAGTTTAATTTGTGCAAGTTGGGACTTTGAAATATTTTCGTGTGTTAGAGCAAGAATCGGACTTGAGGGACATATTCGGACTCTGAATATTTTCGTAGCAGAACCAGAAGTGAACTTGCGATACTTCGAAGATTTGGGGAACGTGTCGAGTTCCGAATATTTTGCTGTGCATAAAAATAAGACTTGTAGTTTTTCGCGAGTGAACTCTTAATCATTGTTGAACTAATAAATGTATGCGGTTCACAAACGATACGGGACTTTGCCTATTTTCTTGTTATAAACGGAAGATAGAACTAAAAGATTTGTTTTGCGGTGTAATCATAAAAGCACTGAATATTTATACGGTGAGAACGGGCATCGGACATAATATAGGGGAATTGAAACAAATATTTGAGTGGTGCGAAGCGGTGAATCGTCGGTGTTCGTTTTCAAAGAAGAAAAGATTCGTGGTATTTGGACTTCGGGATTTCGGAGCTTCAAATAGAAGAATGGAAGCCGTTTCTTCCAGGAACCACCAATCAAGAGCACGCGAAGACCAGAATCACGTATAAGGTTCGAACCAGGATATGACTAAGAAAGTTCTCCATGTAAATTCTTTACATTTTTATTTACTATATTGATAGAAATAAACATTATGTTTCAAGAGAACTTGAACGAAAGATAAAATGATTTTCATTGGCCAATTCAAGCTAATAAGTAGCTAGATCAAATCTCTGTTTTCAGATTCCTCGCCATTCTGTATAGATGGCAGATCGGGTAATCGGCTGTTAATAGATAATAGCGATTATTTCTGACGTGACCCATCGACCCAGCTACCGGGATAATATTCAGTTTTTTATCAGAGTAATAATAGTTAAAATATTATCGTAACCTTGTTCCTGGCGCCCATGCCATTAGACATTTGGAAACGGGTTACGACGAATCGCCCAATAATTGTAGCAGTCAGGGTATGTTTCTATATATACACCACACACTAGCTGAAGTATTCGGCGTTGCTCGGGCATTTATTACAGTAAATTATTATATGAAAAAGGAAAGGAAATCATCAATAACCCAGTTTTCATGTAAATATCAGCGTTCTGTCATTTATTGCACTCTCCTTGCTAATAAACAGAACACAAGATAACAATGTAACAATATTCCTTACGTACTATTGCAATTATATCTACATTCACGCATCAAACATTTGCCTCCACTTTCATCCTAACTTCATTAATTAATTTTGACTTAACGATAACGAAATTCAATAAACAAAATTATTCTGACATACTCATTATTAAAAAAAATCGTACATTCTATCTCCACTAACTTACTATTTATTATAAATTATTATTATACTATAAAATTAAAAAAAGAAATTTGTTAATCAAGAACAGATCTTTAAATAAGACCATGAACAAGTTTTATAAAACATGAGAATTTTTGCGTGAAACGTGGGCAATTTTTAAATTTATTTCTTAAAAGCGGCTGCAATTTTTTCTACGTATGTAGTAAAGAACAGTATAAAAAGTGGTGCAAGTCTCTTTTTTTTCGCTGTTCACATTTCAAAAATTGAAAAGAAAAAAAAATTATAAATTGAAGTTTCCCGCGCTGTCTAATCGGAAAATAGCAACACAACGGTTTCAAATTGCTAGTGTATCCGTGAGAGAACTCTCACATGGTAAACCCCGCCATCTTCCCTATTTTTTCATTTCCATATTAAGCCTGTAATATATGTTTTTCTTCAAGATCCTCTTATCATCCATCACTTGTTCTACATATATTCCTTGTAAGCCTTGAGACTGCCATCGACGCAATAGGTTTACTTAATCGTATAAATGCTTTTGACGATGATGATCATTGACGAGGTTAGTAAAACCAAATTTTTCCCCATTCTTCTATTAAAGATGGTCCAAATTTCAACATCATTGTGCTACAAAGCAAACAGCACAACCCAAGACTTTAATCTATAAATTCCCGAAAAGTAGACATTCTATGCATTGTGTGCACTTCCTTTGGGTAATGATTTAGCACTCATTGCAGCTCTATGAGATAACGTACATGTTAAACAGGATAACATACAGTATTAAATAGAAGATGCTTACATTACATTTATCAGCCGTGAGAACCTGCTCAGTTGTACTATAAAGACTATAAATTACTTCCATAAAATGTCCTTGTTTGAACATGTTGATACCAGTTCCTACAGAAATGCACACCTGTTTCTTTTATATTTACGTGGAAAACTAACTTTTTCACGCATGTTAAATGCAAATTCAACAAGTGATTCTACAAACAATTACACACTTCTCGTGGAGTTTCCACAGTTAAAACACACTTTCATGAGTATTGGCAATAACTTGGAAAATTGTACGCGCCCTTTACCTTATTCAATCACGTAACTAGTATTCAACTGTATTCAGTCACTTATTTACAATAGTACATCCGTTTTGGCATTATTTCTAAGTTTTGCAGTTTCCAAAATTTCAGAGAGTTCAACGAAATTGAGACCTAGTGCGCCATTTTTTAAGTGTTTATTCCTCTATCCGTGGAAAAAGTAAAGAAAACAAGTGGATCCGTTTTTGAGAAAATAATTGTTTAAAACTTGCCTATATTTCACGCAAATTTCCGCGAAAACTTCTCATAATTTTCAAAACTCTTGTGCATTACCTTATATAAAGATCTGTCTTTTGGATTTCATTGGAAATTGTCTTGAATATTGTAGAAAGATGCCGACCAATTTTTTAATTGTTAGTTTTTGAAAATTCAGAGATTTCAACGAAAATTAACCATGCGCCATTTTTCATGACTTTTCTGGAAGGTCAAACTTTAATAAAAATTGGAGCCAGTTTTCAGAAAATTTGAGAATGTTGTTGAGGCTTGTGTTGAAAATACTCGTTTCAAATTAGCAAGAACTCGAGTTCCTTTTAGTCGATTGGGGAGTATCATTTTTGGTATAATCGTGCAAGCAATTTAGGAGCTAGCGTTGAACACAGGCGAACGGAAAGGCCGACCAGCAGCCTTTTGGGGTCAAATGATTTTTTGACCCACAGAACGTGAATTTTGACTACACAATTTGCATACAAAACACATACTACGTTAAATAGCATACACTTCCCACTTGTATTCGTGGTAACTAGGTATATCCTATGCATTTTCGGATTCCCTGGGTTCCCTAGACTTCCCCACGGGACCAAAAAGTTCATTTTCTGCGTTTACTACCAGCAATGCTAAATTGCTCCATCGTAATTTACAAATTGTGTGTAGAGCGTAATAGAGCTTCTGAGAGCCATTACTGTGATAGTCAGTAGATTGCCTCGAGACATGATCCCCAACGTCTGGTGGGCACGTGTCTTGTGGATCGTGGCATAACCCCAGAGGTTCCAACTACCACTGGCAGGATTCTGGCGTTCGGCACTCCATGAAGTCGGGTTGCCACGGGAAAGACTGGTTGGTACTTTACCACTTTTGTCTCCCCTGCTTTTAGGCTAGACCCATCCTTGTGGCGGACAGAATTATCAACCATATGGACCCCACTCCGGCTTTTAATTACCAGGTGATGTTTGAGTCCAACCTATTCGGCAATGGAGAAAGGGGCTTCCTTGGACACCACAGTGTCTGATTTCCGGAGTATCTTTCCCTTTATAAACTTCTTTACCTCGTTATACGCTTTATTCTTACCGGTTTCGTAAAATTGCACTAACCGGAGATGTGATTCATAGTTTCGCTGTATTGCACATTCTCTCTGGGCCTTACTCTACCAAGAGCAGTTTTATTGGCAGCGGTATTTGATCTCAATTGGAGTGCAGTGATAAAAAGACCAGGTTTTAGAAGATTATAATCTTTCAAAAAGGCATTTCCAATCAGATCGTTCATTTGCACCTTAACCGTTCTCACTTGGGATCCAAGCTTCTCTCAGGTGGCTACCTTTCCATCGGTGGATTTCTCCTTATAAGCTCTTAAATCTTGTTCATTGTAGGGCCTGTTGAGCCTCAGTGCTTTGGTGGTTTTAAATGTCCGTTAGTAGAAACTCGGTCAGGAGCTTAGCTATCTTCAATTGGGATCTGTGGACTTTTTAATCGTAATCCTAGGTTCAGCGCTACCCTAGGAAGTCCGGTACAGTGTGCCCGCCTCGCTGCACCTTGTGGGCATAAATGATGTGATACACAGCAGTTATTGTCACAAATTTAGTTATATTCATTCCCATTTTCTCTTTAGAGCAAAGAAATGATCCATTCAAATAAAATACTACATCAGTCAGATTTCAAATCATCAATTGAAAGTAATTTTTTAAATTTCAAAATTTTTTAATTCCTGTTTACTTAAGGGATATAAAAGCATTAACTTCTACTAAAGATCTACATTAAGGTTAGGATGCTTAAGACAAATATTCTTGTCTGTTAAATGCGCTGTCCGTCTGTACGCGAGAATTGTTAATTTATAGAGACTTGTTAATTTATTTCACGTTGTTGATAATTACTACAATAATTTATTGAGTGATTTAATAACACCACACATAACAAAAACAAGGAAATGATACGCCATTCAAACGTATTCCTGACCCTTAGCGAAGATGTTTATATGAGGGAGATTTTGGTAAAAAAAATAAACATCAAATATTAATATGTACTGAGTAATATAAACATAGTACAATTCTCAGTTATTTGATAGAAAAAATACGGCAAACTTATTTTCATATGAAGCCACTTTTTAATTTAATTTATTGTTTTACTTGATGATATTTACATAGTTCAGTTACATTCACTCTATATGTTTGTTGACTTATTAACTAAACTAACATTGATTTTACAGCTAGCATTGCGGTTGAGGAAACGTAATGGTCGCGTCTAATCAGAGTGGAGACGTGTTTTAGGAGACGTGTTGTAGGAATATGTGGAAAAGGTACTTATTTTTTATTCTTGTGGAATAGATGGGGTTTCTGGCTAGTTTGAATGCGGTTAAATTTGGTATCTGCATGAGGTTGGAGTAGAATTGGGTGGATAGGTATAAATGTACTGGGCTATGGGTTGGAATTGAATTCTTTATGAGCGTGCATATATACGAACCATGTGCGTTGGTAATTTCCTTAGGAACTGATTTTGGATAATTGGATTTGATTAAGATTGGTGCTAGCTGGATTTAGCCATAATGGGAATGCATACATTAGGAGGGGTCTAACTATTGTTTTATATATTGCGAGTGCCGTGTCGTATGGTAGATGGCTGTTTCTGCTGATTAATGGTTTTAATTGTAATTTATTGTTAATGTGATGTTTCCAATTTAATGTTTCCAATTTTTTGGTTGTTTGATGGGTACTAGTTTTCGTTTCATTGTTTAATGTTAATGGGGAAGGAGAGGTATATAGTCTTAGTGTGAATATTTTAGCGGCAGTTTTAATTGGCGATTTTAATGGCATCTGGAAACAAAACACAGTAAGAAAAACTAATTAAGACTGTACAAAGAATATTGCAAATTTTGAGCAAACAATTTTAATGTTAATAAGCATATAATAATAACTTAGGAATATAAACATAAGGATAGTTATTGTCATTATCTTCCTGCACTTTTTCGTTTCGCGAGTTATTATTACATTCTCATTAAAAATAAAACTATTTGCTGATAATATGCAATTTCCTTTGTACAAACTTAATAATTTATTCTTATAGTGTTTAGTTTTCAAGATCCCATTAATATTCTGGGGTATGATACCCCTTTAAATGAAGCTGAAATAACAAACAATCTTATTTCAATACATACTACTTATGACAAATCCGTATGTATCAGAATGTATTATTCAGAAGACACAAGGACCCACGTACTTATTTATTTATTTTTAATTTGTTGCGTCGTTGACGCAACGCGTCTCTTTACCCCTTGTTGGGCGTTGAGCGCATTCTTTGGAGTAATCCTCCGTTACTCAGTAATTACTATACTAGTCAAGTCTCGTCACGTCGCAGTCAGTGCCTTTTATCCCTTCGGCCAGGGGCTCAACGCCGTTAGATCCCGGGGTTCCTGGCCGGTCACCCAACCACGAACCCGCGAGTCTCGAATTCGCTTAACCTCCGTGACTTCACGGAGTGTAATAAATGAATTCGGCTAGCGGCGCAGGCAGGCACTAATATTGTGTGACACGTTCCAAGCTCATATCATGAATACTAAAATTATTTAAGATCAACATTTAATATCTGTTATTGTATAACGTTTTTTATGTATAAAAATTTAAATATATTTTGTCATTTGAATTCTTATTTAACGACATGAAAGTTGATATAAAGGTTCACCCCACTCAGTGGTACATACTGGACGGTGTCATTTTAAATTTGTTGTATGTATTTTTATTGAATTTTCAATAAACAATAATTATTCATCTACTTCTCAAGGTCGTAAGATGATTACTGTAGACATACGTCTTTCATGGCGTAGGGAAGTTCCACTTCCTTTAGCAATATTTTTTCCCGATCGGAGAATTCAGTCTGACGGCATTAAAAGTATTAAAGAAACCGTTTTGTGTGAAAGTTCTAGGACATGTTTTACTTGCTAAGTCACTTTATTCTCATTAAAAACTTCAGTTAATTAGTTGTGAAGTTATAGGAGTAGCGTCGCCACATTGTAGCAGTTGATGTGACCGTGAGCGAAGGAGGCAAAGTGTGAGAAAAATGTATGAGAATACATCAAATTGGACGCAGCAAAGGCGTTGATATTTCATAGATACGTCCATAAATTATGTACAGTTTCCTATAAAAGCGGAATGTGTTGTGTATAAGAATAAGTGAAGGATATGTATAGCACAGTATAATCTACGTAAAAAAGTAAGTACCGTATATATCTTGCCACTTCTATCATAATTTACGCTGTCAGATGGCAGTGACAGATACGCACATCAACAACCAGGATGAACAGTGTGAGTCCGTGAGAGCGAGGGACACTTTTCCTGGCTACTCATTCCACATTAGAGCAGGTGTGACTATTTTATTTATTTATTTATTTATTTTATTTTATTTTATTTTATTTTATTTTATTTTATTTTATTTTATTTTATTTTATTTTATTTTATTTTATTTTATTTTATTTTATTTTATTTTATTTTATTTTATTTTATTTTATTTTATTTTATTTTATTTTATTTTATTTTATTTTATTTTATTTTATTTTATTTTATTTTATTTTATTTTATTTTATTTTATTTTATTTTATTTTATTTTATTTTATTTTATTTTATTTTATTTTATTTTATTTTATTTTATTTTATTTTATTTTATTTTATTTTATTTTAATTTAATTTTACGTCAAAAAAGCAGTTAAAAACTGCGTATGACGTGCTATGGGGAAAAGTGAATTGTGTGCACATTTTCAAAATTCTGTGATCCCTACACTAACTCATATACTACATATACTACACTTCGGCGTGTCCGTCCTCCACAGAAGGTGGAAATGTAACTACGCATCGATATTACGATTTACATCTCATTCAAGTAAGAGGCATTCGTATTGTTTCAAGAGGGAGCTTTTTGTAAAAACTCTTCATGGTTTATTAAACGAAATTATGAATAATGCTCAGAATATCTGGATTCTTGGCTGTCCGGGATGAGCCGCGTCTCAGTCTATGGAGCTGAATTTTCGGCCATGTTGGTGTGGTCTTCTTCAGAGCTATACTGCTCTTAAACTCTGCCTGCAGTGTAGCTCCAACGACGGCCACAACAAGATGACCGAAACGTTAGCTCCATAGACTGAGACGCGGATCATCCCGGACAGCCAAGAATACAATGACTCCGGCCGTGGAAGCCTACAAATTCTTCCAGCTCAGAATATCTATCTGTGGCGTCATACGGGTGTAATCAGTACACAGACGAGAATGGGTTGTAATAACAGCAGGTTTATTCACAATTTAGACCGTAGTCACAAATAACCAATGCACTGTATACAATTAATAAATAGACCCCACTGCTAGGAGAGATATTTACAACGGCTACCACACCGCAACATACTACCTAATGTTTCGCCGTGCCTAGTACTGCCTGCCCTGAGACCGACTACATGTCTCACTAGTCACGACAATAACTGTCGGCTCCTTGCGCCGCCTGCACGTTCGCACCTCTCACGAGCGACCTACGCTGCTGCCTCCAGGATCACAAAGAAGAAAGAGCTATTGTTCTCACGGCTCTTAAATAGCCCTCGCGACGCTGCCCGCCGCCTCCATTGCCTCCGCCTTAGCGATGCGCATACCCTGTCAGAAAAACCCCGTGCGTCATAGCTTCTGCCTCTGTCTACGCATCCGGTGCCCACCACGCACCACGTGCCCACACTGTTTTTAGCGACACGACGCTACAGATCAAACTGGGTGACCCGTAGCGTAGTGGCCAGACTGCTCTTGCAATGCTGGATCACGGTTTCGATCCCAGGCCTTTTAAGTGGAGTTTCTTGGGGACAAATCGGGTTTACGGCAGGTTTTCTCGGGGTCACTCCCCATCTTAACATTAACCAGTATTCCGCTAAGAATGAAAGGATCACAGCAGCACGAAGGCGATAACGGAGAAATTATCTGAGAAGTTATCCGTAGGTAGGGATATCGGGTTACCGATAGGGTTCCGACTACAGAGAGAAGAGGGGAAGTGGTGTAGGAATGACAGACGCCCCTAAAACCCTAATTACGAGTTGATAATTAATGCCAACTTGCATCTTTTTTAATTACTGAAAAGTGGTTGGGGATGAGGAATAATAGCGTAGTGTCAGGTCAATTCAGCTTATTTTTATATGCTTTTTAATTTATCGATAGGCAGGGATATCAAGTTATCGATAGGTAGGGTTCCGACTAGGGAGAGAAGAGGGGAAGATGTGAAGGAATGAATGATGCCCCTAAAACCCTGGTTACAAGTTGATAATTAATGCCAATTTTCACTTTCCTTAATTATTGAAAAAGGGTTGTGGAGGGGGTTTAATAGCGTATTGTCAGATAAATTTAGCTTATTTTTGAAATACTTCTTAAGGTACTGAAACATGCCCGACGTTGACTAGCGCCAATTTGAAACAAGCCCCGTCTTTCTATTTAAAAACAAGCCGGGACATTTTGAAACATAATTATTACTGATAAATGTAATTGGGGCGCCAGGAAAAGGTTGCATTTGAAACCTAATGATTCCTACGTAATTTCAATATATATTTACAAAATTATGTTGTGCTAGCTCAGTTAATTGGGGTTCGAAGTTCATAATTGTTGCTACTTTGAACCAATTATTCAATCTGTCATCCATACGGAGTGGCGAGGAATCCGAAAATCTTATTAAAATGCTGGATTGCACGTAACGAACAATAATAATCAGCTTTCTTTCAACTTAACAAATTGGAATTTATTATTGGTCATGGTCATGACCAGTTTTCTCTATATTACAAAAGTTATAAAACCTTGTTAATCATTCGTGGGTCTTCGCGCGCTCTCCACTTCTTCGTTCGATGGCGCCCCGTAGAACCTTCTCCGTCGACGCAGCAGAATCTTGCTTCTGGATAAAGTCCTCCCCTAATGTCCGTGATCTGGTTCAAAATTCTCCAGGCGATACTACTATAATCCGTGACTTCCCTCACTCGTGTCTCTCTCCTAATTAGGACCGACCCTCTCTTCACCGCGTAGCTCCAGCTAATGAATGTTCTTCTAAGAACTCGAAAGCATCTTTGTAACTTTTTTTTGTCTCTCAAAACAATGCTTATTCCAACTCTGCTCTGCCATTTCAACGTAACAAAAATGATCCTTAACGCCGGGTGTTTATTTGTCACATAGCGACCCCCTCATGATCGTCTATTGACATCCCTATATTCTATGTTGTATAAAATCACATTTCCATAATAAAAATGGTTCGTCATTTTGGTATATCACAGTACATATTGTCATTCAATTTCTTTAGTAATTTAATATACAGGTAAGGTCCAAACACCTTATTGGAAATTATCTTATCGACTTCTTTATGTTTTTATTAACTGCATATCGTTACATTACTTAACGTTTCAGAGATTCGTTTTCCCCTTCAGATTTTTTACTTTCTAACTTATTAACTTAACGGGAACTTCATTTCCATCTCATATTGTGTTGTAGACTTCACTAGCTATACGTTTACTCCATTCGAGAACATAGTGATCTACATAGTCTTGGTCACAATTGTGACAAGATTGTAATGCTCCAGCAAAGTTGAGTAGTTTTCAAACGAGTTTCCACCAATGAATATCACATAATCAAAATATCTCATCTTGTTTAACACTGGCGTATTTGAAGCCACCTAGTGCACCTAGCAATTACTTCTTTTTGTATGTTAAATTCTAATGTTATTACTTTCAGTAAAATCTCATTCTGACATAAGCTCCATGAATAGACTATGGATCCAGGAATGGAAAACAGTAAAGTTATGTTGATAGCTATGGTTGGAATTAAAGAGCATGATCGTATCTGTTTCGATGGGTATTCTAAACATTTTAAAATTATTCTTATTGTTTTGTATAGAAATGGTTAAGTCTAGCAAGTTTAGGGTATAGTTCTGTTTTAATTCCATTTTGAAAGTTAAATTAGGGTGAAAAGAATTATCATGAAATTGGTTTAATTGTCTGATCGTAACTGTCCAAATACAAAAAATGTCATCAACATATCTAAAATAATATTTAATATTCCTAAGCAGAGGGTTAGTACTATTAAATAAATTATTTTCAAATTGATGCATAAATATTTCAGCAAATAATGGAGAAAAGTTAGAACACATAATCAGTCCTTGAGTTTGTATGTAAATGTTTTTGTTACATTTGAATAATGAGTTTAATACATAATATAATAATTTGATTAAATCTATTTTTAATATAAGAGGATTTAGAATTCATAAAATGTTTTAAGCAAATATCGTGTACTTCAGAGGGTGGTATGTGAATGTTGGTGAACAAATAGTTAACATCAAATGAAACTAGCTTGGTATTATTCGTTATTTCTATTTCTTTCATTTTGTGAATAAAATAAATAGTTGTTGAGTTTGAACTTACGGTTAAAATTAGTAATGGAGTAGAATATAGGAATAATAATTTACTCAAATACAAGAATTATGAACTTACTACAGGACTAAAAGGTATGATTTCTTTATGAAATTTAACGAGCCATATAATATAGGGCATTGAGAGTTTATAACTCTTAAAGGGTTTTTGTTCATAAATGAAAGTGCCAGACAAACAGGTATTCCTAACATTAACATTGAAAGAAGAAGTAGGATTTTTCTCTACTAGAGTAATAAATCAATTTTTATCTACAAAGGTTTGAAGTTTCTGGATTTAGTCTATGATTCAATATGACTACTGTATAATTTATCAATTTATTAATAATAAATTAATAGTTTTCACTTTTAATTATTTAAGTACAGAATTGTTGCTATGTTTAGTATAATTATTACCGATAGGTCTATTGATTTAATCAGAAAGAATTTTAGAACCGTCGATAACTACGGAATTGAGAATATTGTTGCCATTAAATGGCTGCCATTTAATGGATACCTTATTATTATCATATTGTTGCCATTTAATGGATACCTTATTAATTATTAATTTTTGCACCAAATATTATACGATTACAAATGAGTTTTACAAAAAATTATGGCTGAGGTGTGTTAATTCGGAGAGAAATTGTGGTATAAAAGGTCTTACATAACCATTACTATAAGGCGAGAAAGTTCGTGCTTCTATATCACTAGTTCTTGTATGTGCCTTTTAAGTGTTTTTGAGTTTATTTTCGGATTTCAGTGAATATGTATGATGTGTTTCAATAAAATTGTCAATTTAAATAATTATTTTATTCTGTCATTGATTTATCGAGTCATCTACACTAGTGCCAAAGGCTGCTCGTTCCTTACAGATTAATTTTCCCCATCTTTCAAGGGTTCTGGCTATAAAGCTTGAGTTGCAGACAGTAAAAAGATGCAACCCTTTTAAAAAGTTCTAAACTGCTGGTAAAAAATACATAATTACTTCATCTTTCTTCATGCTCCTCTACTTCATGCGCAGGGACTATTTTTTACACATGGTATTTCTCACGTCGACCGATTAGACATAGTACAGAAAGTAAGGATAAAGGGAAAACGAGTCAGTTATATGAAGAAGACCCTTTAGGGATGGACTGGAATCACGAAAAAATAGAGAATGGTTACAATATATTTGTAATGAATGATACAAATATCATACAATACATCAATATTTTTGTACTTGTCACAATATTGTCTCTAGAAATGGATATAACACATTAAAAATACAATTGAAATATATGATTTCAATAAAAGTTCTTCAAATAAAGCATTATAAACACAATGACGAGCTCACATTGTCTAGAGAATAGCACGCTCGTCTTTTATACTGCTGATGTAATGACGGGAGGTGGAAGAGAGAAGGTAAACAGAGAAAGAGGAAAATATAGGAATGAGTACCAGAGGGAGAAGGAGAAGAAACGGGTGACACGAAAGAAGACGGAACACTGTGGTGGCAAGAAAGGAAGGAGGGAGATGTACTGAAAGAAGGGAATGGTGACGACAGGAGGGAGGCAGGGTGAGAGGGAGGAAGAGAGCGGTTTCGACCTAGCTGAAGAGCTAGAGTCGAAAATCCTGCCGCCGTGGGGAGTGGGAGCCTAGGATCTCCCGGTGAGAAACGCTGCAGTGACATCAGTTGATGCACTGAGCTACCGCTATCGGTATAAATGACTGGGAAAACTAACTAACGTACTGTGCTAATGAACTGGCAGGCGGGAGGACAGGAGCAGTAGGATCGGGGGTGGCGGGGTGGGGGCGGGGGGCGGAAGCGGGGGGCGGGGGCGGGGGGGCGGGGTCACGGGGCGAAGAGGCGGTTGGCGGGGACGCGCGCCAGCAGTGGGTCGATCATGTTCTCCTTGAGGGCGGTCGCCATCGGCCCGTCGATGAAGGGCCCGTACAGCGTGTACGCTGCCTTCCAGTGGCGGTTGATGAACTGATTGGCGTAGAGTCCTGCAACACCCACACACACACTCGTAAGGGGTTTCCACCCGTCGACGATGCCTCGCAGCCCGCTTCATTTGAAGTCAAAACTTTGATTTGCGATTCCCACCGTTGTTTGACCTCGGCAAGACTTTTTAATGGCTCTATGAACTTGGGATCATCGTGTGTAAACGGTGGTGTGTTCAAATTTCAAAATTGCCTTGTGGGAGAGATCTTATAAGTTTAACAAAATTGATTTCGATTTCCGCTTTGTTTGCTTGGGCAAAACGTTTTAAAATGGAAAAAATGGGCAAATCCTAAACGATGGGTGTTAAAATTTCGAAATTCAACGGGGGTGTAAGTCACTTTAAAGTCAAAACTTTGATTTGTGATTTCCGGCGTTGTGTAACTTTGGGCGTAATTTTTTGAAGGTTGGACAAACACGGGCGAGTCTTTGATGTATGATACTTGATTTTTCCAGAAAATGAGGGTGCCGACTTCACGCACTTATGGGTTGACTGATTACTTCGTTTTCCGGCGCGTTAATGGCTACAGTCCCATTCCCTACAGTTACATTTCCGTAAGTGTAGTGCATTTTATTATCCCGGAAGGTGGCGGTGTGCTTCCCCGTGAGGATGGCCAGATTCGCCCAAAACCTCGGCTTGCGGGAATTTCTCAATTATGTATCTCCCATCAACGGGCCACGACCCCAGCTCTAGGTTCCCGACTCGTCTCCCAACATGTATGGTAGTGTAGTGTATGTTAGTAAAAAGGTTAAGTTGTACGATTAGGAGATCGAAGAGGTAGGAAACATCGCGCGCGGTCCATGCCCTATTTGTTAAGGTATTGCTCCGGCATTTTCCTGGTGTTGATTCAAGAAACCACGAAAAACTACCAATCAGAGCAACTGACCGCTACAATTCTCCTCTAGACAGTGATTGAATTCGACCTAGCCGTACGTGATGCGGAAAACTAAAAGGCACCATATCTCGCAAAATTCCAAAATTGAGTTATTTATGTCAAATTGTAAACCATTAAATTCCTAACAATTTGGTGTAAAAAGCTTCAAAAATATGAAAATTTGGTGAAGTTATGAGTTTCAATGTGTGTTATCGGAAAAAATTAGTTTTAAAAAAATCGCGTTTAAACTTTCGTACAAAATTGTAATTGCAAGGCAGTTATGCCAAAATTATTGAAATTCATTTCGTTTATAATTAATTAACATTAACTTGGAATTCTATTCGGTCTTCAATTACCTCCAAAACATGTTGTGTTGTCATCTCAGATAAGTGAAATTGGGTGATAAAACCCCTTTCATCAAACTCTTCAAAATATTCGGACCGTTCCCGTATCCACCTCGGCTTAGGAGAAAGCTTCTTAAAGCTCTCGTTTTCTCAATTGTTGCATCAATCAATATCGAAAGCAACACCACACATTATGGTTGCCATTGTAACACTGCTTTTGCGACATAAAATACGACTTAAAATGGGTAACTGCAGCTGAGAATCGTGCATAAATTTCAGTCAAACTATCGTTTAAGTGTGCCTTGAAGGGTATGGTGAAACTGAAATGTCTCGTAAGTATACCTTAAAATTCTTAAGATGAACTTAAAATTTTAAGTAATAGTGGTAAAACCGGCAGTAAGTAATTCCTAAACATTTTAGGATCCCTGGGTTCCCTAGACTTCCCCACGGGACCAGGAAGTTCTTTTTCTGCATTTACTACCAGCAATACTAAATTGTTCCATTGTAATTTACAAATTGTGTATAAAGTTTAATAGAGTTTCTGAGAGGAATTACGAGACAGTATATCGCCTCTAGACGTAATCCCCAACATCTTCAGAGCTCTGAATGTGAATCTTCGCATAGCCCCAGAGGTTCCAACCACCTCTGGCAGGAGTCTGACGTTGGGCACTTCATGAAGTTTGGCTACCAGGGGAATTACTGGTTGTATTTTAGTCCCTTTCCTCTGGTTTCAGAAGGCTAGACCCAGCTCAGGCGGACAGTCACGTCGACCACGTGGACCGAGAGAGGTGGCTCAGTGTATCAACTAATATTACTGCAGGGCCTCTGACCGGGAAGTTAATAACTGCTTCTATACAATTAGAGACTATACTGAGCATCACAAGAAAAGTAACATTAATTTTAATAATGATACATAATGCATTATTTACCATTTGGACTGTATAAATGAGTATAAACAACCTGAAACAACTATTGTACTACAGCTTCCGGGTCAATGACCCCATCTCGATCAGGTTTTTCGTTCAGTTTCCCTGATCCATTGAGCAAATGCTGAGATGGCCCCTTGTTTTGCTTCTGGACATAAATGTAACTTCATTTTCTGTGCACGTCTTCTAGAATTCAGGGGGAAATACAATTATTCAAATTATCGTTTCCATGTTGTCGCGGCAGGAAGTATTATTCCGAAGCACAACATGATAAGAGCCAAAATTTATTGCTTATTTATCCTTGAAAATATATTTTATTACATGGGAGTTTTTTTTCTCACTTTCGAAATTCAAAATTTAAGTAGTATATAACTTAGTGTAGGGATCACAGAATTTTGAAAATGTGCACACAATTTCACTTTTCCCCATAGCACGTCATACCCAGTTTTTAACTGTTTTTTTTTTGAAGTAAAATAAATAAATAAATAAAAGTTCTAGGTTCGAGTTCCGACGGCGGCAGGAGTTTCGACACTAACGCCTCTGCTACGTTCAGTCGCTGTCTAGGGAAGAATTCTAGCAGCCGGTTGCTCTAATCGGTAGTTTTTCGTGGTTTCTCCCATCAACGCCAAGCGAATGCTGGATCAGTACCCTAAGAAACGGGTCACTACAACATGAACTACACTACCACATATGACGGGAGACCGGTCGGGAGATTATATCTTATCCCGATTGGAGCGGGGTTCCGATGGTGGGAGATACCTGATTAGGGAAAATCCGGTAGGTCTGCGCCGGATCTCGCCATCCAGCGGGGGAAGAACTGCGCTACCTCCCGAGAAAAATACATGAACTACACTTACGGGAGCAACTACCTACCCACTTCTACCTACGCTTTCACGCACCCTGAATCACTAACAATCAAAGGGCCGCTTTCAAAAATGCTGCTTCGCCACTGGTGGCAACATGACTGCTGGTTATGTCCTTGCTCTCAATGCGACAGTGGGTTTGTTTATAGTTGGCTCACATGCAAACGGCTTTGACACTACCTCTTGCAATGCCATCATCCGACAGGAGGTTCATATATTCAACATTTGTACTGGACTGTTAAGCTGGCCTCTTCTTAGAATAACTTCTAGGGTAATTTCTAGAGTAACTACTAAAGTAGATAATAATACTAAACATGTATTTATTGTCAAAGGTCAAGCGACATTTTAACAGCAGGAAATGTACAGCAAAAAACTATAAACGACTCTTCATTTGATGATAAGTAAGAACGCGTTGGACCGTGAATGTAAATTTTAATAATGCACGCGAGGATTATTAAACGCACGAAGTTGCCAATTAATTAAACTAACGAATAAATGAAGTCAAGATGCAAAAAGTTAAGATTCCATGATTTCCTTTTTATTACCGCTGGAAATTGTGAGAAAACAATTGTTCACCCAATTTCAAACAGGAAATGCACGCTATGAAAATTGTAAAGTTGTCCGGATTTATACACCGAAACACAGATGTGCGAGGATGCCGTAAAACGATGTGAATAAGGAAAATTATGAAAGCAACCTCGGACAGGAAATTATTCGTGCTGTCTGTGGGAAGTGTACAAAGTGCAGGTGATACAAGATATTTCTGGTTTGATATTGTGGTTGTTCGACGTCAGTCAAGCCACTATAATATTTCAATATTAAAGGTGCTACAACATCACATATTGACATTATGGTATTCTAACGTACTTTTGCAATTTTCTAAAGTTCACAGTAAATCCGTCTTGCGTAATTTTTATAAGCATACTTTTGAAAAATAGTAGGAGAAAAATTTGAGCTGCTTTTCAGAAAATCTTATTTTTTAAATGCCCATTTTTCTCTCAAAATTGCGTGAAAAATAATATTTTCAAAAGTGTACATGTTATTAATTTAAAAATAAATGTGCAGAACAATTTTCATTTGAAAAAATATCCCTCTTGAATTTATATTTGACGCTGAAATATGAAAAAATTAAAACTTTTGTAATATTTGAAATTTCAGAGAACTCAATTAAAAATAACCTGGGCATTCTTATATTTTTAAAAATTAATCTAAAAATTTATCTTCTTAGGTCAAAATGGAAAATGTGTTTGAAGCCTCACGTTAAGTATCCCCAAAATATAAAATATCATTTTCGATACATTGGGCAAAAAGGTTACCATTTTCTCCAAGACCTAGAATTATGGAACATTCGTTCTGAGAACCATGAAGCAAAGTAAAATATAAGCCTTGCAGTAGTTATAAACTTCTAATTATATTTATATTTGCAGCTAAAATCTATTACTTTGAATCATTAAAATTATTTCGCATTTGTTCAGCCATTTAAATTATACTCTCGTAGCTTTTACTTCTTAGGAAACAAATATGTAATTCAAATCAAATAAATTAATACATTTAATGTAAAATGTATTAGCTTAGGTAACATCACTAGTATTCGCTTCACATTTTCTATTGATTAATTGACTGATTACTAATTCCGGGCGCGTCAACTACTAAAATCATTAGCCTCGTAAGTGTAGTGCATGTTTTTATTGCGGAGGTGGCTGTTACCGTCCTCTTCTGACTGGCTAGATCCGACGCCGACCTACGTCGACTTGCAAAGACTTTCAGCGGGCAGGTACCTCGCAACAGCTCCATCCAGTACAAGCTATAAGCTTCCAGGCTGGTCTCCCGACATTTGTGATTATATAGTGAATGTGAGTATAAGTTTGTGTGAGGAAGGGCTCAGGAAATTAGAAGGAAGGGGAAGGGATAATCACGCGCAGTCCATGGCCTCTTAAGGTATTGTTCGGTGTGGATCGGTGAAACCTCGGAAAACTATCGATCAGAGCAACCAGCCTCTTGAATTCTCCTCAAGACGGCGGCCGAATTCGACCTACCTGATAAGCTAGTCTCTCAGGCTGTCACCGTTGAGTCACGCACTCTAGAATCTCCCTATCGGAGACACTGCAGTGACATCAGTTGATGCCCTGAACAACCTTTTCAGCTCCAAATCCCTACTGTTTACTCTCAAAGCCGATCTTGACGCTTTTACATACGAAACTCCTTTACATACGAAACGCCTTACTTACGCGAACGAAAGATTAGAAAAACAAGAACATGGGTTTCAACCAGCTCGACGAGATTGTTCACAACACACGCGGTTGAAGAACAATAGGCAACACCGCGATACCAGTCAACAATCTATCCGCGAAAGGAAAAACACGATATCTACCAATCACGTCTTAAAATATATTTTATATTACAATGAGTTTTCTTGCCTTCTCAGTTCTGACTATCCCCTAAAATTATCGACATGATCATTCACAAACCAATGCATACAGGTTATCAAGTTCAAACCAGCAAATATACATATAGATGCGTAACCTGTCTCATCAATGATCACGACATAACCACCCCTGAGCTCACCAGAAAGATAATTAAGTTAAATGGTATCCATTAGCGACAAATCTTCCTGCTGAGTGGAAAACTCTATCCAATTTATCTTTCAGAGATGTGTTTAAACCTAAAGGAAGTTTGCCGACGTCATATGTAAGTTGGGCTCCCACACAATAAACCCTCATTGACATTGATTTGGGTCGTCGCTAAACATCTGACCAACAATATTTACAATCAACAACATTCCGCCTAAAATACTAACTTTATAGTATTGACTACTCTTCTGGTATAAAAAAAGAAAACTGGACAAAAAATCAGACACGCAAACAATAATTGAAAATTACTTCAGAGAGACAATTTTAACCTATCTGAGCTAAACATTCAGAATAAACCGTCACCCGGTATAGTCTTCATCTGAACCTTACCGGAAAACTAGCCAACTTACAAAGCACATCCTTCCACATTCACGGCAGGATCCAGCTCAAGAACAACCCCCCTCCCCATACACATCTTTTAGTTCTTCCATCCTCCGGACTCTTTTCGGACCCAATTTCACTGTCCCATGAACATAATCCTTGCACTACTCCCATTGTTCCTTTCTCTTCACTTGTCGCTCCATCTGCCTCACCATATGTCCCTGCTGGGACACGTTACTTCCTTCGACAACACACTCGAAATAAAAATAAGATAAATATATAGCAACCACAGTCTTATGCAGAGGACAAATATGCGTGTGGGTAGGATTACCAGACATCCTATTGTATCCAGACATGCGAGGTCTTTTGGACTCTAAAAGTACCCTGAGGAAGTCCACGACAAGATAAACGAAACGCCATCGCACACTTCGACGCTGCGTCACACGGACAGAGTATCCTTGAAAATCTATTTTCAAGGATAAAAAGGCAATACATTTTGGCTCTTATCCATGTTTTCCTTCGGAATAATACTTTCTGCCGCGACAGCATGGAAACGATAATTTGAATAATTGTATTTCCCACTGAATTCTAGAAGACGTGCACAGAAAATGAAGTTACATTTATGTCCAGAAGCAAAACAAGGGGCCATCTCAGCATTTGCTCAATGGATCTGGGAAACTGGACGAAAAACCTGATCGAGATGGGGGTCATTGACCCGGAGGCTGCAATACAATACTTGTTACAGGTTGTTTATACACTTTTATACAGTTCAAATTAATACTTGAGTGACAACATTAATACTTGAGTGCCTATTAGCTCACCGAGGCGCTTATTCCCTCGAAAGAGGTTCTTGAAGTCGCTTCGGAATCGGACGACGTCCTCAGTCCAAGTGAAGTCGGCCACTCGCCAGTAGACCTCCCCACCTCTCCTCTCCTCCTCCAGGCGAAGGCGGTGGGTCACGTCTCCGCCTGCGCAGCGCAGCACACACTTTTTCGTACTCGGCTCACGACTCAAACAAAAACCTTTACAAATGCACACATACACAAACAACACATTACACGGAGCGCAGCACACACTTTTTCGTACTCCGCTCACTACTCAAAAACGTTTACAAATGCACACATACACAAACAACACATTACACGGAGCGCAGCACACACTTTTTCGTACTCCGCTCACTACTCAAAAACGTTTACAAATGCACACAAACAACACGCAGTCACGAACGACATAAAGTACAGATATACCCACAATCACATACCACGATAAACACCACACACAGCATGCTGTTTCAGCGCAGAGTGCAGAAATGAAAAAGCTCTTATGGCATGGAATATCACAAAAGCTTTCATAATAATGAAAAACGTGAAGGTATACGTGTGAGAAATAGAATGTATTGTCCTCCTCAGTGCAGAAAAACAAGTGTTTTCTGTGTAGAGATATTTTATGTAGTACCAAAATCACTACTTGTACTGATAGATGGTGACACATTGAATCATTAAAATAATATTTCCAAAGGGAAGAAAAAAGAATAAGAAGAAGAAAAGAAATCCTTTGAATACAACAAATCAAATAAAAACTCATTTCGTTTATTTAAGGATTTTTTAGATTTTTGCTAGATCTTTTCGAGGTTGATTGTGGCTCTTTTACATTAATTCCATAGAAATTACAGATTGTGCATTACTGATAGCTTTTCTGTCACTTACTGGCTAGCTATCTCACCAACTACGATTGAACGGTGTTCTCCTTTATCATTCTCATGATATTGTCGCTAACGTTTTTCTGAGAATGAGCTTTTACGAGTAGTGTCGTAGTTCGGTTGTTTTAGTTCCTATAAATGCACTACTATATTCTTTATTCCCTTTCCGAAGGAACATCCTTTGATAACATCCTTTGAGACCTCAAAAAGTCATAGTTTTTTCAAATGAAACTTGACAACTTTTGTATTCAAGGTCAGAATACGAATCTTAATCGGACCAAAAGGTTTATCAAAACCGGTATCTGATTATAGCTCAAAAAAGAAATAACATGAATCAAATGATTAGAATAGTAGCCAAATTTTATTAGAATAGTATTCAAAAGATTTCCGACATTTTATGCAGAATCCGTTAAAATAAAGTTTTAAGAAAGATATCTAATAAAGGCGTTTTCTAATTGCATTCTATAGACAGGATACTACCGATTCTTGTTCCCCATCAACAAAACGTATACAGAAAATATTCCATCTATAGTTTTGCCTTAGAACCAAATTGTTCACTCTATTTTTACTTTGTTAAAACACAAAATAATTTTGAATTTTACTATAAAAGTTACTGCACTCAGTATAATAATAGGTACAGTGTGTTCTGTTTTCATAAATCATCAAGACTATTGGTATTCTTACCCCAACTAACGACTCCATTTCCATTCCCATTTATTCGTAAGGTAAGTATAGAACCTGAAATTCGGTAATGACCATTAAGAGTCATGTTCTTAATTGTGGTTACCAATTCCAAATACGGGGGTGAAAACTGCATCCTGAAACGGAATAAATAATATTAGCTTAGAAGATTGATTTCTAATTCATTAACAATGTCAATTTGTCAATCCAGGTAGTTAACAACTGTGAACGATTATCATTTGGAAATCAGTATCTACTTAGTGTCAGAGAGACGACTGTAGAATATTTGCCTCCAACGCGGAGTATTTCAACCAGTCAATTAGATACTGACTCCCCTCGCGGAAGCCTACACTTTTGTTTGGAATTCGTTCACAGTTGTTTAGGTACCCGATTACCAGTCTTCTTACTCTTTCACTTACAATAATTACAATACAAATGATTAAAATTATTACTACACTGAAATGACAAAAGCCATGGGATAGCAATATGCAAATATACAGATGTCAGTAGTATCGCGTACAAAAGTCATAAAAGGCAGTGCATTGGCAGAGTTTTCATTTGTACTCATGCGATACATACATTCAAATGAAAATGTTACTGACGTAATTATGGCCGCAGAACGGGAATTGGGAAGTTTAGAATGCGGAATGGGGGTTGAAGTTGGACGCATGGGACATTCCATTCCGTAAATCGTTACGTAATTCAATATTTCGAGATCCACATTGTCAAGAATACCTAATTCCAGGTATAATATCTCAATACGGATAATGCAATTGAAGATTTATGGAAAATAAGCGAGAGGTCAGCTCGTCCACAAAATCTTTCATCGGCAACACTTTCGCAATTACGGACGTCTAAAGAAGCACTACGGCTCAAAACTTCTCCAGGGGACTTCAAACGACTTGTTGAGACCATATCATGTCGAGTTGGTGCCCTTCCTCGGGAAAAAGGAGGTCCGACACGACAGTAGGACGTATCCCATGACTTTTGTCATCTCAGTATATGTCGTCTCTCTCTAACAATACAAACAGTATACATCGCTTGTTACCAAACACATGCGTAGCAGACTATGGAAAAATATAGTGATGGTATTTCTCGCCCATTCAGCTTAATAGCACTACTTACTTGGCTTTTGTAGCGACAAAGTCTGAGAGCCCAATAAAACTGCAATTTTCGAACGTGAGCTGAAAGTTGAAGTCTTCTACTCCTTCGTGCATTTTCAGTGTCAGCCCTCGAAGTGGCTCCAGAGGAGGGAGGCCGAGCTCAGGAATACCTGCAATGCGTTTCCATGTCACGTATAAAATATCAAAGAGTTAAAGAGCGAGAACCAGTGCCGGTGCTACGCATGAGCAGACCGGGCGATTGCTCTGAGCCCCACAAATCAAGGGGTCCGATCATGGGACTGTTGGGTTTGATTGATTGATTTTTTCGTGTTTCCGGGCACGTCAACTGCTTTGGTCGTTAGTCCCGTTAGTGTAGTGCATGTTTTTTTCTCGGGAAATGGTGGTGATCTTCCCCCGCTGGATGGCGAGATCCGGCGCCGACATACCGTCGGCTAGTGGGGTTACCCCCTAACTAGGACTCTCCCACCAGCGGGGCACCGCCCCAGCCGGGACAAGCTCTAAGCTCCCGACCGGTCTCCCGGAATATGTGGTAGTGTAGTGCTTGTTAGTGTACATGTGTGTATGTAAGGGAGGATGATAGGACAAGGAAGAGGAAGGACAGATCGCGCGCGGTCCTTGGCCCGTTTGTTAGGGTACTGCTCCGGCATTCGCCAGGTGTTGATCGAAGAAACCACGGAAAACTACCGATCAGAGCAGCTGGCCGCTAGAATTCTCCTCCAGACAGCGACTGAATTCAACCTAGCTGAAAAGCTAGTGTCGAAAATCCTGCCTCCAACAGGACTCAAACCTAGGACCTGCCGGTCAGAGGCGCTGCAGTGACATCAGTTGATGCACTGAGCTACCGCTCCCGGTATGGGACTGTTGGGAAAAAATAAGTAAATCACTGAAAAACTGCCACTTGAGTAAATCGTTATCGTAATATTATAAATCGCGGTTCAGTGGTCTGATGTCATAAAATTTTTAATTAATTTTTTACCTTATAAGTTAGGACTTGAAATGAATCAATTGACGCTAACTTTAAAATACGTTCTACTGAAATTCATTTTTATTATTCTATATTCTTAACAAGTTACTTTATTGAACACTAAACACAAAAAAGTTTAGCGTTTTAATTTCAGAATGAAATTGTACTATTTGACGAAGGATTTACGGAAACAATTGTAAGTCATATCAATGCTAGAAAAGAGTTTCGTAACACTCTTATAGCAAAGGTTGATGGATGAAAAATATCATTAAATTGGAGAAACAGATTTTTGTGCTTCGACTAAGGTTTTCTTTTGCTCGACTTACCCTTGGCGAGCTTCTCTCTGGCGCCATTGAGCGAGTCCAGGATGCACTGCTCCAGCTTCGGATCGCTGCGGCTGCACACTTTGAAGGCCCCGCCCACTAGTAACACATCAGGGTAATGATTGTTTGGTTAATTAGTCTTTCCGGGTGCGTCAACTGCTAAGATCATTAGTCCCGTAATTGTTTAACGAAAAGACTGAAGAAAGGAAAAGAACGTAATTAACGCTTTAATGACAACTAGCGGAATTCAGAAAGCAAGACGCATGCACGCGAATGCTGAATGCACTTTGATTAGTCATTAGTAGAGCCTGAATTATATGCACGTGCATATTTGCCTGTGTGTTTGCATATTTAGGATATATTCCAGAGGTTAGCACATTTTACTCAAAATCAATATCACAAACTGGTGGTGTTTGCTAGATACCCATGTATCACCGTTACTTTCAAGATTAACTTTCTAAGCACTGTTCATTTTGTGTTGGTTTCCATCGTATTTCTTTCGTATGCACGTGCCAATTTGGAGTATCCGAAGCCTCCGAATGAAAACCATGTTTCGTCGTAAATAGGAGATTGTCCTGGAATATTTACTTATGACTGTGGAAATATATTGGTAGTTTTTGAGGAAAGTGTTTTGTGCGCAGAAAAAAGTAATCAAAGATAACAGCTTATTAAAATCAATATTCATACTGTTGAACAAGATAAGCTCGCGACAAAACTTTTAACTCCTAATAATAACTTATACTTTTATGCAGTGAGAGCCATGCCTGTTCTTTTAAAAGCAAACAAAAAATTAATTATATTTCTTTTAAACATTCAAATATACATGATTGCCACTAATAATATTAAAATTTAACACTCGGATACTTTTTTTTCATTTTAGACCATTAAGGTAAAATGATTGTACATTGATATGAGTACTCCAAAAAAGAAAAAAAGGACACCAGAGTGTTAAATTATTTACTTGTGTTTTTTAAGTTGTATACTTTACTTCATTATTTTTAAGCATTTTCCATGCATACTTCGGCCTTTTTTTGTTGCATATAATGCCTCTGCTCATTGCGTAGGAGGAATCTGGTGAACTATATAGGATAAAATACAGTGGTGTGTGTATATATATATATATATATATATATATATATATATATATATATACACACACACACTTATTTTTTCCAAAACATGTAAGAAAAATATAAAATATGTAAAATAAAAATTCATTAGTGTTTAAAATAGTTTTCTACAAGCATTTTCCGACTATAGAACGTTGCCGATCAGTTCATGGCTGAAAGTAGGTTCTATCTCTACTCCAGTCATTGTACACTAGACTTTACCACATATAACAATTTCATTCGAAATATAAAATACGTTTATAGTATATATTACAGTGTTTAAGAGGAGCCGTGTACAAGTGAATAGTAGTACCGGGTAGCGAGTGATGAATCCTAGGGGAGGGCGTTAAAGGGTATATACCCCACCCTCAAAATTAAACAAAGCGGTAAGACAATTTTCTGTAAACATTTTTGTTAGTTTTCGATCGAGAAACGAATTTGCTGCTTGAAACATGAGCAAGCAAATGGTAGAAATTACTTTTGTTCATAAAAATCCACTCATTATTGACTCGCAATTACACAGTAGGGGGGGAGGGTAAGTTTGACAATTCATAGCGTGATATGTGATAATAAAAGCATTACATTTGGTTGTAAGGAGATTATTTCGTAACTAATATAACAAATGCACATCTGAAATGTTCCGTTTCACGTATAAAGAATTAAAATAGCGAAATATATAAGAAAATGTCGTAACAGTTAAAATGTGTAAAAGTATGAAATTAACCAAAATATGTAAAAATAGTTCTAATTCATTCAGAATGCCTTGTAATCTCTAAAAAATGGAATTGAATGAGGTATCTAGTTCCTGTATAAACATGTAATTACTTGGAAATCCGTACCCTAATTATAACATAAATAATACCATCTGTTCAAAAATTTTGAAAATATAGATTTATGTATTCTTGTTGGTTTCAGCACAAATACTCACGTAGGGCCTCTTCGGCGCACGTAACCTCAATTTGCGTCAGCGCCAACGCCAGCCAGAGCGTCCATCGATTCCCGCGCCAGACATCCCTGTCCCGACGGTCACGAGACCTACGACAAAATTAGCCATTGACCACAACTCACACAGCACGGCTTTCACATAAGACGCCATTCACACATCATTTCATTCATTCAGCTTCAAGACAGCATTGCACACCGGGAGCGATATCTCAGTGCATCAACTGATGTCAGTGTAGCGCCTCTCACCGGGAGGTCCTAGGTTCGAGTCGCGACGGTGACAGGGTTTTCGACACTAGCTGGTCAACTAGGTCGAATTCAGTCGCTATCTGGAGAAGAATTCTAGCGGCCGGCTGCTCTGATCAGTAGTTTTCCATGCTTTCTCCGATCAACACGAGGCGAATGCCGGAGCAGTACCCTAACAAACGGACCACGGACCACGCGCGATCTTTCCTTCCTCTGTCTTGTCCTATCCTCTCCCCTTAGACACACACACACACACACTTACACTAACATGCACTACACTACCACATATTCCGGGAGACCGGTCGGGAGCTTAGAGCCTGTCCTGGCTGGGGCGGTGCCCCGCTGGTGGGAGAGTCCTGGTTAGTGGGAAACTCCACTAGCCGCCGGTAGGTCGGCGCCGGATCTCGGCATCCAGCGGGGGAAGATCACCGCATCTCTCGAGAAAAACATGCACTACACTCACAGGACTAATAACCCAAATCGTTGACACGCCCGGAAACACGAAAAATTCAATCAAAATCAATCCATCAAAGCCCGGCACCGACTGAGACAGCTTGGAGGGTCAGGATTACCCCAGCCTCCGCAGCGGCTCGGTGAGGGAGAACCCAGGGTTAAGGGCTGTACATACCCAATGACGCTACTCGCAAAAATAAGGCGCTGGTCCGTGACGTGACACAGGGTGACTTGTAGTGAGTTTCTGCCAACCAATGTGCTTACTGGACGCGCGCTCGCGCTTGTCCAATAAGTAGTGGTTTGCAGAGACTCACCATGAGTCACCCTGTGTCACGACACGGATTTGCGCCTCATTTGGTGACTTGCCTTAGAGAGCGGACGTGGTGGATTTTCGAATCCATATCGAATTTACCATCTCTCTGGAGGAAAATTCTAGAGGCCGATAGCTCTGATAGGAAGGTTTCCGTGGTGTGTTTTGTTTCGTGGTTCTCCGACCAATACCAAGCAAATGCAGCCCCGTAACAAACGGACCATGGATCACATGCAATTGTTTATTTCGTGTTTTTTGGACACGTCAACTGCAATGTTTATTATTTCCGTCAGTGTAGTACATGTTCTATCATGGGAGGTGTGTGTCGGCGCCCCGATGAATGGTAAATTTCGCCTTACAGGTCGGCTTTTATTCATCCAGGTACCTCCCATCAGTGGAGTACCGACTCAGCCAAGACAAGCTCTACGTACCCGACTGGCGTCTTGACATGACATGTACAGAGCATGTAGGGGTGTATGTGTATTTGTGTGTGTGAATAGGACAAAAAGAGGAAGGGGAGATTACCCGCACTCTGCGACCCGATAACCAGAATTCTGTTTCGGAATTCGCCTGGCGTTGGTCGGAGAACCTACGGCTAGTTCTCCTCGCAAGCGATCGTTTCCTCTTTCTTAATTTGTACTGTCCAGAGACCATCGGGAACTAGGAGGTTATCCTCGCAAGTCTAGTTCAGCGCCAGAACCCACCACCACCCAGTGGATAAAAACCATTTCCAGCGATAATTAAACGGGAATAATCACCAAAGAATTCCAACCCCCCTTCCACTCTCCCTTCGCTGTTCTCGTGGATGGACCGGGACTGGTGGCTCAGTGCATGAACTGATCTTCTGGAGGAGAATTCTAGCGGCCGGCTGCTCTAATCGGTAGTTTTCTGTGGTTTCTCCGATCAACACCAGGAGATGCCAGAGCAGTATCCTAACAAATGGGCCGTGGACAGCCCGCGATCTTTCCTTCCTCTTCTTTGTCCTATTCTCTCCCATTACACACACTCACACAATCATGCACTACACCCCCACACATACCAAGAGACCAGTCGGGGACTTAAAACTTGTACAGGCTGAGGCGTTGCCTCGCTGGTGGGAGACCTTTTGGGAGACCTGGTGGGAGCTGGTAGAGTACGGAATTCACATTGCACTATATTTCAAGGGTGCTCTGCATCTTTTCCTTTCTTTGCACGTGAGGTAGCTACCGAAACAAAATTTACTATTTACCATCTACTCTCCCAGCACGACAATTATGCGACGCGTTTTTTAAGCAAGTTCTTCATATTTTCCCATCTTAGCATTCGAGAAAGTCATGATCACAAATACATTCATTCATCAGTTCACCAAGCAATGTCTCTCTCTCTCTCTCCTCTCTCTCTCCCTCACACAAAATTTTGAAAATGTCCGAGGGGCTTCATGTAAAGTGCCCCCAAATTTTAAAGAATGTGTTTTCAAAATTTCAAAGCTTCAACTTGAGCTAGTCGGATAGGGTTTTTTTCAATTTGGAAAATTTCTTAGCATGGGTTAGGCGCTAGTAGTGTTCACAAACGGATAGACTGACCATTTGCTTTCAATTTGTTTTTCGGCATCAAGAACCCACAAAATAGGAATTCTGGCTACACCACGTGTCAATTAATAATTTATCAGCTGAATTTATCTATTCCTTATCATGGCTCGTCAATGAATTGTTTGTACCGAAAATCCGCATTTTTTCGCGCAGTATTACATAAGTTTCTCTTTACTGCGTATATTACTCCGTATTTACATACGTACACGAGAAAGTAATAAGTGGTGGCTTTGTTTCCAATAATGAACTTAAATACAACCTTCTTGTAACAGATAACCGGCTGTATTAAATGTTCTTAGTGAACAGGTTTTCATGCATTGTGCATGATATTTGACAACAATAATGTAAAGAGGAAAATGTATGAATGTTTAGGTAAATTGAATGTTAAAGTTCCAAATCTGTAATACCAAACAGAGATCTCTGTTTCCTTTTTCATAATTTTACGTACTGAAAAATGTGAGGAACTACTAGATAAATCAGACTGAGTATGTTCAGTCGCTTGTAATTCCTAAGATTCGCGATGAAAGTGTAGTGGAAACTTTAAAGGTCACTTTTCAGATCTTAAGTACATTTATAATTGTGAAAAGTTTTCGGTTCTTAAATAGACACCGACTCTCACTGAAAGCATTGTGTCCAACTAATATACAAAGTCAGAATGTTACTGTTGTTATCGAAATTTTTAACGTCAATGTGTCTGCACTGCGAGTAACACAAAAGAAAGGAAAAGGAAATTTTGAGGGCACAATTTACTTCCAGGAATTAATTCATTTATGTGGAAAATTGGAAACTTAAAACTCCTCTTCAAAATAAAAAAACCATTGTCAATATCGAAGGCCGATTTTCGCGCGCTTTTTTTTTTTTTTTTTTTTTTTAGAATCGGAACGGTTTCATATCCTTTAAACCCATTTCTGTTCGAGAATTTTTCTGGTGGCCCGTAATTGGTGACACTCTTGCATGTATTTCATTAATTTCAAGCAGGAATTTAGCGAAAATATCTACTTGTTCAAACAAATGTGTGTGAACTTTTTTAATGAGCTGATGTTTCAGAACATACTTTGTCTGAGGCAAAAAATCTTATCTTCAATTTTGTAGTTTGCCTCTTTTGAGTTTTCGAAAAAAAGAGCAATACCCGAACATGCGATTAGCACCATAATTCTTACCGTCCCTTATTATACTATATGTGGCGAAAATGTAAAGAAACTATTTCGAGCGGCTTTTGAGGGGAAAATGCGTAAAATTAAACACAAATGACACAAAAACTAGTTTTTCAAAATATTCTACCTGACCTTTGTAAAGATCTAATTTTGTACAACAGACTTTGTCTGAGTGAGAAAAAACTTGTTTCACCAATGATTAAACAGTTTATATTAATAAAGTTTTTTTTGGAAAGTAATATTATTGAAATAAAATTATCAAACGCCTTTTGTTTTTAGATTAACTATTTTTTCTAATATAAATCAAATTACTTAGTTGTAGATGTAGAATCTATTAATCATTGACACTTAGACATTCATAGACAATTAATTATTGCCACTTTCTTCTATAACTGTGATCGCGCATTTATTTACAAACAGTCCACTCAAAACTTCTGTTTTTTCAACATTTCTAATTAAAAATACCTGTTTAACAATTTTCGCCAAGTAACTAGCGTGTGCCAAATGTGTGTTTAAATGATCGCAGCTATGTGGGAGCAGCATCTGAGGGTGCCACTTCCCTTCGCACGTTGACAATATCGTTTTCCTCCCAATATCCGCATGGTGGAAAAAGGTAGGTGATCTCGTCCAGTGCACCGATTTTTGCTCCTTCTGCACAGCACCTGTTTCCGTCACCAACCATGTGACTACTTCGTTTGAAAAGTGAGACCAGACGTCGGCCGCCTGTTTCATGGAGTGCAAGAAGTGTTGAGAAACTTTTTAAGTGGCACAAATGGACAATTTTTGACGGTGACCGACCAAAAATAACAATGAAAACGAATGAAAGGGTAATTGCAATAAAAGATGTAATATTTAAAAAACGTGCTTATCTGTTTCTATTTCATTGACTTTTAACTGTGATAATTTGGGCATTTAAAATTGAATGTATTATTATGACGGACACTGGTGTCTGAAGCTCATTGTCTGAAGTCGGATGCGCGAGGGGCCACCCATCTCTTTCCACCATGCTTTCCATCAAGGATATTCCGATTGAGTTTGATGCATAATCTATGTAATACCTATAAAATTTAGAGTTCATATGTCGTGTTTAAATCTGTTTTTAAATATTGGTTAAACAGTTTTTTCAGCCACATTTAGGGGCGAATTTCAAATTTTTGAACTGAAAAAATTGGTTTTAATTTTTTTCACTACCGTCAATATTGTTTAAAAATCTGAAAAAAAATTATAAAATGTTATAAGACACATTGACCCATTTAAGGGGAAAAAATTGAGACAGTACTCTAAAGTTATCACGTCAAAAATAAATTTCATTTTTTTCTAAATGAATTTTGCATCAAAATTCGTTGACAAAAATACCTTCAAATTAAACTATTTTTCCCCGTCTCTGCATTATTTTTAGGATGATACACGAAGTAGATGCTGAGGAAAGAAACATGCAAAACACGTTTATCGTTGTATCTCTGCAACAGATTGCCCTAGGATGCTGATTGTTTGTGAATCTTCGTAATTTTGTATTTTCTATCATATGAGCATCACGATTATTGATTTGGTTTGGGGTCACTTTTCACCGCCTTATTCGGCTATATCATTTGAGACTTATTGGAATAAAAAAGACAATAAGTAACATTCATTAATTAACATACTGATGCCATTCTTTGGAACATAGATGAAATTTGGAACACGGTTAGAAATGGGAAGACGCTAGTCAGCTCACATTATTGATGACTTTGAGTCGTGAGTTACTAATCATTTTGAACTGACGCACTTATATACACTCGCAACATACTCATACTGTCCAATTTCACGGCGAAATAAACCATTTGATACATGAGGTTAAATTTTTTAGGGGTAACACACATATACTCACAGAGTTTCATAATATAAGGATATATAATGTAGTCGTAAAAGATTTAAAGAAGAATGTCTCAAAAACGTATATGGACTACAAATTACGGTATTTGCGATAAGTGGAAATATATGCTGTATGAATTCTTAAAATTCTCCAGCGAAGTCAGAAACATAAATTCACGCACAAATAGAGAACAAATGTAGGTATAAAGAATTGGTAATTTATCATAAAAACAATTTACCAGTAACTGCTCGTAGGCTTGAAATACATGACGATCTCTGGACGTCTTCTTTTACACGTTGCACAGGATAAAGTCGAACAGATACTGAGCGCTAGGTTACAAGGTTTGTTGCACTCCGACGCACGCAACGAAATAAATGTGTGCGTGTCGCGAGTGCCGGAAAACTAGCGTTGACGTAATGACGTAATTTTTATAACACATCTTCGGGCAGTCAACAGGTTTTTGCTTGACAGAATGGGACTTTTCAAGGTTCTTCACAAGCCATTTATTAGGTTTTTTGAATGTTATTTCCTTCAACTTGTAAATATATATTATAATTAGACGATGTTCTAACCCTGACTTTACTTCGAATTCGAGTAAATACTTTACTATATGGAAAACGAAAATATGAGGTTTTCAGTATCAGGGTCTCACATATCGAGTTTCCCTGCGGAAAACTCGGTACTTTTTTGCAGAATTACAATAATTTATCTACGCTACGTTTGCGAGAAAGTAAAAATATTTTAGATATTACAGGTCTTGTCTATAAATAAAACGGTTTATTTTCCGCTCGCGTAATATTTGTATTGACTAAATTGTTTTATTTCAAAACGTACATTTTTTCACATTTTCTTAATTTTGTCAGGTAAAGTTATCAATTGAGACTCGAGATTGAAGCTATTTAACGCCGTTGTGAGTTTTACTTTTTTGTATGCATCAGCAGTATGGGGACTACGACATAAAGAAACTGCAGATAAGTTACAAGCAAACTTCTTCAAACTTTTGTTAAGAGTTCCAAAATCTACTCCAGGTTACATACTAAGAATGGAAACAGGATTCTTAGCTTTAAGTAGACTGATAATTCAAAGAACGATAAAATAAAAAAACCCAAAAATAATTGCTAAAAGAATTAGACAGTAAATAAAAGAAATTAAACAAATACAACTGGTATACAAACTTTTTAAAAAACCTTAAAACTATTGATTCCAGTTTAAAAATAGAACTGGAAAATTCAAACTTGATTGAAATTGCCTCTCCAAATTGGTTATAGACTATGCAAAACTAATATTCGACAATGATGTTATGAGGATCCAGAACTCAAAATACACCCCCTTATAGAAAATGCTAAAAGTTACTAAAATGCTAACCTGCCAACCATACTTCATGTTTCCTCTACCCTTGGCACAAATTCGGATACTAGCGCAGTTGAGAATGGCTGGCCTTAACATAGTTCTCTTAAGTTGTAATGATATACTGTACAAAATTACAGAAATGGAGAGATGCCAGCTATGTAACTTAGAGCAGTATGAAACATTAGAACATATAATAAAGCTATGCCCCCAGTACGATAACCTGAGAAATACATTTATAAAAGATAACAATCTTATATCGATTCTTAATACTGAAAGTCCGGAAGAAGTGTGTTCTTTGTTCAATTTTATAAATCCTAGTCTTAAGTTACGTTCGTTTGTGCTTTCAGAATAGCATTTCCTTCAGAATAATAGAATTTATTAAGAGACTTTCTAAATTCTCTTTATGAAACGACTCAAGAAAAAGAGTTTTTTATATATATTCTCAAATAAATCAGAATTGGTTGTTGAAAATGACTGTATGTTAAATTAAATATATAATTGGTTGTCTAATGTTTCAAGTTTATAAATTAGAACAAATCTATGTTGCCCCATCTAATGAAACTTGTTTCCCCATTCACTATTTCGGTGAAATAATTATCATCATAGATTTTCTGAGTCATCCATGATTTAAATCCTTCAATGTGAAACATACTGTGCTATGCAACTGTTAGAAGTTCCATGTCTAGTTGTACATCAGTATATTTTTAGGTAAAGGTAGTTCTGAACGTTGACCTAATGTGTTGAAATGTACTTTTATCAGACCTGTTTTAGAAATTAATGTTAAAATTTAGACAATTGTATACACTTATTTGTTTTGACATTGGAACCATGTGAAATGTTCCTAAAATAGTTCTGTACCAAAACTCTTGCCATAATAGTGTACATTGATATTTATAATGAATTTTATTATTGACTATTAGTATTATATAGTATTCTATTAGTATAGTATTATATTATAGTATATATATATAATATTATATATATATATATATATATATATATTGAAACGCACCGCGTTTCCACCCAAAGAAACGGCGAGGCATCAAGCAAGAACACGGCAGAACGGTTGCAAGAGGGCACTCGCTAGCCAAGAAAAACGGTTACGAGCGGCGAAGGGTGGTCGGTTGGCCCAGAGCGTGGGAACGACGCCGCGAGGAGGCAGTGTCTGGCTGGCCGCCGGCGAGGAAGGGCGTATCTGGAGCTGCTCCGCGGTCGAAAAGCAAAAAAAGTATCGCGAACGAACGAGTGCAGAAAGATTAATTGACGGACAATTTGTGCTTGATAACCATCAATAGTCGATCGGACATATTGCCAGAGTGATAGCTGATATCAGGAGTACCACAAATCAAAAGAACTTGCGTGCAGAGGAGTACAACCCGAGAGTCCCCGAAGCCGCCGACGCTCGTAGGGGAAGAAGTAACGGTAAATATTTCTTCGGTCGATATAAGATCGAGAGACTAACAGTGATTCTGGGTTATATGAAAGAAAAGGGTAAAGACCACCATAGATATTGTATCATTAGTGATTTGTATAGAATTAATAAATAGTTCAGTTTACTTTGTTCACGGAACAGTGGTGTTTGATTAATAACCTCGAGCCCATTCACGAGAAAGAACACCTGTCCCTTACAAATAAATTTACTGCGGACAAGCCGGCCTACCCGGTACGTCACAATATATATATATATATATATATATATATATATATATATATATATATATATATATAATACTATTAGTATAGTATTTCAATTTATTTATTTATTTTTATCTAAGAAAATGTTTTCTGCAAATATGTTCAAAGGAAAGTTCTTTCTGGAATGTACTCAGAGCTTCACAAACATGTCATTTTAAGAACATCCTTTGTGTGCTGAATCAGACTTTCTAGTATGTGTCATGAAAGAGATTTATAAAGAGCTTGTAAATGTTGAGCTGTGGCCAACATGTCTTTTTCATATTCCTTTGTAATATAATTAAAGTATTTAATTTTTTTGTAATATTTATGACGTCTAAAGAGTTTTCTTGTTCATAAGAGTTACTAGGTAGATTTTTGTTTACAAACTTTTTATCATGAAAACAAGAGACTGCCATTATTTAAATGGTATTGCCTACCAACCATTGTAACAAAAAATTGTAAGTTTTATTATTTAAATGGCCGCACCTACTGTCGGCAACTGTAATAGGTAAAGCCTGTTATACAGTTTCAAAAGAAATAAAAATAAATAAAAAAATAATTTTCTTAATTTTTTGTCGCCTATTAGTTTAATTGAAAATAAATTCTGAGAATACCAGATGTGAAGAAAACATCACTCGTCATGGGCATTTTCGGAAGGAAGTTATTCCTCAATGTCTTTAGGAAGTATATATATTAAATCCAGCATTAAATAAATAAATGAAAATTTCAAACAAGACACTCGGTAAATGTCGTTTACCACGAGTCAGCAAAAACTAGCACCTACTTTCAGGTACTTTTTGTGCCATACACAATTTTATCGTGGCACTTCCAGCGGATATTTTCGCATAAAAGTTTTTTCTGCTTTGTAAAGCTATAATAAATAGTATGTAGAAACAAATTGGAGCGGTTTTTGAGAGAAAAATTATTTTTAAAACCTATAACTAAGATCATATTTCGTTATTAGATAAAGTGTAATGCAAATTTTACTGATAAAGTAGAACTTAAAGCTATATTTCTGAATACTGTATCTTGCTGGCGTATCAAAATCGTTCGGAAGGCACACAATCGTCATCTAGAAAACTGACAACACATGGCTTGAAACGATACATGTAACGAAAGATGAGCACTTATCAAATCTGCCTAATTGCGGGTGTGTGGACAGAAAATCTTTATAAATGCAATCTTAGGCGAGCACTGTAATGCACGCATGTAAAGCATAATATTTTTCAACGGTTTGAAAACTGGTGTATTTAATGTAGAACATAAGGCAAAATTAATCAAGTGCACGAAAGCATAGAACATGAGACGATTCTAAACCACACATCAACTCGCATATGTTTCTGAAAGTAATAACTACTCGTTAGCGAAGCTGTTGCATTTTAAGAAAACAATTTCCTACAGAAGGCAGCAATACCACTTGCCACACTTACGTAACACTATAGAATAGAGTTGTGCACATTGCCGGTTCAAGTCGTTTCATGTTACATTAACCGATAATTTAAGGGAAGTTTTAAAAGTATTTCCAGTTCATACGAGTAACTGAAAATTTTTACGTGGATTTTCCTTTACAAGCACTTCGGAATTAAAAAATCAGGGCATAGTTCGAAATGTCCCCCTGGTAGTGAACGGACAATGTTATTTTGGATGAGATATTTACAAACAAGGGTCGAGATAGCCACGCGTTTACGGCGTAGTATTGATGGTAGAGGATTATGGCGATGGCAACAACACAATTGATTGATTTTTTTCGTGTTTCCGGGCACGTCAACTGCTTCGGTCTTTGTCCCGTTAGTGTAGTGCATGTTTTCTCGGGAGATGGCGCTGATCTTCCCCCGCTGGATGGCGACATCCGGCGCCGACCTACCGTCGACTAGTGGGGTTTCCCCCTAACCAGGACTCTCCCACCAGCGGGGCACCGCCCCAGCCGAGACAAGCTCTAAGCTCCGACCGGTCTCCCGGAATATGTGGTAGTGTAGTGTATGTTTGTGTACGTGTGTGCGTGTGTAAGGGGGAGGATAGGACAAGGAAGGGGAAGAACAGATCGCGCGCTGTCCGTGGCCCGTTTGGTATGGCATTTGCTTGATGTTGATCGGAGAAACCACGAAAAACTACCGATCAGAGCAGCCGGCCGCTAGAATTCTCCTTCAGACTCGAACCTAGGACCTCCCGGTTAGAGACGCTGCTGTGAAATCAGTTGATGCACTGAGCTACCGCTCCCGGTGCAACGACACAAATTAAGGGGAGTGGATGGCCGCGAAGTTAGTCAAAATGCATCGTCTGAGCAGAATTTGCCGTCTGAGCCCCAAATCAGTCGTTTACGATCAACAGAACTATTAACATAAACCCTCTGATAAATTACACATTTGGAACACAGAATCTTTATTTGAGAAAGATCCTTCACTTCCGGCTCGATTTCAGCGAATGAGAGATGAACTTGAGAAAATTGGTAATAGTTTAGCGAATGAGAGATGAATTTGAGAAAATTGGTATTCATTTCGTAATAGTTTAGATATTCAAATTAAAAGGAAATTTAAACAAGCGTCAACATGAGATTGTTTTAATAATATTCTTTATTCAAGAAGAGAAGAGCTCTGACAGAGGAACATGTGATAGAAAGGTGTTGGCATAGTCCTTCATCGGAGTTCCGAACGCTGACACGTCCCGCGGCGGTAGAAGTAGTACAAAGGTCTCCAGTTGGCGTTGATGAAATTGTTGGCGTACGTCCCTGCAACATATGTTGTTTTTATTACCTGTTGGTTTCCTCTAACAGGAAAATAATGTAGAAACATTTGTATTTATTTTTTGCTTTAGTTCCTTTCGTGCGAGAAGTAAAATTCTTACAAGAACAAATTGCAATTTCTAGTGAAAACCGCTGATTGACGTAAGAACGATTCCTATTTCCAGAAAACATGTCATTATATTTAATGAGTCTTAATTTTGTAAGTCTAAAAGCAATTAAAATGAAATAGGTTGTGGAAAATATTATTTTGGTAATGAACATTTCGAAATTATTAAGGCGGCAATTATGTAAATGTCAACTACAACTCACCACTGAATCAATGAACATTTCTCTTATTTTTTAATATCTTATTATAAAAAGAGAACATGACGGGTTTTCTCTGGTGGGTTGTATATTTCACAGAAAACATTAATTATATCTAATTAGTCTTCATTTGTAATCTAAAAACGATTAAACATGAATCGGTTCGCAAATATCTATTTTCATAATAAATATTTTACCTCTTTTGAATATCTTATTTTAAAAATAAGAACTTCTTTCGGAATTTTCCCGTTTCTGACATTCGCGTTTATCTATAACAATTCACTCTCCTTCATACAACCATCTGCTACTGCGTCATGACGTTGAACTAGTGAGCCGTCAGGGTGTTTTTTATGTTTATGCTTTTCCCATTATTCTGGACTACCCGTCATATCCCAATGACATTCCAGCGGTTTTGTCGAAGAAACATTAATACGATGAAGACTCCTGGACGCAGCTGTATAATGCCCTTTCCAGTCATGAATGCTGCTCAGATGCGCTTCCAATAGTCAATGGAGAAATAAAGCTTGAATTTATTCAATCGCATTGAAAAAAATTATTATTATTTTGACAAATGTCTCCCGTATCAATTAGCATTTAAACTATTCATAAACATTTACTTAGTACAGCAAAAAATGGAATCGAAAAGCAAAGTCTTATGGCAAGTTGAAATCTTATTTAAGTCCCCTTCTAAGGCAATAAATGCCATGTTTTAAATATTTTAAATAAAATCCTGTGCAAGATTTTTTTACCAGGAGACAACTATATTCTTTGAGTTTGATCCTGATCACCTAGTTCTTGAGTTCTGACTCACCAAGTTCCTCGTTTCCATTGAAGAGATTCTTGAAGTCGACCTTAATCGTCTCCGGTTGCATGTCGTACAGGTATTCTCTCACCTTCCAGAACGCTTTTCCGTCGCGTTTTTCTTCCTGGAGGTAGATTCGGTGTGTGACGTTGAGGCCTCCTGTAACCAACACCACAAGTAGTTCAGGAGGAATGCCATATATGCGGACATGTATTATTGTTTTTTAAAACAAAGTAGTGTGGTTACTGAGATTTAAAGTATACTTAAAATTTAATGTTGCATTTCAGGAAAAAATTAACAGAATATATTAAACGACGTAGCAAAATTTTTCCTCAGTGAGCGACATTCTAAATACAAAGGGTTTTGCATGTTTATTACTCATTCGTGTATTATCTTTCTACGAATATTCAGATTCATGTGAACTTGAAAATTAATAATGTATTACAAGAGAATGTTTTACCTAAACCAATATTTGCAGTTAAGACACCAAAAAAATATGGATTCGTCTTACGGATACACACACACAACAAGATTCATTCACTTTTCAGTAATAGGGTTCCTTCCTGTTTTTTGGCTTAAAGTAAGAATGGATATTTTTACCTCAAGACCCCTTTTTATAATTGAGTAAGTCTATTTGAAAAGTTAATCGATTTAAAAAATAAAATAATTTGCATTTTTTATATTTTCCCTCAATAATATAATGTTTATAGGTGAGATAAATATCAGTTGGCAATGCACTTTGCTTGTAGTGGGTAAAAAACATAAATTTTGTAAAAGTAGACATTTCATATAACGCAGTCACACACATGTTTACAACCAAAAAATGTTATCTGAGTTAATAACAGTAATCTCTACAGGCATATCGAGGTCTATTAAACTGGATATGCCATTCTATGTGGGCATTTTTGACAATGAACATCTATTAAATTCCTTATAACAGAGTCTCACACATGTGACGATTTCTCCTGACAATTTCGCAACCCTTGGTGGAAATACATGGATGGGTTCCTCCGGAGCACTGATTTTTGCTCAATCTGCGCACCACCAGTTTGCGTCACGAAACACTTGACCATAGCACTGGCACTTAGTTTCAATGGTCAGACCAGGCCATGTTGCATGGTGTTGAGAAACAATTTGAAAGTAGTACAAAGACCAATTTTCAACAGTAACCGACCAAAAGTAACATGAAGATGTACATGATGCAATATTTAAAACAAATGCTTCATAAATCTGTTTCAGTGTCTTGTAACGAGGTGATAATTTTAGTTTATGGCTGCATTTAAAATTCCCTCTAATATTGTGACGCAAACTAGTGTATACATCTCATTGGCTGAAGTCGGATACGCAAGAGCCATCCCTGACGCAAGCCCCTGTGAACAGGTGTTCGACACGAAATCCCCTTCACTGTGTCAGAACGTGACCAGCCCAACACCTGTGCGAAGGGGTTGCCTACCATCAGGGGAAATGCACGCGCAACTCAGTTGTATGAAATTGACCAGGTTTCATTTTCAAACCCAGAGTGCTAAAACAGCACGTACTTTCTCGCCCGTATTTTCACACACAATTGCGGAAAAGTACTCCATTTTACAAAATTTGTACATGACCTTATTTCAAAATCTATCTTCAAGGAACAGATTTCATTAAGGGAAAAAAACCTCGTATCTTTAACATTTTAGTTGTAAGAAGATGGTGATAATATTTGAACTTTTGCAATTGTCGAACAATTGTGGTTTTCAACAAACATGAGAAGTGCATCATTCTCTTAAACGTCCTTCACACTTTCCAACAACAAAATTTAATCAAAACAATGGAGTCATTTTTTTTTTTTTTTTGAAAATTTGGGAAATGTTCCAGGCGATTCATGTAAAGTACCCCCAAAATTAAAATATCGGGATCAAATTCAAGGGGTCGCGACATCAGCCAGATCGATTGAGGTATATCAATTTTGGAGAAAATCGGCTGAAGGGTTTAGCCGCTACCGTTGTTCACAGACGGACGGACAGATGTGTCAATCGATTTTTTGGTATCAAGAACCGACAAAACATGGATTCTGGCTACACCACGTGTTAGAGGATTTTTCCTAAATTTAGCAATAGGATTTATTCACGTTCTCGTTACTGCGGCCCTGTAACAAGAGTTTCTCTGCCGGAAATTCGCCTTTTTCGCGGAGCATTACATAACTTTCTCTCTACTCTGAAACGATAAAGTAAAAAGAAAGTTGTTCGCGATCCCCCCCACATGCCATTGAAATTATTAATATTTATTTTTAAACATATTGTTTATACAGGTGTTCGGAACATCTGTTACAAAAATCAACAGATTCTATGTAAAATTTCTTGAATATTGAAAGATTCAGTTTAGTAGGAAGGTATCTACCTGTAGATATTAGTGGTATTAACTCAGTAATGTAAGTTTTATTGCATGCAAACATATGTATTCTTTGTGATTTCATATTTGAAATTAACGACATGAAATCAACAGTCCGAAAGGAATTGAACGTTCTTGTGAGGCCGTAAAACTGGGCCGACGGTTTTTGAGGCACAGATGAAATAGAACGTTTAATCAGAGTTGGCAATTTGTAAAATTTGAAGGAAAAACGTAATGACGTGTTGGCGGAGATTTAATTGAGGACAGTACTGTGAAAAATGGACCAAAATATCAGAGAGTTATCATACCTATACCTTCTGGATTTATGGTACTTGAAAACAGTGAGTTGTCTTAATGGGACTGGACATGAATAAAGGACTTGTTCTGAAACGTGAAGAAGTCATGCTCATAGGTATAGTTATTTAATATTGTTAATTGAGCTAGACGTTAAGTGATTATTTCCGATAAAACTAATATTGCCAAGCTGCGATTTTCTATCTGAGTAGGTCGTACCTATACTTGTATTTCTGCCTTGGAGGCAAATACGGACGATATACAATAACACACACAATTACGATTCATCACATTATGGAATAAATGTCTGTTCGAAATGGGGCACCCCAGGCAGTAAATGAAAATATGTAAAATGAAAGTATTTGTTAGAAGAGGCTGGATGGTTCGCTGGTCCACTCACCGAAGTCGACGTCTCCGTCGCCGTCGCCGCTGATGCTGAGGGCGAGCAGGTGGCCGCCGAAGGTGTACTTGCCCTTGAACCGCGTGCTCGGGGTGGTCATGGCCAGCTCCACGTACGGCGGGTCAAACACCACCCTGCGAACCAACATGCGTTAAGGGGGAAGATACAGCTTACAGCTTCGTAGAAAGAAAATAAATCCAAAATTATATTTTTTTTAAATTTTAGTTTTTTAACCCTTTGCAATTTTACTTCTCACAAACATTGAGATTTCCAGCAGTTATTTCTTTCTTTTCTGAAAAAAGAATAATGAAAATATATTAAATATAAATTGAGATTGTGTCACAAGAAAAACTCGAATAACTCAAAATGTTTTTTTAATGGGATGTTATTTTAGATTTCCTGTATGTATATTTACCAAAGTCATAAAATTAACCACTTAAACTAGATATTTAGAGACGTTTTGCTATGAGTAGATAAATACCATAAAAAGTTCAAAATATTTTGGTATTTCGGTGTTCCTAGCGGTTTTTGCAGGTTTGAGCCCTGCTTTTATCTATAATTCAGGCTGAGGATAAGGGAGTCAGTTGTGAGCAGCCCTATTCCCTTCGGCGTATACAGGTACCATTGGCGTGCCCGAGTTTTCCTTTCGGCAAACAGCTATGGAAACTGACACGATTGTGATGAAAAGCTACAGCTATATTTATGCCCGGGCCGAGTATCGAAGCCGGGACCGCCTCAAATACAACACTGCCACCTCCCAGGATATGGCGTGCACTACTCTTACGGAAATAATTACCAATAATTGACGGGCGTTAAATCAGTTCTCACTAATGTTAGTTTTTTCCCGCGCGATTGGCAGAAGGCGAGCGTCGAGCGAAAGTGGGAGTGGCTCACCTTGCACGTGTGAAGACGTAGTCTTGGAGGCCGGTGACGGAGAGGTCGCGGAAGCGAAAGCTCAGGTGCAGGTCCTCCGGCCCCTCCTCGATGCCGATCTCCTTGGTGTGGAGCTCGCCCAGCGGAGGAAGCCCCATGGACGGCACCCCTGAGTACATAAAGCGTCTCACGCACCCACGCTCCCCACGCACCCACGCCCCACGCACCCACGCCCCCCGCACGCACACTCCCCTCGCACACAGGCCACTCATCAGAGCTCCTCACGCCCCGCAATCCCGTGCTACTCACGCTTTCATCCACCCACTTTTCATCCACAGCACTTGTCACCGGCGACACACCCGAGCACACGCTCCACGTTTCCCCCCCACGCCTTCAGCCTCACGCTCCACGTTTCCGCTCGCCCCAGCCTTCTTAGTGACGACACCTCATAACCACCCGCACTACACCCCACAACCCCCGTCCTCTACCATTCCTTCAAATGACCCCAACCATACAATGTGTAAACTGAAATTGAGGACTCCAGAAGAAGTGGCCTCGCTCTTATTAAGGCTGATGCTAAGTTAGCTATATAGTATTATTAACATCACAATTCTCCTGTAAATCGCGAATTGTCTGTTCAAGAAAATAAAAACAATAGAAAAATGTATAGGAAAGGTCGCTGAGTGGCGTCCCATACATTGAAATCTGGGCCTAGGACAGTTAAGTAACTACTGACTCCAGCAACTCCCGGACAGTTAGTAACTACTACTCTGGCAACTCCACAGTTAAGTAACTACTACCTGGAACTCCCGGTGAAAAATACTGACTCTAGCAACTCCCGGACAGTTCAGTAACTACTAACTTTGGCAACTCCCGGACAGTTAAGTAACTACTGACTCTGGCAACTCCCGGACAGTTAAGTAACTACTGACTCTGGCCGCGAAACCTCGTCTCATGTTTATTCCTTTTTCCGGGCCGCAGGGGCCTTATCATATTTTATTCCTTTTTCCGGGCCGCAGGGAGCCCTAAGCAACAGCTCATCGTGCTCGTGTGCGGCGCCGCGCGTGCCCCCGTGGTGGCGGAGGGGGCGTGGCTTACCTTTGCGCAGGGCGGGGCGCGCGGCGTTGAGCGCGTGCACCACGCACTCGCCCAGCTGCGGGTCCCCGCGGCGGCAGCGCCGGAACACGCCGCCCACTGCGCACACCAACACCACGTCAAAAGCCACTCAACACTACCACTTAGAGGGATTTCAGTGGGGTTTCCCGGTGCGACATCTACTATGGTCATTAGTCGCATTTGTGTAGTCGCAGTGAATGCTCTATCGTTGGAGATGGCGGTGTTCCTCGCCCGCTGGATGATGAGAGCCGGCGGCAATCTACACGTCCATTGAACTGCTAAGGTCATTAGTCTCGTTAGTGTAGTGGATGTCTTATCCAGGGAGGTGGCCATGTTCCTCCCCGCTGGATGGTGAGATTCGGTTCCGACCTACACGTCTGCTATGGTCATTAGTCTCATTAGTGTAGTGAATGTTTACCCCCCGGGAGGTTGCGGTGTTCCTCCCCGCTGGATGGTGAGATCTGCCGACCTACACGTCATTCAACTGCTTATCAGGGAGGTGGCGGTTCCTCCCCCTGGATAATGAGATCCGGCGCCGACCGACACGTGACTTGCTGGGTTTTCCCCTTTCCCCCCCCCCCCGGGGAACCCCGGTCTCTTGGCCTTAACTTTTGGATACTGTTTAAGGTGTGTGGCCGTGTAGTGCATGTATTCATCGCGCAACTTTTGTTGAAAGATGGCTTGGAGAAATGCGGGTAGAGTAGGGGAATTAGTTACGACATTGGCCACTAGATTTTGAAGCGATGCCAATCTCTGGAATATCAGTCATGCCTTCGCACCTTTCTCAATAAATTGAGTTCTAATTTCCTCAACAGTTCGAGGTATCACCTGCGATGAATCTGGATTTGCTTTGGCCATTTCTTTAGATATCGTTTAGAAAAATACGACCAGGAGTTCTCGGTTTCAACAGTAAATATATTTTCATAATGAAGATGTTTTTGAATGTTGTCATCAGTGCTCGCTGCGAGCATTCAACTGTTTATTGCTCTAGAGAGAGAATGAGTGTATTGCTCTAGCAAGGCCATCGTTCAAGAAAAGTTGCGCGGTAATAAGTATAAGTGCGTGTAAGTAAGGGTAAGAATAGGAAAATGAAGAGGAAGGAAAGATCGCGCGCGGTAGATGACCTGTTAGAGTAGTGCTCCGGTATTCTCCTGGTATTGATCGGAGAAACCACGGAAAAGTACCGAATGGAACAGCATGCCGTGAGAATTCTCCTCCAGACAGCGGCTGAATTCGACCTAGCTAACTAGATATTCTCGAAAATCGGCCAACGTCAGGACTCAAACCAAGGACCTCTCGACCAGAGTCGCTGCAGAGACAGCGACAATGCTGGCTCTGGGCTTAACCCAGCCGGTACCAGTTGGACTCGTGCAAACATTTTGCACTTCGTAACTCTTTGTTTCAAAAGTACAAAATATCTTCATAATGGAGCACAGTCTTCAATGTTTCTGTTATTCCGTGCTTGGAAGTGGGAATGACCTTCAAAGATGTAATGAAACGTTGTGAATTAACTTATTTTGTATATTGTCTACTAAGAAACATATATCGTGTCGTTGTAGAGTCACAACACAATAGTTATTTATGATATGAGTAGTGAAAGTGTCGTATAATTTATTTAATAGGAAATATTATGACACGAGGCCAATAGGACTTTTATTTTAATTCAACCTTATAAATCACTGTGTTACATTAAGGTCAGTAGTAGGAAATATGATGAGTTACAAGTATTTTGTTTCTTTGCCGTATTCAAAGTTTGATCTGAACATTTCAGCATATTCTCACATTTAGTACTAGTGCTAAAAATTAAACTTTTTTCTACTGATATGTTATTGTTTGTTATTGCTTTTGATACAGAGCTCGATTTACGCTGCTAAATATACCTGGATCACGAGGATCGTTGTTACGAGGAAACAATGGAAACAGTAGAACGGTGCTACAAGTTGTCTTCTCGAGGGAAATATGAAAGGGAATGATAAGAGGGAAATATTGCATGACATTGAAATCAAGATGACAGACCAAGTTAACATTGGTTAATTAGTAAATAAATAAATAGGAATCGTTAAAATTAGAGTAAAAATTAAGTCTTGTTATTACTATAGGTATCTGGTTCTAATAATCTCGGGAGACAAACTCGGTACATAAATAAACATTACGCTGTGCTTGCCCTAAAAGCATACTCTTTTGCTACGGGCTATCTAAAACCCAAATTTGTACGACCAGAGACGCACATCTTCCGAGTTATGCACGTTGCAGCGAACATATGTTGCAGCGAAACGTGTATTGTGAGTTGGGTTTGTGTCCGGTCTTCCCTATACCACAATCTGCGAAGTTTTACTTCTTGGTTTTTAATGTTTGACGCCGTACCGAGCGATGGAAAAATTCCACGTTCAGCGGTGTCGACTTACTAGGTTTCATGTTGATGGTTTTCTAAAAATATTATAAAAGCTCTTCTTTCTTTAGCGTTTTATGTATGGTATAAATTCTTCACATCGTGTCGTAGTACGATGTTGCACGTAAAGGTAACACATAATTTTTATAAACTGGGGCCTTATTCAGATAATCTCTTTATTCTTCACAATACAGAGTTTATTCCGCACTTTCAATTCACGAAAATAATTAATATATTTATCTACTGTCATACAGTAGCACTTCAATTGTATTTTTAGTTGATTTCATAATTAACACAAATTTTCGTACAAATAATAAACCCAATTAGTATAGCCCTATTATTGTTAAATTTGGAACTGTTTGATGATGATGCAACGAAAGATAGGTAAGTGTATTGATGGCTTTCTCTATACAGTAGCACTTCAATTGTATTTTTAGTTGGTTTTTTAATTAACACAAATTTTCGTACATGTTATTTAGCCGGGCATCTGTAGGAAAACTCCCTCCGAATTGAGCATGTTTACGCGTCATGCGTAAGATAGCATTTTAATGCACTTAAAGGAACGTAATTGTTACTTGATATCTTATGCTTAAAATTACAAGCTTATTCCTTTATAAATAAAACACATTTGGAAGACTTTCTAAGGAATCCTTACAAACGATAAAATCGAGGTCAATACACAAGAACGGTTGCGTTTTTCTAACACAAACAGTTTCTGTGACGTGAGGCCGTGGTAAATAATTCATTTCATTCATTGGTTTTATTATCCACAACTGTAGAAAGAATTGACAGGAAAAGTTTGAAAAGACAAAATGAAAGTTTACAAAGATAAGAGTTAAATTATGTCTTAGTAATGAAAAAACATTTCAAAATTTGTTAATGCATCCTTTACTCTGCAAAGGGAAGAAAATCTAAAGCTTCTTACGTGATCTGCTAACTCCTGACTTAGATAACCGATGAGGTTCAAATGCCTCATCATTTTTCTAAACTCTATAATGTTATGTATTAGCAACGTTTTGGCTCTACCCTTGAAGTACTTTTGTTACAATACAAAACGCAATCGGTACGTGTTTTAGGGTTATTATTATAAGGTCATTGCTCATATGATCTATAGAGTGTTTGTAAGAATGCCATATTACACATTACGTTAAAACACTCTCTTTTGGTGGTACATCTTGCAAAAGCTCTGTAACTCCTACCTTCTGGCGACCTGCGGCGAGCCTCTCCTGTACCCAAGAGCTGAAGCACCATGAAAATCAACAAGCTTCCTGCTGCCACCATGTTGGAGTAGAGGAGTAGACACCGGAGAATGTGTTTGACTCTGTTGACTGCCACAACTGATTTCCTCCAAGGCATCACTCCTGTGGAGCTTTTATGTGAGCACTATTTGGAACGGACGATCAACGACCATGACACGATGTCAGCTGGGACACGATTATTCAACTTCTCTCCTTTTCACTTAGAGAGGTCATTTTTTTTGTTACCTAGTCGGTCATTTTTTCATTCTAATTTCCATTCAAGTTTTTAATGTTTTAATATTGTTGACAACAGGATATCTTTCACAGGATTTTTTCTAAACCTGTAAAGTTACGAAACAAATGGATTTTATTTAATCCTCCATGAAATCAGGTTCTGAAAATAGAACATGATTTGAATAAGAATTATTTTAAGCGTTCGGATGAAAATAATTTTACACGATACTTCGTAATTTTCTAATGTTGTGTCACACAACTGTACCAACAACTGGGCATGTAATAATTTACAGTGAAAAGAGAGAGAGGAGGAGGAAGAGGAAGAGGGGAGAGAGAGAAAGGGAGTCAGAGTGGGGGAGGCAGGGAGAGACAGGGGAGAGAGAGGGGAGAAAGAGGAGCATGTTAGTGTAAGTATGTGTGTAAGGGGAGAGGATAGGACAAAGAAGAACAGATCGCGCTCGGTCTGTGGCCCGTTCGGTAGGGTACTGCTCCAGCATTCGCCTGGTGTTGATCGGAGAAACCACGGAAAACTACCGATCAGAGCAGCCGGTTGCTAGAATTCTCCTGCACAAACGACTGAATTCGACCTAGCTGGAAAGCTAGTGTCGAAAATCCTGCCGGCATCAGGACTCGAACCTAAGACCTCCCGGTCAGAGGCGGTGCAGTGACATCAGTTGATGCACTGAGCTACCGCTCCCGGTTTATTTGATTAAAAATGTCAGCAATACAACATCCCATCGCGTCGTGTCTCTTCGGGTACGACCGAAAACAAACCAGCAGTGGTCAATCAAATTGTTCTTGCAAAGAGTGAAAAACTACCCCAAAAATGCCATGCATAAATGCAAAAAGGCCACTAATATAACCATACAAAATGATTTTCCGAAACGTAGTACGAGCACACTGTGAAGAATCAAAATAAATTGGTATTCCTTAACGGAACACGTGAATAGCGACAATGTTATGGCGTAGAGCCTCTTCTTTGATGCGTTGCTGTCACATGAATCCAGCTATGTTGTAAACGGGTATGCACTGAGTATACGATCGGCATGGTTGGTGCTGTTCTAGATGACGACCACAATGATGATGATGATGATGATGAAGTTGTACAACCGGGAGCGGTAGCTCAGTGCAGCAATTGATGTCACTGCAGCGCCTCAGACCGGGAGGTCCTAGGTTCGAGTCCTGATGGCGGCAGGATTTTCGACACTAGCCTTGCAGCTACGTCGAGTTCAGTCGCTGTTGAAGAAGAATTCTAGCGGCCGGCTGCTCTGATCGGTAGTTTTCCGTGGTTTCTCCGATCAACACCAGGCGAATGCCGGAGCAGTACCCTACCACGGACCGCGCGCGATCGGTCCTTCCTCTTCCTTGTCCTATCCTCTCCCTTACACACACACTAACATGCACTACACTACCACATATCCGGAGACCGGTCGGGAGCTAGGCTTGTCCAAGCTGGGACGGTACCCCGCTGGTGGGAGATTCCTGGTTGGGAAAACTAGCCGATGGTAGGTCGGTGCTGGATCTCGCCATCCAGCGGGGGAAGATCACCGCCATCTCCCGGGAAAAAATATGCACTACACTAATGGGACTAATGACCAAAGCAGTTGACGCGCCCGGAAACACGAAAAAATCAATCAATCAATCAATCAATCAATCAATGAAGTTGTAAACGATCATTTCAAAATTGTTCATAGTGAACATAATTAAATTGTATTGATTAATTAAAGTACTGCCGGCCGCGCGGAGCCGACGGTTGTGGCAGCCATCGTGTGCACCGAGTAGGCTACACAGTAGGTTCGAATCAACTCAGGCGCGTTTGAATTTGTGATTGCCTCTTCACCCGTCATCATCCTCCTATCATCTCATAATTCAAGTCTTAACAACCTTGTTTTGCGAAGGGATAGAGATGAAAAGCTGATCCCTATAATTCCAAACGTCGCTCTTCAGGATAGAATATGGCTGGGTAGAAATGCTGGGTGCAATAATGTGAGTACATTTTAATAATAATAGCACATTTTTGTAATCAAATATGTAATAACTAGCTGAAGCCCTGCAAATACATCGCACAAAAGTAAGAATTGTAGAAATAGCATAACAGAAAAGTCCCATATCTGCGCTAAATGGAAAATTGGAAACCTCTCGAAACCAAAAAAATATTCTTTCATATCGTTGTATTCTTGAATACAGACAAAATGAGGGATGTTTACATATTGGAAAATAATACAATCCCTTTTTTTCTGCCAACAATAAATTAAACATGATTCTGAAAATTTACGTAATTTAAATGCATGTTTACCTATATCTATGTTTGCAATTTGTAGTGGACTATTGTATCTAACTTAAAAACTTACTCAACTTCAGAACGTAATGAATCAATCACTGAAAATATTTGCAAATAAACACAGTAATCACACGATTGCTGCACATTGTGTTTATTTATATACACTCACTGCTTTTAATGTATTTATTTATTTATTTTATTTATTTATTTTACGTCAGAAAAACAGTTAAAAACTGCGTATGACGTGCTATGGGGAAAAGTGAATTGTGTGCACATTTTCAAAATTCTGTGATCCCTACACTTACTCATATACTACTTAAATTTTGAATTTTGAAAGGAGAAAAAACAAAACTCCCATGCAATAAAATCTATGTTCAAGGATAAACAAGCAATAAATTTTGAAATTTGAAATTTTGAAAGGGAGAAAAAAAAACAAAAAAACTCCCATGTAATAAAATCTATTTTCAAAGATAAATAAGCAATAAATTTTGAATTTTGAAAGGGAGAAAAAAAACAAAAAAACTCCCATGTAAGGGTTAGTCAGTCCTCAAACTTAAGAAACTTGCTATCTTCTCGTCGCCTTCTAAAATCTCATGATGCAAATATAATCTCATGATCCTTGTAATGAATTAAAATGACGTTACGAGTAAATGAAGGCAGACAAGCGTTCATTCGGTTACTTTTAATTTATTATTAAATTTTTGTGTTTTAACTATAAAATTACTTACTAAAAGAAAATTATAACCTCTCATTTAAAGAAAAAATCAAGAAATTTGGTTCAGTAGAAAACTTCAATTTCTTTCTAAACGAAAACCGTAGTGTTTTAAATCAGTAGATTACAACTAGGGTCCATGCGAGTATTCTGCACATTATTTATGTCCAGGGAAATTTGTGGAATTCCATGATTGCATCTTTTACTTAGATTTTATATTCTATACATTTAAATTATTTCTTCATAAATGACAAGAGATCCATTTTAAAATTCAATTTCGTAAAGAAACCCTGAACAGTGTTAACTTCGTAAAGAAAGCCCTACGTTATATAGCCAGGTATTGTGGGTACCAGAACATTGTTATATAATTATATTTAATTTTCATTTGTCGATATTCTGCAAGTTTATACCTATGCTACGAAGCTACATACTGGAGCTAAACTTCTAAGAAGTCGCAAATAGGTTCCATTTTGGGTTGGTTGATTAAATTAGTGATTCCGTGCGCGTCAACAGCTACGGTAATTAGTGCCGTCAGTGTATTGCATGTTTTCATTGCGAGAGGGGACGGTAACTTTCCCCCGCTGGATGGCGGGATCCGGCGCCGACCTGCGTCAGCTTGCGGAGATTTTCCCAACCAAGTATCTCCCACCAGGATGGCTCCGCTCCAGCCGGGACAAGCTCTAAGTTCCCGATTGGTCTCCCAATAAGTATTGCAGGCGTGTCAAGGTCGCGATCACGGTAAAAAGCTTAGTAGAGCTCGCAGTCGCTGCGTCCAGAGAAATTGGCCCAAGATTTAAAAGTAAGGGTTGTACAAATAATACGGAGTGGCAGGTACGTCACTGGATATCTGGCTCATGATCTTGGCTCATAATTAGTGGATCATGGCTCATGATCTTTTACTTCTTGAATCCTTTATCTTTCTGGGGGAAAGATGAGTATGTCATTGAGTCACGTTATTAGTAATTTCAGAAAGATGGCCGCATAATAATAGGAAAAATTACTTTTTATCTAACGTTTACACATTTTTGAATTAATTATAGTCGACGAAGACAAAAATAGTCCCCTAATTAAGCAAATTACATCTCATCACTCAAAACCACCACACAATTTTTTCGTGCATCTCATCCGAAGAAAATTAATGATTCTTACCTGAAAGCATAAGTCAAGACATAACAAAGATTGCACTTAAAAAGTGAAATCATGTGTCACTGGTACCAGAAATAATATATTACAATTCAGTACTGATAAAAATGAACATATTTACATTAGACGCTTAAATTTTAAGCGAAAAACAAAGAAATTAGTGGATCTATCTTCAAAGACAAAGTTTACTTCAAAGCTATGGACAGTATTAGCTGACTATTTTAGACTGCGACCTACTTTCGACACAGCTCGTGAACTGGTCACTCGGGCACTTCTCAGACGCGGGAGTCGATGACCTTGGCATTTCAAGAAAAATCTCATTGGCCGCTATTCTCATTGGCCGCTATTCTGAAGCCATCGTAAGAGACACAACACTATACTCATAACATTCACATACTCCTTAAAGTTACATCGTCACACGGTCTACTTTTAATAACACAAGTTCGCTTACTGAAGTAGAATCATGACTCTTGGTATAAAGTGTTATCTTAATTTATTAAATAGTTTTTCAACATTTTTCGTTTAACACACAGACAGGACACGGAGACACACTCTGTTTTCGAATTACAACATGGCGCCATCGTAGGTCCTTTCACTAGGTTTACTTTATGTGTTTAATCTATGTTACTTGGAGCCACTGATGATGGGAAGAGATTCCCGAAACTTATGTATAGCTAAATTTTCTGCATAGTAAATTATGTTGCCTACTAATTGTGATTGATACCTCTGATATCCTGAAATTTTAATTATCATTATTGTTATCTGTTGCTCCATTTGTAAATGGTGTGAGACAAATATTATTAATTGAACATTTCCCATTTACATTTGCAAAAGCTAATATCATCATTTATGAAAAATAGTCTATAGGATGTGTCTTGATAAGGGATTAAAAATGACTAAGGTCATTTATGTACTTCATCTGAAATTTTAATCGTGAAGAACCACAAGATCTCTTCTGTCTCTACAAAATAATTATAATATTTTATTATATACTCCTCCTCCAGAACAACTATGTGACAACGTGTCTAAGTTCATATGGGTTACAAACTTCCTATCAACAAAAGAAGCTCCCATCTGAATAATCTTCCACTCCTAAGAATATATCAAATAACGATGTAAAATGTAAAGAGCAAGCACATAAACATACAAATAAAAAGAGTGTAAAGAATTCAATTAAAGAGCCTGCTTCTCATAATGGTTTAACTAACAAGTCAATAGAGAATTTTCTCCCAACCAAAACTTTTATTGATTCCAACAAAGACAAATTTCCTCTCAAACATTCAATTCAAGTGACTCCTTAAAACTCTTTTAGGGTACCTGACTCCATTCTGATAGTGAAAGATTATTCAACTGATTTGAATGCAATAATTAGTATGCTGAAAGAAACATTTAAACAATTGAATCAATAAAGGACAGATTTACAAAAGATAATAAAAAAATTAGAAAAAACAATTCCAACAGAGTCACTTCAGACTCAGAATTCAGTTTAGAGTACCTAACACACTGTATGTACTACTTGTTCAGATCTTAACATAGTATTTATATCATGCAGATACAACTGATAGAATATTTCACAACGAAGAATCTATTACAGTTCTGCAATGGAATCTTAATGGTTTAGATGGTTTAGATCAGATTAGAAAACTTACAATATTTATGCAAACTACGAGTACATAAACCTGATTTAATCTGTATCCAAGAAAAAAATATACAGGAAAAACACATGGGAAAGTAACTGGATATAATTTCACATTTAAAACCAGAAGCAACACTAGATATACCTGTAATAGCGTGGCTATATATTACAAAAAATCGATTCCCACTCAAACTTTAAAAATTAAAATCGACATTAAACGTTTGGCAATTAAATTAATTTAACTAACTCCATAGAATCAGAAATTTTATCCCAACCCACTACAAGAAATCGAAATGCATCACATTACACAATAAATCAGATAAGATCCCTTAATACTTCTTGGAGACTTTTAACCGTCATCACTCCTTGTCAGGATCGTACAAAATTGATAAAAGTGGCGGATTATTGCAAAAAGTATTTTTTTTTCATTTCATTTTCTTTTTATTGGTCTTGAATTTACATAGATCAGTACTATAGTACTTTTACATATGTATTTTGGTGGCTTAAAGTAACCTTACAATTAACTTAATTCTAAAAACTAACTAAAAACTTAATTAAAATTAACTAAAAACTTTTGCTAAATTAAACTTCTCATGTTTTTTAAAACCGTACGAGATTTTCATAAATAATAGATATTTTTTAGTAGATTTCTTTTAACAAAACGACATTTTCATCAAATATGTACTTTAGCACTGTTAATTTTTCGTTGTTTTTCAATCACCGCGAGTGCACTAAATATAAAACCAGAACCACTTTCTTCGCCATTCTTTGATACTCAGGAGATTTTTTTAAAAAATTGAAACAACTTTTGAGAAAATTTTTAAAATATTCAAGTCTCAGGTAAAGTACCCTCCAAAATTAAAATATCAGTTTAAATTCAAAGCGCAAAAACATCATTCACATCAATCACAAAATATATTTTTCCTTGAAAATCCTACTTAGGGTGTAGCTGTGGACAGACCGTTTCGCAGTAATCAAATTTTCGGTAGTAAGGATCTATTAAACGTGATATCTGACAGCACAACGTGTTAGACACAGTAATTTGAAAGATAAATATAATATCACTATAATAATATAAAAAATTTATGTTATTAGGACCCGACAAAAAGGGTCCTTACATCGATAACGACGTTTCTTACCGCACAATTACAATACATTTACTTTACTACGTACGCGCTATGCAAGAACATATAACAGGAGCAGCAATTAATTCTGAAGCTTTATTGACGTAAAAATTAAAATATCTGCACGTAATATAAAATGAATTGTGTTGTAAAACGGCAAGGAAAATTCTACGATTTCGACTGTGCCGATAAATTTCGGCGCATTACGTTGTGTAGTTTTATCAATATCTGGGCGGAGTAAATATATAGATATATAAACCGAGATATATAAACAAAATTCCTCTGTAGCAGTAGAGGTTTTGAGAAACAAACACTTATGTATTTGACTAAAAGTCCTTTTTCTATGATTTTTTGTTTTAATACTTGCTTTTTCGATATTGTCGTGAAGGTTAATCGTTCTTTATAAACAAATGCGACAAGTAATTAATTCTGGCATTATGCTATCACTAAATATGAAGTACTCCTAAGAAAGTATTGTTAGTAACTCTGTGGTCCACCGGTAAGAAAAAATTCTAGGATTTTTTTCATTGTGTCAGTAAATTGCTGTTTTTAAAACTTTGTCGTTTTAACATCAACAGGTCTGAGGAAATAAACAAATTCTTTTATTACAATAGAATTCTAATTTTATTAAAAAAATAATTTTATTAAAAAATCCACAGATTACTTTAAAGTAATCTAGGGATATTTTTGTATTTCGCCAAATAGTTCTTTTTCTGTGATTTTTTACTTTCTCGCTACCGCGGTAGAGAGCTGCGCGAAAAAACGACGAATTTTCGGAAGAAAATCTCTTATTGCAGTGCACTGATAACGAAAAACTAGATAAATTCAGTTGCCAATTTTTGAAAAAAAAGTCTGGTAACACATGGTGTGTTCATAATCCATGTTTTGTGGGTCCGTTAGGGTTGATCCCGAAAAATCGAATGATAGAAAAATGCATGTCTGTCGCTCCGTCCGTCAAGAACGCTAGTGGCTAAACCGTTTAGTCGATTTTTTTCTAAAATTGATATTCACCAATCGCTAATGCTACGGTCATTTGAATTTGAAATTGATATTATTAATTTTGAGGATACTTTACATGAAGCTCCTGAGGCATTTTAAAAGTAATAGCTCCAACGTTTTTTTTATTAATTATGGTTATTGGATAGTGTGCAGAACGTTTAAGAGAATGGGGCTGGTCTCATGTTCATTTAAATGTCTGATTTTAAGAAAATTTGAAAAAGTTAAAATTGCTTCGGCGTCTTCCTACAACTACAGTTGTAAAGATACAATTTTTTGTCTTCATAAAATGTGTTTATCAAAAACATCTTCGAATAAGGTCATGTTGAATTTTTTTTTGAATATGAGTATTTTTGTGTAATTTGTTGACAAAATAATCCCCGCTCTAAATTTACTGTGATTCCTAACGTAATTCCGACAGTTGTTTCTTCGCGTTATAATTGGAGAGAGATTGTGGTATAAAAGCGAGAAAGTAAGTACTGTTTAAGCTGGCGAGAAAGTACGTACTTTTCACTTTTTTGTATTATTTATTTAAGGTCGCCTTAAAAACATCTAGGTCATTGGCGACCACAGTTACAGTAATACAGTAGTTACAAATATACAAATATACATTAGTTGCACAATTTCATGGGATACACACATAGAGCCTTAATATTAATATTGTACATGGGACAATGTATAATCACTATCTAAATACTATTTATGAGATTAAATTTGGTGAGGAGTTCTATAATTTTCATGTGGCCGGAATCAGAATTGAATATTTTTTGTATGTAAGATATTTTGATAACATCGTGAGGGTTATGGACGCTTCATAAATTCTGGGAATAATATATGAAGCCGTGTGGTTATTAAAGGTATTCCATTCACAACTAATTTGCGTTAATAAATCTGTTGTCAGACAATAAGAAAAAATTCTACAATTTCTTCGATGGTGTAGGTAAATGGCATGTTTCATCAATAGTCAATCAATGCCAATTTTAAAACATTTGTAAACAATTAATTGTTATTAAGATGTTAAAATTGAATAATTAATTAATAATTAATTCATACACAATGGTTACATTTTTACTTTCGCGTATACGTAGTATAGAGAAAGTTATGTAATGCTGCGCGAAAAAACGACAGACTTCCGACGGAAAAAAATTGCCGAGTACTGGGGGCGCAAAAATCCATAAAACCTGTTGCTAAATTAAGAGAAGAAAAATCATCTAACATGTGATGTAGCCATAATCCCTGTTTCTGGGTTCTTGATGCCGAAAAATCAATTGGAAGCAAAAGCGGACCACTTGCTCTCAAGATGTTATAAAATAGCGTTGGCAATAAAATTACATATTAGCGTGAAAAATACGAATAATCAGTTCACTGGATTAAACAAAGTGTCCATCATAAACTTCCAACTAGTCATATAAAATTAGTCGTATTGTGCGTATAGTAATCCAGGCGCGTCAACTGCTTTGGTCATTAGTCCCGTTAGTGTAGTGTATGTTTTTCCCGGGAGATGGCGGTGTCTTCCCCCGCTGGATGGCGAGATCCGGCACCGACCTACCACCGGCTAGTGGGGTTTCCCCCTAACCAGGACTCTCCCACCAGCGGGGCACCGCCCCAGTCGGGACAAGCTCTAAGCTCCCGATCGATCACCCGGAATATGTGGTAGTGTAGTGCATGTTAGTGTGTGTGTGTGTGTAAGAGGAGAGGAGAGGATACGAAAGAGAAAGGAAAGATCGCGCGCGGTCCGTGGCCCCTTTGGAAGGGTACTGCTCCGGCATTCGCCTGGCGTTAATCGGAGAAACCACGGAAAACTACCGATCAGAGCAGCCGGCCACTAGAATTCTCCTCCAGACAGCGACTGAATTCGGTCTAGCTGAAAAGCTAGTGTCGAAAATCCTGCCGCCGTCAGGACCCGAGCCTGGGACCTCCCGGTCGGAGGCGCTGAAGTGACATCAGTTATGCACTGACTACCGCGAGTCATTGACTGCCCCCAGCGTAGATTTTTCCTGCGTCTTGGTTTAGATAAGCATATAATAAGTCACTGCTTCGTCATTAGTCCCGTTAGTGTAGTGCGTGTTTTTTCTCGGGAGATGGCGGTGATTTTCCCCTCGCTGGATGGCGAGATCCGGCACCGACCTACCTTCGGCTAGTGATGTTGCCCCCTAACAAGGACTCTCCCACCAGCGGGGCACCGCCCCAATCGGGACAAGCTCTAAACTCCCGACCGGTCTCCCGGAATATGTGGTAGTGTAGTGCATGTTGGTGTAAGTGAGTATGTAAGGGGAGTGGATAGGACAAGGAAGGGAAGGACAGATCGCGCGCGGTCCGAGGCCCGTTTGGTAGAGTTCTGTTCCGGCATTCGCCTGGTGTTGATCGGAGAATTGGTTTTGATAAGGAGTAACTGTTTCATCGTTTAGGACTTCTATTATTACAGCCTTTATTAACCACAAGGGATAATTTCGTATTTCATTGCTTTTCGGAAGTTTCCAGCAATTTCGCAATCGTCGCAATGCCCAAATGCATCGCAAAAACTCTGACGCTTTGTTGCGGATAGACTACTATCGCGTTCACATCTTACTTTAGTGTTAAAGATGAAAATAACTGTTACGCAATCGGGGCAACACAATGAATGTTGAACTAGTACGTCAAAAAAGAACATTGTCATCTCTATCCACACCGCAAGCACCGCAAGCATAAAAGATATATATGAGTATATATCAGTGAGATAATATATCAGTAAGTAATTAGACTAATAAATATTTATTTTAATATTTATTCCTAACTATGGTCAAGTTAAAATGAATTATCCTCCTAACCCCATGCACCACTCTTACAGTCTTTAATAACAAATTAGTGCCATATAATTTTTTCAAAATGATTATTTTTTAAAGGTCTTTTGAAAATGTGTTACTACTTAACAATAATTAGCCCTTCATTATTCTCAACATTACTTATTAGATTTTGCGCATAATACCTTATCTTCATATGTAAAAGAAATAAATCGCATCTTCTCCCAAGTAAGGTCGGTCATTGATTTTCATAGATTTTTCACACAGTATCGGTAAGTCCATTTACCGTGAGAAATGCACTGTCTCCTGTATATGTGCTTATGCGGAAATGAGTTTTTAACAGAAACGAAAGGAAATAACAATTCAGTGTCAAATGCAACTCGAGCGGGCAGCTTCCAGGTTTGTGTAGAGCATGATTTTCCAAAAACTCATTAATTGAGTCTTTTGAAAAACCATGCTCTACACAAACCTCTAACAATTATTTTTGAATTATGAAGTTATGCAATGAAGGTGTAAAAATATCGCTAGCTCACTTACATGGACGATGAGTTCACGAACGTCGAATGTTGCGCTCATTCATTGGCATGACTAGCATTTTAAGCAGTGCTTGCGAGCAAAAATAACTTTTAATGCACTGGCATATGCGGTTTCCTTGCAATGGTATATTTCTAAAAAACCTATTTACTGATTAATGACTTAATAACCTAATAATTTAAAAGAGCTAATTATCTTGTAAGCAATTTAGTTTAATGCACAAACGAGAATCCACGTATGTTAGAAACCTGTACTCGTCAAGTGTTCAATTTCATGGATCTCACAGTAGTCACCTTACTCGGTATTTGATTCTCCACAGCGAACATGTCGCGCATCCTAGCGCCGTTAGCGAGAACTCGTATATGGATAGTCCCTCAAAACGTCAAAAGATAGCAGCTTTCAAAATACGAAATCGGATGGTGCGGATCTTATTCATTTGTTACCTCCGCAGCGGTTAATGTTATGATGAGACATTTTAAAAATTGTCTGCATCAACAGAAAAAGATAATGTTCTTCAATGTTTACTTGTGGTGATATGATTGAATTACTAAAAGTCACAGAAAAATTCAAAATGGTTGTCAACTTGTAAATGTTTTTTTCCTCAAAATTGTGCAGAAAAAGAAAGATCGCAAAATAAATGTTAAGGAAATGATCGAAAACAATTTTTGATTACAGGGTTTGTGTGTGCCATACAAAATAAACATATGTAAGCTTTGGACCTACCGGGTGAGCGGTGTACAAGGACTACATAGGTATTATTTTTAGGTTATCACTTGTATATTGAAAATTGCACATTGTAACGTAAACGTCTTATTTAAAATGAAAGATATCACAATATTCTGTAATGTTATTTGTAGTATCTTTTCCATAATCCGAAGAGTTTTCAAAAAATCCACTAGCAATAATTGTAAATTTTATTCTTTTACAGCTTTTTCTTGAAGCGACTTAATTTTTTTTTTTTTTTTTGCAAGTGTTCTCCACGTAGAAGCTATATGGTGTTATATGTTCTTTAAAATGGGTTATTCTATGTACCATGTAGCTGGATCCGTGCAGAAATTCCACACTTGTATGTCTCGTCTGTAAATTATTGTTTTAAAAGGAAAAATACCTTCATTCTTGATACCAACATAGGAAGGCCATGCATTGAAGGGTGCTTTACAATACTTGTAACTTGTGCGTGAATCATTTGAATATTACTAATACTATTTGCGCAAAAAATAACTAGTCTCATTAATTGAATATATTTCCTTAATTTAATTTTGAATTATTTCTACTCGTTTCTGGCGAGGAATAGAGATATGCATGCTACAGAATGGGATTCCTAGAAAAGATAAATCTCAAAAACCCTAGTAGAGGGTTTAAAAGGATATAATTTTGAATGAAAACTGTTTAAGAATAATCAACCAATCTCATCTGTTCCTTCGCGAAACCTTGTATGTTCGTCGCACGTTCTACGCGAGTTTATCCACACGTTTTCCATACTCTTTCCCGATTCCTCCACATTGCTCGCACATTCCACCGCATGCACCTACACATGTACCCTGCGTGTTACCCACTTGGCTCCCCGGATTACACATTTCCAAGATCGCACTTCTTTTATCATCTGAGTTATTTTCTGGGGACACGACCATTGACCTTAGTTCCGCACCCCAGACTCAGGCGTTCTTTGAAGTCAAACCCCGGGCGTGGATTGTTTGATTTTTTCGTGTTTCCGGGCGCGTCAACTGCTTCGGTCATTGGTCCCGTTAGTGTAGTGCATGTTTTACTCAGGAGATGAAAGATTTTCCCTCGCTGGATGGCGAGATCCGGCACCGACCTACCGTCGGCTAATGGGGTTACCTCCTTACCAGGACTCTCCCACCAGCGGGCACCGCCCCAGCCGGGACGAGCTCTAAGCTCCGGACCGGTCTGCCGGAATATGTGGTGGTGTAGTGCTTGTTAGTGTAAGTGTGTGTGTGTGTGTGTGTTTGTAAGAGCCCAAAATTTGTTGCTGATTTATCCTTGAAAATATATTTTATTACATCGGAACGTTTGTTTTTTTAATTTCTATTTTTTTTATTACGAATACCTTGGAAAATAGAGCACTACAGTGGTATGGACATGTTCAGAGAATGTCAGAAAACAGATGGCCACACAAGATCTTAAAATGGCAACCACCTCGAAGGCGAAAAAGAGGAAGACCAGTTTTAGAATGGGAAAATACATCCAGGTAGCTATAAAGGATAGAGGCCTCAAACCACGAGATTGGGAGGATCGAGAGTTGTGAAGGGTGAAAACGGCAAGCTCCTAGGGGGAAAATGCCGAAGAAGAAGAACAATTTTTTAAAAAAAATTAATTCACAATTCAAGTAGTGTATGACTTTGTGTAGGGATCAGAGAATTTTGAAAAAGAGCACAGAATTCACTTCTTTCCATTGCACGTCATACACAGTTTTTACTGTTTTTTCATGTAATATAAACAAATAAATTAATTAATTAAATAAATAAAGCAGTCACGACCTTTGAGCCTTAGAGACCTTCTTTATCCAAGTCGTCCATAAATACTTTATTCCCGCGTATTTCGTATTTCTCACTAATGAATCCTTTTTTTATCGTGTAAACATTACGCCAAGCCGCACCGGGCGACACTAGCTTCTCCTAACATTGCATGCTGTAGTTTTGAGTGCATTTCCAAAGGGGAGTTTTCGACCCTCATCATGACGCTCTTTGACTAAGTCTGGTTTGCTTCGGTCCGAACAGACCCCACTTCGTCGCTAAACGCTCCTTGATTCGGTGTGGTAACGATGTAAACATAGCATTACACAATCTTCAGACATAGGATGTTTCAGATTTAATTTGTTGTGAGTGTGATGTACTACGATGTACGAAGTTTGATGCAAGTACATATGAATGTGTTCCCCATTAACGGTAAGTTATTTAAAATTTCATATCACGTACTCGTAAAAGTGGAAATTCATAATTCACTTTTTAACTTTGCAATTCATCACTTACGAATAATTTGCTATTATACGTTACGTAATTAATAGTATTGACTTGAATGATGACTGAGAAATATGTTATCACAACGTAAAATTAAATATTTTAGAAAGAATTTATAAGCTCAATAAAATAACATAATCTGAACACAGTAATTTAATAAAATTCTTTAATAATATTTAATTGTCCGTTCTGGACGTATTGATGAATGATTTGGACTTTCATAACTTAATTACGAAACAAAATCCGATTGCAGTCAGATATAGTATTCCCTCGGTTGTTGCAATAATTCTTAGTAAATTCTTTATGGACGATACACGTAGAATCATGAATTCATCATACAGTACAATATTTCGAGAAATTAGGGTTCTGGAATCTACAGAAACAGAGAAATATTTAACTTTAACTCTCCCCACTTCCATTACTAGAGTAGTTGCTGAACTCAGGATGTCCAGTGACAAAGAGATCAACATCAACAGTGGAAATATGTGACACAAAATACACTCAAATTCAATCTGCTCGATATGTAATATGAATCATGAAGAAAATTTTAATCATATTTTTTGTGAGTGCCCAATCTATAAAGAGCTTAGGGAATCATATCACAAAGATTCATTATCATTTTCCAGTGTTTTGGTTAATGTAAACTCGGAAAGATCTAAAACTCTGTATTGCTTTATTTAATCAATTCTGAAATTAAGGACATTCATAAAGAATAGTCAAGCTAAATTCTACACGCACTAATGAATGACTTTATTGTATCTGTAATGCGCCAAGCCTCACTTGATCCAGCTTATTTTGATAGGTTTGAATCTGTTGTATCAATTATTTTGAATTTTATGTCATAACATTATTTTGTAATGGTGCTACTGTATTATTTTTTTTATGTTGTATATTATGCTATCAGTTCTATCAGAAGTTATTTCTAAGCTATTTGTGCTGTGAATTACTCAATTTGTAATAGGCTAATCCTGTAACAAATTAAATAAAATTGAATGAATAATTTCTAATAGAACAACATATACAACTTTTTTAACACAAGATAGAAAAGTTGAGAGACCTGATCTAAAGAAAATTGTTAAAATAATTAAAATTAAATGATTACGGAACATGAATGTTATAATGCCCCTATATGATTAAATTATACAGGCAATTAACTATTATCAAATGAAAATTACTTTGATCTCAATTGATGATCCAATGTCCCATATCACACAATGTATTGTATTCTAATTTCCATTATTCATACAAAACTCATTCACAAAATGACCTTTAGATAAGATTCACTTCAATCGCGAGCCTGGGCGATACTTTTTCTTTAATTTAAGGCATCATTATTACACAATTTTACAACAAAAGGCACTGTAGCGTCCTTTAGCTTCAGCTGTGAAACCTGTAGGAATAGTATTCCATGTGGAGGTACGCCATTATCAAGGAAACTTACAGAAATACTGTGTCCTTATGATTCTGATACTACAAACACGAGAAAAAATCTAAGTGATGTACATAATTGGAGATCACATAAACGTTAATGGTACAATTTTTAACACGTTCTGTAAATCGTCCAATGGAATTGTCCCTTAAGAGGAAGGGGGCTCTCTTTCATTGAGACAAATCGGAAGAATATACCGTGTGGTGTACCTGAAATACAGTGTATACTTTAACCACTTCTGGGACATTTAAATCTCAAATATTAAAACAATAACGGGATAATAAACAATTTATATTGTTTACACAGAATTCAACATAAATTATAGGATGCATTTATCTCTAGTTTAATTGTATTTTTCCCACACAATCATCCACGCGCCTGAATTAGATAATTAAGATTCTATAATGGAAGCATATAGAATCTATAATTCGATGTGTAAACATTGATGTGAAACATACATTCTGTAATTATGAAATGAATTCTAAACGATGTGAAACATAATTCTATAATGGATATAAAGATTCTATAATTCTTTAATGTAAACATTTTAGTTTCACATTATAAATCTGTTTTTTTAAATCATCCGAAAATGCTTCTCATAGATATTTCAAGAACGTTCAACGTGGAGATGGTCTTCTAAACGGGGTACAGCTCTCCCAGGGGAACTGTTCGTAGAAGCCGTTCTGGAGCTCCTTAAAGAACTGAGAAAATGCTTCTTCTGCGAGATGTTTATAAGTGTCGAAGGCGTCTCTCCAGTTCTCATTCAGAAACTTATTTGTAGTCTCTCCTGTAACAAAAATTGCAAGTTAGAATAGATTTCTCTTTTGAGCTCGAATGCATGAACTGGTGGCGTTAAAACAACACGCACTTTCTCGCTATGACTTACGGAAATAGTTTCAAGGGATAGATTTCAATAGATTTTTTTATTCAAAGCTTTAAATGAAAATGTATTTATGGTATTGAACTTATTCCATAAGGTGTGTAGTGAATTCACGAACATATGGGACGAATTATTTAGCCATGCAATATTCTTCGTAAGCATTTGCCAAAAAAAAATAATTAAAATTTAATAAATAATCGATGCTAATAGCGTTGGAAGACAAAGCAAATAATAGAAAATTATATAATAGTAATTATTAATGTATGTAATATTTACAAATGTATAAAATATTATTATATTACCCCGAACGAAAGGCAGCCGACATTATCACCTTTTTTATCAGTGCAGAGTTACTACCAACAATCACCGTTCATCTATTCGTCTTCACATTAAACACAATTAAAGGACGCAGTTTTATATGAAATATCATATATAATATAAAAATATAATAAATAAAAATAAAATTAAATATTAAATTATATACAAATTCTCAGTTACGTAGCATCCAATTGCGTAAATTGGGAGCGGGCGACTGAAGGGTAGCAATTTTTATTTCATATTTATTTCAAATGTCTTAAATAATTTCTAAAAGATTAATTTGTAAACGTATAACGAATGTTCCTATGTAAGAAACGAACAAAGAAATATGAAATAATATACACATTCTAACTGACGCAGCATTTAACTACCTCAAAATTATTCTAAATTTACTATCATGAAGTTTTAAGAATTTCAGAGCGTGCCACTGAGATTGACGCCCAATTACTCAACAAATATTCATTTCTTCGAAAACTTCAACGTGATCTTATTTAAAGACCTGTTTTTGATGAACCAATTTCATTAACAAAATAGTGTATCTACAGAATTGTAGGTGTAGGAAGACTATTGAACAACAAAATTTAATCAAAATCTATGGCGCCATTTTTTTGAAATTTTTGAAAATGTCCGAGGGACTTCATGTAAAGTACCCACAAAATTATAATATCGGTTTCAAATTTAAGGCACTGCGACAACATCAGAATCCATTGAGGATTTTGGAGAAAATCAGCTGGACGGTTTACTTTCTAGCGTTGTTCTCAGACGGACGGACGGGGACAGACAGACAGACGGGCGGACGGGCGGGCGAACGGACGGACAGACGGACAGGCGGGCGGACGTAGACGGACGGAGACGGACGGAGACGGACGGAGACGGACGGAGACGGACGGAGACGGACGGAGACGGACTGAGACGGACTGAGACGGACTGAGACGGACTGAGACGGACTGAGACGGACTGAGACGGACTGAGACGGACTGAGACGGACTGAGACGGACGAGACGGACGAGACGGACGGAGGGACTACGCCACGTATTAGAGATTTTTTTTCTAGATATAGCAACTGTATCTACTTTTCTGTAACCTTTTCTTTGGGGTTACAGTTGCCTCGCTGCGTGCACTCTTAATTCCTCTCTTCAACCCCCTGGATTGTTTAGCGTTGACAACGCATCATTTAGTCTCATTCCGGTCGTTCACGTCCCATACATTTATTGGTAGTTCACTATGTTACTAGGTTACCGTTTGGCTTGGTAATTGTCCGCTCGCCACAAACCTGTTGGATATTGTCCACGAAATAATATTCGTCACTCCATGGACCTTCGATTTGCTAATATAGTCCTGATATTGTTTCGCAGCTGCCGCGCAGCACCTCATTAGCTTTGATTTTTACCACCAGGTTTCGCCAAATAAGTCTGTGGCACTGCCTCTCGTTTCCACATAAGTTGTTGCTTTTCCTTCACTCCACACCTGCCGTATCATTTCGTGACTGTCCTCCTGATGTTTTCCTCGCTCCAGTTACCATTTTCCATCCATGATTTCCGATTTGCCTCCTGCCGTCTCTCGCTCGCCTTTTCCACCGCCAAACGTGGCGTGCCTTCTTTACTGCCCGCCTGATTCACTCTCCGCACTGACGTCTTTCCCCTTCTTCTTGACCCGTTCGGACATGGCCGGACCACGGTCATGGCGACCGCGCAATTCAAACGTGTAAGTGACCAGAAACGCAATGATTTATATATATATATATATATATATATATATATATATACTGATGAACCCTTATTTTCGGTCCGATTCAACAGTAATTTTAAGATAAGATGGGGGTAATCTTTTTCGTAAATGGTCTCTGGGTATGCGTGCATATACACTGGAAATACAAATTATAATACAAAGAACATAAAATAATATGTTACAAACTCTTCATTACAATATGCGTCTCTTTTCACTTTTCAAACCTTAAAAGCTAATGAATCACTGCTACTCTTATTACCATTTCCTAAAAAAGACTACCGTCCGTAGCCTAGAAAGCTATCGGTCATAGGTACCGCGTAATTTAACTGAGTTGGCCGCTGCACCTCTGTTTAGAAATGCGATGCGATTGAAATAAATAAATAAATAAATATATATATATATATATATATATATATATATAAATATTTTGAATTCTCGTTTGATTCAGGAACGAACTAGTAAATCATCAAGTTTGGTATGCACCACGGCCGTTCGTTACTAGATGTTTTTGTCCCTCAGGCGACTTCCAAACACTCTACTTAACGCCCTAGATACATAAGTAACTATTATTACACTTACCTAGTGTTTTGTCACCGTTGAAAAGGTTTGTAAAATAGGATTTGGCGTTTTCCACATCTATTGCCCACTTCATGGATTCTACGCTGTTGTATATTTTCCCTTTTCGCGTAACATTCCTGAGTTGAATATCGCCGATTGTAGTGACGCCATCTGTAAATTCAAAAAAGATGCAGCAAGTTTTAATATTGAAAGAATATGGGTCAATGAATGTAAAGTATCATAACATTAAATCATACTACTTTAGGAACAGAATACTTTACTGAAGCCTCAAAAACATTTTCAAACATTTTTTAAAAAATATGTCCCCAAATCTATATATTTAAAAAAATTAGGTATTCTGCCATGGCTTCGTTTAGAGCTTCTACAGAACCGATAGTAGTATTTTTTCCGTCAATTGAAAGAATGTGATCCCTAGATGTGTTATCAGATATTGTTTGTGTTTGTTTGTGCTTAAGAGAATGGTGTAAATCTCTTATTTCTTGAAATCTCTGATATTTTGAAAATTACAAAAGTGCAATTTTCGCGCGTCTTCCTACAACTACAATATTCAAAATAGAGAGTTTTTCCTTGCTATTTCCTGTTCTTTAAAGACAGGCTTGAAATACGATCTTGTTCAATTGTCCAAAAATACGAGTACGTTTCATTAATTTTTCTCCAGAAATAGGATATTTTAATTTTTTAAACAATTTTTTCCTCAAAAACCCCTCCAATTTTTTTCTTTCAATTTTCTCCTCACATGTATAAGGGGTCGATAAAAATATATTGATAGCTCCATTTTCGGTGAACTCTCCGCTTTTCAAAAATTGCAAAAATTAACATTTCTAAATTACAAAATTAAAAATAGAGTTTCCCCATTATACAAAATCTGTTGTAAAAATTCAGCTCTTTAAAAACGTCCTGTACAATTTTTCGAAAAAAGAGTAGATTTCGAATAATTCGTGCTTAAAAATTATGCATTTTTTTAAAAAAATATTTTTCAACAATCTCTCAAATTAATTCATTAAATTGTTTCCTCATATGTAACAAAGGTCGAAGAAATTTAATGTTACTTTCATTTTCGGCGAATTCTACGAATTTTCAAAAATTGGAAATATTGCAAAAATCATTTCAAAATTACAAGCCTGAATTCGAAACTTCATGTGTTTCGCTAGTGTAGAGGTAAGGCTCATGACCAGTAAACACGGAGTATCTGAGTTCAAGTCTCGGTGCGGGAAAAAATTGCTTGTTGAAAACAATTTTGTAGATTTGTGTAGGGTAATATAGGGGAGCAGTTAAGAAATAATGCAGTGAGAAAGTATGCGCTGTGGTAGCAGCACTAGATTCTTCAATTTTTTTCAACGGACTTAAAAGTATTACACAAGCTTCATTTTCTTTGAACTTTCCGAATTTTTGAAAATTCCAAAAGCGTAACATTTGGAAACTTACAAAATTGATGACAGAGATTTTAGCTTTCAACAATATTCATTGTAAAACTGCTCACAGGAAAAGATCATGTACAAATTTTTTAAACAAGTGGTACTAAAACAGCACGATCTTTATTGCCCGTATTTTCATATAAAATAACGCGAAAAGTACTCTTGTTTTCAACTCAAATTGTAGTACTCAAACTGTACTACAAAGTGCTACAAATAGTACTCAAATTCTGCATGATCTTATTTCAATATCTATCATTAAGTAACAGATTTCATTAAGGGAAAGAATCTTAAGATTTAATATTTTTGTTGTAGGAAGACTCCGAAAAAATTTTAACTTTTTCAGTTTTCGAAAAATCAGGATTTTCAGCGAATATGAGACCTGTGTCATTAAACTTACTTCACACTATCCAATAAAAAATGTAATAAAAAACGATGGAGCTAATTTTCTTTTCAAAATTTAGAAAATGTTCCAGGGGCTACATGTAAAATACTCCCCAAAATAAATACATCTGTTTTAAATTCAAAGGGCCGCAACATCTGCCAGAGCAATTTGGAAATATCGATTTTGGAGAATCAGCTGAACGGTTGACTAGTTGACGGACGGACATACGGACAGACGTTTTGACGTCATTCGAGTTTTCGGTATCCAGGTCCCACAAATCATGGATTCTGAATACACCATGTGTTAGGTTTTTTCCTAAATTTATCAAGCAACTGAATTTATCCACTTTTTTGATACCAGAGCACGAAAATTCTGCCGAAAATTCGCCATTTTGTCGCGCATTACGGAACTTTATTTCTACTCCGCAGCTACTCCACGTGCGAAGTTTCTGCCCCATTCTGCCAGATGACATTAAACGATTAAATTCGATAGAAAAGTTTAAATCCCAAGTGAACTCGTTTCTGCTGCATAACTGTTTCTATACAATTAGAGCATCACAAGAAAAGTAACATTAATTTTAACAATGATACATAATGCATTATTTACCATTTGAACTGTATAAATGTGTATAAACAACCTGTAACAAGTATTGTATTGCAGCCTCGGGGACAACCCCCATCTCGATCAGGTTTTTTGTCCAGTTTCCCTGATCCATTGAGCAAATGCTGAGATGGCCCCTTGTTTTGCTTCTGGACATAAATGTAACTTCATTTTCTGCGCACGTCTTCTAGAATTCAGTGGGAAATACAATTATTCAAATTATCGTTTCCATGTTGTCGCGGCAGGAAGTATTATTCTGAAGGACAACAATGATAAGAGCCAAAATTTATTGGTATTTTTATCCTTGAAAATAGATTTTATTACATGGGAACTTTTCCTTTTTCTTTTTCCTAAATTTAAGTAGTGTATGACTTAGTGTAGGGATCACAGAATTTTGAAAAAGTGCACACAATTCCCTTTTCCCCATAGCACGTCATACGCAGTTTTTAACTGTTTTTTGACGTAAAATAAATAAAAAATAAATTATTTGTCCTAACCTACCCCTCACATACACACACTTACATTACATGCTGTACGCTACCACACATGCTGAGAGATAGGTCGTGCCTTAGAGCTTGTCACGACTGGACGGGGCCCAGCAGGTGAGAGATACCTGGTTGCGTCACGACACAACATGAAATTCTCAGAATAACTTCTCGTTGACGGGCAGTGTTTCTTGATAAGATTTTTTTGTGAAAGAAGTTTCTAGATAGTCTTCCACGTAGACATCATGGACATAAAATGGTATATTTAAATTTTGTATTTGTAGTGCTAATATAATTTTAGTTAGTTTCGCATTTTTTGTCTTCTTTCTGGTAATTATTTAGAAGTAGAATCTAGTATCTAGAAGAATCTAGAAGTAGAAATAATATCTAGTATATGAAGTTACTTTTTTAAGTTATTAATTAGTTGCAGTTAAGAAATTCGAAGAAATTAATAAGAAAACGTTCGTCATGCGTATAATATGCCAAACGAATTGCTATTGATGTTTACAACGCCGCGCTGCCAAGAAGCCCTGAAGAAGCCAAGAAACCCCGCGATTCCAAGACTTTTAGCGACCACTTTAGCAGACACAAGCCACCCAACATCACCGTCGCAGTGTTATTAATATCGTGTTATTAATTTCTTGTTTTAAACACGCATTTAATTGTAGAATTTGTTGGGATTATTAGCTTCAAAAAATTAGTTTTTGCATTTAATGTGCTACAATTTGTAATGAGTTTTACAAGTGATGTTGGAGAAGTGTTAATATTGGCAGCAATTGCTGTATTATAACATAACGCAGGCCTGACCGTTGCCATGTGCGAGAAAGTACGTGCTGCTGTAGCACTCCTAGATGACATTACGTATCTACTACGTTACTACGTCGAATTTAGCCGCTCTGTCAGGGAAAGGATACTAGTGACTGGCTGTTTGATCAATGCTTTTCGTGATTTCTCAGAGCAATATTAGACGATTCGTGGAGCAGGACCTGCTAGGACCGCGCGCAACATTTCCTTCTCCCTTCTCTCCCCTTACACCCCTAAGCTTACATTTGCATGCACTGGACTACGCTACAATTCACAGGGTTGTCAGTTGAACCGAATTCCGCTTTTTGGGCTTACAAACGGCTCTATCTCGCGCGGGATAAAAATTGACTTCACGGAATACCGTCTAATTGTGGAAAGTGAGTAATTTCAGTTTTTAAATCTCTACTATAGGGTGTATTCTAAAAGTCAAAGCGTCTTTGTCGTCCACAATATGGATACATAATATATCACAATGGCAGTACTTGCAGGAAGTTTTAAAAATGGCATTGAAACTTAGTCACTTGTTGGAAGTGCGGTGTCACTGCCTTCGTGTAGTCAAAGTCTGTTTGTCTGTCTGTATGTCTGTTTGTCTGTATGTCTGTTTGTCTGCTGTTGTCTGTTTGTCTGTCTGTATGTCTGTTTGTCTGTCTGTATGTCTGTTTGTCTGCCTGTATGTCTGTTTGTCTCTCTGTATGTCTATTTGTCTGTCTGTTTTCTGTCTGTTTCTGTTTTTCTGTCTGTTTCTGTTTTCTGTCTGTTTGTCTGTCTGTTTGTCTGTCTGTTTGTCTGTCTGTTCTGTCTGTCTGTCTGTCTGTTGTCTGTCTGTCTTTCTGTCTGTCTTCTGTTTGTCTGTTTTTTGTCTGTCTGTTTGTCTGTCTGTTTGTCTGTCTGTCTGTCTGTCTGTCTGTCTGTCTGTCTGTTTGTCTGTCTGTTTGTCTGTCTGTCTGAATAGCGCAGATGTAATTTTTATTAATATTCCTTTTTTTCAAAAAAAGAAAAATTAATTTTCCGGTGTCTTTCTACAATTAGTGTGTTGAAAATTAAATTATTCACTTAATGAAATTTCTTCAAAAATATAAAAAATAAGGACATTTATAATTTTCGAAAATGTGAATAGTTATGCGTAATTTTGCGTTAAAGATAGGCATTTTAAAATTATTATCTCAAAAATGGTTTTATTTTTTTTTCCCTTAAGGAAAAATAAGTCAGAAAAATGTGAGAAAGTGTATGCTCTATTTACAAAATGGTGAACTGTAATGACGAGGCTTACAGAAGTCCATGGATGCGTCGCCGTTGCCTTGAATCGGCAGCGCCAAGAGACGTCCTTCCATCTCGTACTGTCCCTCGAAGTGCTGGTGAGGAGTGAACATATCCAGGACCCACCGGCCCCCCGCTAAGTCAGCCCTGCAGACATTTAATAACCGCATCAGTAAACATATCCAGAAGCCACTAGCCTCGCGGCAAGTCGGCCCTGCAAACATTCAATATCCGCACTAGAAAACATATCCAGGAGCCACCAGTAGAGTGGCAAGTCGGTCCTGCAGACATTCAACATCCGACATAAATATCCAGAAGCGTCGGAAAGTCGGCCCTGCAGACATTCATTATTAGGCAGCAAGCATAGCGAGATACAATGTGCAAATGATGTAAGATGTGTGATTGTGAGCGTGGCGTTCTATCTAGTAACAGCTGGTTTTACAATTTGTAAGGAATGAGGCCAACTCAAGTGAGATTTTCACAGTGAGTTTGAACCTAACAGTGAGACTAGACGCAATACCCTTGCAATAATCCCTCCTAGGTTCAAAACTTCTCAAAAAGAGTTTTCAAGACTAAATTTCTAAATTCGGGATTTGAAATGTATGTTAAGTTTCTTACTTTATCACAAGTTCTTTGTGTGGCCCCGGTGATCTTCGTAAAATTATTTATCATATTATTATTTTCTCAATCTCCTTTTCCCCTTCAAGACAGTCCTTTATATTAATAAAATCAAATATGCTAGAATACTATTTTTGCAAACTCCTATGAAGAGGAATCAGTAAACATTAAAAACCATCTATTCATATCCTGTTTATTCAGAATGTCCGGGGAGGAAACGTCGAAACTTCCAAAATAAGCTCTTAAGACAATTTTAAGCATTTTTTGTCTCATAAAGTACTTAGATATTCCGAATGGCTGAGCCGCAAAAAGCACTCAAAAGTTGGTTTGAAAAAATACATTCTGTGCAAAAATTTGCATTGCAGAAAGATATAAACACTACAGAAATATGTAAATTGTTTATTGTTTACAAAAGTAAAGAATATATTTGTTTATAATGAAAAATTTACACAGAAATAAAAAAGCACCCAATTTATACAATTCGACTGCTTTTTATTTCTCGGTTAAATTTTCTAAGTATATCTCTAATGCTCGACGCTTGAAAACTACGCCCTTTGATGTGAATTCATCTCAAAGAATAGTTATAATTCAATATTTTTTCTTGATTATCAATATATGTTTACAAATAAAAGGTGTCCAAAGTTTTTTATGACAATCATTTATTCAGAAATTTCACAATGTTTCGTAACTCGTTTTGTTACATCTTCAGGTGCTTAACTAATGGCACACAGAAACTGTTATTCTACATATCAATTAGTGTCAATTAGTTCAATCAATTCATTTCATTCATTTCCTTGAATGTTCTGCTGATGTGGTAATTCAATGGGATAGCGTTTCCTCACTAAGGTGTGTCCATTTGGTATTGATTTTGTTTTGTTCTTTGGTTGTTTTGTATAAAAATTTTAAGTTTAAAAGGATCTCTTTTGTAGTAGATATGTTTGATTTTGAGATAATTTTACTCCATAGACTTATACTTTTGAGACAATTGTAGTGTTTGTGAACTATTCTAGTAATTACACTAATTGATATGTAGAATAACAGTTTCTGTGTCCCATTAGTTTAGCACCTGAAGATGTAACACAACGAGTTACGAAACGTTGTGAAATTACTGAATAAATGATTGTCATAAAAAACTTTGGATACTTTTATTTGTAAATAGTTATAATTCTTTCTATTCGTTATTAGGCGTTAAATTTGAATTAGTTTGTCCGCCTATGTGTAAACCACGGATACGACATCGATATCGATGTTTACAAACATTGATGTTATTATAAAATCATCGATGTATTTAACATTGATGCTTTGTGTTTGAGGTATTTACGTGGTGGGTATTTTAATTAAAAAAGTTCATTGTAACAGAATTCTATAATAATTTTCAGATTTCCATAAATTGCATATTCTGTAGACCAATGTGTCCCTGGGTGAAAAATAAATAAAGTCTAGGTTTTGTCAATAAAAATTCCAAAATTGTTTTGAATTATCGAATTAGATAATCCAAGTTTTTTTATTGTCCTAATGATTTCTTGACTTTTCTTTGTCACTCGTACTTCGATTAAAAGCTAATAAATGCCACTTTCAAATACCCCCGAGTGGACTGCAATAGTTTACTCATTCAGTTGTAAGAACATCCATTTTTAATAACGTTGATTGTTTTTGGATCGATATTTAATTAAAGTCTGTGTTTTTATTTTGAGCGTCAATATTTAGAAATATCGACCTTTTGTGGACGATGTCGTATTTCCTAACTGTCGCTGAACCTAGGATTACAATTTTCAGGGGGAGGGGACGTCTGTAGGCACTAAAAGATGTAGGTGTAAAATAGGATTACATATATACACTAAAAACAGAATATACTTATTTTTCTAAAACAATATTTGAGGCGCGTAAAGCTAAGTGTTCAATAACGATGCCTACTTCTAGTCAAAACAAATAACTCTGAATTATTAATTTTCAAATTATCTCCAACCTCTTAGCCACTCAGACATAATGATTAATTGCCAATTTCAATAACTATTGATTTTCTTTATAAATCTACATTTCTTCTGATGATGCACAACCGTATGTGTTTGTCACTAACCTGAGCAATGTTCAAGACTTCCAAGTGATACTCCATGAAGAATGCACGTTTATTAGAAATAGGACGAAATAAGTTCAGTGATAGATAATAATTACGTAGGAAAATGAGGACAGCAAAAACACACATTAACATGTAGCAACGTGTTTGTGATGCCTTACTAATTTTAATGGCAAACATTTCCTTTACTTAGCGTAATTTAACATTGGTATTACACTAATAATATATTTACCCGAATTTTTAAAAATATCAGCTTTGGGGGATTGCTTAACTGGAGTTGATTTTTTCTTGAAAGAAGGGATAAACATAATCAAACGTAACATCACAGTTAGCAGAAAATGTCTCCGGATTTAGAGTTGCAAGGATTGATGATGATGCTGCGAACAGCAAGGGCTTTGGGCATGGCCCCATTCATATTTCAACCCCGACTACGTCTCAAAAGTAGTCGCCTAGCGCCTGTTATCTCGACAATCGCCATCTGCATCCACCCTGTATTATTTGTTCTCATGTTTTTCGTGAACACTAAAAACACACTCCATTTAGGTAATGACATCCTCTCTTTCACGTTGCCTCTTGCTTCGCAGTTATTAGGGATTATTATTCCGTTGTGGGCAATTCCTCATTCGGCGCTCAAATCGACTCGTAAGAAATGGCAGGAACTGCTACGACTTCTGGTGTTTGTAGGGAATTCGCTGGATAGTGGTGCGAGCACAACTTCCACTAAGAGACGTTCTGTTGTGTTTGCAGTGCAGTTCGGTTTAATTTGTTTTTGCATTGGTGAATTTATAGTTCTGGTACTGTTGAAACCAGAATTTATGGTGCATGCTTTTCATGGAACCTTATTGTATTACATAATGTGTTTCTGGATCCATTTCTTTTTCGTCCTTGCTGGCCTAGTAAGGCATTACTTTACAACAATAAACAAAGACATCTTGGAACTTTCGAGAATTGTGCAGCAAAATGATAACGTACTTGTCACCGAAACTCCGAAGAAAAATAGTTCTAAAGTAAACACACGTAGAACTGAATTCAATAATCGTATTTACGCACAGTGTCGTAATCTAAACCTCATCACTCATCAATTCAACATACCAACAAAAATCGCCGACTTAAGAAAAACACATTTAAAACTGCAGGAGATTTGTGCTGTGATCGAAGATCTCTTCAAGCCGATTTTGTTTTTATCATACGCGTATCTGGTGGTGTTTATAACGTCGCGTCTGTACACCATTGTGCTGTCCACGCGACATGCCATGGAACCAGTGCAGTCGATGGTGGTGGCGACGGCGGCTGTGACGAAGGTGGCAGTGGGGGCGGCCGGTGCGTGGGCCGCCGGTTCGACCTCCGACGCGGCCGGGGCGGCTGGCTGGGCCCACGGCGCGGGCTATGTTCTGCTGCTGGCCACGAGAGGGCGGCCCGCGCCCGAACACGAGGCCGCGCTGTTCCTCCAGCAGCTGCATGCGCAGCCGGTGAGGTTCAGCGCCGGCGGGCTGTTCCCGCTGGACCTGCGCTTCTTCGTGGGGCTGTTCGGCACCATTCTGGGCTACTTGGTCATCATGGTGCAGTTCTCTCCGGAAGACGTAGGGCAGATCTGCTCGCGAGCGGCGGCCGTTAATTGCTCCTTAACGCACGGCCACAGAGTCACCGGGACTCATGGCGCAAATGATGTCAGCTAGTGCCTCTGATCGGGAGGTCCTAAGGTTCGAGTCCCGACGAAGGCAAGATTTTCGTCACTAGCTTGTCACTAGGTTGAATTCAGTCGCTGATTGGAGGAGAATTCTAGCGGCCGGCTGCTCTGATCGGTAGTTTTCCGTGGTTTCTCCGATCAACACCAGGCGAATGCCGGAGCAGTACCATAACGAACGGGCCATAGACTACGCGCGATCTTTCTTTCCTCTTCCTTGCCCTACCCTTGCACACATACACTTACACTAACATGCACTACACTGCCACACTTGCCGTGAGACTGTTCGGCAGCTCAGAGCTTGCCCCGGCCTGGGCGGTGCCCTGTGAGAGAGATACCTGTTTGGGGAAAATCCGTTAGACGACGGTAGGTCGGCGCCGCATCTCGCCATACAGCGGGGGAACATCACCGCCACCTCCCAATGAAAAACATACACTACACTTACGGGAGCAATGACTTCTTTAGTTGAGGTGCCTGGAATCGCTAACAATCAACCAGTGAGTACAATGTATGGGAAAGACCAATGTGCGGAATGGACATTGAGCAGTGCGGAATGGATCTATGAGCTCTCACGGATCATTAAGGTTTCAGCCATTGGCAGATAAGTTACCTGACGGCCATGACAAGCTATGCTTTTGAAGCTGCCTTTCAGTGACCGGGCGTTGTAGGTACCACGGGTGTTATTTTGTGAATTTATTTATATTTTGGATGAAGTTACAAAATCCAGTTTATATTTAACTTTACATTGTATTTGCTCGCTCACAATCTAACTTTATCTTACTACTAACACTAACCGACATCTGACAAGGGGACTCACAGAACAACTCAATTGATTTATGCAATTTACTGAAAATGTTCAAGAATGCATTGACGGATATCTATTTTAAATTCGAGTTTGACGTTTTGTATATTTACAGTTTGAGATTTCTGCTTTGGTTGATCAATTGCAGGTTCGAGTAACAGTTATTGGCGAGGTAGGCAATATGGTAAGTGATTGATGTGATATTTAATTCGATGTGTATACTTGGGTTTTTCAACCGTGGCCGATCACATTAGGTTATTTTTACACCTCCTGTCTTATAATGTCTTATAATGAATCTTTCTAACAGTGGTAAGCACATGTCTAAGGCCATGAGCCCCATTGAGAAGGGCGTTCGCGAATTAATGAAAAAGATTCATTTTATAAGGCAAGAGGTGTAAAAGTGACCTAATGTCATCGGCCATGGTAGAAAAATCCAAGTATAGTTGATTGTTGGAGATTAACCAGGGAGTTTCGGTATTGTATCTTAAGAAATTTTGTTGGATGACTTGCAATACCGCGAGTGTGACCAGTGCGATATTATCATAGATTAAACTACTACCAAGCTTATCCTTGGCCAATTGGTCCTTGCGATGCAGTTTTCTCTACGATATGGGCAGAAGATGTGTTTGTGATTGGTGGCAGTTAATTGCTCGGCGACACAATACCATCAGCGAGTTTGATGTCATTGTGTATCGAACGGCAAGCCTTCTCTGAGCTATCGCGGATCAGTTATGTTTCAGCAGTCCGCAGAAACGTCGCTGATAAGTTGGCTGCTCGTGGAACACGCACACAAGTTATCTCATCCCGGGCAACTATTTTTTGAGAATTGGAAACACTTTTGTTAGTTCAACAAGTTTTATAATATTAAGTAATCGTTACTAATATTACGATAATATATATGATGTAAATTCTGTGATGGCAGGAGATATATTGTGGTAATCGGTAATGTGAGTTAGCAAATAATCGACCATAAAAATCACAGTTATAATATTCATTAGAACAAATCCAACTTTTGGGAAACAAAATTAACTTTCGGGAACACACAAGTGTTCCCCGAATGTTAACTTTGTGTATGTTGTAATAAATATTATAACTGTGATTGTTGGGGTTGATCATTTTCTAACTTACTTTATATGATGTTTTGAAACATTAGGTAAAATATGAAATTTGATCCACGTTGCTTGGGTAAGTTATTTCTGTACATTCTAACTTTAATGTCCCATGTGTCTTACTAGTTTAAAAAATATAGTATTTGCTTTTAAATAAAAATTGTTTCTAAATGTGTATTGTATTGTAATATATCGTTGTATTTTTGTTTCGTTTAGTTTATACTTTTGAAGCAGTGACGGCCAAATAATTTCTGAAACATGCCTTTAAAACTGATGTATAATTTAATATCTACTTTGTGGAAAGTTATTCCTTTCTCCATACTTTCAAAATTACAGTGAAATCGTTTGCCATCGATATTTTTTTTGAAAATTGTTAAAAAATTAACGAGTTTCAGATAATTACGCCATTGTAAGAAACCAAGTGATAGGAGATGTAATAAAAGAATAAATGGGAAATTTTCACATTGTGCTTTTGCTTGAAAAAATGTCATGTCTATTTGTTTATTCGGTTTCAATCCTTTACGTATGATCGTAGAAATGTAGTGAAATGATCCCTTATTTACAGTTACTGAATTATAAAACATTGTGTATCTGACAACAACCAGAATCTTCTGTTGATCAGAATTTCAGTCACGGGTACATGATAAGATCTGGAACTTTGGTTGTTGCATCGCTTGACCAGTCAGGTCTGTCTTGGATGCGAGTCGTGGGTTGGAGGGTTGCATTGCAATTTTATATAGCATGTTATAATGATTTACATATCATAATTATTAAAATTATTAATAGGCGATTATATGTACTCGCAAATCATTATTTTTAATTACCGTATCAGCAATTCAAAGGGATTAATTAATGATTTTTTCAGGTATTATTCATAATAGTGTCAATTCGCTGAAGTAATAGTTCTCTTCAAAATATATATAACTTTCTCTAAACATTATGTATAATTGAATATTTGCTTCTAGAATATTTAGGGCGACAAATGTGCGATTGTGTGCGATGGGCGATTGTGTGCTAGCATGGTCTTTCACAAACCAATGCATTTAATAGCTGAAGCGTTTTAGATAGGAATTGTTCGGGCATCCGCCGAACCCTCTGGTAATTATAATGTGTTGCTTTTTGCGGATTACAATCATCACACGAACAAAGACACCAATTAATTACAAAAATAAACTAATGTTCTGTGTAACTGCTGAAATATTAATACACTATTAAAGAGAATAAAACAAAATCCAGTCGAAAGATAAAACGCTTATATTACTCACATTCGAAGAGAAATCATGCTAATGAATAGAGAGCGGATTTTAATGAAATGTAGTTTTTTATTTTAACTTTATAATAATGCCTTTTAGTGTAGGCGTTAATTTCATGTTATGACAAAAGGAAATGATTAAATTTCATTTGACATTTTTCTGCATTTTTCGTCGATTTCGACTAATCATTTTTTAACTTTTCCCGTCATTTTAAAAGCATTTTTGCTGATTTTATTAGTTTTAATCTCATTTTAAATGTACTTGCTTTAAATAATATTTACGAGATACAACAAATGTTCTCCACAGAATACTAGACTAGCCTATTCTATTTCTTCGCTCAGAAATTTAAACGTCATTCATTGTTACTAATCTAAGGTTCCTCTGACGCCTTTCAGCGCCATTATCAGTTTAGTCGATTTCGGGAGAACTAAAGACCGAGATTTCCTGAGGAAAAAAAAACCGTCGAAACCAAAAGTTGCAAGCTGAGTGCACTTGAACGAAAAGAAACCTCGCTTACATCAGTACCAGTTCCAACAGCTTGAGTTGTTCATCTGAACTGGTTTTAATCAAATATTTTACTCACTTTTCTTTCCTTTTAGGGCATTTTGAAAAATTTCAAGAGCATTTTATTGACCCTTTTGGCGATGTTTTCAGTGGCAAATCCTGCACATTATTTCAAGTATACTGCTTTTTATGTAAGCTACCTCTACCGTTGTGTTTGATCTTTTCTGAAATCCCAATATTGTGAAATTCCGTTCTTAATAATTGTTCTATAAGACAATTACACAAACCACTAACTTAACTAGGTACGAATTACTAGGTATACCAGCGGTATACGCGTTGTATCGGAGAATTCGCCACTAGGTGTTTTAGGTCTTCAAAATCCTCCCCCTCTTAATGAAAATAGAAATTGAGATCACAATTCTCGTTTCCGAGATGAGGTGAGGCAAGGAGCAAGGAGACTTAAGCTTTTATAATTTCCCTTTCCTGCGCGTGTGAAGGCAGCTACTCACTTGACGGAACGAATGGAGAAGTCCTTGAGCCCCGTGATGGACATGTTCTTGAGGCGCATGACGAACCGAAAGTTGCCTTGGCCCTCCTGCAGCTCCAGCTTCTCGATGCGCAAGGGGTCGATGGACGGGAGCCGGACTTCCGGCATGCCTGCCACAGCCAACACATTATCTCTATTAGGACCACGATTATCATGATTTGCATGTTTTGTTTTATTGGGTATAAATGTTTCTAAAATACGTGGGAGAGGTTACGTATGTTGGTAAGTTACCTGGCGTCTACTTTTTAAGAAATGAAAGTGAAGTTCAATATATTTTGCAAGATAAGACTTGTTGGATGAAAGTTACAAAAATATAATTTATAAATATTAACTTCATTCCTTGTTTCAAGAACATTTATGATAAATATGCACACGGAAGTGCTTATAGCTCATTTCTTCGTTTTTTATTAAACCCTCTTCTTTTAACCCACAGATATACAGAAATGAATGTTATGAAATATTTAATTAAAACAGATTTTTAGGGTATTTTTTGCATATTTCATCACTTTTTAATGGTATGGTATATTTTTATGACTTATAGTCATTACCATCGTATTTCAGCCCTTATAAAATAACCCAATTTTCTTGCACCTTAATGTCTCGTGTCTAAGGAACAACGAATACGTACCATACCCAAGTTAAAACAGAAATCACTTTTTCAAAAATACTTTTTTAAACTATTATTACCTCTAATATAATGTACATTACTTTTCGTAGCCCTATTATGATACAAGATTTTTTGTATAGATTTCTGTAAATAAATATGTATTGTGATACGTACGTCATTGTAAGTATATAACAATTTTTATGAATTAAGTTTTTGTGCATTGCCCTGGGGTCGCTAATAACTACAAGAGATAATGGTTCAAAATAAAAACTTAAAAACAAAATCTTGTATAAAGTTGTTGGCAATTAGAGTTCATAGCCCAAAACTATTTTAGTCCACGTTCTAGCACAGCCGAAGTATCGCATCCTGACAGCTGGAAAAACCTATAAAATAAATTGTTGTAATAAATATTGTTTTGCATTAAGAAACAGCTCTCAGAAAATTGAGGCTAAGATGCAGCAAGCCAATCCACTCAAACACGTGGTCATTTGAGCACGTGTGTGCAAGTGTATACGTGGAGTCACGAAGGAAGTTCTCACAAAAGTGAGAACAACCGTGAGAAAACAGATCCTCTCCATCAGTTGACTCTCTGGTGCCTACCGGCAGCACTTAGTCACACGTCAGGTGGTGGGTATATAAGCGGAGGTGACGGAAGAGATTATTGTAGGGGGCACAATTATTGTAGGCTGTAACTAGATCTTTTTGTACACTTCTTTTTGGAATAATCGGCTGTCAACGGGAGATGGTGTTTGAGTGTCTCTCTACCCCGAGAAAGTAGCAGCAAAGGCAGTGCAAACCTGGACCGCAATTCGTTTCCTCAGCTCAGAGAGAAAACGACCAACAAAACTCGCGAAGCTTCCCGCTTCCGACCTCCCCCGACACTAGTTTCGTCCACGCACCGCACTGTTTGAATTCTGCGCCAGGAAGGAGCAAGTATGTCGTTTTGATGAAAATGAAAATGTTCGGTTGATTATTGTATGTTACCGAACGCGTCAACTACTATGGTCATTGGTTCCGTGTATGTTCTACCTCTGGAGATGACGGTGATCCGTGAGATCCGGCGCTGAACTATACGTCGGCTTGCGGCGTCAGCGGGGCACTGCTCCAGTCGGTTCAAGATATTAACTCCCGGTTGGTTTTCCGACACGAGTGACTGTGAAATGCATACGACAATGTGTAATGGGAGAGCGGAGAAGTATGAGGAGGGAAAGAACGGTCGCGTGTTCATTGAAACAAACACAAAATCCTTCCGATGTGAGCGGCCGGCCGCTAGAATTCTTCCCCAGAAAGTGGCTGAATTCTTTTCCAGAATTGTTCTGTAGCTAGTGGAAAAATTTCGCCATCGTACCGGAAAAGATGGCTCAGTATATCAATTAATGTCACTGCAGTGCCTCGGACCGAGAGGTCCTAGGTTCGAGTCACGACGGTGACAGGATTTTCAACTCTAACGTCGAATCAAATCGCTGTCTGGAGGAGAATGCTTTGATCGGTAGTTTTCCGTTGTTTCTCCGATCAACACCTGGCAAAAGTACCCTAAAAAATGGATCACGGACCAAACCAATCTCCCTTCCTCTTCTTGTCCTATCCTCACCCTTTACACACACACACTAACATGAACTACACTATCACACATGCCGAGAAACGAGTCGGGAGATTAGAGCTTGTCCCGACTGGAGCGGTGCCCCGCTGGTGGGAGATACCTGGTTGAGGAAAACCTCGCTAGCCAACGGTAGGTCGGCGCCGGAACTCGACATCCAGCGGGGAAAGATCGTCACCTCCCAATGTAAACAAACGTACACTACACTTACGGGCTAATGTCCGCAGTAGTAGACGTGCATGGAATCACTACCTCCGAACCAACCAATTGTTGGTATTCGAACTCTAGGATGTCCCGGCCAGGGGCATAGCGGTCGCAAGAGTTGTTGCTGAGAGTCAGGTTATATTTTCAATGGCTAACCCGATTTCGTCAACTTTCACAGACAACCATCAGATACTACTTGATTTTATTCTGTCGGAATATAGAAGGGATGCCTGTATTCTGCAACAAATTCTACAAGCGGTGTAGGTATCGTCCGTTGTCTCACCTGCAACGAGTCGTGGTTTGGCATCTTCAATGGAGCGCTTGACGCAGCCCGCGAACTCTGGATCGCCGCGATTGCACACCTTGAAGTAGTCGCTCACTGTGGACAGGACGAGTGTCATTAGCTCACCCATACAAACACTGAGTGAAATGGTGGTTGAAAAATGCTGATCGATTTAATAGACGCATACAAATGCCCTTCGGATATTCACAGAATACATGTGGGAAAATTGGGTCCAAAAATTTATAATTGGGGAAAAGGATGATTTATTTAAGAAACGAATTTAACAGTATGTAGCAACAAATTATGTCAATAATATGTGTATATATATATATATATATATATATATATATATATATATATATATATATATGTGTGTGTGTATATATATATTATGTAATCTTAATGATTACATTTTATATATATATATATATATATATATATATATATATATATATATACATATATAATGTAATCTTGAGCACCTCCTGCAATTTTTGAAGGGTTGAAGTTATTGCAATGCTGTTTTCACAGAAGTACATGAGGGAATAGGGTTAGTTTATACATTATATTCACTCTCATTTTCGAACGAGTGGATACCCGTCTGAAGGTAAAGGATAGAGGTGAATCTAAACTCTACTATCTACTAGATAGAGGTGAATCTACTCTACTATATATTTCATAGGTGTGTATCTGAACATGAAGGAATATAGCCAACGAGGATGTAGATGCAAATGCCCAGTTTCTTCATAAAAGAGAAAGTGGAACGTTTTCGTTTCTTGAGCAATGATAAACTGAGACTAGGGAGGCTTATCCTAGTTCTCATTAGTGATGCAGAATGGTCCTCAATGGTCCTATGCCAGGAAGGAACAAATTCTTAGGAATGGTTCGCTCCTAAAATACACTTTTGGACACGAACCATTGTAGCCGTTCTACTTCTACACACAACCACTCAACCACACAATTGTCAGTAGAGTTCAAATTCACCGTACATAAAAAATTAGAATTAATTTGTTTCACATTTTATGACAATTGTTATTAGGTCAATCTTAGATGACTGAGAAATAGACCTCAAACATTTAGATGAATTTGAAACAGTTATGTGGACATAGATGGCCTTGATTTTATAGGAATAATATTTGGTTCGTGATTTCACAGATTGTCGGGTTACAGATTGATGTTGGATTGGTTCGCAAATCAATATGGCTGGATAGCCTAGTTAACAACCACGACCGCGCGCGAGACCTGCTCAATATTTTAAAATAGCTATTTCCGGTAGTTTTAATAAGGTCAAGAATGCTTGTGTAACAATAACAATTTTTACGTTCTCGCTTACCAATGAAGGAATATTCCACATAATTAAGATAAATAATTTAAAAAGCAAACATCTTTATTGCAGCGCAAATCTGTTAGAATCTGTTCGGTCTGTTAGAATAGAATTTGTTAGATTTTGATGACAATAAACTCTCCATACCCGTGATGAGCAATCATCGTTTTTCTGAAAACATCAGACTTTACAAAATGAACCTTGTACATAATTTTTATATAACATTTAATTTTCAACGGTTTTTTTTTATTTTAATGATATTGTTATTTTGAAAACCAATATTACTTTCCTCACAAAGTACTTTTCTTATATTTCCTTTAATTTAGTGAAATTCTGTGCTTTGATTTCAATTCCGATTATTATCATGTATTTGTGTAAGGAAACAAGAAAGTAAATGGAGCTTTTGATAACGTTGTCGGCGTCTATTTTACTAAGTTCAATCATCTGCGAAGACTACTCCAATTCCGAGGAGGCAAGGAGGGGATGTAGGAGGCATGAAGTTGACGGAACGTCATTTGTAAGTTTGGAAAAGTGGAAAGCTGGACGCAAGAGAATATAGATACCAGGGGAATATAGATATCAGCGAATGCAGGTGTTTATAACTAAAACACTTGACTAAGATTAACTTTAATTAAATAAGATGAACTTTAATTAAATTATCTTAACTTTAATTAAATTAGATTACATTTGATTACATTAGATTATATTTGATTGCATTAGTTTATATTTGATTGCATTAGATTATATTTGATTGCATTAGTTTATATTTGATTGCATTAGATTATATTTGATTGCATTAGTTTATATTTGATTGCATTAGATTAAATTAGATAACATTAATTAAATATTTATTAAATTAGATTACATTTGATTAAATTAGATTACATTTAATTAAATTAGATTACATTTAATTAAATTAGATTACATTTAATTAAATTAGATTACATTTAATTAAATTAGATTACATTTAATTAAATTGCATTACATTTAATTAAATTGCATTGCATTTAATTAAATTGCATTGCATTTAATTAAATTGCATTGCATTTAATTAAATTAATTGGAATTAAAATAAATTAAATAAAATCAAGCGATGCATGAAAAGACCTTTCTTGCTCTTGGCCTGCGCGGCGGGCGCCAGCATCAGGAGGGCAAACACCGCTAGTGCTGCTATTCGCCGCCAGGGGCACTGCACCCACGGCGAGTTGTCCATTCTTCACTGCACGCACTGCGAAAAACCATGAGGGAATTTGTTTTCTGCACTTAATTCCATACAAATTAATTATTGCATGCAAAAGAATTCTTCTGTATATTTTGTGAAATTTAAAACTTGGATGCAGATGTAAAACATTCTAGTGCCATTAGATGTGGAAGTAGAAGACATGAAAAAAAAAACGAATATGTCCTTCAAATCTGCATGGAAAGGATCATGTTAGGCGGTTTTTAAAAGTAATGTATTGAGATCTATAATTGAATATATATATATATATATATATATATATATATATATATATTCTTAAACAAAATATTTCGTTTCTAAAATTAGGAAAGTTCAAAAAAATTTACTTTGAGCGGCGTTAGATAGCAGGTGGCAAGAGGACGGGGCAAGTCCGAAAAGCTCTCTGAGAACAAAGAAGTTAGAACACTAACTAGTACAGCAAAGTACGTGCCATTCTGTTGCATCACTAGTTTTTATAATCACGAAAATGCCATTAAATATCACACATCATTCGTTTTCTAAGAAACCATACAGTAAACCTGGATATTCCCCAAATGGTTTATAGTGAGGTTGAGTATTTCATCTTCTAAAACATTTCATGGGCAGAAGAGGACCTGCAACGTAAAAATATTAAAATAAAATTAATATTAAAATGTTAACCGGGCACGTTACAATTATTGGTAGTCAGTTACCAATAGCCTTTCAGAAATCCCATATCAATAAAGCAATACGCAATATAGCTTAACATTATATACTAATTGCATCAACTACAATATAACTCTCTGACTGGGAGGTCATGGTTCGAATCCTGACGGCGGCAGGATTTTCGACAATAGTTTTTCAGCTAGGTCAAATTCAGTCGCTGTCTGGAGGAGAATTCTAGTCGCCGGCTGCTCTGATTGATAGTTTTCCGCGGTTTCTCCGATCAAACCAGGCGAATGCCGGAGCACTTCCTACCAAACGAACCACGGACCGCTCGCGATCTGTTCTTCCTCTTCCTTGTCCTATCCTCTCCCCGTACACACACTTACACTAACATGCACTACACTACCACATATTCCGGGAGATCGGTCTGGAACTTAGAGCTTGTCCCTGCTGAGGCGGTGCCCCGTTGGTGAGAGAGTCCTGGTCAGGGGGAAACCCCACTAGCCGACGGTAGGTCGGCGCCGGATCTCGCCATCCAGCGGGGGAAGATCACCGCCATCTTCCGAGAAAAAACATGCACTACACTAACGGGACTAATCACCAAAGCCGTTGACGCGCCCGGAACTCGAAAAAATCAATCAAAACAAAACTATTATAACTGTTATCTATTTATCTAAGTTTATTACATAACCTAATACTATGAGAATACAATGTTGCGTCGAAGCAGTTACCATTATTCTCTCATACTACATTCCACTTACGCAGAGTGAATCTGTTTTTTACGTGAGGGAATCTGTTGTTTGTGGGGAATAACAAGACGATGGCCGAGGTCATCCAGTTTGCGCGACTCCTCTCCCACAGTCGGAGGCCAACTTCCGGTCGAAACGTCTTGCATCAGCTAGTACGCACGTGCGCCCACCGAAGTTGAGTGACAAAGTGCTTTGAAAAAATGTCTACGGGTTGTTACATTAACACATAGCAACTATTATCTACAGAAAAAGCAAAATATAGAAAGTTGCGATTATAAAAGGAGCATATTGTCAAGAATTAGCATATAATTTTGCGATTGTAAAGACTTTAAGTTGTACTTGGTTTTCAATCTGTATGTGCTAGAATATACACAGCGTTAAAAATGCAATTACAGAATACCAGAATTCACTTTCATAAAACAGTAGGCAGCCCAGTTTTACTAGTGAGAACTAGATACCAAAAGAAAACCTTAACTAGAATACAAAGTTCAGAAATGAAGATGCCAAGGAATGAAATGCTGCACATTTGAAGAATGAATGTGTAATTTCGGCATAAGAAAATAACTAAGTGTTCCCAGCAGAACGGAAGATACAAGAATGCCTCAACAGAAAAATGGAAGGAGACTTCTAGACCTAACTAATCCTACAAAACAGCACAGACTTTCCCGTACTACTTGTTACGGTTACGGAAAATTACATTATATTTTTGGATTTATTTACTATCAATATTTCAGTCATCCCATGCAAAACTATTTACCAAACGGCTTAAAATAATTCATAAGTGTTATGTCGATTTTCAAAAATTGTTTCTAACATTGGTTGTCATAGTACCAATACAGCACTTTAAAGTCTATTTCTCTTAAGTACTTAATTTCTTGCACCCATAAATATTTCCTTGAAAAATGTGAAAAAAAAAATGTTTCAATCAACACAACCGTTTTTTTTTTATTCACATTTTATCCTACATTGTGTAAGCTGTATTTTACCGCTATTACCAGTATTGTAATGAAAATTAACCTTTCGGAATATAAGGCAATATATTTTTAAACGTGAGAAATTGTCATAAAAGAGTGTAGGTGGTTTTTTTAACAATTTTGGGGGAGCATTCTATAAGAGTCAGCATAATACTTTTTTTAAGTTCAAATTAATTATTTTGTTCCTTTTTATACCTAGTCCCTTGAGTATTCACTACCGTTCTCCTCAGCATGTTTGCGCCAAAAATTGAACTCCCCTAAAACTCCACGGCGCCTGCCTCGGTGGCTCCTTAGTTAGCGTGAATTTTTCCACGGCGCAACCCCGGATTCGACTCACGGCCGACGCGAATTATACTTGTGCGCAATCCTTACAAATTGTCCCAGTATCTATTTCTGTGTGACGATAAAAAATCTCACCCTAAATTCAGTCGCTGCTTGGAGGAGAATTCTGGCGGCCGGCTGCTCTGATCGGCAGTTTTCCGTGGTTTCTCCGATCAACACCAGGCGAATGCCGGAGCAGTACCCTACCAAACGGGCCACGGACCGCGCGCGATCTGTCCTTCCCTTCCTTGTCCTATCCTCTCCCCTTACACACAGTAACATGCACTACACTCCACATATTCCGGGGACCGGTCGGAGTTTGGGGCGTGCCCCGCTGGTGGGAGAGTCCTGGTTAGGGGGAAACCCCACTAGCCGACGGTAGGTCGGCGTCGGATCTCGCCACCCAGCTGGGGAAGACCACCGCCATCTCCCGCGAAAAACATGCACTACACTAACGGGACTAATGACCAAAGCAGTTGACGCGCCCGGAAACACGAAAAAACAAAACCAAACCAAATCATCCTACAGTTATGAAGACCAGTATACACGGTGAAGGGATGTCTTCGTACTAACTCGCAATTAACCAATAACATGTAAATACTAATTAAAATCACATTTCTTTTATTTTTTAAATAAATTCCTAACTTAAATTAAATAATGTAATAAACTTAAATTAAAAAGATAATTAAAAAGAAACCACACGAACCCCTTATCTCTTGGCCGAGAGGCTGGGTCACCACTGATCGGCCAAGGCCCGTTGCGGGCTGACGAGCCATAGAACATAACTACATGCCGTTCTCTCGCTGTGCGGAATATCGGTGTCAAGGTTGCGTTCAGAGCTAAATTGACGCTGAGGAAAGATTTCTCAGCACAACTGCCGTAAATCGAGCCTCGTGCCAAGCGGGCGTAAACAAACCGATGAAAATTTGGAACTATTTTTCAAATTCTAATAGTTACGTTTTAAAAGAGTGATAAAATAACAAAAAAACATAATTGCAATTAAAATTACTGAAATAACATTTTTGAAAATAAGATTGCTACATACACATTCACACATTTGCTATAAAGGATTCGTAAAATAATATTGCATCTTAAATATTTCTAATTCTTCGGAAATCTCGTTAAAAACTCTTAAGCGAAAACAATTCCGGAGGTTCGAATTCGGAATTTTGGAAAATAGTTGTTAACGATATATCGGTCTTATATCATATTTGAGTGTATTTACTGTATTCAAGGAAAAAATACAATAAACTGATCGAAGTAAACGAATCTTCTCCTCATCGTTGTCCTTGTTCTTCTTTTCTTCTTCTTCCTCTTCTTCTCCTTCTTCCTGCCCTTCTGCTTCTCCTCTTTCTTCTTCTCCTCTTTCTCCTCCTTCTACTTCTCCTTCTCCTCTTTCTTCTGCTTCTCCTCTTTCTTCTCCTTCTCCTCTTTCTTCTCCCTCTTCTGCTTCTTCACCTCCTTCAATGTAGGTGGGACCTGTTATTCTTCACACATCACCTTCGTGATGAATAAGCTGGAAATATCGATCCCTAGCTTTCGATCCATCTTTTCTTTGGTTCCCTCGGATCCCGATAATCCAAAGGTCTTAAATCTCTTACTCTTCTGATCAGCCTACTACCTAACCTGAAAACGTGTTTATCCCAACATTTTCTTCTTGTTCTTATGAATTTAACTATGTCCGTCACGCCACACTCATTCCTTGCATCATGATTATTTATTATATCCTGGAGCAAACGTTGGGAGGATTGAGTAGCTTAACGGCAGCTCTTGCCGGTCCCAAATCCGGGTAAAGGAGAAGGGTTGGCGGATCAAACTAGCAATCTACCCGCCGTAAAAGTGATATAGCTCACAGCATCACACAGAGCCTCGTAATTAGCCAGATATGATGACGACACGGCAACGATAAAGGAGTATCCGATAGAAGAAAAGGGGGAATATTACGACTTGGAATGTGAAACATTAAGTCTTGGCAAAATGAAGAACAAGAAATAATCATGGAACCAGAGGAGGAAAAGATAGATATTTGTAACATCTCTGAATCAAGAAAAAAGGTAAGGGTTCATAGAATAAATATTATATATCAATACAGTAGACTCCTAAAGACAAGAGAGTCAACGCCGGCATAGGAATGCTTCTACATACAAAGTTACATAAATATTAAACAAGTAATAATAGAACCGATTTTCAAATTAGGAAGCAATAACCAAGAACGCTACCCACCACCGTCTTTACCAAGTCATTACCGTATTTGTCATTATCTAGGACGGAAGAGAATTATTTTTCCTCGAGAACTTTCAATATTTCTAGAAATGTAGGAAGTTATTTGAAGCATTTATGTCCCAAAAAATGAATGGCATTAAATGATGTACTACAACTCTAAAGTAAATATTATCGTGCAATTTGTTCGAAAAATTTACAAATGATAAAATTTGGAAATTTAAATGTTTTCTTGAAAAAGTACACGTGGCGTTGAATTCAATACTGCATCCTAAATCAAATTTAAAAGAAAACAATTTTACCTGTTTTCGAGCAATGATTTTCTTATATGTAATAATTGCAGTAACATTACACAGTTACGCGAAAAAAATATACATGAAATGACTCAAATATTTAATATTCAGGAATATAAGGAGATATAAATCTTTCTTCGATATTGAAGTTTGATGAATTGATTGATTGATTTTTCGTGTTTCCGGGCGCGTCAACTGCTTTGGTCATTAGTCCCGTTAGTGTAGTGCATGTTTTCCCCCGCGAGATGGCGGTGATCTTCCCCCGCTGGATGGCGAGATCCGACGCCGACCTACCGTTGACTAGTGGGGTTTCCCCCTAATCAGGACTCTCCCACCAGTGGGGCACCACCCAGCAGGGACAAGCTCTAAGCTCCCGACCGGTCTCACGGAAGGTGTGGTAGTGTAGTGCATGTTAGTGTAAGTGTGTGTGTGTGTGTGTGTGTGTGTGTAAGGGGAGAGGATAGGACAAGGAAGAGGAAGGACACATCGCGCGCGGTCCGTGGCCCCTTTGGTAGGGTACTGCTCCGGCATTCGCCTGGTGTTGATCGGAGAAACCACGGAACACTACCGATCAGAGCAGCCGGCCGCTAGAATTCCCCTCCAGACAGCGACTGAATTCGACCTAGCTGGAAAGCTTCTGTCGAAAATCCTGCCACCGTCAGGACTTGAACCTAGAACCTCCTGGTCAGAGGCGCTGACATCAGTTGATGCACTGAGCTACCGCTCCCGGTCCACACTTACACAATTGCCTTACTTTGACAACCGCCCAGTGACCAATGCCAAAATTAGCTGGACGGTCAGAAATTATCCATTAATCGTCATTCATACAACCTTTGCAAACTATCTGCTAATATGCAAATTAACCGTCTATGTTACCCATATTTTGTAATTTCGCCGTAACATACACATAATTTGGACTTCAAGACAAAAAATTATCACATTGAAGATTTTATTGGGCTTTAGTTTTTGAAGTAGTTTCTTTAAACCTTCATTCTGGGAAATAATCGATGAAAACTATTCATCAGAGAGTCGGTTTTTCTCTAAGAACGTGTAAGTAATGCAAAACGTTTCCAGATTTAATTCAATTTTCATTACTCATCCTAAAAAAAGAAGACAATAAATTGCAATATTAAAAATATTTCTCCATTTGATTTATTGCATTGACACTTATGGATTTTGTTGTTTAAAAGTTTTCATTAATATATTATTAGACTTAGACGTATTAGAGTTATAGGTCATAAGAAGACCATTTAGATAGTTCTCAGAATACTAAAATTTGGAGTCTCAAAAATGTACTTTAAGTGAGACTCATATTGCAAGATCTGGGGGTCACAAGACTTGGCTGATATCAGACGACAGACTCGGCTGTAGTTCTCATTTTTTAAATTGTCCTTAAGAAGGTCATTTAGGAATACTAAAATGTTGGAATCTTAAAAATGTACTTTACGGGTTAAGCTCCGGTGTCACAAGACACCAGTGTCACTGACAGTAGTCACTGACAGCGGACGACAGTCAGCTGTAGTTATCATTCATCCTCATGTGCATTCCTGCACTTTAATTATCATTTTTTTCTTCAAAACAATACTAACTATTCAATTAACGTCTCTGGACAGCGAAATTTAAACTTAAAATCATTGCACTAAGTTTGGACGTGAATAAATCAAGTTACAATCAGTTCAGTACAGCAGAATTCAGTTACAATCGCGTCTTTGTAAAGAGATTTTATTTCATTATACTGAAATTTTGGAATATCCTGTCCGGTAATGAGCGAATGAGTACTGACTTCGGCTGTGGCAGCTACCTAGACCATTAATTGATTAATTTATTTATTAGTAAAAAACTATAAAACTGTTTGTGACGTGTGGGGGAGAAGTAACATCTGCGCACATTTTCATGAGAATATCTTCCCAGTGTACACAGTGAGTCACGTAACTTAACCACCTCCTGCAGTTTTTGACCTGTTCAAGTTATCGCAATGCAGTTTTGACGGATGTGTAAAGCAAATGGAGCTAATTCAGACTTGCATTCATTTAGATATTATCATTTATTTTTTACGAGATATTGAGGTAAAGTTGCTCTGTACTAAGTTAGCTTTGTGTTCTTTGTACATATGCTAATACTATGTGCGCTCTCGCACATGAGAATTGCATGCGCACGATGTGGTGACGACTCAGTGATAACTGAAAAAAGGAAATACTGTTTTGAGCCGCAAATGGAAAAGTAAAGTAGGGCCAGGCCTGGGGACATCATTAGGTAGCTCGCAAAGTCGAACAAAAGACCTAAATGCCAAATATATAATATTAATAATAATATTAATAATAATAATAATAATAATAATAATAATAATAATAATAATATAGGATTAAGAAAAACATTGCATCAGCATACTCTTGGTCAACAAATACAGAGAAAGCGCCGCCACCGGCGAAATTCCCAGAACCGCCACCCGCCGAACTTCTATTAGTTCGAGCAGACGATACTTCTTTCTTCTTTTGAGAAACAATCCAATTTATGTGGAGTGGAAGTGTGTTCATTTGAAATTTTTTCCGGGAAGGAGCAACTTGTCGAGAGATACGACGACCTGTTTTACTGATGCAGCACATTCTGAATAAGTCCTAAAAAGGTAACTGGGAAACTTTTCTCTTTCAATATTTCCAATTTGAATTACTCGTATTAAACATTTCAGAGAGGAAACCACAAATGTGGCATCTATGTACGGATTGTGTCTCTGTGAGGATAAATTATTTCTTTTCCAGAAGGGGATCTAAAACACTCTACAGAGAGTAGACACTTGAATTATCAAAGTGATAAATAACAAGAAGAAAAATATCTTAATTTTCAATGTAATATCCCTTTCATTTCTTGACAATCACGAATTAATTAAAAATTATGTAGATTTATTTTGTTGCTGTGTGCTAAGTGACCTTTAATTTTGTACTTTGTACGTACGCTAACGTCACGTGCGCTCTCGCACCTGAGAATTACATGCGCATGTTGTGAAGGTGACGTCTCATTGATAGACTGGATAAGAAATACTCTTTTTTTGAGCCACAAATGGGAAAGAAAAGTAAAAAGGTAAAGTGAAGTGCAGTTTTCAAAACAAATATTTGAATGTTTGAATTATGGTTGGAAGAACATTAATAAGAATGATATAAACAAGTTAACTGAAATATTGCATTAAACCTGTTTGCTGTGTATGTTAAGAACGAATTTTTTTATGGAGCTATATATTTATCTAGGAAAATATACCTATTGCATCTTTGTAAATTTCACTTATTTTATGATTTAAGGCTAGAATTGTAAATTGACTTTGGATTGTCAATTTAAAAAATAATATTATTAGAGAAAACACGCCACACAAAAAATACTACGTAGAAGTAGACCGATAATAAATTGTATACCCAGTATTGCTAACCACCGCAACTGGTTATCGATGGTCAGTAGTTCTAAGAAACTACTATGTACATTAATTCTGTAATACAAGATGGGATAAATTATTATTATTATTATTATTATTATTATTATTATTATTATTATTATTATTATTATAACAAAAATGACGATTCAAACATTATTAATGGATATAATGAACACAAGTACTATAACAGTGAAAACGTGGCCGCCTAGAGACATTAAAAGATCTGTCTTTTTTAAATCGAGCTCGTAGTATGATAGCTGTAATCACGCGAGGCTTTAGTGGAAAGATGCAGAATACAGATCATCCCCAAATATTTTCAATGGATTAATGGTAATTTCATATTTTTGCTAAAGGCAAATTCAGAATAACGCATTGAAGATGTTTCCTATAGCGTAGCATTCAGTTCGTGAATTGTGTGAAATAAACTTATGAAGATGTTTCCGAATTGGGCGATGTATGAACACCCCCCACTATTTTTCTAATCGTCTGGCCTCAGGTTTTAAAGTTTACTATCAGAATATGTTAAGAATTAATGAAAAGCTTCATCAAGTGATGCAGATATTCATTAATTCCTTCCTTAATGATTCCTCCTTTTTTAATGATTTTCCTTTTTTAATGATTCGCGTTCACCTTGTTCCTAAGAAAACAATGACTTGAACTGCCTTTAATGTCCCAAAGTTTACGCGCCAGAGGCACCAGGGCACGAATACCTTTGTCCATGCGTGTGTAGATTGTAAAGTTGAAATACTTCGTCGTGATTACCTGTGAACGACGGGGCTGGGAAGTGCTGCCTCTGCCGTCGCTCTGCCTTCTTCGGAGTGCACGCACCGCCTCCGACACCGGCTCACTGCTCACCTGTTGTCTGCAATAAATGAACCGCGCCGCGACCCCCCACCACCCCGCCCACACCACCGCCGCCATCACCGCTACCGCCACCACCACCACCACCGTCGCCACCACCACACCCGCCGCCACCCCGCCACCGCCCCCGCCACCGCCGCGCCCCACCACCGCCACCGCCGCTGCAACCGCTACACCACCGCCACCCCTCCCTATCACCATCACACCACCCCAACTCGCCGCCGCCGCCGCGGCACCACCCCGCCACAATCGCCACCGCCGCCGCCTCCATTTAAATCCAGTTCGCCTCCGTAGACACCACCGCCGCTGCCGCCTCCAACGCCATCACCTCCACCTCCGCCGCCAATGCGGCCGCCCGACCGCGTGCCACGTTGCGCAACCGCCGGCGTAGGAAGGTCGTCCACACGACTCTGGCTTCCCCTCTCCCTCCCCCCCCCCGCGCCGTCACTTCTCCTTTGGATTTCCATCTCAGCGAAGGCCGACATAATGCAAAGCTTCTCCGTAAGGGTGCGCTTACGAAGGATCGGCGACAACGAGAGCAGCGATACATAATGAACGGGGCCCGTCAGGGGCGCCTTACGAAAACCAGTGGTCTGCGGCGAGGACCCTCATTTCAAACAAAACATTCCCTTCTCCCCTCATTCGTAAGCATATCATTTCTCCATGCATCACATGCAACGCCTCTGACCGGGAGGTCCTAGGTTCGAGTCCTGACGGCGGCAGGATTTTCGACACTAGCTTTTCAGCTAAGTCGAATTCGGTCGCTGTCTGGATGAGAATTCTAGAGACCGGCTGCTCTGATCGGTACTTTTCCGTGGTTTCTCCGATCAACACCAGGCGAATGCCGGAGCAGTACCCTACCAAACGGGCCATGGATCGCGCGTGATCTGTCCCTCCTCTTCCTTGTCCTATCCTCTCCTTAACACACACTTATACTAACATGCACTACACTACCACATTCCGGGAGACCGGTCGGGAGCTTAGAGCTTGTCCTGGCTGGGGCGGTGCCCCGCTGGTGGGAGAGTCCTGGTTAGGGGGAAACCCCACTAGCCGACGGTAGGTCGGCGCCGGATCTCGCCATCCTGCGGGGGAAGATCACCGACATCTCCCGAGAAAAAAACATGCACTACACTAACGGGACTAATGACCAAAGCAGTTGACGCGCCCGGAAACACGAAAAAATCAATCAATCAATCCATGCATCACATATAATTTATGGCGTTAAATTTGGATTAAGCCTCTGGGATGGCTTATGGGCAGCATACGAGCTTCACGTGCTGTGGTTCGATTCCCGATCGAGGCAAAAATAGAGTTGTAGCTTTCCTTTAAAGTCGTCCCAGTTTCTGTAGCTGTGTGAGGAAGAAAAGCTCAACGAGGCGGATCTTGCTAGTTACGGTGAAGGGTATACGTCATGTTCACCTCATGTCGCTATCCCAAACATGGGAATTTAACTAGGCGGAGGTATGGGAGACACCGGAAGCTAGCCGGCGAAGTCTGTCTACCGACCCAAGAACGCCAAACACATACCTACAAATTTGGAATAGAGATTAATATTTTTTTTGTTTCCTTTGAATGAAAAAAATCAGGGCCCCGATTCAAATGAATGAAACAAATCAGGGCCCAGTCACAGTGCAGCCGAAATATCTGTCGCTCATTACCGGACGACTACGAGCGAAATCGTCCGACTTATTTCATCCGAAATGCACCCGAAGATTGCACCCGAAATCGGTTCGGATCCGAAATGGGATTGCACCCGAAATATTCCCCTAGTTTCGCAGTTCATTGTTTGAAACATTTGCGAGAGGCACACTCAAGACCATCTACATGTGTTGGAAGTAGCCTTAATATTGCAAATGGCCTTGACTCTCACATGATTTTGGGCGAATGAACCGACAAAATCGAACGAAATCTTCGTCCGACAGCCGATGTTTTCTGGACGCCGTCGGACGAGGACGTTCGGGTTCAATATGACCATTTCCAGTTACTAGCACATGTTTGAGCGAATCGGGCATATCTAAAGGAAACGTCCGACCGAAATTTTGGCCGTAATCGGTTACACTGTGACCGCCACCTTAGTCTGGGTCTGGGGCAAGTTGCCCTAGCTGCACTCGTTGAGACGGAGCGCAAACAGTGCTATTTAAGGCGGAGCGGCGCCACCAGCAGCACCTCGACGGCGTATCTGCGCATGCGCGGACGCCGTGCAAGAATTAACCGGAGTGAATATTTCTTTTTGCAAGGCACAAAATAATAACGAAAATTACAGACTTCCAATAATTATTAGCATTTTTAATAGAAATATGTATTAATAAGGTATTAGTCGTTGTTTTGTCATGTTTATTTTTCCATAATTGTTTTCAGCATCACAAGGAAAGAAACATTAATTTGAACAGTGATATTTAACGCATTATTTACCATTTGGACTGTATAAATGTAAGCAACCTGTAACAAGTATTGTACTGCAGCCTCCGGGTCAATGAGCTCCATCTCGATCAGGTTTTTCGACCAGTTTCCCTGATCCATTGAGCAAATACTGAGATGGCCCCTTGTTTTGCTTCTGTATATAAATGTAACCATTATCTGTGCACGTCTTCTAGAATTCAGTGGGAAATATAGTTATTCAAATTATTGTTTCCATGTTGTTGCGGCAGGGTGTATTATTCCTTGTCGAAGGACATCTATACTAATAAAAGTGAATTCAACAACATGTAATCGACATCGATTCCACAAAGAAGTGTATGAATTGATACCAAAAATTTACAGGCTCTTCTTTGGGATTTGACGCAGTGTCCTGGCAAAGTTTGGTAAAGATGAATTTAACTCAAATACGGAAAATAAATAATTTAAATAATATGCTGGTAGATGCACCACGATCATTATTTTTCGCCTCTCGCTACAAGACATTTTCCTAATATATTCCGCCAGAGGCTAGCAGTTATGCGGTAGAATCGCAGTGTACGCATAGCCGTACCGTTCACTGATTGCAATAAAACTTTGTCAACTTATTGTTTGGACTTGTAGGAAGGATATAGGCATGATACAATTATCGTAAACTCCTAGATGGTGCTACAGCACAAAATGTCGCTTTATTTAAATGCAATTTCCAATACACCAGAACTTTATTTTTACTGAGCGTTGCCGTGTGACGTAGGGCAAGGTCGAGAAGGGCGGCACAAGATGGCGAACGGCACAAGATGGAGAGAGGAGAGGGGAAAGTGAGAGAAAGAGAGGGAAAGAGAAAGTGAGAGGGAAAGAGAATAAGAGAGGGAAAAGAGAAAGATACGAAGCAAGGAAAAAGAAATGGAAGGAAAAAGAGAGAAGGAGCGGAGAGAGGGAAGGGAAGAGGGAGGTAATAGCATTGAGTAAAGAACTCTTTAGAAAGGGGGGGAAGGGGAAAAGGAAGGGGAAGAGGTGAACGAGAGGGGGAAAGAAAGAAATAGAAACAGAGATAAAATAACTCTTAAATAAGAAAAAAGAACAAAATAGCTCTTTCAAATTTCAAACGATATTTCTAAAATTATTTCTTCTGCGGCAGCAACGCGCCGGGTAGACGCTAGTTATGGATAAGAGCCCAAAATGTATTGCCGATTTATCCTTGGAAATAGATTTTATTACATCGGAGCTTTTCTTTCTGTATTCAAAATTCAACTAGTATATGGTTTAGTGTAGGAATCACAGAATTTTGAAAAAGTGAAGAGTATTCACTTCTCCCCGTAGCACGTCATGCACAGTTTTTAACAGTTTTTTGACGTAAATGAATAAAAATAAAATAAAATTACAATTAAAATTTTGTGTATTACATAATATTTTATGAAAAAAGAATTCAAGCCCAATGGATAATGGGTATATAAAATGTGAAAATAGAAACATAATTTTGAAGAAAAAATGCATGAAATGACAAATGCAGTAAACACCACACGTTTTCCTACCATCAGCATTTGTGTTTGTATCATATTTTTGAAATGCGTTCATTCTGTTAATGTTAATATATTACTATATATTTGTGATTCTACTTTAAGTATGTATTTGGCATGTTAGAGTAGGATTAATCCAGCTTTGGCCAGCAAGCTATGTTTCCAGACTTGGATCCTGTTTTTATTTATCATCCACGCCCGAGGATAAAGATGTGGCCTGTGGCGAGCATGGCATATCCCCACCACGTATCTAGCCGACGTGGCCTACCAGAGCTTTCTTTCGTCACACAACTATAGGCACTGACACGATTTGCATTGGAAAAGTGCAGCTTCATTTTGGTCCCGGCCGGGAATCCAACCAGGGACCCCCTCACGGGAAGCTTGCACTCTGGTAAGGAGCCTACCAAGAGAGCATGTGTTTTTACATTAAAAACAGTTAATAAAAGCAAAGGATGACACATCTAGGATTCAGTACATTTCATTTATAAAAAGGAAAACCCTCTCTGAGGCTTCGTTTTCTGGCAATTTGCGAAAACATTAATAAAATACGTCATTTTCAGCCAATATGCCACGTATATTGTCGCCGTTTTTTTTAAGATTCTCTATCGTCATGTACAAGTCGTTAAGAGGAATGCATAGAGAAAAGTATTCCTAAATTTACGTGCGGATTTCAGCGTTTAGAAGCATTCGTTTCTCATTCGTTTAGAAGACATGGTCGCATGGCCAATTCGTAAAAGTTGATAATACCCCCCCATTATAATTTTCAAATTTCGACCGGACCGGATTCTTAGCACCCTGACTCGAAATTTAACGGCGGTTTCAATGGTGCAGGTCATTTTTCTCTCTGAGGCTTCGTTTTCTGGCAATTTGCGAAAACATTAATAAAATACGCCAGTTTTCAGCCCAAATGCCACCTATATTGCCGCCGTTTTTTTACGTTTCCCTATCGTCATGTACCAGTGGTTTACAGGAATGCATAGAGAAAAGTATTCTTCAGTTTACGTGCGGATTTCAGCGTCGTATAGCTAATAGTTTAGAAGATACAGGCAGTCAAATATGACCTATTTTGGAAAATTGAAAATGCATTAAAAGAGGAAAACCCTCTAAAAACCGTCGTTTTCGTCCGAATTGGACAAATGAACACATTTTCTGATAGCCCTTGATCCCAGGAACACGCCGGTGGTTTTAGAATGCCAAAATTCGCGTTCGTTTAGAAGATATGGTCGCATGGCCAATTCGTAAAAGTTGATAATATTCCCCATATGAATTTTTCAAATTTCGACCGGACACGGATTCTTCTAGAGCCGCACCTGACTCGAAATTTAAGCGCGGTTTCAATGGTGCAGGTCATTTCTCTCTGAGGCTTCGTTTTCTGGCAATTTGCGAAAACATTAATAAAATACGTCAGTTTCAGCCAAAATGCCACCTAAATTGTCGCCGTTTTTTTACGTTTCCCTATCGTCATGTACCAGTCGTTAACAGGAATGCATAGAGAAATGTATTCTTCAATTTACGTGCGGATTTCAGCGTCGTATAGCGAATAGTTTACATGATACAGGCCGTCAAAGATGACCTATTATAAAAATTTTGAAAATGCATTAAAATGAGGAAAACCCTCTAAAAACCGTCGTTTTCGTCCGAATTGGACAAATGAACACATTTTCTGATAGCCCTTGATCACAGGAACACGCCGGTGGTTTCTGAATGCCCAAAATTCGCATTCGTTTAGAAGATATGGTGGCATGGCCAATTCGTAAAAGTTGATATACCCCATTATGAATTTTTCAAATTTCGACCGACACGGATTCTTCTGAGAGCCAGCACCTGACTCGAAATTTAAGGCGTTTCAATGGTGCAGGTCATTTTTCTCTGAGGCTTCGTTTTCTGGCAATTTGCGAAAACATTAATAAAATACGCCATTTTCAGCCAAAATGCCACCTACATTGCCGCCGTTTTTTTTACGTTTCCTATCGTCATGTACCAGTCGTTAACGGGAATGCATAGAGAAATGTATTCTTCAATTTACGTGCGGATTTCAGCGTCGTATAGTATAGTTTAGAGATGCAGGCAGTCAAAGTGACCTATTTTAAAATGAAAATGCATTAAAATGAGGAAAACCCTCTAAAACCGTCGTTTTCGTCCGAATTGGACAAATGACCACATTTTCTGATAGCCCTTGATCCCAGGAACACGCCGGTGGTTTCAGAATGCCAAAATTCGCATTCGTTTAGAAGATATGGTCGCATGGCCAATTCGTAAAAGTTGATAATACCCCCCCATTATGAATTTTTCAAATTTCGACCGGACACGGATTCTTCTGAGAGCCAGCACCCTGACTCGAAATTTAACGGCGGTTTCAATGGTGCAGGTCATTTTTCTCTCTGACGTTTCGTTTTCTGGCAATTTGCGAAAACATTAATAAAATACGCCATTTTCACCCAAAATGCCACCTACATTGCCGCCGTTTTTTTTACGTTTCCCTGTCGTCATGTACCAGTCGTTAACAGGAATGCATAGAGAAAAGTATTCTTCAATTTACGTGCGGATTTCAGCGTCGTATAGCTAATAGTTTAGAAGATACAGGCGTCAAAGATGACCTATTTTGGAAATATTGAAAATGCATTAAAAGGAAAACCCTCTAAAAACCGTCGTTTTCGTCGGAATTGGACAAATGAACCCATTTTCTGATAGCCCTTGATCACAGGAACACGCCGGTGGTTTCTGAATGCCCAAAATTCGCATTCGTTTAGAAGATATGGTGGCATGGCCAATTCGTAAAGTTGATGATACCCCATTAGATTTTTCAAAATCGACCGGACACGGATTCTTCGAGCCAGCACCCTGACTCGAAATTTAACGGCTGTTTCAATGGTGCAGGTCTTTTTCTCTCTGACGTTTCGTTTTCTGGCAATTTGCGAAAACATTAATAAAATACGCCATTTTCACCCAAAATGCCACCTACATTGCCGCCGTTTTTTTTACGTTTCCCTGTCGTCATGTACCAGTCGCTAACAGGAATGCATAGAAAAGTATTCTTCAATTTGCGTGCGGATTTCAGCGTCGTATAGCGAATAGTTTAGAAGATACAGGCCGTCAAAAATGACCTATTATAAAAATTTGAAAATGCATTAAAATGAGAAAACCCTCTAAAACCGTCGTTTCGTCCGAATTGGACAAATGAACACATTGTCTGATAGCCCTTGATCCCAGGAACACGCCGGTGGTTTCAGAATGCCAAAATTCGCATTCGTTTAGAAGATATGGTCGCATGGCCAATTCGTAAAAGTTGATAATACCCCCATTATGAATTTTTTAAATTTCGACCGGACACGGATTCTTCTGAGAGCCAGCACCCTGACTCGAAATTTAACGGCGGTTTCAATGGTGCAGGTCATTTTTCTCTCTGAGGCTTCGTTTTCTGGCAATTTGCGAAAACATTAATGAAATACGCCATTTTCACCCAAAATGCCACCTACATTGCCGCCGTTTTTTTTACGTTTCCCTGTCGTCATGTACCAGTCGCTAACAGGAATGCATAGAGAAAAGTATTCTTCAGTTTACGTGCGGATTTCAGCGTCGAATAGCTTATAGTTTAGAAGATGCAGGCAGTCAAAGATGATCTATTCTGGAAATTTTGTAAATGCTTTAAAGAATAAATCATGAAAACTGGTTGAGAAAAAAGATCAAATTACTTTCTAAACGACAACTCTAAGTGTTTTATATAGTATAAAGATAATGTGATTGGTAGTGTATAATACATACTATGGAATTACAGTGTGTGTGTTATTATATATATATTATATATATATATATATATATATTATATATACTGATTTGTTTCTGAAATTGCGTTTGGTTTGCCAATCTGGTTAAAACCTTAAAAGTTAATTCGTATTATTTCTTAATTTCGGAGTTTTATATTTCTATGATTTCGAAGGAAAATCATTTAACAACACGTAAAATTACATTGAACCAACGTTTTTACCGTACATTTGACCTGTATTGGAACACATTTGATATGCACCAACTGAATTCTTTTACTTCTTCAGTTAACACATCATTAACAATCCATGTGTTGAAAGGAGCACACTGTTCTGCAATTAAATGCAGGTATAATGAAGGAAAAAACCTTGAGTCTTTTTTTTGTTTTGTTTTGTTTTTTACTTATCCAATAGACCTAGAGAGGAAAGACGGAATTTTGTTATTACCTTCTAACAGATATGTTATAACCTTCTAGACACCCTTATTTATTTTCTAGATTACTTACATTTCGAGATATTTTTAATGAACAATGTAGAAATACTTGTTATTCCTTATTATTCCACTATTCCTTTCAATGGGCAACATTCATTAGATTTAAATAATTTTTTTCCTTAATGTTCAAACGTTCTATTTCACAGGAGTTCTAGTTATACGCATAAGGCAATTAAAAGTATGTATACAAATATTTACTTGGTTTTTGGGTTAGATTTAGCAGAATTATTGTGAATTATAATACTGCATGGTATTACAAATTGTGAAGAGCCGTAGTTTTCCTTAATCGCCGCGCGGATCGCTAGAGTCGCTGACCAACACCTCGTTATAGGGCATTTAACACGAAGCTGCGCTACTGTGTAAATACGTATACTGTGATGGAATTGGCGGGTTCTTTCTCTCGGAATGCGGCCTCTGCTCTTGACTAGCCGTTAGCCCCAGCCATCGGCTCCGATCGCCGCGCTGTGAACGACTGATGAATTAATGAGGCAACGTAACGATGCGGTACCACGTGACTGCCGAAGAGACCAGCTAGGCGCGTTGGTTCCGGCATACACTAAAGAGGTAATTCTTTATTCTATGGTTCCGATTAGTTTTGATTTGCTTCCCGCCTGTTTCACGCCTGTTCGTTTTCGTATACGTAGTATCTTGGAAAAACTATTGGTACATTGTTATTTCAACAGTTGCATTGTACAACTATTTACGTTTAAATGCGAGAAATACATAATGTCAGAGTAAATGTAAAGTTCTGCAGTTCTCTCTATATTATATACTATTACGTCTCCGTAATCATTTCTTGAAATGATGCTGCACTAGGGCCAGTGAAATACTACAAATGTGGGTCTCTGTACCGAACTATGTTTTCAGTGTTCCTCTTACGTAAAACTATTAAACTCATATTTTATGAGTAATGTTTATATTTTTTTAAATCATCTAAATCAAATTCAAAATTTAAGAATCTTTCAGAAATAAACAAACTTCATTCAAGATTCTCCAAAACTAATGTTATCTGGGGAAGAGTGCCGTAGGGAGACTTGCGTGTATGCCACGGCCCAAACTAGGTCTCTATAAACTCATGTTTTATCCAGAAGCAAATCTCGCGCATTCGCGCTCCTAATGTAGTTCACCGGTTTGCCGTTAGCGCTGTCATCGGCGCTAATGGCTGTGGCTAACGCCTAGACCCCCAAGAATTGGAAAAGCACAAACGTTTGGAGAAAAATACATTCATTTTTTCCGCTAGGGACTTTAATAATGGATTACTTAAGGTCATCTGCAAATAGCGACATTTTTAGAAATCCTACGGTAATAAAGCTTGTGGAAACCCGCGGCATAACTAAAGCAAACTTTTCCCTCTCAGTTTTGTGAAACGCGTATTTGGAATGTTTTAATGAATTCTAAACACGCTATTACTGAGTGACAACTATTTAATCTTCCAGAAAGTAGATTGAATATTTGCCTTTCCGCATGAATAGATGGGAATGTCAGCTCACTAAAATTATTTTGTACATCTTTTTGGGAAAAGGTCACGAGGTTTGCTAACATTATTCAACAAATGCACATTTTTGTACATGTACATTACATTATATAAAGATCTAAAATTGGAGATTAAATTGCATTGAGTAAGATATTTGGCATTAAAGACGTTCGTAGTAACCTTTTAAGTCCGCTGCCATCTGACATCACCACCAATTTTCCTTCAAATGAAACTTGTATTGTAGGCATCTGTCGAAGACCAAGTTTTGTATATTTAATTTAAAATAAAGTCAATGGGTTTCACGACAGAATGCGCATTCGGTGGATGAATGTTTTTTAATGTGATTTTCAGTGTGAATGGTATTGTATTGTGTTTTGTAATTGAATGTTAAGGATATGATTTATGTGTTATGTATCGTTTTGCATGACGTCAGAGAGCATTTTTCATTGAATTGGGTATTTTTGTTTGTTAATTTGAATATTGATAACCAGAAAAGAATAACTAGAGGAATGGTAATAAACGCGTTTTACGCGTATCGAGAGCTGTAACTCAGTGCATCAACTGATGCCAGCAGTGCCTCTGACCGGCAGGTCAGAGGCACTGCTGACATCTGCTGACATCTGCTAACATCTGCTGACATCTGCATTTCAAAATTCCAAATTAATTGCTTATTTATCCTTGAAAATAGATTTTATTACATGGGAGTTTTTTGTTTTTTTCTCCCTTTCAAAATTCAAAATTTAAGTAGTATATGACTAAGTAGTAGGGATCACAATTTTAAAAAAAAAAAAAGCACAAAATAGAAGAAAGATATTTTTGTTTTAACAAAATCTGTTCTAAAAACTAGCTATTTAAAAAGTCTGTAATGTTTAGAAAACAAACGGTAGTGGCTAAATTTTCTGCTTGAAATTAATGAAATAAATATAAATGTTCCACCAACTACGGGCCATGAGAAAAGTTCACGGAGAACAGGAATGGATCAAAAGGTTATATAAAATAATTCAATTTTAATTATAATTTAGTATTAGAATTCCCAATATTAATTGTATTTTTTACCCTTATACACAATTTGTATTCTCAATGTTTTGATGAATTTTCTTTCAAGTAATCCACAAACCTTACTTGAAATTATCCCAATAGTTTTCTCTCTTTAAAATACTATTTACTTTTAATATGAAAGATAAATTGAAATCCAAAGTATTTTACCAGGTTATATTACGATAATTTTATGATACTACCGTATTCAAATATCCATCGTTGCATTGGGCAGCAATGCAGCTTTTCCGCTAGGTCGAATTCAGTCACTGTCTGGAGGAGAATTCTAGCGGCCGGCTGCTCTGATCGCTAGTTTTCCGTGGTTTTCCGATCAACACCAGGCGAATGCCGGAGCAGTACCCTACCAAACGGGCCACGGACCGCGCGCGATCTGTTCTTCCTCCTCCTTGTCCTATCCTCTCCCCTTACACACACACTTACACTACCATGCACCACACTACCACATATTCCGGGAGACCGGTCGGGAGCTTAGAGCTTGTCCCGGCTGGAGCGGTGCCCCGCTGGTGGGAGAGTCCTGGTTAGGGGGAAACCCCACTAGCCTACGGTAGGTCGGCGCCGGTTCTCGCCATCCAGCGGGGGAAGATCACCGCCATCTCCCGAGAAAAAAACATTCACTACACTAACGGGACTAATGACCGAAGCAGTTGACGCGCCCGGAAACACGAAAAAATCAATCAGTCAATCAATCAACAATGTTTTCTGGGTTCAATAATAGGGTACATTCAGCTTTAATAAAGTCAGTAAGAATATATGTACAGATTTGCATAAAGTAATGATATCGTCACTGTGGATGTATTCATAATGCGATACATTGGATGACCTTTAGTTCCGTATGTTCTATTTATACGTGAAATAATCCTTGCTGATGTGCTGCAAATAATGTGAGCAGTTAGAAATAATGCAAGAAAGTGTGTACTATTGTGGTACCACTAACGTACTCAACAATCTGCGGCTTCTAGCAATATATCACAGGTATTACAAGCAAGTAACCTTTTTATGCACACTTATTACCAATAGTACCAAAAGTACATGTGTGCACATCTAAATAATTCTTTATTCTATCATGAAATTACTTTCATTGAACAAAATTTGCCCTTCGACAAATATATTTAAAAAATTAGGGGGTCAATGCTCTCCTGTTTGTAGAAAACAACATTTTTGTCCTATGTTCCATTCTCCACGGCGACCAAACTCTCTAGGTACGTATCCTCTTCCGTCTGAGAATTTTGTTTGCATTTGGAATTTAGTAGGAGTTTTCTGCTGAAATATTCCCAAATTTTGTAGCGTTGAATTTATCAGCAGCCTAAAATATGTTTAACCAATTTACTGTATAAATGCTTTCTTTTCGCTTTGTTCAGATACATGTGTTTCTGACTACTACGCGAACCTAAGGATTTCCTCCTTCTCTTCGCTTACTGACAAAAGTCGCTGGTCTTTCTCGCCTGGCCATTGTCTAAAGTTTTACATCCCGCCATTCATTCACTATTTCATGTCCCACTCTCCTGCGCGCATTTAACTACATACCGTCTTCTAGTTGGCTCTTAACTCGCGTCTTAACTTACTTTTTAGAGAGACACTACTAAAAGCAATTCTTCCAGGCATGCATAACGTGCTAAATGTTTAATTTTTAGCACTACTGCTAAGAATGAGGCAATGCTCAGGTGTTCAGATAATGTACAACAAATAAAACAAAATATTTTGCCTGGCCGTATAAGCTACTGCTGCCATTAATGATTTGTATACTTGAATTAAAATAAGATGAAAGTTAGTAAAGTTCTATAAAAATAGTGCATGACACACGTGGAAAAAGTGATTATTTCTACTCCCATTGCATAATTCTGTCATTTGATGGCTCTGTTGCATAATGATACTCATTACGATACAGATTTCATTATGGTACAGGTTCTTGACCAATCACAGAGAAGCTTAAACCAAAGTATTGATAGGTCATTCATCTTTGAGAATCGTTCTACTAAATGTTTTGTTCCATTATGTACATTAAAATTCCATTTAATGTTATATTATTTCTATCAGTATTTTTTTCTTTTAATATCAGTATTTTGCATGTGGAATATTATATAAAATAAATTGGATCGTAATTTCATTTTAATCCTATTTGACTAGCGCCGTGATTGTGGTAGAGAGAACATTTGACTGACGTTAAGATCAGAACTCAAGTTATTGTGTGTTATATGTTTCTGCCGTGTGTTTGTCCTTTAAATCCAGCCCATTCTTTAGTTTTAAATGTCTAGTGAATCAGAGGAGGAGTTAGCACCTTCAGAAATAAGAGAAAAAGCGAAAATAGTGACCTCAGAATTATTGTAAGGGCAACTTTTGTATTCGCTCGCAATGGTAAACCAAAGCCACCTGCGGCATTTAGGGTAGCTGCCCGCTAGGTGGCATTGGCTGAATCCTGCACATGAACTGCCACGAAACGATTCAATGTGAAAGTTTAACTTATAGAAGTTACAATTTGTCGTAGAAAAAGTACCGTATGAAATTCGATGTAATGGGTATTAATACACTCGTGTGAAGTTTACGATACTCGCTCGTACCTCGCTCGTATCGTATTATCACACTCCTGTATTAATACCCACCGTTACAATCATCGTTTCATAATGTACTATTATTTTTGCTTGTAGGGTAGCGCCTATGGGCATCGTGTTCCAACCTTTTCCACTCGCAAAATGAAATATCACTTTTGCCACTCGTATCATAAATATTTTTTTAGACAACTCCTAGTAAAAGCGTTACTTTGATGCAAAGCATGCTAAAAATTCAATTTGTAGCCCAAGTACTAAAAGTGAGTCGGTGCTTAAATGTTCAGATAAAACTGTGAATACAACAAAGAAAACAAAATGTTTTCGTCAGATCGCATCAGCTACTACTGACTTCATGTAACATCGTGATTTGCATGCTTGAATAAAATAAAATGATTATCTATAAGGCTGTCTAAAAATAGGAGTCGATAAAAGTAATTTTATTTATCTCTTAGGATTCCACGACATCTATCTCAGACCGCTATTACTTACTCAAGGTGTCTCAATTAACGTCATTGCTAGCAATCTCTAACTTAGCAAAACAAGACGATTGCTTATTGTTCCGTGGCCTCGACTTTTAGTAAAGAAAAATGAACATAATTAAAACTGAACGAATTTTTATTGCAGCAGTCATGGTATGCTGCAGATGGAAACAGAAAAGTGTTTTTCGAGTATGAGTGAATAAATTAAAGTGAACCATATGAATAATATAATATTTATATTTATTTAGATATTTATGTTGTAGCAAGACTTTACAGTTTATGCCGTCTATCGAAAAGTCTTTCTTATGTTTTCTTGGCCCTTGATGCATTTTCATCCATGTTTCTGGATGCAACATGTATGTGGGTGGTCTGTCGATTCAAATATCTGATCTTCCATTTTACGCATAGACTCCCTTTTCTTCTTCTTCTTCTTCTTCTTCTTCTTCTTTTTCTTCTTCTTCTTCTTCTTCTTCTTCTTTTTATTGGAATCCATTCCCAAATTTAAAGAATTAGTCTTTTCATTCGACATTCTCCTTAAATGACCATACCATAGGAGTTGCTGCTTTTCAATCTGATCAGTAAGACTTTCCTTTACATTTACTCTTTTATTACGCCTATCCTACTCCGTTTGTAAGTAGCCTCAGCAGCGTCTCCAAAAGCTCTTTGCTACCGCATTTATTCTGCTTTCTGTGTTGCTTAAGTCCAGACTTCCATCCCGATTGTACAACTTTCAACCAGTAATTTAAATATGTGCTTCTTCGTTTCTAATTGTATGTTTTGTTCCATAATATAGTATAATTTAGAAGTTTGGCCTTTTGTTATTGTTTCTATGATGAATCATCTCCTTGTTCTTGTGTTAAAATCACTCCAAATATTTGTATTAGTAGTATTTTTATAATGTTTTTTTAACTTTCTTTAGAATATTTCTTCGCCATCCGCAAGTACAACTTGGTCGACAGCAAACAGTACATTAAAAATATTTTCTAATACGGAGTTGGAGTCCAATTTTTGCACACTTTTTTTTCCCTAATTCCTGAAAGCTGTATATTTTGAACAAACTAGGTGACACGCAGCCACCATTATTAATTCATTCACAGTGAAGAATTTCGAAAATTCATTTCTTCGCTCACAGCTCCCATTTCACAGCTCCTATTTCGCAGCTCCGCTTTCAACTCCTATCATAAAAGCGTTTAATAGCACTTAGTTCGTTGAATGGATCTCATTTTCAGCCATTGCCTCCTACAATTTCTTCACTGGCACACTGTCATAGGCTTTTTTCTAATGTAAAAAAAGCAGGTGGAGTTGACAGCCATAAGTTGAGTTCTTTTTCATTAATTGTTTTAGGCAAAATATGTTATCCACACAGGAACGTCCTGCTCTAAAACCGCATTGTTCTTCTGTTTATTTTATCTGTTCTTCAATTTTCTTTTGTAAAACTCGTCCATACCGTCTACCCGTTGTATATTCTACCTACAGGATGAGTATATTGTCATTCTATTACATTGTTCTGGTTCGACGCTTCTCGATTCTACTCCACTTGTTCAGAGCCTGTAGGATCTATAATTGTATCTGATATTCAACTAATTACTTGATATTCTAGGCTGTTGAATTACGCGGGTGTACCTCTCTGATCGGTAATGGCGTTAAATAAGAATAGTTTATATGGACGAAGGTGTATACTGTATTGTATTGTATTCAGTCGCTGTCTGAGGATTATTCTAGCTGCCGGCTGCTCTGATCGGTAGTTTTCCGTAGTTTCTCCGATCAACACCAGGCGAATGCCGGAGCAGTACCCTACAAAATGGGCCACGGACCTCGCGCGATCTGTCCTTCCTCTTCCTTGTCCCATCCTCTCCTCTTACACATACACTTACACTAACATACACTACACTACCACATATTCCGGGAGACCGGTCGGGAGCTTAGAGCTTGTCCCGGTAGATCGGTGCCGGATCTCGCCATCCAGCGGGGGAAGATCACCGCCATCTCCCGAGAAAAAAAACATGCACTATACTAACTGGACCAATGACCGAAACAGTTGACGCGCCCGGAAACACGAAAAAATCAATCAATCAATCAATCAATCTGTATTGTATTGAATTGTACAAGGAGACATTTAGAACAAGTAACGGAAGATGGCAGGGTCTTGAAGAAAAAGACAGGCTTAATATGGAAATGGAAAATAGGGAAGAGGGTGGAGTTTAACACGTGAGAGTTTTCGCACGGGTACGTCAGTTAGCTATGTCTTCATAATGAGGAAGCTTCTTAAAATAGTATAAGAACAAAAAATGTTATTGAACACGTAGATTATAGATATAAGTGTTTTCTTTCCGCTTGGTCTGGGCACGTGTATACATTTTCATATTTCTGAATTACACATTCGTATCGTCCTCCAGCTAGCCAGTCTTAAGTTATTTGTGACGGTAAACTTTTCGTTGTGGAAATAAGAAGTGTTAAGAAAATAAGAAATGCGGAGTTAAGAATCCCCAAGGACGATTAATCTGCATTCCATCACTCATCCTTATCCGACACACTGCAACTAAGCGCGTGGAATTCGCGCTGCAACATCTGCCTCTGTATGAAATACGCACTGTCATCTCTAATAAAGGGAGTCAAGGCTTTCAGGGGGTTTCCCACCATTTATTATACGCATGGCTGCATTCTGTAGGCTCGACAGTTCAATAAAAACAATTAATGATTAATTAAGAAATTACGTAAAGTAATTTAGTAATTACGTTATCCATTGGCAGGAGGTTTCTTCCATATCTTCTGAGGGATTGGCGTTGGGGGGGGGGGGTGCGGCTCATCATTGGCTAGATGCTGGTTCTTATTTGCTTTCCACCTACAGCGTTCTCGGTCTCAACACCACCTAGACATACAAGGCCTGAGCAGTCATTCAAGATGGCCGCCTATGAGGGGCATATAAACTGAAGTGCGAAGTAAAATTGTGGTTACCAGACGAAAATATATAATTAATTACACTATCAAATAAGAAAAAATCTTTCTTAATAAGCTGAATATAAGTATCAATTTATTCTACCATTATATTGTGATCGTATATTGATGTAATAAGAATTGTCCAAAAGATATGTACAATTTTGTAATATTTGTAATTATATCGTGTTTTTTTTTCAAATATTGTAAATCGTATGTACAAACCATGTGGTCGCTCACGTTCTAGAAGTTTATACGATCTTAATAAATAAAAGAAAAAAGAAAGAAATAGGTCTACTTTCTCCAGCTGGAATATTCTACATAAATATAAGTGAGTTTTCAGGGAAAACAAGCTCCATACACTTTCTATTAATACTGTTATCACCTACCACGCATAGTACATGAAATCCTATCTGTTTTAATCCCAATATACTTTTTTTGAAAATATTTTGCCAATTCTGGTTTTAAATGTATCTCATCTATCATGAGAGTCACTAATTTATTACTATCACTTAATTTATGTAACTATTTGTTTCAATTATATTTAGAAAAATTGTTTTCATTATGTTCCATTTGAGGTTCTAAACGAAATGAAGAGCAATCTCCTAATTTCACTAGGATGAGGAAATATTATGAACCCTAAATGTTTGAAATATTTATAAGAATATGGCTATACGGTAAATAGCGTACAAGACAAAATGAAAAACTTGATTGTACTGATATGCACTTCCTTTCTGGGTAAAAGCAACAGGTTTGCCAAATTGTGAATTTCTGGTATCGATTTGAATTAAAATGTCTAAATTATCGCAAAACCATGAAGAGAACTGTTACTTCTAATTGTATTAAAACATAACTTTAACCTAATAATTTCTAAAACATCACTAATATGCACTTCCTTTCTGGGTAAGAAGTTTTATTTGTTCCTGCGTAAAAGCAACAGGTTTGCCAAATTGTGAATTTCTAGTATCGATTTGAAGTAAAATGTCTAGTAACGCAAAACCATCAGAGAACTGTTACTACTATTTGTATTAAAACATAACTTTAACATAATCATTTCTAAAACATCACTAATTTACTTGTATTATATGTATACTTATTTTATAACTTTTTTACAGTAATAAACTTGAGTTTCAATTCCTTATCCACCACAACTGAATTGATCATTTTAGAGAGGAATTACAATCAATATGTTTAATAAGAATACTGTTTTCCTTATGAATAATTTACCCATAATCGTCCAAAATAAGCACCTCCAGTTTGCTTCTTATTTCTTCAAAAATACTGAAAGATATTTCATTTAATCTTGCATTGTTTTCTTTTCCCCTTTTTTCAATAGCAGCAAGCTGACACTCGTTTACTACACTCAATTTCTTTTCTTAAAGACTTTCTCTGTAGGAAGTGCTTAGGCGATTCAAGTAAGTTGGACTATTAGGTAGTAAAGAAGGCACAGCTTCACAAGACAGTCATGTTTTAAAGCAAGACTGCAACACAGCCCTTACTCCCCAGTCACTCACTATTTACACATCAGACCATATATATAACCACAAGTCGAAAGCTCCACGCACTGCAAGAACACCTTCAGGTTGGGATCTGGATCACGCCAGAACGCAGTTACCCCCCTCGGGAGCCTACCCATTCAATGCATGGATCGAGACGTTATGCACCGGCACGTTTCCGGATATTTTCAAAACAGCTAAAATTACGCCGCTCTTCAAAAAAGGCAACAAAAATTAAATTCAAAATTATCGGCCCATTTCTCTTCTATCAGTTTTTTTCAAAAATATTAGAGAGACTTTTTTACGTACGCATGGAAACCTTTCTCACTAAACACTACGCGCTTTCAGATTGCCAACATGGATTTAGAAAATCAAAATCTACGGAAACAGCTATTGCAATATAATTTATATATAATCCCCTTTAATACTCTCTTATAAATCACCACGCCCACACGCTGGGCGCCCAATGTGATTAATATTTCTCCACCCTCCTTTGGTACCACGACGCCTCACGTCGCGGCGCCAATGTAAGATCTATACTACTTCTAATCAAATACGATGGCCCACGTTAGTGCGCCACTGTAATATTCTCTTACAAAATCTCACGACAATTGTAATCTTTTCATCGTCACGCGCACTATCTTGCCCTGCCCTAGCCCTAAATTATAATTGGGTGCCACATTATCAATTGCCCGTACCTCTGTTAGCTCGTACTATTATCTATTTCTTACCGTGTCGTAGTTCGCGCGCTCACTCCATACGGAGTTGAAGTAAGGGTCCGCTTTGTTCGTGCCTGGGTCAACATTCATACCACTACAGAATAAAAAGACATGGAATCACGGCAATTATGAGCCATTGGGATGCTCATGCATTTAATTTTGGATTTTTCTTCGCTGATATCCCTTTCGTTAACACAATCTGCCCCTCCGACTTACAAAACATAACAACACAAATATATAAACACCCAGGAAGAAAAACATATAAACATACACACTGAAAATACAATACAAAGAAAAATCTCATCCATCCATCAGAATGCGCATTCTGTCGTGACCTTCCTTATTATCCTTAGCCTAATAGCATAACTTGGTCTTCGACAGAACTTCTTTTGAATGGAGCGTAAACAAACCAAAAAAAATATAGTTATTGCACAATTCGTGCCACTTCCCTTTTCTGCAGCGATGTCACCTTCCGTCAGCGCCCGTCGCTGGTAGTTGTCACGTGCATTATTCACGCACGCGGTTCCCCGTTCAGCTGCCACCAGATCCTCGATGGCTCACTCCTCCGTTTAAAGCTTGCCAATGCATCCACAATTATTGTTTTTTTTTGTCTTAATCGCGTCTTCCCTGAATGTTATTTCTATATCTCGCGATATATATATATATATATATATATATATATATATATATATATCTTTCGCGACGCTCCTATTTCCTGACACCTAATTTGCGTAAATATTGTCTATGCAGATTTTTTCGTGAATTTCTAAATGAATTTAAATAAATTTTCGATACACTCAGTCTAAACAATTGTTTCTATGCAACCAAAATAGCTTAATAACGTTTTACACGACACTTCCGCGAAATTTCTCAAAAACTCAACACAACATAAAAACGCGTGCGATCATCCTCAGATCCGAACTCATTCTGTCTGTAACCTAATTCACATTGTTGGTCACTACAATCCAAGTGACTGTCTTTTTTCGAAACATATGCCCATCACCATAATAAATGTTCGAAAACTCTTACATTTTCGCTGTTTTCGGGCATCTTGCGTCTTACATAAATTCCCCCCGCACCGTAACTAATTTTGCCCTGTTCCAAATATTTTTCCCTATAATTTCTGTAAGTTTGGCCAAAATCCACCCAGGCATTCACTGGATATTCAACAAAACTCGTCTTGTTATATATTTCCAGGAGTACAACAATGAGTTCATCATGTTATGCATGCATCTTCGTCATGTTATGCATGCAATTTATACCATTTATAATATTTACGGAACCCGTGGCTCGAATAACGTGGTTCTTGCTTTAAAATGTTTCTAAATTTAAGTTCTGTTCATCGTTCATCACACCTATTTCCGCCCCTCATGCTTTCCATTGCTTTCCTAATAATTATGATTACGCGGCGCTGTTGTCTATTGTTTCTTTCATTTTTTTTAAATTCCTCCTTGCTTACATAAAATTTCCATGCATTCTTGCGGGCTCGTCCCACAGATCATTACACTATATTTTCTTTTCTTAAAGATATCGCCTCATCATTGGATCAAAACGAGGTACCTATTGGATTATTTTTAGATCTCTCAAAAGCTTTTGACGTCATTGATCATGACATTTTACTTTCAAAATTATCTTCATATGGAATCCGTGGTATTGCTCTAGATTGCTGATGTTCGTACCTTAAACAACGATCTCAGAGAGTGGAAATACCTTACTGGAATGATGAAACATCACGTGCGCACCTTTCCGACTCTTTGCCCATTGCACGTGGAGTTCCTCAAGGATCGATTTTAGGCCCTATTCTGTTCCTACTTTACGTAAACGATATGCCCTCGACGATTCGAAACGGAAGAACGGTTCTCTTTGCAGATGATACGACCATCATTTGCAATAAAGAAACAGTAAATAGTACAATATCAGATGTTTCAAATTGGTCCCGAAATAACAAATTAATAGTAAACGAAAATAAAACGGTTTTAATGCAGTTTTCCATTTCAAATAAACAATTCTGTGCAAAATGAACGGTGTACCATTGACTGATATTAAGGCAACAAAATTTTTAGGTCTTCAATTCAGTCAAACATTAAATGTAACGTCCATTTAAATGAATTGAACACAAAATTAAGTTCATTGTGCTACGCGTTCAGAATTCTTGCAAATTCAGTCAGCCTTCATACTGCTCGTTGTGTATATTTCGCGAATGTTCATTTCCGCCTGCGATATGGCTTAATATTCTGGGGAAATACATCTTATAGCTCCCAGACTTTTAGATTACAAAAAAGAATTGTACAAATAATAACCAAATCCCACCCACGTGATTCATGTAAGCCTCTCTTCATTAATCTAGGAATTTTACCATTACCTTGTCTGTTTATTTACGAATCAGTGGCTTTTGTCAAAAATGACTTGCTTAAGGGCGGGAATATATTTTCATAAAATGCCGATGTCTATTACTATAACACTCGACGTAGAAATCATATTCATCAGGTGACAGTATCAACAGCTCATTACACAAAATTCACATACAATACATGTACATTATTTTACAACACTTTGTCAGATGACATTAAACGATTAAATTCGATAGAGAAGTTTAAATCCAAATGAAATCGTTTCTGCTGCATAACTGTTTCTATACAATTAGAGACTATACTGAGCATCACAAGAAAAGTAACATTAATTTTAACAATGATACATAATGCATTATTTACCATTTGGACTGTATAAATGAGTATAAACAACCTGTAACAACTATTGTACTACAGCTTCCGGGTCAATGACCCCCATCTTGATCAGTTTTTTTTTGTCCAGATCCATTGAGCAAATGCTGAGATGGCCCCTTCCATTGAGCATCCATTGAGCAAATGCTGATTGGATTTTTGACTTGAGTTTTGCTTCTGGACATAAATGTAACTTCATTTTCTGTGCACGTCTCCTAGAATTCAGTGGGAAATACAATTATTCAAATTATCGTTTCCATGTTGTCGCGGCAGGAAGTATTATTCCGAAGGAAACCGTGAATAAGAGCCAAAATTTATTGCCGTTTTATCCTTGAAAATAGATTTTATTACTTGGGAGCTTTTTTTCAAAATTTAAGTAGTATATGACTTAGTGTAGGGATCACAGAATTTTGAAAATGTGCACACAATTCACTTTTCCCCATAGCACGTCATACGCAGTTTTAACTTTTTTTTGACGAAAAAAATGAATAGACCCTCTACCTCCTTAGTGCTACTGGCTTTCCAGGCCAGTGAGGAGTCGAATCAATGCGCCACACACAATGCACAGAAACAAGTCCCTCCTCTGCGCCCAGTGTCGAGCCACCTCCACAACGAAATAACGTACCTAACTGGCGGTCCCCGGGCCAAATCCCAGGGGATTTGTAGCTGCCAACCCGTCTCCTCACTGCCTCCACCTTCAAGCTAACGACGTGTGTGCTACCGTATCCTAGGCAAACCGGTCAAGGGGTTTACGCTCCCCTTCGAGACTTTTATTCGTCGATTTGAGATCCGTCGCACTGCTGCACAGAGGATGTCGGCTAACAAATCTCACGACTAATCGCTCTCCAAGGTCGGTGGCAAGCCATCTACTCACCTTGAAGCTAATGACGTGAGTGCCACCGTAACCTAAGCAAACAGGTCAAGGGGTTTATGTTAACCGTCGAGACTTTTATTTGTATGATTGGGATCCGGCGGCTGCTACACAGAGGATAACGGCTAACGAATCCCATGACTAATGGCTCTCAAAGGCAAGCCACATACACACCTTGAAGCTAATAACGTGAGTGCCGCAGTGAAAGTCGCGGTGCAAGAGGTCGTTTAAAATCGTCCACCAATCACCGTTCTAAGCACGAGACCGGTCTCCCGCCATGTGTGGTAGTGAAATGCATGTTAGTGTGAGTGTAAGGAAGGGATGAGGATAGGACAAGGAAGGGGAAGGAAATATCGCGCACGGCCTGTGGGCTGGTTGTTGGATTACTGCTACGGGAATGTGTGTTTGTCGCATATATACGCAAAAAGTACTCGACCGATCTCACTGAATATTCAATTCGTTTTTGTTAGTATCGGAATATTTAAAGTGTAGTTGGAATTAAATCCGACATGTCAAGGCGTTATTTTTAAAAAAGTTAATCGACGAGGTGGGCCCTACGCCATTCCCGGCGGACCTTGCTTGAAGAGCGATCCATGAATATCCTTTTGAACTCCACGCCTCGCTTCGACTCATATCGAATAACATCGAAGTTGCTATGTACTACAAAGCACAAAGTCTGAATCAAATGCTGGCGGTGGACATTATTCGAATATTTGATTTTTGGAGGTTAGTTAATACTATTTAAAATGTAATTAACACTTATTTAAAGTGTAATTAATACGTAATTAAAGTGTAATTAATACGTAATTAAAGTGTAGTTTATACGTAATTAAAGTGTAGTTTATACGTAATTAAAGTGTAGTTTATAAATTAATTAAATTTTTTACGTAATTAAAGTGTAGTTGGCGCGAATAAAGTAAATTTTTTCGTCCTCGGACACATGAAAGTCAATTAACCTGCTCAGTACAAGATGAAGAAAACACATACTCGAAACAAACACTCATATAGTTGCATCAAACCTTCGCATTCCACAGAACACAACGAAACAAGTCATTCGACTCCTAACGCAAATTACCGAATATCTCCACAGAAGATCATAACTGTCATAGTTTGTCTTCGATAAGGAGAAGTGTTTTTCCCACAATTATTTCCTAGAACCGGAACAACTGTTGCAAAGTAAGTACTGGTTTGTATGACTATTAATGAACCCGGTAAGAGCAGACAAGTATTCGCATGCAGTATAATGTGTGGAAATCAGCTGAACTGCCGGAGACAACATCAGTATAAATATCTTATTGTGTCACATACCCATCGTTGGCCAGTGGATGTCGGTTTCTATAAAGTTTGATGAAAAGAAGTTTATGACACTTATCATTTTCATCAAATGATATGATTCTCGTTATGAAGCACATTTTAGAAAGAAACCAGAAAGCGCGTGGCGTATCCAAACTTTTCTTACCCTTAGGCAAAATTTTGATGCTGCAATGAATTGTAGAAAATGAAACAATTTCGGGATTATTTATTTCAAAGGTTTCACAAATTTCAGAAATGTATCCGTCCCCACTGTTCCGTAGTTTAGATCAAACTCCATAATTTTAAGGTTTTTCGCACTTTTTATTTTATAAAGTAGTATCTTCCCCAATTGTCCCCACGCATGATTTTTAGAGAGAGAGAGAGAGAGAAGGAGGGATAGAGAGACAGGATCTGGGATTATGAATTGGCATAATGTCTTATCCCATTGTCCTACTCTAATTACTTTTATTGAAGTGGCATTTTTAATATTTTCGCACAGTTTTTTTGTTACAAAGTATTTGGTATATAGTAGTTTTCATTTGCCAGCTGCACCAATCTTAGATATCATTGTAATGGCATCAAGGGACTCCAGAGTAACATATCCCAGATTTCCCACCTTAATGCTGCACCGGAGTGACCCTTAAGACGGGGTAGATTCAGCTTACAGCAGTTAAATTGTTACGTTTCCGCTTTCTTCTCCATTAAAATCATATTACTCAGCAGTGAAAATGTACTAACACAGAAATATATTTCCTCTGCAAGGACAAAATGGCTTTTAACTTTAATTATTCAAATTCAACCGGCTTTTTTGACGAAGTTTTTCCCTGATAATTCAAACAATTTGGAAGATTTTTACCGATGTCTTCTTTTAATTTGTTGTAATTCTTATATGTAAAAACCACGCTCTTTCATTTAGATCTCTGAATGGGTAATATTTTTAATTTGAATAATTAATTGATTATTAATAGTTTTTTGTTTTATAATTTTTTATCACAAAAACTATTAAACTGAAGTGTATGATTTTGTATGGTTTAATAGATAATACTTATTTTCATGCATTACTTATTACATACTTATTTAGTTATTGAGTTAGTATAACGGAAACGGAACATAAAAACGGAAATTCAGGAAAACAAGCGACGAAGTTTGATTCATGAGTTTTGCTTACCTTACTACTCTAACAGATGAATGATGCAGCGACATACCTTTAAAATCATCAATCTATTGCAGAAATTGAAATAATTTTCCAAAATATATCTTAATAATTAGTGCATAGGTAAAATAATGTTTTTCAAAAATCGAATTTTTAAGGTGTATCTCCCCCTTCAGTCCACAGCACCTCCCACCTGCTGCTTAAGCCCAGAGGCCCGTGGCGACATTTTACTGGTTTACTGTTACCGTGGAATATTTTACCGTTAAGCGTTGGCCATTTAACGTTTAGGTGCGGTAGCGGCGGATGGGTCTCATGTGGCGGTCTGGAGATCCACTTACCTTCATTTCTCCGTCTGTCCATGTCATACTTGCCCTTCTCGTACCTCCGTTTGGACAAAGGGAAAGAATGTTTTATTAGGTGATGTGTGGTGGATTGGAAAAGCCCGATCCGTGCCACGGCACACACAAAAACGTTCAAGCACGCGGCGTGGGCGGCCAGGCGTGATGGGAAGAGAATAAGTTCAAACAATAGAAGAGAAAAGGGCCTACAAAACTAATAGGGAGGAAAATCCATTGCCTTAGAGCACTGATGAGGCTTGAGAAACTATACAACACAGGAACAGACAGACTAAAGAGATGCCGAGGTGCCACACGACCCACCAAGCGGCAAAGACGAAGAAGAAGAAGAAGAAGACGCGCGGAATATGGTCTACAAATAAAGACCGCAGCTCGACGTAGCTAGTTAGCTAGGTCGAGTTCGGTCGCCGTCTGGACAAGAGTGCTAGCGGCCGGCTGCTCGGTAGTTTTCCGTGATTTCTCCAATCAACAGCAGGCGAATGCCAAAGCAATTCCCTAACAAACGGGCCACGCACCTCGTCCGATCTTTCCTTCTTCTTCTTTGTTCTATTCTCACCACTTACTTACACACACAAACTCATACACTAATATGGACTACACTACCATACTTGTCGAGAGACCAGTCGCGAGCTTTGAGCCCTTCCCTGCTGGTGGGGGAAACCCCTTTAGCCGATGGTAGGTCGGCGCCAGATCTCACCATTCAAGGAGGGAGCTCTCCGTTACTTCTCGAAGAAAACGCATGCCTTACACTTACAGGACTAATGACCTTAGCAGTTTACGTGCTAATACCACTTATCTATCAATGAAAACCACATCATGATGAAGGGAGCGCTCTTTGATTAAAAATATGTTTTAATTTCTTACGGGATGTAAGGAAAACGTTTCATTCCTCATTGAGAATTAGTCATGGAGATATTTGTAGTATTTAAACGAGTTGTCAATTTCAATCAAAAAACAACTCCAAGGAACTATTTACTACTGTACAGTTCCACTTTTTTCCTCCCAGATTATTCTGAAAAGACTTTGTTCTTCTTAGATATTCCGAAAGTCAAATTAAAAAAAAAATCATGGTGCGTTCTGAAATTTTCTTTAGAAATTGTATTTTTCGAGAATTTAAGTGGGAAAAATTCTCTCTGTACAAACTATCTCATACAACTAAAAGCATTGCATTATTCTTAAACATAAATATTTGATATTTTGTACTCTTTTATGTTCAACAGCCTTTCCAAAGGACCCCAAGTTCAACATCACTACATCAGGCGCAAATATGAAACTGTAAAACCTGATATGCAAATATTTTGAAGCAATAGATTGAAAGCAGATAAGGATCTTATTAAAATATATTTGAGAAACAATTGTTTATAACTTAACCAATGAATATATGAATGAAAATATTAAAGGGGAAGGAATGAATGAACCAATGAATGAAAGAAAGAGAAGAATGACTCAATATTGAGATAAAAATTGTTTGTTCGCAACGTTTTTCTTTCGTACATAAATTAATAAACAAATAAATAAATCCATAAATAAGTAACAAACGACGCAGTAGAGTGTCGTCATGGCGTGTTCTGTGGCGTCGAAGGGAGGTCGGGGAAGAGATCGTCGAGATCCATGACGTCGAAGAAGCGCTGCAGGAGGCCTTGGTACAGCTCGGAGAACACCAGGTCCACAGCAGGCCCCGCCTGCTCGCCTAGCACTTTACTGTGCTGGTTCATCAGCGCGTTCGTCAGGTTTGCTAGACACAGGGAAGTCAAGTCATTTAAAATAGATTCAAATTAGACATCGATAAGGTGGACGCCCCTTGGCAGTCTCGTCTCAAAGGGTGCGGGTTCGAATACTGCCTCGGGCAGGGACGTTAGTTTCTGCATAGTCTGCATGGTCATGTCATTCTGATCGAGAGCGGTTGCTCAGTGCATCAACTGATATCACCGCAGTGCCTCTGACCGGGAGGTCCTAGGTTCGAGTCCTGACGGCGGCAGGATTTTCGACACTAGCTTTTCAGCTAGGTCGAATTCAGTCGCTGTCTGGAGGAGAATTCTAGTCTGATCGGTAGTTCCCCGTGGTTTCTCCGATCAACACCAGGCGAATGCCGGAGCAGTACCCTACCAAACGGGCCACGGACCGCGCGCGATCTGTCCTTCCTCTTCCTTGTCCTATCCTCCCCTTACACACACACATACACTACACTAACTATTCCGGGAGACCTCGGTAGTTCCCCGTGGTTCTCCGATCAACACCAGGCGAATGCCGGAGCAGTACCCTACCAAACGGACCGGTCGGAGCTTAGAGCTTGTCCCGGCTGGGGCGGTGCCCGCTGGAGGGAGAGTCCTGGTTAGGGAAAAGCCCACTAGCCGACGGTAGGTAGGTAGCCCACTAGCCGGATCTCGCCATCCAGGTGGGAAAATCATCGCCATCTCCCGAGAAAAAACATGCACTACACTAACGGGACTAATTGCCAAAGCAGTTGATGCGCCCGGAAACACGAAAAAAACAAACCAACCCAATGTCATTCGGCATGGTCAGAGCTTTACAAAATGTCATGAGCCACCTCAAGAAATAAGCTTTCCTTCCCGTCACTTGCCTGCCAACAGGGTTGGCAGTCTGCCTGCGGACAGGGGGGGAGGAAACCACTGACAATGGGACCACGGAGTCATGACGTGCCCGCCACCTTTCCTCCACCTTTCCTCCCAAACTCTGAAAGGTCAAGTCAGTGCGAGTCCGAGGGCCACACGCGTCGGTGTAAGCAAATCAAATCATTGTGGGAATTCTGATTTGGTGTTGTTGACGTTCTTATAAGAAGAAATAAAAGAGGTCATCTTCGTCAACATATATGTTGACGAAGATGACCCCTTTTATTTCTTCTTAAATCAAATCATTTTTGTCAAGCTTGATGCCTTTTCTACAGCACTACACTATTGTCAATGTAAATAAACAAGTCAACGTGGAACATAAACAATACATGATGACACAAGTCCTAACTTTTTTTTAAAAAAATGAAACTATTATAATATTCTGCGGCGTAATCAAAATTTGAACTCATACCGAAGTTTCTGAAATGTCAAATTCTCCGCGTGCTATAAAGTGGAATATACGCGCGTTACTTGAAATACTTCTGTTTTGTGCGTTTACTGTAACCTCCATGAAAAAGTTCGCAATTCGCAACATGACCATGTCAATCGTCTTATTTTATTTCGTTTTACAATACCAACATTAGATTAAATATTTTAGCAAAGCATACTTACACAATTTTTCATTCCCAAAGAGGTTCTTCAAGTCAAAATGAATGCGACCGAACTTGGATTCAAAAGAGAGATTGTCCAGCTTCAAATGACGGCCGGTTTTGCGATGTTCAGGGTGTCCTTGGAAGGTGACACCAAATCGACAGTTCTCTAAAAAAAGAAATTTTACGATTAAAAATGTAAGAAGTTTTGGAAGCCGAATTCGAGGCATGCGGTGCTGAATTCAAAACTTTTCAACTACACAGCTCAAGGCAGAAGTAAGCTAGCCGACATATTTTCAGATATCGGGCCTAAGCTTTGTTTCAATACATTGATATTTTCCCGAAACAACGATAGTCGATCTGAAAACACATCTAGGTTGTGTTTCTTATGTTTTCTCAGATCGACATATTACTTTCTCGCCACCGCTTACACAGTAGAGAGAAAGTTCTATAATCTTGCGCCACAAAACGGCCAATTTTTTTTTTAGAAAAACACTTATTGCAGGGCTCTGGCAGCGCAAAATCGATTGACAGCAAAATGTCCCCCCGCCCGTCCGTCTGTGAACAACGCTAGCGAAAGTAAATAAATGGAATAATAGAAAACACAATGTCCTTTTTGTTTGTTTCCTTCTTTACAATCATGAAAATTATTACATATAACTTATGTCACCATACAATAAAAAATACCGGTATTTCATTTAAGTACTCTAATTAAATATGGAAACAAGATGGGAGGGTACCATCTGTTTCATCATACATAAATTATCGATATTTTAAACATCGCTGTTTTCATCGACATCGTAAAGCTTGTGGTGATGTATCGATATATCCATGTTTTCATAAAATTTGTCATCACTAGTCTCACTGATCTGTGTTGTGAAGGTTCTGTAAACCTCAGTAAATTAAGTGTAAATTTAAAAAATGAAGTACATAAAAATAACTAAACTAGCCTGCTTGGACGTTGTAAAGGCCGTTGCCCTTGAGGGGGATGAATCCAAGTAGCTCCCCATCCACTTCGTAATGCCCACTCATCCGGAACAGCGGGAAGAACAGATCGGCCAGGATGGTGAAGTTCTCCAGGTTCACTCTGCAGTTGAAAAATTCACTTTCTTAAAATACATTACTTATTTATGGGTCGTTTCATGACTTGTTGACCAAATTGCGACATTCCACGATTACATATCGTCTCTTCTTACGAAGTAAGAGCGGGAGAGTAAAAAGTACATGGAACAGTTTTGGATTTGATGATACGTTATTAAACGTCATGTAGCGACATACGTAACATTCTCTATTTCCGGGTATCCGTCCTCGGGAGAAGTGGCTCAGTGCATCAACTGATGACACAGCTGATGAAGGTTCCAGTCCCGATATTGGCAAGATTTTTGACACTAGCTTTTCAGCTAGGTCGAATTCAGTCTCTGTCTGGAAGAGAATTCTAGTGGTCGGCTTCTCTGATCGGTAGGTTTCTATAGTTTCTCCGATCAACACCACGCGAATGCCGGAGCAACAAACGGACCACGGACCGCGTGCTATCTCTTCAACCTCTTCCGTGTTTTATCCTCTACTTATACTAACATGCACTACACTTCCACATATACCAGGAGAAGGTCGGGGGACATGTCACGGCTGGGGCGATGTTCCGCTGGTGGGAGATACCTGATAGAGGGGAAAGCTCTGCTAGCCGATGGTAGTTCGACGCCGGATCTCGGTATCCAGCGGGGCAAGAGCATCGCCATCTCCCGATAAAAAACATACTACACTTACGGGAATAATTACGTTAGTAGTAGACGTGCCCGGAATCACTAACAACCAACCAACCGTGTCCCCGGGAAAACATACCCTACACTTATGGGACTAAAGATCCTACTAGTTGACCCGACCGGAATCACTAACAACCAACCAACCAACCGCGTGTCCGGCAAAAAAAGAGAAGCAGCGCCGACTGACCTGGCGTCGAGCAGGGAGGCCCGGGCCCAGCCCAGCTGCCGCGAGTCGCTCAGGTTGAGGGCGAGGGCCGGCATGAAGGCGTTGCCCCTCTGCAGCTGCACGGAAGGCACCAGCAGCGGCTCCAGGCGCACCAACCCCAGCCGCCGCTTCCCTGAGCACCAGTGCCACCAACCGTCAGTGCACCCCGAGGCTTACATGGCGTTCTCATTGAGAACGCTGACACTAGCATGCGATTTTCGTGTAAACATTTCTTCTTTTAAAAAGGTGTTGCATGTCGGGAAATACAATGTGGTAGTAGATAATATTGGTCGTCCATAGGAAATAACGCATTTGGAGAAAAATTATTTTCTGCGTGTCGTTCTGTCAAAAACAGACGTAAAACTAGGAACTACTTGGGACGAAAAAAAGTCTCGCAATTTCTAAAAGTATTTATTGAATATTTGTCTATCTTCTGGCTTGACGTTTGCTTTTACACGGTTTAGAAATTAGTAATATAATTCATGAAGTCTAATGGTATTATGGGATTATGAAATGTAAATGTTTATATCTCCAAAGAAAAGTATAGCCACATACCTATAAAATGTAGAATGTAATCACGCAATTTTACTATAAAAATATTCCTTAGGCTGAGTAGGTGGAATGAATAGCAATTGTCGCCATCTGTATATGCATAAATATTTTTTGTGACGAACAATTCAGTCTCAACATACACACAACCCCCAAATAATAAACAACTGTGTTAGTGTATCCCTGACCCATTTGAATTACGTGATTAATCATGAAGTCTTGTCCTATTATTTTGCCAGTATACTATACGAGTTGCATTTTTCTTTATTCACATGATTATTGTACGCAAATTAGTGCCGAATTTGTGAGAATTGGTTGCGAGTAAAACGGCAAAAGTAAAGACCTTAAAATCTTTGAAAACAAAACTGGAAGATTGATGGGATCCGTCAATCGACACCTGTCATTGGATGGCGACGCATGTGCAGTATAATTTTCTTCGGAATTGCGTTGCGTCTTTCATAGTCATGACATGCAAAACCGCTCTATTCACTATGGTACTGGATGTAAATGCGACTTTGTAGATAGCCACTCATCGATACTGTTCAAGAGTTGCAACACTGACACACCTCGGAAAATAAATCTAAACATTGATCTCAAGATTCGCTGGCGGTTCAAATATAAATACCACATTGAACTAATTGATAGATTTGCTAAAAGCGTAAATAAAACGATCCATAGGAGTCCTGCTATTAATAGCTACTAAAAATGTTTATAGCGAATGTTTCGATAACTATCGATTATTATAACGAATTTCGTTTCAATTCTGCTATAATATTATACCAATATGCAAATTGAGCGTTAATGTTATATGTAGTGTTCATCACACCAAAATACTAGTTACACTAAGGTAGAATAGTTTCTATTGCTAGCAAATATAATGGTTTCCATTGATCAATTTATGTCTTATAAATATAGATTGAGCGAGGTTTATGGAATTTAGAAATAATCGAAACATTCAAATCACATGGTTTCAATTATGGGTTTCCAATAGCCCTTACATGTACGATCTTCTTAAGTAATAAATCATGATTTACGAAATATCTGACTACATTTGACACATCTCGTAGGTCAAATGACGTAAAATTATTATTATTTACCTGGAAGAATGTATTTGAGCATCTTATTTGCAGATTCTCTGAAGCAGATGTCAAGCTCTGGATCTTTAGCACTGCACACTTTCACACTGCGTGCTGGAAAAGTCCAAAAATCATACAATGTTAGATTATATCTAGTATCTAGTATCTATATACAGTATATGATAGTATACAAGTGCAGGTTAAAATGAGAGTAAATTGAAACCGAATCTCGTTTGGCTTGTCGACGCTGAATGAATTTATTGGCAGCTACAGGAAAAAAATGCGGCTGAGAACGAGTTCTCAGAAGCGAGTGTAAAGATTCCGCCTTCGTAAAAAAAACTGGAGTTTATCTCGGATCTCGGCCAGACCATCTGACCGGGAGGATCAAGGGTTCGAATTCCTTCATGGACATATTTTCGACACTATTAATATAGCTAAGGTAAATTCAACCGCTTTATGGAGGAGAATTCTAGCGAACAAGTGCTGTGATCAGTAGTTTTCCGTGGTTTCTCCGATCAATATGAGGTAAATGCCCTGACAATATCAGACTGTACTAAGCGTTATTAAAAAGGCGTAGTCTGACAGCGTTCATTGGGTAAAAATAAAGAAAAAACTCATTTTTACAGTAAAATAGTAAATTTAATTGATTGACATTTTTGATATGGAGTTCCAAAATACATTTTAAAGGTTTTCGTAGGTACACCTAAATAGCTTGACTCTCATGGCTTACACTTGATTGGTTCTGTCCACACATGGCGGTTGAGAAGCGTTCACAGTAATTACCTCGTCATGAGACCTTTGTTACAATCGCCGTCGTCCCATTATGATGCTAATTGTTCAGACAACACTTAAATGCTTCAGACAAGTATTCATTACTCACAATATTAGGCAATTAGCGCAAAAAACTGAGTAATTACGAAGGGTACGTAATTACGTAGTCGTTGATGACGCGTGTTGCCGAACATCGGAAATAGGCACGCCCACAAGGTTGTGTGTATGTCACTGGATAGTAACACAACGAAGGTACGAGTTTCAAAATCGAGGAGTAAGGGGAAGGTTGTGGAGGAAGCTTTTGGCACTAATTGCGTCGTCTGACAAACAACGCTTTTCTAATCTAGGGTTAAAGAATCAATGAAACAGAAACGTGTGAACACCATGATGAACACTGCTGTGACCGGGAGCGGTAGCTCAGTGCATCAACTGATGCCACTGCAGCGCCTCTGACCGGGAGGTCCTAGGTTCGAGTCCTGACCATGGCAGGATTTTCGGCAGTGGCTTTTTAGGTCTTAATTCAGTCTACTAGGTCGAATTCAGTCGCTGCCTGGAGGAGAATTCTAGCGGCCGGCTGCTCTGATCGGTAGTTTTCCGTCGTTTCTCCGATCAACACCAGGCGAATGCCGGAGCAGTACCCTAACAAACGGGCCACGGACCGCGTGCGATCTTTCTTTTCTCTTCCTTGTCCTATCCTCTCCCCCTTACACACACACTTACACTAACATACACTACACTACCACATATTTCGGGAGACTGGTCAGGAGCTTAGAGCTTGTCCCGGCTGGGATGGTGCCCCGCTGGTGGGAGAGTCCTGGTTAGGGGGAAACCGCATTAGCTGACGGTAGGTCGGCGCCGGATCTCGCCATCCAGCGGGGGAAGATCACCGCCATCTCCCGAAAAAGCATGCACTACACTTACGGGACTAGTGACCAAAGTAGTTGACGCGCCCGGAAACACGAAAAAAACAAACCAAACCAAACACTGCTGTGAGAATCCCGTTTATTATTTCAAAACAATCTTGGTGTTAGAGTTGCCAGCTTTTTCATAATTTCGACATATTAGCTGTTCCCTAGTAGGAAAAGTTTTTAGCTTCAACTTTTCTACTAAATGTAAATTTCTAGTCAAATTGCATATTTTGAGAAACATGTCAATTAAAAGATGTAATCTTGAATAATACAGATATACGTAAATTTGTGTAGTATCGTATCACATAACATCGTAAAGCAACTTGTCTTCAACAAATCTAAGGTAAACTACGAGGACACATTTCATTTCTTCTCTACGAATTGTTAATAACGCTTATATAATTTCCACAATATTATGAGAAAGTTAGAAATTTTGGAAGTAAACGCTACAGCTTTCGAGTTATATTTTAAATAGAGCATGAATGTGATATTAGTGACGTCTGACAAATGCGAACTTCTCCCTGAGTAATTTACGAATATTTCACGTTCAAGAGAAGCGAAGACGCCGCACTTACGTAGCTGCGGCTTCTTCCTGGTGGCGTTGGTCGGCGAAGAGCGACGTCAGGGCGAGGCGGAGCAGGGCAGTTCCAGGCTTGTGGACGGAGCCGAGGAGGCAGTCGAGGATGGAACTGAAGCGAAGGATATGAGGACGCAGATGATGCTGATCCCGTAGTTGAGGAAGGAGTGAGGACGGGAAAGGGGAAGAGCCGAGGAAAGAGTTAAGAGAGGGTGAGGTCATCTGGGGGTTGAAGATCATCGAGGGGGTGATAAGGGCGGATTGGGAACGAGAGGAGGGGTTGAGAAAACATCATCAGAGGACGAGGTTGAAAAAACCTCTGCAGTTGAAGCCGGATTGGAGGTCGTTGTTGAGTCCAGCGTTGAGGCGGGGGTCGAGGGCGCCGCCGACGCCAGCGCCAGGAGCAAACCTAGACCCAGACCCGTCCTCAGCGGCGACGAGGACGAGGCGATTCGCGTGCAAGTCATGGCGGCGACTCCCGATGGCGAGCCAGAGAAGCTCCTCTTAAGCGAGCACAGACGACCCAGTCGCCAACCCGCTCCTCGCCGGGGGCTGCTTTCCCTCCCAGAAGATGGCTCGCAAGGGTGGCTCTCTCATGGCTTCTTCTCTCTCACCGGAGAAATCGCACCACTCTCACTGGCGAGTAAAAATACCCAATAGCACCCAACCCCTCAGTCGCCAGAACCACTTGACGGTCACGCATGTTTGCGACGTATTTATTTATTTATTGTGGTTTAGGATTGTGGGAATTCTGATTTGGTGTTGTTGAGTTCTTATAAGAAGAAATTAAAGAGGTCATCTTCGTCACATATATTTAATATGTTGACGAAGATGACCTCTTTTATTTCTTCTTGTGATTTAGGAGCCTAAGGCAACTTCGTCGACAGAATGGTGATGTTGGCTAAGGTCACGGAGGCTCATGAGTTATCATCAAATGAGTAATGATGCTATGATGATGATGATGTCCGTCTTCTGTGGCTCTTTGATGTTACTGCACTGTCTCTGAGCGGGAGGTTCTAGTGTTCGACTTCCGACAGTGACAGAAGTTTAAACACGACATGGCTGGGACGAGTACAGCCGCTGTCTTGAGAATTCTAGGCGCCAGCTCTCTGATCGAAGTTTTCTGAAGTTTTTCCGATCAACGCCAGGTGAATGGCGGAGAAGAACCCTGACAAACAGGATTTGTACCGTGCGCAATCTTTCCTTCCCATTCTTTGTCCTATCCTCTCCCCTTACTCACTCACACACTACACTCGCATGCACTACATTTCCACATGTCGGGATCTTAGAGTGTGTCCTGGCTGGGGTGGTACTTCACTGGAGGGAAGGACCTGGTTGGAAAAAACAACCGTAAGCCGATGTGTAGGACGGCGCCGGATATCACCATGCAAAGGGGGAAGAACACCGCAACATTCTGCGATTAACATATTCACTAAATTTACGGGAATAATGGTATTTGCCACTGACGCGCCCGGAAACACTAATCAACCAATCAAGGTATAATGATGAATTTATAAATGGTGGTGTAAGTGGCACAAGCAACGAAAGAACTCCAAGAAAACCTGCTAAGGGCTTTTTATGCACCACAAATTTTTCATGGGTTGGATGAGGACAGAAGCATGTGTAGATGTGTTTTTTTAGGCCGCATCCGTAAGCTTTCCCTTTAACTGAGCTTTGATACTTATGCTGGATATACTCGTACACAATATATTGACTTAATGTGTTCTGTTTGTAGGTATAAAATGTCCGGTCGTTAGTTGTTACATGTCAAGCGAAATATTAGGAGAAATTTTTGCGATATCCATACACTTAGAACTTGTATTACGCACTAATCAATTCAAAACTGCAATATGGAATCCAAATATGGGGAGGCACATTCAAGACGTGTATTAAGAAACTAAGTATAAGTCAAAACAAATTTATCCGTATTATCTATAAAAAAAGACTGCTTCTTCACTGCCTCTTTATAAACAACTTAATATTTTACCATTACATCTTTTTGTATATAAAGTACTACAAATATTTTATGTCAAAAGCGGAAATAATTTAACTGAAAGAGTATTTCACAATTACCGTACACGTAGTAAAATCCCTAATCAAATTAAAAAGTCCAAAAAAAATTCATAAATCTCTAATATCAAGAACCTTGGTGTTCATTGGGCCTCAAATATATAATCAATTACCATTAGCTCTGAAAATTTTGTATGTTGTTTGTGTTTTGTATGTCTGAAGGTTTTTTATTTTGTATGTTCACAAAAGCATATATTGTAAATGTTAAAAAATAAGGAATAGTGTAAAAAAACGCCACATAAAAAATACTATGTAGAAGTAGACAGATAATAAATTATAAATTCAATATTGCTAACCATCCCAACTGGTTATCGATGGTTAGTAATTCCAAGAAACAACAATGTACATTATCTCTGTGAAACAAGTTGGGAATAAATATTATTATTAAAAAATGACTGCAAAATTGCGTGATTGCAAAATTGTACGTGCATTCGACAAAATTAGATTTTCTTCACTTCAATCGACAACAGGTCGCTTTCAGTAAACAAACCCGTTCGGAATAACATTGTAAGGGGTCCGTCGGTCAATGAAATGGAACTGTCTTCGCCTAGAGCACAACCCACTTTAGTGCGAAAGCCGAGCACGTAAGTAGCACGGCAGCGGGAAATCCAAAGAATTTATAGTGTGCAAATCGTCGCGGGATGCGTGTCAGGGGCCGCGCCCGTTGCCGCCCGCCATAAAGTGACTGGTGGCGCTCCAAACGGGAGCATAGTGTGCAAAAAATAGAACTACACAGTGCGTTTTCAAATGTTTGCTACAATGAATTTACTACAATAGTTATTTATGCCCCAAGGGCGCTAAGCTGCTGGCCAGCTAAAAAGCCGAACTAACGGACAACTTTTGAAAAATGTCACTGTCGGATGAGAACATACATTTATACTCGATTTAGGTAGTTTCGTTTCGTTTTATGTTGGCAAAAGTTGTTGCGAACCGTCACACAAATACCCTATATATATTACCTTCAAGCGGTAGGGACATTTTTAAAATTTAAGTTTGCAATGAAACAATGACTACTTTCGTAGATTGAGTGTTGCTAAAGATTTGCATTTTGCGTTTCGGTGCTCTTCGTTCTTTGCGTTTAATCGTTCAATTTAATTATTTAGTAGTACTAGGCGTTTTTGAGTTTTATTTATTATTTTCCAATTGTTTTCTTTACTAATAATAATAAAGTTAATTGAAATAGTTATAGTAGTTTATTATTTGTTGTTGTTAAGTGTCCCTTTAGTATTTCTTGTTTTAAATTAATTATATTATATTTATTTTTATTTTTTCTGAATTCATTTTAATTATAACTGGAAAATAATGGATAGCCCAACAACATCTGGGTCTATACTTATATTGAACCTTTGAAGATAACACGTATTCAAAGACTGTCTCTGTAACAATGGATAAGTTATTGAAGTCTTACTTACACTAATGATGATTTTCATTTATTTTTTTGAACTTACTTTAAAAGCTAATGAATAATTGAACAGATAAATTAAATGGATGCATTTGCATTATTATTGACATAACTCGACTGTTAGGAACAATTCATTATATTACTTAAAAACTACCATGTATATCACGTTAATTAACTTCAATAATTGTGGTATTTATTTGCGTTCAATAAAACTCATTACTACCTGTTCAAAACGTGAAGGAACTGTTGACACACATCTCAAAAGCATTAATAACATGAAGTATGACCGCAGAAAACTTTTGAGGTTGTATTTTTCATTTGCACTTGACACTTTTTAACACTACTTAAGCTCGCAATAGTTGATAATGATAATTCTTAATTAACTTAATAATTATTCAGAGTTAATATTCGTTTATAGATGAACATCTCTTTTTAATTTTACCGAAAAACGAAACATGTATTATTGAACAGTGGACAAGACACGAGACCGCGCGAGGATTGTGAATGAGACAACAAACAAAACAAAAGCGAGAGACTTGATCAGAGTTATAGTTTCATAAGTTGGCTATTCCGACAGGAAATCTTTCAAGCTGCCATATTGCGAATTTAGTGCGGCCTAATACACGGCCTGGAGTTTTTATCAGGGTCTTAATTAGGAATGGGCGATTTAATTGCGATTAGTACCACAATCGATTATTTGAAAAATTGACATATCTAATTTTACACCGATTAATGTACACATCAATTAATTTTTCCGATTTTTAGCTCGATTATTTTAATTCAAATATTAATTTTCAAGACAAACAAAATATGAAAGTATATCTCTACTTTTGAACTTAAGCAATGGAATTCCTCGTCTCCCTATTCGATAGAGTTCATTTTAAGATCTGTTATTGATATCTATATTTTTGTAAAAGGTAATTTTATTTACTTTGTCATTTATTAGAAGAAAATAAAAGAATTGAGATATCCTCGATTAAGTAGTTGCATTTTATTTGTGCAAAAACCGTGTGTATTACATTCTTCTGTAATTAATTTTTGAAAACGTTAACGTTACTTTAGTTGATGAATATGCTTTTTCTGATTTCATTAAAATACAACTAAATTTAACGTAAACACAAGTTTAATAAATAAAATTTAACAAGTTAAATTATAATTAACAATTTTATGCATTTTGCGCATTATTTAAAACATGTGAAAAATTAATCGATTATATAAGAATTATCGATTATTTTGGAACGATTAATCGATGTATATTAATCTAGTAAAAATACTCGTCGATTATATGTTAATCGATTAATTTTAATAATCGCCCATCCCCAGCCTTATACCTGGGTTTTCGTAACGTGGCGGAAGATATTAGGTCATTTTACACCTCCGTCTTATAAAATTAATAATTTTAATTAATTCGCGAACGTCCTCAACGGGATTCATGGCCTCAGACATGTGCTTATCCCAGTTCTTATATTATACCTTATTCATTTTGTAAGACAGGAAATATAAAAATGACCTATGTCATCCGCCACGTTACAAAACCTAAGTATAACGTTGAAGTGAATGATTTCTCATGAATCTTTCAAATGAAGGCCTTTGGCCCAAAGGGCTTTATGTCGTCGAGATTAGAACTAGTTACGCTCGTACTACATACAAGAATTTATTTTTAGCGAATTTGAATGGTTCATATTTATTTTTTTTGTTAAGTTAACTAAATATGCTCATTAATTTCATGAAAAATTGTTGATTATCTCTATGTTAATAGCATAAGTGCAACTGAATCTCCACAAATACGAATCAGAATTTAGAAAAGAATCCAAATCGTGTAATTAAGACACCATAATACACATGTGGCCATGGTACATCCAGTCGGTCATGAAACATGAACAACTATTGGTGCTAAAACAGCACATTCTTTCTCGCCCTTTAGTAATAGTTATGTAATACTATTTATATCGCAATTTCTCTCCGAATTCTCACATCTCGGTCGTCATTTTTGTAAAACTCATTACAAAATCGTATATCATTTGGTTAGAAAACTAAATATTTTTAAACAAATATGAACACACATTTGACAATTATTATAACTGATTTTCATATATCCCAACAATAAGACGTGTTTCACAGAAATTCTACTACCGATGCAGGGCGCGGAATGTCATTGTTGCATTCCAATCTGATATTCCTGCAGACTAGCAATCTTTATTTCATATATTTCAAATAGAGTTTAAGTAATCTCTAAAAGATTAATGTGTAAATGTATAATGAAAGGTCGAATAAAAAAAGCACAGAAATACGAAATAATCTACAAATTCTGACTTACGACGCATCCAACTGTCTGGAATTACGATCACCAAGCACAGTAAATTCGGTGTTTATTTTGTCCCCAAATTACACAAAAATACTTAATTTTTTAAACATAACATGAATTTATTTGAAGATAATTTTGATAAAACACTTCATTAAGACAAAAAGGGTATCTTCATAATTGTATTTGTAGGAAGACGCTGAAGACGAAATGCAGTAAATTTGGAAAGGACGATTCGCCAAATTACCGAAAAAATACTCATTTTCAAAAAATTTAATATGACCTTCTTTGAAGATGTTTTTGATGAACATATTTCTTCAAGAAAATATTGTATCTTCACAACTGTAGTTGTAGGAAGAGAAAATTATAATTTCTTAAAATTATTTAATTTCTTAAAATAAAAAATAAGTATTTGCCATGGTTCGTTTAGAGCTTCTACAACCGATTGTTGATTTTTCTTTAAATGAAAGAAATGATCCCTAATTGTTATCAATATTGTTTGTGTTGATTCACCAACATTTACGGTGTAAATTAATTAATTAAATCATTCTTTAATAGTACGCTTATCAATAGTCAATTGTTTTCTTTCAAAGGGTGGCAGTTTCAAAATCGATTACATGTGCTTGATGTTTTGTTTTGATTGTTAAGATTGTTTTACAATTCGTCAAGGTATTGTTTCAGTGTAATAATTGCTTCTGTGGTGTATTTTGTAGAGAACATTCGCACAGTGGGTTTTGCTCGGTTGTAATACTTCAGTGAAGTTGTTTACTGGTTATGTCGAATTCGAATCGTTGTCCACGCGCCCCATTACGCAAAGTACATTAACTGGACGCAGGGAAAGAGAAAGTCAGCTTAGGTGTCGTGATAGTGAGTTCATTTCGTTTTCTATTGGGTCATTGTCTATGAAGTGTCAGTTTTGTTCTGCTTTGTACTTTCCAAGTGAGAGAAATTCTGCAAACGATTTACACTGTTGCTTAAATGGGAAAATAAGTATACCTTCGAGCAATATGCCAGAAGAAATCAAACAGTTGTTTATAGGAGATGATGACACATCAAAAAACTCTAGAAATGATATCCTTCAGTATAATAGTGCTATATCTTTTGTGCCGATATTGCATTGCCATCATGGCCATACAAAAAATTGGAACATTAGTCTGGGAACAGTATTTTACATTTATCTCAGATATCACCGTCAAATTTTGACGGGTTCTCACTAGTTTTACATAAAACCAGGCATTTCGACGAACACGAGACCTATACCATTCTGTAAAGCGTCCTTTACGTTATCTTAGTTTCCAATTTAATGAAAACATGTCCCGTTTTTTTAAGAAAAAATTGTTTAATGAAAATAAAAATTGCCTATGTTTGACACAGAAATTCGAAGAAATATTCATGTTATGTTTGACACAGAAATTCGAAGAAAATATTCATGTTTTCAAAAAAATTGAACATGGCATGAATTGGCCTGCACCATTTTCTTAAACGTCCTTCAGACTATTCAATAACAAAATTTAATCAAAAACGTTGGAACCATTTTTTTTAAAATGACCCAGGGTGTGCATGTAAAGTATTCCCCAAATTAAAATATCGGTTACAAATTCAATGGGTCGCAACATCAGCATAATCGATCGGGGAATATCAATTTTGGATAAAATTGGCACAAGTATTTAGCCGCTAGCGTTGTTCACAAACACAGGGACGGACAGACATTTTGCTGTCAATCGATTTTTCGGTATTAAGGACCCACAATACATGTATTCTGGCTACAACACGTTTTAGATATTTTTTTCTAAATTTAGCATCTGGATTTATCCATTCTTTTGTTTCTAGGGCTCTGTAAATAAGTTTTTCTCTGCGGAAAATTCGGCGTTTTTTTCGCACAGCATTACATAACTTTCTCTGTTCTGCGGTAGCGGTAACGTGAAAGTATAAAACTAGTACATCACAGATTAGGTACCTTCATCAACTACATACAAACAATGAATGAATACAGCTAAATTGAAGCACACGTGAAGCTAGCTATTGGAACAAAATGGACTATTTAATATGAATAAATTAAATGTTTTACATGAAAAATATTTCGTTTTAGCATTATAAACGTAAACGTCGTTTATATTTACACGTTCTGCAAAGTACACCAGGAAAAGTGTCAGGCGTGACTTTCTTTTACTCTCCAGTGTTTATACATGTATTCTCTCATTCTTGTCTTACCTTTTCCTGAAAAGTAATGTTATAATGACTTTGTCAGCTTCTATAATGCATCCGTAAGAAGTTCATTGTCTTCCGTTTGACACATTTGTTTATCCTGCAAGACACTGTAGTGTTCATACATACACAATGCGTGGTCCACTAAAATAGACATTTTTAGAAGCAATACGTCGTCATCAGATGTATGCCTCGAATGGTGAAGATGTGCTTAAATTTCTCAAAATGTATTCTTAAATGGATACGAAAAAAATTGAACGAAACATGTGGATAAAGGGGTATAATTTCACTCGTAGTAAATAAGAAAACTCACGCCTGTCGTTGCTCGTTTTCTTAAACATACCACTCATGCAATTATATTCTTGTTTTTCCACTCATTTCGTTAATTACTATTATTTATTTAATTAACTAGACGTTAACTTGACTCGGTTTGCTTTTCACATTTCCCTCCCATAATTAACTATCACATGTGTGTCAACCTCCATTGTAACAAACGTAGAGCGTCCTTCAACTGTTTTCTATTCTCCTCGTTACCACAATCTTCGATTCAGGTAAGCGATCCATGTAGTGTATATCTAGCTTCGAATCAAGCAATACCTTCTCGATATCTAGTTAATAAAGATCAAAGCCAATGACGCACCAGTAAGAAAAAGTGTTTTGCTTCTTTCACAGAAAAAGTACTGTATGAAACTGGATGTCATGGATATTAATATTCGCTCGAGTTGTAAGGATTCGTATTCTTCATACTCAAGTATGATTTAATTTTCATTTAATATTCGTCTGTTAGACATCTATAAATTTTTATTTCATTGGCAATGTAAATACATTTGTTTTTCACAAATCAAACTTTATCAGAGAAAAATGACGTCATATTTTACTATGAAATATTTTCTTGTAACGGATATCACATTGAAAGTAATAGATGGGGCAATTGATCTTAATGGAAATATAGTATTAATTATCCTTCATTTTGTACATGTTATTCCCTCGAACTTTGTATCAAATTATATAAAAATTTATTTACTTAAAATCAAGCTACGGATTTGGCAGACTAACGCAATTTTTTTATTAATGCAAAAAATTCATATAAAAATTTTTAAAACTGTACAAACGCGTTCCTTGCTTTTGAAATTAATAAAATGAACAAAACTGTAAAATTACATTAGACAGATATTTTCATTAAAGGTGGTCAAGAAGTTTCATTCATTTAACCTTCCATCAATTTTAACATAGTATTATTTATTTTATTTATTTCATATTAACTAACATTTTGAAATATTTAAAGATTATATTGTTGTAATTAAATACATTTTGTAAAAAAATTTTCTAATATTTAAAGTTACTAGAATTGATATTTATAAGAATTTTTTAAAACTATATTCCATGCACACGTTTCATCTCCATCCAGGCCAGATGTTGTACGACGATTGCCTGTCGCCTACTGTTGGATTTCTCGCGACCCGTTTGCTCTTTACAACCTTCGGTCAGTTTCACTTCCAAGATCCTTCAAGGAAACTCTCGATGCTCTCCAATTCGTGTGTAGATGCCTGAGGCGGAAGTAGAACTGGCCTCATGCAATATCCGACATTGCGATGAGACCAGGACTCTTTCTTCTAGCTTAACTTTGGAAGTATAAATGCAAATTCCGGCTGCTGATCGGAATTTTTCGTGGCTTATCTGATGAATACCAGGCGAATGTCGGAGCAGAACCCTAACAAATGGACCACGAACCGCGCGACATCTTTCCTTTCTCTTCCTTATCCTATTCTCACCCCTTCCTTACACATACGTATACTTACATGCACTACCTTATCAGACATACCGGAAGAGCAGTCGGGAGCTTAGAGTTTGTCCCAGTTGGGGTGGTGCCTGGCTGGTGGCAGATACCTGGCTGAGAAAAACCCACAAGCAGACATGTAGGTCAGCGCCGGATATCGCCTTCAAGTTGGGGAAGAGCACCAGTACCGTCCGCGATAAAACATGTACCACGCTTACGGGACTAATTACCTCAGCATTGAGGCTCCTCGGTGGGTGAGGGGTTAGCTTACTGGCCTCTGAACCCCCAGTGCGCGGGTTCGATCCCGGCCGAGGAACCCGATTTTCGTAGGGCGGAAAATGCACAGTAGCCATGTCACTCTTGTGGCACGTAAAGAACCCTGGCAGGATGCCCGGCAAAATTAAAATCCCTCCGACAACATCCCGCCCTAACGAGATCCCACTTTCTCCCAACCAGACATCTTGGATATAGTTAACTGAGCCCGACATCTGGCGGAGAAAGTGAGAGTCAAATCCCAGACGCAGATACGGGACTGCCCACGGGGTGCGCCTGCTTATATAAAAGCCCCCAGACCCGCGTCGGGGGTAGACTTCGAAGGAAGCCAGGGTCGAAACTCAGGTGCGGAATACTGCCTACGGGCAGTCTTCCCGCAAAATAACCCATACGATAATAATATAACCTCAGCATTTGACACGCTCGGAATCACTAATCAATAAATTATCACAATTTCTGCGACCTGGATAGGCGAAGTAGTGAAAGCGAGAAGATTTGCTTTGTCGATTCAAATTGAGTAGGATTCTCACCCTACCCTGGAGTTGCGTGCCTGTCATTCATTTTCTTCACAGTTTACTCGTCTCTCGAGATTACTCTCGAGGCTTCGCGGGTTCGGTGCCCCTGGTGTTCTTTCTCCCTAATCGTTAAGGATGCTCTTTAGGCTTCTGACCGGGAGGTCCTAGGTTCGAGTCTGACGGCGGCAGGATTTTCACACTAGCTCTTCAGCTAGGTCGAATTCAGTTGCTGTCTGGAGGAGAATTCTAGCGGCCGGCTGCTGTGATCGGTAGTTTTCCGTGGTTTCTCCGATCAACACCAGGCGAATGCCGGAGCAGTACCCTACCAAACGGGCCACGGACCGCGCGCGATCTATCCTTCCCCTTCCTTGTCCTATTCTCCCTTCACACTCACTTACACTAACATGCACTACACTACCACAATGGGAGACGTCGGGAGCTTAGAGCTTGTCTCCGCTGGTGGGAGAGTCCTGGTTAGGGGGAAACCCCACTAGCCGACGGTAGGTCGGCGCCGGATCTCGCCATCCAACGGGGGAAGATCACTGCCATCTCCCGAGAAAAAAACATGCACTACACTAACGGGACTAATGACCGAAGCAGTTGACGCGCCCGCATCCCTCATCATCGTCCCGCTCTTCGCCTCCCCTCTCTCCATCGCTGTCCCTATGCCTGACTCAGTCGCTCTCGCTCTCTCCCCGTCTGTCTCTGCCCCTCTCTCTCTCTTATTCACATTTAGTTGCAGATTCTGTACGTCTCTGAGCAGGTGGGGTAATATCGATAAGCGCCGGACCAGCAAAAATGTAATAGAAAGTTCAAAGAGATCTCATCCTGTAGATTACGGTGTGAGAAACGTATATTTGTAAGGCCTTTGGCCTCAAAATTTTAGTTTTTAATGTCGTAGAACGCGTCGTTTAGGAGTTATGTAACGACGTCAATTCAAAAAAATACGGGTTGCATTTGATTTTTTTAAAAATTTTCTGTTCGATTTTAAAAATCTTTGATACAAACCTTGTTCTAACTATAACGAACACAAAAAAAAGGTTTTTTGAAAATTTGGTACAGTCGTTCGGAAGTTATGCCCGTGCATACATTTCGCCCATTCATTTTTAGTTATATAGATTCCTAAATCTTGATACTTCTCACATGGCCGGAAGCTGCACAATTTTCTTTCAATTTCTGCGCGCATTGGAAATTTTTAATGCAGATTTTATTTTTGTAATCTATTATTTGTAAAATTGTCACAAATAATACGAGAAAGTATAAGCTTTTGTAGCGCTTTCAGTTAACTCATATGACCTTTGTTTCGCTAGGGCTGATATTAAGGTTGCTATAAGACCTAAGACGGTCGGCCATCGCCAAAATAACTTCAGTTTTACGGATTACACACAGAATCTAATTTGACACTACAGATGTGATATAACAAAACAAAAATGCTGAAAACTGTTTTGAGAAAGCAAAAATAAAGCTTGCAATTTTTCCTGAAAGAATGATGCATTGTAAATCATATTTTCTTCTTAAGAAAACATTTTAATATAGGTTAGAACATTTTCTTAGATATTAATATTTGTAAGAATTTATTGCACAAATAATTAACAAATATACATTGTTAAATACCTTTCAAAACTTAGATAAATCTTAAATTTTACTCTAATTTTTATGCTTCAAAATATTTACAGATTTTGAATTTTTTATAAAAAGCTTCTATTTTGAGGTTAATGTTCTATAGCGTTTGTGAAAGGTTCAATTCAAAGCAATTTAAAAATCAATATCTTTATATGTTCTGTATATACTAGTGTACCTGATAGTATTATTGTTTAGCTTGTGTATTTTTATGTAATGTGGTGTAATTTACGTAAGCAGGAAAGCAGGCCATATGAGTTACACTAAGAAAATTTGAAAAATGTTATTTTTATTAAACAAATAATGAAGTTTTATATCTTGTTTTGGATCTTATTTCATACCTTGAGTAATCGAGGATTGAAACTGCAGGGGATGTAAGTTATTTAGGACCTTCATGATCCATTCAAATTTAGCAATAACAGTTTAGCGAGATATCTGTATAGCTAAAACTTTCCAAACAAAAGACCTAGTGTAATCGATTGTCTTATACTACTATATCATCAACTCTTGACCTCTCTCCATAAAAAAATACTTTTATTGGGGGATCCTCAGGATAGTAAAAGTTACCACCATTTGAAGTCATAAGTATTTTTCTCATAATTTTACTGGTCTAGTGGAACTCTTGACACATCGCTATGCATTGCCTTGAGACGTGTCGTTTAGCTGAAAAATCCATCGCTGGATTACACTTCATTCAAGGGAGGAATCCCTTCCCTTAAATGCCATTAAAAACATTTCCTCTTCCGGATACAGGAGTACTGTGATACGTGATTAACACAGGAGTTGAGGAAAATCTTTAAGTTCATCCTGAGAACGCTTTTTATAGTTTTCGAGTTAAGCGGGAGATTTAAGGCTGGATCAAATCCTCATAGCTATCATTTCAAAAATTAAATATTGTATCTCAAACACTAAAGCAAAATTTTAATTGGTAATTACATTTAGAAGAAGAAAAATAGAGCAAAACACCAGTAGTACACTGTTAAGAACCTTTTAGTAATTTTCTCAAAATCCTTATTCTTCAATACTAAATTCATTATGCCAAAAATCCAGGGTTGACCTTTTCCTGAATAGATCCCCTGCCTAATTAGTTGTGCTGCGGCAGTACGTATTTTCTAGCATTATTTGTAAAGGGTACGTAAGTTGATGCACTGAGCTACCGCTCCTGGTGTGAGAGACGGAAGGGGTGACGGAGAGAAAGAGAATGAAGGGCAGAACAACGTCTGCCGGGTTCCGCTAGTTTGGAATAAATCAGAAAATATGCCAAAACAATTCAACAGTTTCGAATTTTATTGACAAATGCAAATATTCGATTGTGTTATTCCGCCCATTCTCATTCTGCGCGTACCAGGTGAATATTCATACTCACAGCGCCACAGCTTACAACAAATCTGGCGCCATGTGATAGTAAGGCTCTAAGTAAGAGGCCGCGTGGCATTGAGTATTTGCTATTCAGGTATTACGTTACGTAAATGCAACGTTTGTACATTCTAGGTATCTAAACAAGTGTTTTACTGTATGTATTTACATTTTGTTACAGCAGTATTCGTTTTTTGATAAAATATTTAATGTATTGCAGTTTTCCGAGAGCCTTTCATTTGTTGTTTTTGAGACGTGTTTTGAAAAAACACTTTGTTTGGTTTTGTTCGGAAGCATTTTTGCTGCTGTAGGTACCAGAGCCATGGTAACATCAATGTCAAAAAAATTACTTTTTTGTTTATTACACCATTGCGATCAATCAAGAGAACTGCAGCGGTTGCAATAGGTGTGGAAAGACAACGGACTAATGAAAAACCGGAAGTCAGGGTTTTACATTTGTGAAAGGCACCATCAAGAATGAGATGTAGAGAACGTTTTTCGTTCTTCCTGAAAACGTAGGTAAATTTGATATGCGACCTATTGCGGTTGAACCCTTAAGAACATTTCGCACATTTTCCCTCGACTGTGTACCAAGTTTTTGCAGCCAGCAATGTGTTGTTCTAAAGATCATTGGCCCAATACCCGCCACTACGAATGCCCTCAACCCGCATGAGTCACGGCGATGGCAGATTTGCGACACAAGCAACTTAGCTAATGAGAATTCTAGCCACCATTTGCTCTTACTGATCGTTTTACATAATTTTATTCATACATACATTTTGAGGCTAATGTTGGAGGAGCTTGCCCTAAGAACCGAACCACAACAACCACTATCAGGCCCTGGACCGCCCGCGATCATTTCCTTCCCCGTCCTTGTAACGTACTCTTCGCTTGCACGCACGCGCACACGCGTTCACACACACACACACACACAACACCTTAACAAACAAAACCCGCAATGACTCGCGTCATGGCATTGTCAGATAGTGAGTTGTTGAAGTGCGTTACCAGAGACACTATCATCCCACTGTACGGATTTTGGCTCCCCCCCCCAAATGAAACAAAGTCCCGTTTTTCACTAAAAAACATCCATTTTGATAGGTCGTGTTTTTTCACAAGCGACGTCTAGGCCTCGGGCTGCCCGGAGGAGTCCAGGGGCTGCAGGTCTCGGAAGAGCCGCCGGTAGGGCACCGCGTCGAAGAACTTCTGCAGGAAGCCCTGGTACACCTCCGAGAAGAGGTGGTTCACCACCGGCACCAGGTTGCGGATCAGCGTCTTCGAGTACCAGTTGAGGACACTGTTGGTGGCGTTAGCTGCAACATCAGAGCAAGAATGAATATTATTAATCTTCGATTATGTGAATTAACGATTCAATCGATTCAAATTAATCTCTATTACTCAGCATAGAAGTATTCTAACAACTAGAAACATACATTACACTCCTAGACGGAAATGAATGGATGATGAAACAGACTTGGAAAAATACATAATATAACAACAAAAATCAATGAAAGCTTCTTGGCTAATAATACTCATTATTTATTAATGAAAATTAAGAATAAATTAGTTAAATAAATAGTACAAACCATCTACAAATGCAACAATAATTTACAATGGAAATCTAATAACATCCAACAAAAAATATCCAATATCTTAACAGAGCATTTTGCCAATAATTCAAGTGATAAAATCTTCAGTGATTAATTTTAATTAAAAACTTAGTGAAATTCAGGCGTACAAACTCAGAAATTAAATAAAGTATTACAACTAAACAATCTAATAATACAAGGGTAAATTTCCTCTCCAAGATATTTAATCAACAACATTCTGGCTTATCCAACAGATTTCCAGGCACGCTACTCATTTGCCGAGACATCTATTATAGTTTGTATATGGAAATATTTCCATATATATATATATATATATATATATATATATATATATATATATATATATTACAAACTATGCTGAAACCATGTTCGTGGTGGAAAACATGGGTGAGTTCTCCGGTGCACCGATTTTAGCTGGTTTGCGCATTACCAGTTTGCGTCACGAAGCACGGGACCACAGCACGGGCACTTCGTTTGAAAGGCCAGACCAGGCGCTGGCCGCCATGTTGCATGGAGAGCAAGAAGTTTTGAGAAACTTTTTGAAAGTTATACAAAGTGTCAATTTTCTACGGTAACCATGGCCCGTTTGTTAGGGTACTGCTCCGGCACTCACCTGGTATTGATAGAAGAAACCACGGAAAACTACCGATCAGAGCAGCCGGCCGCTTGAATTCTCCTCCAGACAGCGACTGAAATCGACCAACTGACAAGCTAGTGTCGAAAATCCTGCCACCTGGAACTCGAACCTAGGACCTCCTGGTCAGAGGCACTGCAGTGACAACTGTTGATGCACTGAGCCACCGCTCCCGGTCTCTTGCTCATTTCCAAGGTCTTTTTTCCTGTAGTCCGATGGAGATACTCACAGAGGCTGGGGTTGCCAAAGAGCTGGTGCAGCTCGAAGTGCAGGTCGGCCATGTCGACGAAGGCGCCCAGCTGGCGAATGCGCAGGTGCTCCGCGCCGTCTGCCGCGCGCAGCTCGGGGGCGCCGTCCACGCGCAGCCGCAGCAGCACGTCCCCTGCGCACGCCATTCAGACCCACATCACACCACACACCACACCAAATCACCCTCCCATCCCACAACACTACCCTCCCATTCCACACCACCCACCAAACCACATCACCCACACACACCCACCTACCCACCCCACACCACACTACTCTACCCTACCCCACTCCACACCACGCATCACACCACATCACATATCACACCACATCACACCATGCCACACCAAACCAAAAAAAAAAAAGAATCCCCACTCATTTCCCCACCACATCCAGAAAGGGGCGTACACGCGCAATCTAAAGCGGAGTGCAACCAGAAGCGGAATTGTGGCTTCATGCTAGCCGTGGCGCTAGCCGAATGCGTTTACTACGCTCCGTGAAGTCCCGAAGGTTAAGCGAATTCGAGACTCGCGGGTTCGTGGTTGGGTGACCGGCCAGGAACCCCGGGATCTAACAGCGCCGAGCCCCTGGCCGGAAGGATAAAAGGCACTGACCGACTGCGACGTGACGAGACTTGACAAATATCGGAGGATTACTCCAAAAAAAAAAAAGCACATTAATGGAGGATTACTCCCCTGTGCAAAGCGCTCAACGCCCCTTAAGGGGGTTGGAGACGCGTTGCGTCAAGGTGTAGACGCAACAAATTAAAAAAAAAAACACCTGACCCAATTCCACCCCTCACCATCCCACCCCACCCCAGGCGCCGTCAGTCGCCATTTGCAGAGGGCGTGCGGGCGAGGGTTGTTTTAAATGGAGGTCATGAGTTTTGGCGTTTATTTTGTAAAGTGAAAGAGACGTATGGGGCATCATAATAGTAAAATACATTATAAGAACCGAAAATGTTACCTAACGAGTGAGAAGTATTCAGCCCAGCGGCTTCAGAAGTCGAGGCTGAAATTTTGATCGTTGTATTGCTTCTGAAAAAGATCTATTACAGTGGACCTTGTATTGTTTTTGTTTCCACGAAATATTTGCAAATGAAAATTAATGAACATATTGCGGATAAAAAGAAAGTTAGAAAAAGTTGACAAAGTCACAAAAGCATTACGAAACGTAGTGACGGGTATGAGAGAGATTTCAACACGTATAAATATTGAGGGAAAAACTAGTCTCTTCTTACAACACGTAAAGCATTTAATTTATTCACGTTAAATATTTGATGTTTCCATAAGTCAGCTAGAATAACGTTTACGTCCCAATTAGTTTTATTCATTCGTTGTTTATATGTAGTTGTTGTAGGTACGTAATCTGTGATGAACATTTTTGTTCATGTTTCATGGCCGACTGCAAATACCTTGGCTACGTCTGTGCTATAGTTTCTTAATTAAACTATTTATCTCCTTTTCTGAATTCTGATTTTAGATGTGTTACATAGCATCGTAGGTTTTCACGGCCGGAGTCAATATGAGTGAAAGTTTCCGGGCTGGTAGGCCGTGGTCCAGGTGGCATTGAAGAGCCAAACGTTTCGTCCACGTCTGCGGTGGACGTCTTCAGTGGCGGCAGCGTCGTGGGGGTAGTCTCCGGGTCGGCGGCTGGCTAGCACCGAATTTATCCAAATAGAAATTCTCGTTATTATGTTCTATGAAGCGCGGTTACAACGTTGAGTAACAAATAACATCAATTATTTTAGCGTCGAAGGATAACACAGCTATATTTAAAACACTCGAGGGCAGACTCGAGGGACTGGAATGAAAGTAGATCGATCGGGGAATATTTATTGTGGATAAGCTCCTATAACAGTTTTAGGCGTCAGTGTCGGCGGCTGGCTAGCCAGCCGATGACCCGGAGACTACCCCACGACGCTGCCGCCACTGAAGATGTCCACCGCAGACGTGGACGAAACGTTTGGCTTTTCAGTGCCAACTGGACAACGGCCTACCAGCCCGGAAACATTCACTCATATGTAGGTGTGTTGTTTTAATGGCACGTATGCTATTAACATAGAGATAATCAACTATTTTTCGTTAGATAATGAGCATATTTAGTTAACTAAACGAAAAATATTATTAAAGCACCAAGGTCAACACTAATATACCAAATAAAACGGAGAGATTTACATTACGAGTTCAGATGTATCAAGAGAACGCAATAAAAGAAGATGATACTGTATTTCGATACTATTAGTACACTTCCGACCGTATGTCGCAGCACGGAGTACTTAACGTAGTGTATACAAGAAAGTTGTATAATGCTGCCGAAAATCGGTGCCGATTTTTTTAACGGAAATACACATTTAGTGGTGTTCTGATGCTGAAAAAGTGTTTTTTTTTTTTCAAAACGTCAGTCTTCCTGTTCGTCTGTGAAAAACACTGACGCCTAAAACTGTTATAGGAGCTTCTCCAAAATGAATATTCCCCGATCGATCTACTTTCCATTCCAGTCCCTCGAGTCTGCCCTCGAGTGTTTTAAATATAGCTGTGTTATCCTTCGACTCTAAAATAATTGATGTTATATGTAACTCAACATTGTAACTGCGCTTCATAGAACATAATGACGAGAATTTCTATTTGGATAAATTCGACGAACTACGTTGCCGTTAAAGAAATTCGGCCAATCAGGAATCAACTAAAGAAATCACAGTTTTTATCTGAGAAGGCGTTACAAGAATTCGAACGAAGTAGTAGAAATCTGATATGTCCGGCAATGATTCTGTGGTAGAAAGATCACCTTTGTGTTTCTACTGTGAAGGAAAGTTTGACAGTGAAGGAAATTTTAAAACGGTAAAGAAGAAGTTACTTTGTTGATTTTTCAAGAAGTTAAAACATTTTATTAAAATAAGTATTACGATTCGGTATCCATTTCGATAGGGTTTCTATTTCAAAGGTTATCTGACTGTTTTCTTCTTGTCAGTAAAATATTTTAACTACTCTCATGAAGCAATGATTATAATAACGCAATTTATTTTAGTTGTTTTGAGATTGAATGTACAATGCTCATTCTTATAGAAGTGTGTTATTGTTCTATACCATTTGTTCGACGTGTCACTCGCTGAAGGACAAAATACCAAATGAACATATCCATCAGTTCGAGGTCTGTTACGATCTCTTTTTCTGCCACTTGTCAATTGTCATGGTAAGCTCTGCCCATGTTTACAACAGCCACTCGTTATCGCAAGAAAGAGCGTATCTTCTATTCCGAGCACTCTGTAGGGAGGTAGCAACGTACCCAGTTTTATAATTTTACTTACATTAAAACAATTCGTGCCTTGGTGCATCTGTTTAACCTCTAATTTATCCTTTACAATACTGAAGCCATTTAAATTTAAATCTAAAAGCCACATAATGAACTTTTTGGGGCGAGCTGGTCATAACCTTCACTGTGTATAGTTTGGTTTAGTTGAGTAATCAATAATTTTGATACTCATTCATGCCAAAATAAATTAGGGGATGTTTAACTTGTACTGGGGCTGGGATACTCCCCGTAATTTAGTTAATTCCGCAAACTAAAAAAAAATCCTTAAAAGGTATTTATATAACTGAAATTTAAGACAAGTGCACTTCAACACTTCTTTTTAAAATATTACTTACAAGTAAAATTATTTTATTAAACGGTCGTCTATTTCAAGGTTAATTTAAAGAAAGAAGTGTAAGTGAACATAGCGGACTCACTGAAATTCGGCTTGTCCGATTATATTCATTTGATGACTTTATTCACATGACACACATCCTTATTTAGTCTTCTACATAATGTTTACCAATTTTCAGTACATTTTTAGTGAAGATTTCAAAATTCAAAATTTAAGTAGTATATGACTTAGTGTAGGGATCACAGAATTTTGAAAATGTGCACACAATTCACTTTTCCCCATAGCACGTCATACGCAGTTTTTAACTGTTTTTACGTAAAATAAATAAATAAATAAATAAATAAATAAATAAATAAATAAATAAATAAATAAATAAATAAATAAATAAATAAATAAATAAATAAATAAATAAATAAAATAAATAAATAAATAAATAAATAAATAAATAAATAAATAAAAAATAAAATAAATAAATAAATAAATAAATAAATAAATAAATAAATAAATAAATAAATAAATAAATAAATAAATAAATAAATAAATAAATAAATAAATAAATAAATAAATAAATAAATAAATAAATAAATAAATAAATAAATAATAAATAAAAAATAAATAAATAAATAAATAAATATAAATAAATAAATAAATAAATAAATAAATAAATAAATAAATAAATAAATATAAGATACCGCAACAAGGGAAATCACTACTGAACCTCCCTAACGTATGAACGCACTGTATTGACAATGAAGCATTCATTATCATTTGACCCTCAGCTGTTTTGGCGGTCGAAGAACACATTTCGTGAAGCTATGCGATCTTCGTCAGTGCTCAACTGTTTTATAAACGTGCACAAAAATCGTATGGGCTTTGTATCAGCGACAGCTGTGGTTTACGTGAATACTGAAATCGATCACCTACCTACGACATAGAGCAAATTTGCCATGAGCTGAACGACCGATTTAAATTACCCGGGTTAATAAAGCACGTTAATCGATCAGGGAACATAAAATGCAAGCAGTCGGAAATGAACTGAAACGACGAGGGACATGGCGATTAAACCCGGGAGTACCCGCAGTAGATAAAGTCACGCCCGTGCCCGCAATGTATCTCTCAGATATAGCTGCAATTTTTTGTGATAGCGAATGATCTGAACGTTCATTTACTGAAATACGTGTTTTATTCAATTTGAACATGACTCCCAATGCAATTGCTAATTAATCTTATACTGCAGAGGTCTTGTACTTACGTACTTTGTACGTACTTACGGTGAGAAAGGTAAAAATTGACTAAGTACATCCAAAAATCATTAAACATCTTTTTATCATATTAAATAATATTAAATACAATTCCACAAATTATTTTGGGATTTTCTAAACAAATATATATTTTACTTTTTTACAAAAATATTTATAAAGTCTTTGACTTTTTCAATTTTCTAGATTAGCATTTTTTCTATTTCCCTACAGATTTCTCCCGCACTTCTGTCTCTTTGGTAAGAAATTGTGGCAATCAATTGTAGATAAGACAAATTATTACATTTTCTGAATAGGCACTTGTCATAGACACGGCTGAAAATAATGTCATGATACATACCGCTCAGACCAGGGGCTCACAACGCACTGAGGCCATTGTACCCAACGTATATGACAAATATCGCGCTGCGCAGCGATTAAGTTTCAACATTCTCACGGGAAGTATTCAGCGAAAGGAAAAAATACAAGGCCAGGCGATCTCAGAAAAGTACAATGAAGGAATACATGAAATATCAGAGACTAATGCATCGCAATAATTCAGGAACATAAAATTACCGTGGCTTGGATCTCACAGATCTATTGCGAGCACTCCCGGTTAAAGTGAGGTTGACCACAGTGAACAAGAATTCATTCGCCAGTAGACTTTCGAGCGGAGTGGTCAACGGAAAAGTGTGAGTTCAAGAAAAGTGCATCCGGAAGAAACCGACTGGCGAAAGAGCATTTTTTCTTCTTATGCTGTGCCTAAACCTCGTAAAATAAGGTAAATGTCGTTTATTATATCAAATATATTTGTTGGATATAATTATAGCTTTCTGCTGTTAGAAGCTTGAGTTCATTGCGCGCTGACACATTGCACTACTGCACGTGCTTTAAAGAAGTGTTCTGTTAATCAATTACACAGGTCTACAAATAAAGCTTGTTGAAAGCTGTTTTACATTGAAAGAGACCGCTTTCTGTCTTAAAACAGTCAACTAGCTCCTTTAAATAGGTTTATTTCAATATGGCATTGTAGTAATGGTGTAATAGTTCATGCTCACCCTAAAGATGGTGAAATAAATAATAAATAAATAAAATTTGAAGATGAATTTAATTTTGAAAGAATTGATTAATGATAAATGTGCTTCATTTTTAGAATCAGGACATGTAAATTACTATAAAATCATTTAAATCTTAAACAGCAAAATTACTCTTGCCGGTTATTTTCTTTTTAATTTTCAGCTTTTTAATCTTTAATTTTAAATATGGGATTTATTTTTGATCCAATTCATAGCTCTAGTAATATAATTTATAGGTTTAGTATTGAATTACTTTTAATAAGTGATTCTTAAATCTTATGACTACCATATCTGCAATTTACAATGAAGTACTACATCTGGGGTCCTTTTGGACACCAAGCTCTACTGACAATTGGAAGTGGTAAACATGAATGTGTACGGCAATATGCTGAGTGTAAATAATTGTTTTTACATGAGTATACATTTTATGAGTTATTTTCAATAGCATAATAAATATATTTATTCATATAAATATTCATATAAAGAATAACCTTTACCGTACGTAACCTTCATTGATGCTAATGCTCAGAAATATTTATAATACTTAAAATTATTTAGATAAATCAAATATTGATGGTATCAGACACATGTTTTGAAGTTCATGGCAAGATATTTCAAATGATAATTGGCTATACCTTAAGTCAAACCAGTATCATGTAACGAAACAAATAATAACTCTCTAATAAAGTTGAAAATATTTGAAAATTGTTGGGTACCTGCGTTATATGTGCACAAATACAAATCTAGAAAACTTGACATTATTCTGCAAATATTTAGGCAAATATTAACAAATTAATGGGTAAAGAGTATGGTACAAGAGTTAAGTGAAGGTTTCTATAGAATAGGAGATACTTATAAGAAAAGTGTATTAGTTCTGGTAATAAATATAAAACACAATAATAAAGAATAAAGAGGCAGTTCATAATCTGTTACAGTGTCATTCAATCGGGAGCTTACACGTCACTACACTGACGTCACTTTGGTGGCGTTCAACTTTCCAATTGGATGACACCGTAACAGCTGATGCCTGTGACAGGCATAAGAAATAAATCGCAGTATACAGTACTGGTGTATCAAGGGTGTGAGGAATTGGGAGCCATGACCCCCCCCCCTCAAAGGCCTAGTTTTCGTTTACCTTCCTTTACTTGGTAAAATTGATTTTCATATTTACTTTCGAATTGTGTAATTATTTAAACAATAATATTGTGTAGTTGCATATCTTAAGTACATAAATAATATACAATATAATAAAAAAAGGTGTGGATTACTAACAAAATACCCGACATTGCCTGAGCTTTCGTCGTAACTAATTCTTGTGAATGAAGACCAAGATCAATTTCGTATAAATCACGATGTTTTAGATTATTATTTTTAACGTAATTGGTTCAAATTTTAATAAAATACTATAATTGTCTTTCATTTTATTTTACAATAAATTGTTATTAGATTACTTTTTTATCTTATGCACCGCTACGGGCCTCTAGCGAATGAATTGGGTACCAGTTTTGCTGCACTACTACTGGCGTCTGGCGTAATATATTAGGAACCACGTACTCTAAGCGAGAGGCGAAGAAAGGTCGCGGTGCATCTACCAACATATTATTTAAATTATTTGTTTTCCGAATTTGGGTTGAGTTAATCTTCACCAAACTTTGCAAAGACACTGCGACAATTCTGAACAAGAGCCTGTAAACATTTCCTATCTATTCATGCGCTACTTTCTGTGGTATCGATGTCGGTTACATGTCGTTGAATTCATTTTTATTAGTATAGATTTAAACAAAAATCTATGATGCCCTCTCCACAAAAATGATTGACTGGATCCGCCCTTGTCTACAGAGTGTAGATAAAATTCAAAAGACGGTTCGTGCTTGTTTCTTAAGAACAGAAAAAATGCAATTGCATAAAGTACTTATTAATAATGAGAGAATGACAGAGGGAGGAGGTAAAGGTAAGAGTGATCAATCGATTCAATTTGCTCCTGGCTTTCACCAGACGGATCGCTCTCATATATGGGCAATTAACAGCCGGCGGCGCTAGCCGAATTCGTTTACTACGCTCCGTGAAGTCACGAAGGTTAAACGAATTCGAGACTCGTGGGTTCTTGGTTGAGTGACCGGCCTGGAACCCCGGAATCTAACAGCGTCGAGCTCCTGGCCGAGGGGATAAAAGGCTCCGACGTGATGAGACTTGACAAACATAGTAATTAGTAATTATACAACAGTAAAGTAATGACAGTAATTACTTGGTAACGGAGGATTACTTCAACAAAAGCGCTCAACGCCCAACAAGGGTTAAGAGACGCGTTGCGTCAACAACGACGCAACAAATTAAAAAAACAGACGTGACGAGGAAAGTCTGATCGTCCTGAGAGCGATTTCGATTGAATTCGATCCATTTCGCATATTTAAAAGCGTGCGTTTTTTTAAAACTCGGAAAAAATTAATTTTCCCCCAGAATACTAATTCATAAATTATAATTTCCCAGTGGGGTACTGCCACAGCCGGAACACGCTCTAAGCTCCCCGGTCTCTTAACATGTGTGTAGTGCATATAAGTGTGTGAGTAAGAAAAGGGCGAGAATATGACAAGGAAAAGGAAAGATAGAATGCTCTGGTTCCGTAGCGAGTTTGTTAGGATAGTTCTCCGGCATTCCTATAGTATTTATAGGAGAACCTCGGGAAACTACCAATCAGTGAAGTCGGCAGCTAGAACTCCTGCCAGAGGTTGAATCCGACCTAGCTAATGTCTAAAATCCTGCCACCGTCGGGAGTGTAAGGTCAGAGGCACTGCAGTGACACCAAATGATGCCACCAGGAACGGTAGCTCAGTGCATCAACTGATGTCACTGCAGCCTCTGACCGGGAGGTCCTAGGTTCGAGTCCTGACGGCGGCAGGATTTTCGAACTTTTTTTAATCCGCGTACTCTATCAAACGGGCCACGGACCGCGCGCGATATGTCCTTCCTCTTCCTTGTCCTATCCTCTCCCTTTACACACACACTTACACTAACATGCACTGCACTACCAGATATTCTCGGAGCTTAGAGCTTGTCCCGGCTGGGGCGGTGCCCCGCTGGTGGGAGAGTCCTGTTTAGGGGGAAACCCCACTAGCCGACGGTAGGTCGGCGCCGGATCTCGCCATCCAGCGGGGGAAGATCACCGCCATATCCCGAGAAAAAACATGCACTCCACTAACGGGACTAATGACCGAAGCAGTTGACGTGCCCGGAAACACGAAAAAATCAATCAATCGAAAAAAACAGTTGATGCCCTGAGCCACCTCATGTGTTGTGGTGAGGGATGACTCACGCGCGATCACCGTGAAGGGGCCCTCTCCGCTGATCGCCAGGAAGCCCAAGACGGTGCCGTTGACGCTGTACAGCCCGCTGATTGAGTAGCGCGGCATCGTCACCAGCAGCTCCAGCGAGAAGTTCTTTGGCTTCACCCTGCGTAACCAGAGCACCTCATGAGAATGCGTAACCTGTATCCCTCAGGGCTTCTGTGCATCGGACAAAAATAATCTTAAAAGACATTTTAGCTGAACCCACGCGATTGCATCGTACAAAAGGAAGAAATATAGACAACTTACAAAAGGACAGTATAACATATGTGTTATTCGAAAAATGGAAAACCCTAAAAAATGTTTCTTAATCGTTACATTTATATAACAAAAAGCTCACTACTTTCTTTAGATCGATTATATCTCTCCCAACAAAATGAGTAACGAATAAATGTTGACAGATAAAACTTTCAGGCCACTAATTTCAAGATATCATTAAAAGTTTGTGCTTTTACTATAAAAAACATAAAATAGCACGTGATAACACAATCTACTTTTTGTATATATTGGAATATTCTATTGTCTCAAATATTTTGTATTTTATGTTATTGTAATATTTTGTTATTGTGTTACCGTATTATTTGTATTTTTGTTTATTTATATTGTATCTTATGCTGTTCTATCAGAAGTTATTTGTAAGCTATTTATAATACGTTATTTGCGACGTGAATACACTCGGCATAATACTCGATATAATATACTCGGCAATTTGTAATAGGTTGATCCTGTAAACAAATTACAAATCAAATTGAATAAAGACTGATTTGTAATAAAATTATAAAGAATGAAATAGTTTAATCTCAGATTCCCTTTATTGCATAGTGTAACTCAGCTGTAATGTTTTTCGGGTCATAAACACATTCAACGATTTAATTTAAACTATTTTATATTACATGTGATGCACATCATGCGTTTCTCACCCAATGCATTATTAGACGTAAACGCGTAAGAAAACGAGATGAAGTGATAGTAATCTAGTGGCGTTGTGAATCGGAACTTCCTGGTAACACACTGTTTCCGTATATCAGAAACAAAACGTTTTTAGGAAACTAATTAAACTAAAATACGATTATTTATTTCATTGTCTTGCTTGATACTTATTTTATCACATAATTCGTTTGAAAAATAAGCGAATTTGTTAAATCGTGAAATATAGCACATGTTGCAGGAGTAATACAAAATAGTGTTTTTCTCTAGCAATATTTATGAATTTTTCCCTTAATTAAAATAAATAAATGTAATGAAAAATAATTATTGTATGTATGTATTTGGCGTTTTGGGTCGGAAGTTTGATTTCGCCGGCCAGCTACCTGTGTCCCCCTTGCCTGCACCTAGATATAGTTTGAATTCCTATGCTTAAGGACAAGAGCGACATGAGGTGGACATGACGTATTATCTTCACCGTAACTAACAAGATCCGCCTGCTTGAGCTCTTCTTCGTCACACAGCTACAGAAACTGGGACGATTTTTAAAGGAACGCTACAACTATATTTTTGCCTCGACTGGCAATCGAATTTTTCCCTCGCACGGGCAGCTAGTACGCTACCCATGAGCCATCTCAGAGAACTAATAATTATTGCCCGTAAAAATAGTTGGTTGGTTGGTGGTTCCAGGCGCGTCAACAGCTTACGTAATTAGTCCCGTAAGTGTAGTGCATGTTTTTCATCGTGAGATGGCGGTGATATTCCTCGCTGGATGGCGACATCCGGCGCCGACCTGCCGCCGGCTAGTGGAGTTTCCCAACCAGGACTCTCCCACCAGCGGGGCCCGCCCCAGCCGGGACAAGCTGTAAGCTCCGACCGCTCTCCCGGAATATGTGTTAGAGTGGTGCATGTTTCTGTAAGTGTGTGTGTGTAAGGGGGAGGATAGAACAAGGAAGGGGAGGACAGATCGCGCGCTGTCCGTGGCCCGTTTGTTAGGGTACTGCTCCGGCATTCGCCCGGTGTTGATCGGAGCAACCACGGAAAACTACCAATCAGAGCAGCCGGCCGCTAGAATTCTCCTCCACACAGCGACTGGATTCGACCTAGGTGAAAAGCTAGTGTCGAAAATCCTGCGACTGTCAGGACTCGAACCTAGGACCTCTCGGTCAGAGGCATTACAGTGACACTGCGCAACCGCATTCACTACTGCACTGAGCTACCGCTCCCGGTACCAGCCAGTAAAAATAAAAACAAATCATGCAATAAAGAGTTAACGTAATGAGAGTAACTTGTTGAAATGATTGAAGGCGTTGTCATTGTCAACAATAGTATTTATTTCAATAATAGCAGCTTTCGATGGCTTAGCCATCATCATCAGTTTTCTGCTGTCTGGGAGCCACAAAAAGAAGAACATTATTGAAATAAATACAATTGTTGACAATGACAACGCCTTCAATTATTTCAATTATGTAAGTGTCAACTACAACTCACCACTGAATCAATATCAAAATGAAAACAAGAGAGTAACTGGTGCTCACGTGGCGCTTCGCACGCGCGCGTTGCGGTAGCCGCGGTGCTGCGTGTGGGAGGCGTTGAAGGCGAGGTTGGGCAGCAGCGCGTTGCCCTCGGGCAGCGCCAGCCACGCCACTTGCAGCGGGTCCATGCTCGGCAGCCCCGCCCCCGCCAGCCCTGCGGACAGCACCGCTCCGTCGCCCCACAGCCCCGCCCCACCAAGCAACGGCCGGCCGACCTCACCCCCTCTCCATTCCTCAACCCCAATTCCTCAACCCCAATTCCTCAACCCCAATTCCTCAACCCCAATTCCTCAACCCCATTTCCTCAACCCCAATTCCTCAACCCCAATTCCTCAACCCCAATCCTCAACCCCACCTCAACCCCAATTCCTCACCCCCAATTCCTCAGCCTCAAATTCCCCAACCTCCAATTCCTCAGCTTGCAATTTCTCAGCCTCCAATTCCCCGGCCTCAATTCCTCGGCCCCCAGTTCTCCACCTCCCCAGTCTGAGACTTGATCGTAGAGTGTCCCCGACTTCTGCTCTAATAAATCAGCATTTTTAGTTATGAAATCGTATAAAACATTTTGAGCCTGAGAGAATTAATATAGTAAAAAGTAAAAATTTCACATTCATATCTCATAATGGAATACGCAAAAGTTTAAAGTGTACTGTTAAACGTGTTTACTGAAAAACTCAATTTCATTGAAATTTGTTTTCTTTTGATATACGTTTGTTTTGTATTGTTTTGATAAACGTACCTTTGGCAAGATGTGGAATCATGTTGTTAGCGGAACGGAGTAGGCAATCGTTGATTTGAGGATCTTTCACACTGCAGATTTCTATTTCGGGGGCTGCAAGATACCAAAAACAAATTCATAAACATCACAAATATTAAACTAGATCTAGATATTTTAAAAAAGTTTATTTATAAAAACTTTGTCCACACAAATCACTGCAATAAACTCAGAATAGCTTTTTTAAAAGACCGACTCCTTAATAAAGGGGATTTCTGGTCTTTTCCACTAAAAGGCTTTTCATTTGTAATGACTATTCATATCAGGAACTGCGAGATAATCCCCATCTTGTATTAAATAAACAAGAGGTTTGACAAAAAAACAACAGAGCGACTCGTTTCAAAAGAAGTTGTATAATTTTCATCAATAATTAATCTAAGATATGTTTTGAGTTCCAGAAATTGCATTCGAGTTAGACTTTCCAACACCACTTATGAATGAAATGATAATATGAGGTGATAGTGTATATCTCACCGAATATCTACATTCGTTATTTCTTATTGTTACAGAAATTAAAGAAAACGAAATACAGCTTCCGGCCACGTGAGTGGTGCCTATGATTTTGATACGTACCAACGAACTCCCCCAAAAATCTGAAAAGGCCGAGAGACGAACGAATAGACAGGCAGATGATCGGATTCGGTGGTATAACGGTTAGCGTATCGGGGTTTTGTACCCGAGTGTGTGGGTTCAAACCCGATCGAAGCCTAAATGAAGCCTCTGAGCAAAATTGAGTTCCGTCTGTTTCGTCGCCCAAGATAATACCTCCTTTCTCTGCTAGGTGGTGAAAAGAGCGTAGCGAAATTTGCGTGGTTAGACGGAAGAGCAGGCCTCATGGCCCGAGTCTCATCACGTAAAATAAGGCATTAACTAACTAACTGATGGACGACGGAAGGACAGACAGACAAACGTGTTGCTGCCAATCGATTTTGTGATACCAAGAATCCACAAAAAATGAATTGTGGCTATACCCCGTTAGTATCTTAATATTATTTACTTTTTCGTGCACAGGGTCCGGCGATAAGAGTGGTTCTGTCGAAAATTCGCCGTTTTCAGACGCACGATGTTTCGTTTTCATATGATGTAAAGGAGAGTAAGGGAAGTAAAAATAAGCTCGAATATAACTGACAACATTCTTTAATTGAAACAATCTTTCATTTCTTGAAACCATCACTCAAGTCTATTGTTTTTAAGAATAGACATTTTTAAACGAATCATCAGCTTTCATCATGAATGCCAAATCAATTGGAATGGTGCTGAATAATTGTCAATAACGGAAATCGATACAAAGTCTGGATATATTTTGTCAAATTTTTTGCACACCTTCACCAATCTACTAAATACTAACAAGAAAAAATTTTGGGACAAATATTTGTAACTAATCTTTATTGTTGATGTAAGGATTTATTCTTGAACAATACATTATATAGTGACCCTTTTTGTATCATCACCTTTGTTGTGAGTATAATGAAAAACCCACTATGGCACACGCATTAAAATCATACGGGACAAACATGGAAACCATGTCTGTTTCGAACACGTCTCTTCTGTTAGTTTTGATTGATCATTTCGTTAATAATTAAAGAACCTTTATATACTTCAATCGAATGGCATTGTCTAATACGGGAACCTCGTTTATTAATGCTATTTTGTTGTTGTTTTTTATTTCCATGTAATTCTGTAAGAGTGAAACTATCAATCGAAAATTTAAAATGTAAATGAACAGCAACCAATCAAAAAGCATAGTGTCCACAGGTAAAAAAAATTGTGTTCGAAATGAAAGCTTGTAGTTTTTAATACGCTTTACATGCTCCTGTTTTCAGAGTCTTCAAAACACATTTGTTTTAGAGTGTTAAAATGCGTTTTGAAGAAATCTGGGAGCAGGAGCTTGTAGATTATATATAATGCATTATTTACCATTTGTACTGTATAAATGAGTATAAACAACCTGTAACAACTATTATAATACAGCTTCCGGGTCAATGACCCCCATCTCGATCAGGTTTTTCGTCCAGTTTTTCCTGATCCATTGAGCAAATGCTGAGATGGCCCCTTGTTTTGCTTCTGGGCATAAATGTAACTTCATTTTCTGTGCACGTCTTCTAGAATTCAGTGGGAAATACAATTATTCAAATTATCGTTTCCATGTTGTCGCGGCAGGAAGGTTTTATATATAAGAGCCAAAATTTATTGCTTATTTATCCTTGAAAATAGATTTTATTACATGGGAGTTTTTTTTTCTCCCTTTCAAAATTCAAAATTTAAGTAGTATATGACTTAGTGTAGAAATCACAGAATTTTGAAAATGTGCACACAATTCACTTTTCCCCATAGCACGTCATACGCAGTTTTTTAACTGTTTTTTTACGTAAAATAAATAAATGAACGTATTAAAAACTACACGATTTCATATCAAACTCAATTCTTTCCACCAGTGGACAATATACGTTTTGATATGTTCCTCCTTAACTATAGTTAGAGAATTTAGTTTTAGTTTGTTTTTTAATAAAGTGGCGAATATAAAAACGATTTATTTATTCTCAGTCGGCGACCATAAAAGCTTGGTGGCTGAGGGGCACTGTCGCCCTGATTGTAGTTCCGGCCATGGCCAATTAACTCCCTATTGAAACTGTGCACAAAACTACAGAATGTGCGATACGGGGAACCAGTGGCGCCCGGTTCGGCTTTGCATAACGTCCGCAAACTTAGTACGATACAAAGTCAATGGATTTGTCTTAAATACAAAATTCGGGTGAATAAAGAAATTGTGATGACATGAAAAACCTATTGCTTTATAAAAAATCGTAAGCAAAAACGTGAAACGTAAGCAACAGCGCGTCATTTTCACCGGACACGCCAACCTGTGTCCTGCGAGCCCACGCGCCTTCTCAATAACGTTGGCAGCAGTGTCTTTTAGTTCAAACAGGAATAAAGTAGTTTAGGTTAATGAAACCCAAGGTTATCTAATATTACTTACAACGTAAACAGTATCTATTGATATTTTATGCATTGAAAAACTGATTAGTATTTATTGAAGTTTAAAGGACCTAACAAACTTTGGAACGTTCCATAAGGGGGTTACTCACAACATCGGTAAAATAATTTTTAATAAACTAAAATATTTTCTGTCAGCAAATAGCTCATGAAGCATTATAAAGTTTGCTGTGTGTAAACTTCAGTAAATACTAATACAAATACTAGTTATCGCCGGTCTTTGGTAGTCTCAAAAACCCATCGTAATTTTATTGAAATCCACGACGCAGGAAGGGTGAAGTGCAGTGTACGCTACTATAAACGTCACCACTAGTTTAAAAGGGTTGAAGAAGCCGAGTTCCGATCTAGTCTGGACCGGCAAAGATTTTCGACATTAGCTAGGCAGCTGAGGCGAATTCAGCCGTTGTTTGGGAGAGAAATTTAGCGCCCAGCTCCTCGGATCGATAGTTCTCAGTGGTTTCTTCGACCAACACTAGGCAAATGCCGGATCAGTACCCTAACAAACGGACTACATAAACTCACACTCACATGACCAACACTACTACGCATGTCGGGAGGCCAATCGGGAATTAAGAGCGTGTCCCGACTGGGGCGGTGCCCCGCTGGAGGGAGATGCCTGGTTGCGGAAATCCCATATAGTTAGTTGACGCCTTATTTTACGTGGCGAGACTCGAGCCATTAGGCCCGACCTTCCGTCTAACCACGCAAATTTTGCTACGCTCCTTTCACCACCTAGCGGAGAAAGGAGGTATTATCTTGGGCGACGAAACAGGCGGATCTCAATTTTGCTCAGAGGCTTCTGAAACAGGCGGATCTCAGCCGGCTTTACTTCCCCGAAGGAAGGCGTACGAAGGATTTTTCGCCCTTAAAATCCACGGCTATGAACCCGCAAACTCGGGTACAACAGTCCAGTATGCTGACCGTTATGCCACCGAATCCGCTATAGTGTGCACTACTGGAAAGGTGCCTCTAGTTTAATGGTTTAACACTGTGTGTTTAATGGTTTAATACTAATGTGTAGTGTGCACTGTAAACGACGCCTCTGATTTAACGACGCCACTAGTTCCGTCCTAGTCTGGCAGGAAGGGCGGAATGGTACTTACGGAGGCGGGGCGGCGCGGGTGCTGGGTCTTCGGTGGTGGTGGTGGTGGTCGTGTCGGCGATGGCCCCCCGGGCCGGGGGAGGGGGGGGCGGAGCCCGTGGCTGCGGTGGCGGCGGCGAGCAGCGCCAGCCACCGGAGCGTCGCCATGGCAGCACTGGGCGCGCGCGCTCCAACCCGCTCCTTAAGTAGCGCAGCGGCTCTCCCGGCGCGATCAAACCCCGCCTCGCCCGCCGCCGCACCCAATGGGCTCTCTCGCTGACCCGGGCAGACGACCGGGAGTGGTAGCTCAGCCCGCTCCTTAAGTAGCGCAGCGGCTCTCCCGGCGCGATCAACGCTAGGTCGAATTCAGTCGCTGTCTGGAGGAGAATGCCAGATGCCGAATGCTCTGATCGATAGTTTTCCGTGGTTTCTCCGATCATCACCAGGCGAATGCCCGAGCAGTACCCTACCAAACGGACCACGGACCTCACGCGATCTGTGCTTCCCATTCCTTGTCTTATCCTCGACCCTTACACACACACACACTAACATGCACTACACTACCACATATTCCGTGTCAGGAGCTTAGAGAAACCCAGCTAGCCAACGGTAGGTAGGCGCTGCATCTCGCTACTGAGTGGGGGAAGATCACCGCCATATCCCGAAGAAAAACATGCACTACACTTACGAGACTACTGACCTAAGCTGTTGACGCGCCCGTAATCACCAATCGGGCGGCCGCCTCTGTCACTGCCTTGCCTCTGACCGAGAGCTCGTAGGGTCCCGACGGTGGTAGGATTATCGACACTAGCTACAGAGCTAGGACAAATAAATTCGTTGTGTGGAGGAGAATTCTTGTGGTTCGCTGCTGTGATCGGTGGTTTTTGAGGTTCATTCGATCAAAACGAGGTATGTAGGAGCAGTTCTCTAATTCATGGGCCATAGATCGCGCGCGAGCTGTCCTTCTTCCTTGTTCTATATTCACCCCTTACACGCACATGCACACCTTTGCACTTGTCGCGAGAGTAATCGAGGGCTTAGTGTGTGGCTCTGCTGGAGCGATGACACGCTGGTAGGTGATGCCTGCTGGGAGAGAATCCTCGCAAGCCGATGGGTCGATCAGCACCGGATCTCACCATCGAGCAGGGGAAGATCACCGCCTCAACTACCGTTATAAATACCTATAGTGCACTAACGTATTTAATGGCCTTAGCAGTTGACACTCTCAAAATCACCCTTCTGCACACCCAGTTCCATTCAACCAGTTGTCTCCTCTTCACCTCATATCTAATTAGATCCGTACCCTCCCTCATATCTAATTACATCAACCGGGAGACGTGGTTCAAAGCATTGACTGATGTTACCGGCAGGTCCTAAGGTTTGAGCCCTGACAGTGGCAGAAGTTTTCGACACCAGTTAGCCAGCTAGGTCGAATTCAGCTGTTGTCAAGAGGAAAATTCTCCCGTATGGCTGCTCTGATCCGTAGACTTCCGTGTTTTGTTTCGATCAACACCAGGTGGGTACTGGATCAGTTCCCTATCAAAGGGAACACGGACGCTTCTTTTCTTCCTCTTTCTTGTCTTATTCTGACCCCTTGATCACTCACATGTACTACACTACCACATATGCTTGGGGGACCAGTCAGAATCATAGAGCTTGCCCCGTCTAGGATGGTGCCCCGCGGGTAAAAGATACTAGGTTATAAAAACCTATATAAGTACCCAACCTAGGGGGGATAGGTCGTGTAGGTAGGGGTAGTATAGGTACCCTCTAGCGGAGGATAGGTCGGTTTTCATTGATTGATTGATTTTTTCGTGTTTCCGGGCGCGTCAACTGCCTCGGTCATTAGTCCCGTTAGTGAGATGCATGTTTATTTCTCGGAAGATGGCGGTGATCTTCCCCCGCTAGATGGCGAGATCCGGCGCCGACTTACCGTCTGCTAGTGGGGTTTCCCCCTAACCAGACTCTCCCACCAGCGGGGCACCGTCCCAGTCGGGACAAGCTCTAAGCTCCCGACCGGTCTCCGGAATATGTGGTAGTGTAGTGCATGTTAGTGTAGGTGTGTGTGTGTAAGGGGAGAGGATAGGACAAGGAAGAGGAAGGACAGATCGCGCGCGGTCCGTGGCCCGTTTGTTAGGGTGCTGCTCTGGCATTCGCCTGGTGTTGATCGGAGAAACCACGGAACACTACCGATCAGAACAGCTGGCCGCTAGAATTCTCCTCCAGACAGCGATTGAATTCGACCTAGCTGAAAAGCTAGTGTCGAAAATCCTGCCGCCGTCAGGACTCGAACCTAGTACCTCCCGGTCAGAGGCGCTGCAAGATATCAGTTGTCTAGAAACGAACGGCTCAACTAACAATACAACCGTTCCCCTACAAAACGAAAAGTCAGCAATGTGCCCCTTTTCTCGCAAACCGACGACATTTTTCTCTGTAAACACACACCTAGTAACAAAAATAATGATGTGAAATGTGATGAAGTGCCTCATTACAAAGCTGTTTGTGAGAGGTCTTTTCCGCGCCTTCCGAATTCCATGCTCGACCCGTCGCGTGCGAGGCCACTTGGCGACCGCTTGCCCCAGTCCTGGCGGCGCGAGGCGCCATTAAACTCCCGTCTCCGACTGACCTCGTCGCGCAGGACAGGGGTACCGCAAGGCGGGCCACCGACCAGCGCCCCCGCGCCAGGGCAAAAAGAAAAGGCGAAGCAACGCACGCCTTCCTCGAAGAGCGGCGATGGTCAGCAAGGACGGACCCAAAATCAAAAAGAGCTTTTTAATTATTTGACTTTCTAGCCTACATCGTTGTTGATTGAGCCCATTCGATGGCCGAGAACGTTAAGGCAGTGGTGTAGTAGCGATCTCGGACCCGAGGAGCGCGGGTTCGAATCCCGCCTCAGACGTAGATGCTTGTGTTGTCCATACGTGTTCTCCCGATAGTTTAGAAATCAAAATGGTCGTTATATGACATAGATGTTAAAAAGTGACCTTAAAAAAATAAAAGTAAAAAAGTTATTGATTGACTGTTAGTAATTCAATGCCCGTCAGCTACTGAGATTATTAGTCCCGTAAGTGTCGTGCATGTTTTAATCGGAGGGAGGGGTGGTTTTGTGATCATCCCCCGCTGGATGGCGAGATCCGGCGCAGAACTACCGTCGACTAGTGGGGATTTTTCCAACAAGGTATCTCCCATCAGCGGAGCACCGCCCCAGCCTGGACAAGCTCTAAGTCCCCGGACGGTTTCCCGGCATGTGTGGTAGTTTGTTGCATGTTAGTTGAAGTGTGTGTGTGTGTGTGTGTGTGTGTGTAAGGGGCGAGGAAAGGACGAAGAAAAGGATGGAAAGATCGTGCGAGGTCCGTGGCTCGTTTGTTAGAGTATTACACGGCATTCACCTGGTGTTGATCGGAAAACTGCTGATCAGAGCAGCTGATTGCTAGTATTCTGCTAGCTGAGAACACAAAGTTCTTACGTAGTAAAAAGAGAGCACTGTAATCTGCAGCGGAAAGCAGTGACTTGTCGTCAGAATATTCAATATTGTGGGATCATGATATCGAAAAAGTGGACTGATCTTCTTGCTGTGTATGTAGTAAATTACTCCCTGTAAGTCAGGATCCACGTTCTGACGTTTGTCTGTCCGTTCGCCCGTCTGTGAACAACACTAGCGGCTTACGCTGCAGACGGAGACGAGAAAACAAAATTGATATTCCCTCATTGATCAGGCCGAACTCTAGAGTCGGCAAATTGGTAACGGGAATTTTTATTTTGAGGATTGTTAAAATAAAACCTTAACATTATCGATTTTTTCTCAAAGTGACTACAATTTTTTCTTTAATATTTTTCTCTCGAATAGAGCACATTTCGGTTATAAAAGTGGCGCAGATCTTATTTTCGGAGATCTTTGTGAATTTGTTTCTTAATTAAATTTGTTTAAAAATATCCCGACCTGGATGGTTGGGGTGGGTTTGGTTGATTGATTGATTTTTTCGTGTTTCCGGGCGCGTCAACTGCTTCGGTCATTAGTCCCGTTAGTGTAGTACTTTTTTCTCGGGAGAAGGCGGTGATCTTCCTCCGCTGGATGGCGAGATCCGGCGCCGACCTACCGTCGGCTAGTGGAGTTTCCCCCTAACCAGGACTCTCCCACCAGCGGGGCACCGCCCCAGCCAGGACAAGCTCTAAGCTCCCGACCGGTCTCCCGGAGTATGTGATAGTGTAGTGCATGTTAGTGTAAGTGTGTATGTAAGGGGAGAGGATAGGATAAAGAAGAGGAAGGATAGATCGCGCGCGGTCCGTGGCCCGTTTGTTAGGGTACTGCTCCGGCATTCGCCTGGTGTTGATCGCAGAAACCACGGAAAACTACCGATCAGAGCAGCCTGCCGCTAGAATTCTCCTCCAGACAGCGACTGAATTCGACCTAGCTGAAAGGCTAGTGTCGAAAATCTTGCCGCCGTGGGGAGAGGGAACCTAGGACCTCCCCGTCAGAGGTGCTGCAGTGTCATCAGTTGATGCACTGAGCTACCGCTCCCGGTCAGCGTCTGGGTTACAAGGGTCGGAAGTTCGAGTCCCGGCGTGGGTATGGTTGTTTGACCCATGTCTTTCATGTATGTGTGCTGTCGCTGAAGGCCTTGTGAGTCTGCTGACCACAGACAGAGGAGGCAGCAAATGTGTCACTGACTAGTGTAAAGGGTACTATATGTCCGTATGAGGGACATAGTGGGTACCCGGGGCGGATTGGCATCCTCTAGAGCTAGAAAAATCACCCGAAAAAATTGATTATAAATATACTTCTCCCTCTCCTGCCGTATTTTCACGCGGAGGCGCTCTAGTTTCATAATATCTTGCTTTAAAACGACAATTGCGAAGGAATTGTAAACGATTACCACTCCGCTACTAGCCGAACCAGAAGCAACGAGTTTACTCACTCGATGTAGTTGTATATAGGAAGCTTAGATTACCACTGTATGAAAGGAACAGAAGAGAATACATTCGGTACAATGCAATCTGTTCATTATTGTATTGTAAAATATCTTCATTATTGTAGTTATAGGTAGAGGACGAAAATTATTTTTCAGTTTTCAAAAAATTAAGGATTTCAACGAAAATAAAACCTGCGCCGTTCTCTTAAACGTTCTTCACAAATTCTTCAAAAAAAAATCTTCAAAAATTGGAAAATTTCCTTGCAACTTGATGTACAGTACCCCCTAATTATAAAACTCTGGTTTCAAATGGAAGAGGCCACGTCATCATGGAGGGCGCTGAGCGTTAATAGATTAAGTTTAAATGTTATTTCAGGGCTGAGTGCGGAACAAGACGAAATTGTAACTCAGTACATGTTTTATTTCTACATAATCCCTTCACAGTGCAATTCATTATTAAATGATTTTATTATTACTTTATTAACTTTATTAAACAGTATTATTATTATTTATTATTATTTTTTTTGCTATTGATTATTAGTATTGTGATAATTACTACTAAATGTGTTGCTTTATTAAATATATAATTATATTCAAAGTAGTATTGTATTGAAGTGCGGTGACGTGTTGTAGTGTAGTGCAATAGAGAAGTAGAAAGAGAAGTGAAGTGAAGTGGAGTGGAGAGTAATTAAAAAGTCGTGCATTCAATAGTTTGAAATAATTATGCAGGTCAACCATAAAATGTAGAGTCAATTCTTTTATTGTTATTATTGTTCCTATTGCTAGCATTTTATCATATTATTATTATTATTATTATTATTATTATTATTATTATTATTATTATTCCCAAATTTTTTTTTTTTCCGCCGCTGTCCTTTACTCCTGGCCTCTTCTGCTTTCGGTTTCAAATGTATGTTTTTTGATGGTGTTCCTGAATTCTTTTCTATTTTTGCATCATTTATTGTAACGTGTGTTTGTCTGAGATCCTCCTCGACTTCTTTAATCCATTTTGTTTTTCCCTGCCTGAGTTGATGACTATGAGAATCCGTTTTGAAATTCTGTTTTCATTCATCCTATGAATATGTCCGTAGAACTGCATTCTTCTTTTCTGAATGTGTCCGTAATCTTATCAGTGTGCTTATAAATTTCTAATGTGGGCCTCTTCATCCAAATCCCTTGCTCTTGTACCGGTCCAAAAATTTGTCTGAGAATTTTCCTTTCTTGTTTCTCTATTTCTCGATAATTTTCTCGAGAAGGATATTAAAAGCAACGGCGAAAGTCCGTCACCCTGTCGCAGTCCAGTTTGGATCTCAAATGGTTCGGAAACTTCCCCCATGAATTTAACTTTGGAAATTGTGTTAGTTAAAGTTTGCCGGATGAGTGCTCTTGTCTTTCTGTCGATACCGAATTCTTCTAGTGTGTTGTAGAGTGTTTCCCTGTCTATGGAGTCGTAGGCCTTCTTAAAGTCCACAAATGTGACCACTGTGTATCTGGTGTTTCTCATCTGGAGAATCATTTTCAGATTCAGATCTGTTCTATGCAGGCGTATCCCTTGCGGAAACCAGCCTGGTATTCTCCTATCTGTCTATCAGCTTGTTCTTCTAACCTATTCAAGAGGACTTTTGAGTGAATTTTATACGTGACCGGCAAGAGTGACCGGCATTTATTATTATTATTGTTATTATTATTATTGTCTTAAAATAATTTAAAGTTAAATTTTATTTATATTTGTTATTGTAATATGTAAACTGTAGTGTTCAACCACCAGGTTGCAGAACCTACCTGCAGAGATAATAAATATCTAGACCTTGGAAATCTCAAAATCTCATTACATTAGAACACACTCGAAATTGTACAAAAGAAACAAATCGCGCCACACGCATAGCAAACCTAGAAAGCTCTGAAAAGTGACGCTAGGAGCGCGGTACTAAAACAGGACAAAATCTGTTCTGGATAATGAAACATGTGTCATCATAAAACATGTGTCACTCTAAAAATTTCATCGCGTCTGGTTCGTCCCATTTCTGTACCGTTGAGAAGCAATGGAAAAGTAACCGTATAAAACGGGCTGAAGTTTGTCTTCTCCTCGTAACAATTTTGTTGCCACGAAAGCTACATTCCCCGAAAGAGACGGGAAGACAACAAAAGGAAATATTGTAGGTTTAACTTCACAAATCAGAAGGTATAATTTTATTCTCTAATTACTATAAAATATTTACAAATGAAAAATCTTTGTACCCCTATTTTTATGATTTTTTTATTGATAATAAGAAAAATATAAAGTTATATTTAAAAAATCAAAAATAATTAAATTTCTCGAAAAGTAGAAATATTACAAATAATATCTCTACGGTAAATTACCTGCCCCATGTTTTCGTATTCTTGACCGAAAAATGCATTTCGACATTGTAAACCGATTAAAACTTATGGGAGTGGTCCTTAATATGTGGGATACCCGGTATATTAATATTAATCACATTGTGATTTTATTGTTGGAAATGATCATTCGTTGTTTTATTCTTCGTTATAGTATTATCATTCGTTGATTTGTGAGGTTTTGCAATCGTGACCGTTTTGTCTCAATGCACATGGCCTATCTACTTATCGGTTTTGATTCACTGTTTCGTTTAACTGTAGTCACAAGAAGAGAAAGTTACCATTGCCAAAATCTTGTTGGCTAAAATATTCCAGGAACGAAACTGCGCTAAGTACACGACTGTGTTTGATTGATTTCTGATTGCAGACACGTAAACTACTGAGGTTATTAGTCCCGTAAGTGTAGTGAATGCTTTTCATCGGGAGGTGGCTGTGATTTTCCCCTACTAGATGGCGAGATCCGGCACCGATCTACTGTCGACTTGTGGGATTTCCCAAAACAGATATCTCCCACCAGCGGGGCACCGCCCCAGCCGGGTCATGTTCTAAGACCCCGACCGGTCTCCCGGCATGTGTGAAAGTGTAGTGTATGTTAGTGTTAGTGTTGGTGGAAGGGGATGACGATAGGTCAAAGAAGAGAAAGGAAAGATCGCACGCGGTCCGTTTGTTAGGGTATTGCTCCGTCATTCGCCTGGTGTTGATCGAAGAAACCACGGAAAACTATCTATCAGAGCAACCAGCCGCTAGAATTCTCCTCTAGACAGCGAATTAATTCGACATAGCTCACAAGTAAAGAGTTCTAGAAAAGAGACGAAATATGGGGGAAAAGTATATTTCCATTAGTAATGCCATAGATAATGCGACCATTTTGTAATTATGCAGGTCGCGCTGGGACTTGGTTTCGGCCAACAAGGCCACTTTTTAGTAGATAGTTACCACTCGCGTCGTAAATAATTATTGGAGAAGTCTACTTCGAATAAATACATCTGCTTACAAAATGTCTACACAAATTTAGCAACTAATAAATGAGTAAAATTGATACAATTACCGATGTTAGAAAGTACATTGGTAATTAGGCTTAATATTATGTTTATATGAATGAAATTTTTCATCAATAGAGGTTTTAATTTACTGATTAATGACTTGACAAATTTAATAAATTTTTATGATATGAAACGTGTTAATTAAAAATGGGAATAATGTTTTATTTATTATAAGAGATTATAATTTGTTTATGTTTTTTTCCTTTTATTGTGAAGCAAATGTATATTTGAGAGGCAGATTCGTTTGTACTAGGAGGTAACTTTCCTGTTTTGCGTTTTTCTTCGTTCTGTATAAATATTTGTTTTCTTGCTTTATATTATATTATTCAATTTCATTATAAACGTGTATTACGATTTGCGATGGCTATTATAATACACAGGGATTAGTTGGTTCATTTACAGGCATAGTTTCAGCGAGGTGGTCTGCTTTGTATCTGTATTTACAATGTGAATAAACATGGAAAATTATTGAATTTCTTGAAAAACGAAAAATCTAAATATTTCACGTACAATACTACATTTTTAGAGATGTTTCAATTTACTTGAACACTTATGACTTGTTCATACAGAAAATAAACGTTCCACTCATGTTAATAGCTTCAAGAAAATTTTCCAACTCTCAAAACGTATTTTATTCCCACATATTTATTCATACTTCTAAAAAACAAATAAGTATCTCGTATCATCGATGTCTTCGACAAATAATCGAAGGTAGGTTATCTTCTTAATTCTTTTACATATACAGAAGCAATGGAAAGTAAAATAAAAATACATGATAAAAATGAAACAACAAGTTTTACAGAAACATTATTTATTAAAATAAGTTTCATTCACTTATATTTTTTCACAAAATAAGTGACAAAAATCAATGATTTAAGTATATTTACTTCCATAGAAACATGTGTTCTTTTAAAAGTCCCCAGGTAACTTTTTCAAATGAATGACTAAATATCGTCATTGGAATTGAGTAATGGAAATCTGTTTGTACATTTATCGAGTAGTTAAAGCTTTTATGTCTTTCCCCTAAAGTCTCGATAAGTATTTCTTGCCATGGCAGAAATGAGCACACCATTCCAGGCCATGCTCCCTCGCCAGTTGCGTTGTGGGTGGCGTTGCTGGAAGGTAGCGCCGCAACTGTAATAAATAAATGTAATTTCTCTAAATAAATGTAATTTCAATATCTGTGCACGTCTTGTAGAATTCAGAGGTAAATTCAAATTATCATTCTCCATGTTGTCGCGGTATTATTTCTTGACGAAGGACATGATGAGGATAAGAGACGAAATTTATTGATTTACCCTTGAAAATAGATTTTATTCCATTGGAGTGAATATGTTTGTTAACAATCCTTGCAAAAACCACTCATTTCTTTCTGTATTCAAAATTCAAGTAGTATATGGCTTAGGATAGGGGTCACACGATTTTGAAAACGTGCACAGAATTTACTACTCCCATAGCACGTCACACAGTTTTTAACAAAAATAAATATTAAATAAATAAATAAATATATAAACATATAAATATATAAATATATAAATATATAAATGCATAAATGCATAAATGCATAAATGCATAAATGCATAAATGCATAAATGCATAAATGCATAAATGTATAAATGTATAAATATATAAATGTATAAATGTATAAATGTATAAATGTATAAATATATAAATATAAATAGATAGGTAAATATATAAATATATAAATAATGAAATAAATGAATAAATAAATATACAAATAAATAAATTAAAATAGATAAATAGCTCGCCTTGGTGCTAGACGGGCGTGTCGGGGAAGAGCTCGTCGAAGGGCACCGCGGTGACGACGCTCTTGAACAGCTGCGTGACCACCTCCCCGATGGCGCTGACGACCGGAGGCCCGATGTCCTGGATCACCTGGCGCCAGTTCTCGTTCACCACCCGCCGCACGTTGGCTCCTGCAGCATCACAAGCCTTGGTTGGGGGCCGAACTTCAATTATGGGAAGCGATTTTGGCGATTTTTTGACACCCCACCTGACCACCTCCCCGATGGCGCTGACCGGGAGGTCCTAGGTTCCCACTCCCACGGCGGCAGGGTTTTCAGCTAGGTCGAATTTAGTCGCTGTCTGGAGGAGAATTCTAGCGGCTGGCTGCTCTGATCGGTAGTTTTCCGTGGTTTCTCCGATCAACACCAGGCGAATGCCGGAGCAGTACCCTACCAAACGGGCCACGGACCGCGCGCGATCTGCCCTTCCTATTCCATGTCCTATCCTCTCCTTACACACACTTACACTAACACATATTCCGGGAGACCGGTCGGAGCTTAGAGCTTCTCCTGGCTGGGGCGGTGCCCCGATAGTGGGAGAGTCCTGGTTTGGAAACCCCACTAGCTGACGGTAGGTCGGTGCCGGAACTCGCCATCCAGCGGGGGAAAATCACCGCCATCTCCCGAGGAAATTCAAGCACTACACTAACGGGACTGATGACCGAAGCAGTTGACGCGCCCGGAAACACGAAAGAAATCAATCAATAAAAAAATTGACACCCCGTGTTGAGATGTCGTGAGATTTGGCTCGACCCTCTCCCCTCTTATCTCACGTGAGATTTTTCAAAATGCGATTTTTAAAGTAAATACGTTAATTTGTGATTGATTCCATTAGGATTTATTTAAAAGGAGAATATTGCTTAATTATATTTACTTAAGACTAGATATGACTAGTATTTAGAAAATAGAGAATTGAATTACAATGAATATTATTGCACTTCTAAAAATGCTCGGACATTTTCTTTAAATTTTGTAAAAATACAGGTAATGAAATTTATCTCATTAATGATAAATTTGTCTTATTAATGATTATTTTTGTTAAGATTATTTTCTCTGTATACTATGCTGTTTATTGTAGCATTCACATAACTGCGATTAAAAAGTATTGTGCAAGATTTAGCCATATTTTAATATAGAAACGTGTTTTACTTCGGTTGTCTCAGTTTTCTCACAATTTAGTACTTTATTAGCGACAAATTTACGTGACATTTGTCAAGACCCCACCCTTTCCCCACATAAGATTAGGTGAGATTCGCTTGCCCCCAAGGACCTAACGTAATATATGGATGACCCGTAGTCAGTGACTCTGCTCAATGAGTGAATCGGCCATAAGGAATCGGTAACCGCAGGTCAATCAGTGAGTAAGTCAGTCTCGTAAGTAAATAAATGAGTGGATTAGTCATTCAGTCAGAGGATCAGTCAGTCAGTGGTTGAGTCAATCTCTGAGTGGGTTACCCAGTGACTCAAACTGTTAGTTAGCAAGTCAGTCAGCCTGTTTCAATCAAACATTGAGTGGGATTGTCTGTAAGTCAGTCAGTTAGTGCGTGCGTCAGTCAATCAGTAAGCAGTTCAGCTAGTGAGAGGAGTCGATCGGTTTGTGTTAAAGTCATTTAGTGAATGGAACAGAGTGAGGCAAAAGTTAATGAGTAACGTTAATCAGGAATGAGTCAATCAGCTAGTATGTCAATCATTGAGACGGTTATCTAGGAAGTCAGTCACTCAATCAGAGAGCGAGTCAGTCAGTGGACGGTCAGCCTGTGTGTGGTACAGTCAATGAATGTGTGGTACAGTCTATGAAAGTGTGGTACAGTCAATGAAAGCGTGGTACAGTCAATGAAAGTGTGGTATAGTCAATGAAAGTGTGGTACAGTCAATGAAAGCGTGGTACAGTCAATGAAAGTGTGGTACAATCAATGAAAGTGTGGTACAGTCGATGAAATTGTGGTACAGTCAATGAAAGTGTGGTACAGTCAATGAAAGTGTGCTACAGTCAATGAAAGTGTGGTACAGTCAATGAAAGTGTGGTACAGCCAATGAAAGTGTGGTACAGTCAATGAAAATGTGGTACAGTCAATGAAAGTGTGGTACAGTCAATGAAAGTGTGGTACAGTCAATGAAAGTGTGTTACAGTCAATGAAAGTGTGGTACAGTCAATGAAAGAGTGGCACAGTCAATTAGTGAGTGGGGCAGGCAAACACAGTGAGATAGTGAGTTTGGAAGTCAATCACAGAGTAAGTAAGTGGATCAATGTGTGGCTGAACCGCTAGCCAGCAGCCAGTTTATCAGTTAGTCAATTACTAAGTGTGTCAGTCAGTGTTTCAATAAGTAAGTAGTCTTCAGCACTGAGTCAAAGAATTAGTTACAGATTCATTTACTTAAATGAAACACCATAAGTCTCTAAGGTTGATGAGAGTAAAAGTTGTTCGTCGCAAAAATGCCTCGTGAAATTACAAAGTATTTTTATGACAACAAAAAAGAAATAGATACTTGCATCACTAAAACAGATTTGAGTGAAATATTTGCGAACGAGATGGAGACTATTTTATTGGTGTACATTTATGAAACTTTACAACTACTTCTGTGCTTTTGGAATTCTTTACAATATCCGAAACGATAGGGAAGTTTACTAATTACATCTCACTGTTTTCTTCGTATTTTCTTCGTTCCATTTGGCCAATATGACTTTGAAGTCCGCGTATCGCCAAGAGCTTCTTTCCGATTAATAAATAGTAAACGAATAAAGTGGTTTACATGCACGAGTGCTCAAAACAAAATTTCAACTGGAATGTTTGATTTTTATTAACATTACCGATTCGTGCGGCGAAATGTGTAGTATTAGTAAAATAAGCAGTGATCTAAAATAAGTCAAAATGAACTTCGGATAGATCTCCAGAATATCGAAACGAAAAGAAGATTAAAATAAAAGAAAACAGATATTTACAAAACTTAATTATTTTATATTCCGCACTTATTAATTATTATTATTATCGAAACGAAAAATTATTTATTTATCAAGGCTGAAAAGTAAATATTTTCCTAAAGCTAGTTGGAAAAACATTACTTTTCAGCTGAGAGGCAAAGTAGAGTTCGGATGGGAAGAGAACGTGTCCAATGGAGTTGGAGTAGGGTCAGAGGTTTGTTTTCAGGTGTGGGGTCATATTGAGGAATGGGGCCATATTGAATAGGGTTCATATTGAGGAGAATGATCATAAAAATACTTTGGGGAAAGAGCGTGGTCTTAGAAAAGAGTGGGTTCATGCTGTAAAAGAGTAGGTTTATGATCGAATGAGTGGGGTTTGTTAGGAATAAGGGATTATATTGGGAAAAGTAGGGTGAGGATTATGTTGGGATAGAGTGAGATCATTTGGAAAGCGTGGGATCAAATTGGAGAGTCTGGGTCATGTTGAAACATTAGGATAATGTTTAAAGGAGAGAGTAGATTGATTGTTAATGATTCCGGACATCAACGCCGAGTTGTCCCGTAAGTTAGTGATGATTTTGTCGGCGGATTCCCCGCTGAATGGCGAGATTCGGCGCCGACCTACCATTTGCTAGCGGGGCTTTCCCCAACCAAGTATCTCCTTCCATCGAGGGACCACCCCAGTAGCGACAAGGTCTATGCTCCCCACCGCACTCCCGGCATTATGGTAGTGTAGGGTATGTTAGTGTAAATGTGTGTAAGTTAGGAGTATGGATAGGGACGGAAGAGGAAGGGAAGATCGTGTCCCGTTTGTTAGGTTTCTATTCCGGTATTCGCCTGGTATTGGTCAGAGAAACCACCTAAAACTACCGATCAGAGCAGCCGGCCGCTAGAATTCTCCTCCAGACAGCCACTGAATTGGGCCTAGCTGACCAGGTAGTGTCGAAAATCTTGCAACCGTCAGGGCTCGAATCTAGGACCTCCCGGTGAATGGCTCTACAGTGACACCAGTTGGTGCTCTGAGTCACTTATCCTGATAGAAAAAGTGGGTTTATGTTGGATATATGTGGAAAGAGTGGGCCATGTTGGAAAGAGCGGAGTCATGTTGGAATGAGTAGGGTCATTTTGGAAAAGGTGGGGCCATGTTGGAAAGAGTGGGGTCATGTTGGAATGAGTGGGGTCATGTTGGAAAGAGTGGGGTCATGTTGGAAAGATGGGGTCATGTTGGAAGAGTGGGTCGTTGGAAAGAGGGGTCGTGTGGAAGAGTGGGTCGTGTTGGAAAGAGTGGGTCATGTTGGAAAGAGTGGGTCATGTTGGAAAGAGTGGGTCATGTTGGAAAGAGTGGCGTCATTTTGGAAAGAGTATGGTCATGTTGGAAAGAGCGAGCGTTATGTTGGAAATGAGTGGGTTCATGTTGGGTAGATGTAGGGTCATCTGGGGAAAGGAACAGTGACGTATGGAGAAAGGATGACGCATATCGGGAAGTAGGAGTTCATGTGCAAGGAGTGAAGACACATGAAGAGCGAGTGGGTCGTATGCACACGTGTCATATGGGGTCGTGAAGGGTGAGGTGAAGTGGAGGTGGGGTCGTTGATGTGCACTCACGCAGTCGCTCGTCGCCGTCGAAGAGGTTCTCGAAGGAGAAGTGCGCCTGCGAGGCGTCGAAGTCGATTTTCTTGTCCACCACCTTCAGGTACTCCTTGCCCTTCCGCGTTTCCATGGCGAAGCGCAGCGTGTAGTTGAGCGGCATGTTCTCTGCGGCAGACCACACACAATTAGACTCTTTCAGGGAATCCACCGGAGAAAGGGAGGTCAATGAAAACTGGAAAAGTGCAATAATGTAACACTAAGTTTACGTTCAGTTGGAGGTATATCTATTCAAATAATTTAACGCTATATACATCTCCCCTCTCCCTTCTCTCTCTCTCTCTCTCTCTCTATATATATATATATATATATATATATATATATATATATATAGGAGGAAAGGTTTAGGTTAATATTATTAAAATGAATGCTTCAACCGTTATTTAAAATCAATATCCCGCTAGCTGGGTCGATGGGTTTCATAGGAAATAATCGCTATTACCTACTAATAGCCAATTATCCGATCTGTCATCTATACAGTGGCGAGGAATCTGAAAATAAATCCACCACACGTTCTTTGCTGAAAAGTGGCAATATTTCCCTTCTCTATATGCCCTAATTGTTTGAAATATTTATTCCGAGATATTTGATGTAGACTTTCCAACCCGGCTGAAATGTAGCTCCAAATACAAGCACATTGTTACTTACCCTTCGCCCTCCCAACCAATGTGACTCGTAACCCAGTGTCAGTTGTTATTTATTTATTTATTTATTTATTTATTTATATTAATTATGATAACTTCAATTTATAGTAGGGAGAATTGTAGTTAAAATATTATTCAGTGCAATCTTTGCGCTATTTAGGATTCAAGTTAACAAAGGTTTTGCGAACTTGTTTAGCTTGATTTTTTTTTTTTTGTTATAATAATCCAAAGATTCTCATTTTCACAAATATTTAACTAGTGTCATAATTGGTTGCATTACACTTCGAAATTAATTAATGTGTGAATTGATCAATTGAAATTATACAGGCCACAAAAGACATTTGGTCAGATTTGAATGAAAAATGAATATTTCATCCAAATATAATGAATACCAACTTAAATCAATAAACTAAATTATATAATTTTGAATAACTACGTAAATTCAGAATACTTTAACTCAAATCAATTATTTCAATGAAAAATTTGATGTAATTGCCATCCTATTTGAAACTAGTGTGTCCTTTTGTTGTGGAATTTCTACCACGGAAAGCAGCGAGCTCTACTTCCGCGCTGGAAAGGTTGCCTATACTCCTGGCGCTATGAGAATAAAATTTTCTCTCCCCGCAAAAAGTGCATCTGAAATACGTTTTTTTAATGACAGTGCAAAAATGAATGATTCTACACATCTTTAAGTGTGTGTGTGTGTGTGTGTGTATGTGTGTGTATAAATTAATTTTCAATTATTAAAAAAACTGATACAGTGTAAAAGATGCTCTTTCGCACGATCTCGGTTCCTGCCATTATTACACATTATCTCTCATACCTTCTGCTTCATCTTCTCAGCACCTCCGCATTTGCACGACAGTTAGGTTGCAACGTAATTACGATTATAAAACCGAGCATTGGAGAAGTTAATAACTCCTGCATCGTGTGGATATTTTTATCTTTATCCATTTATACTGAAGTAATTGAGAGTATGAGGGAAAGGAATGTTTTAAATTCTATAATAGTAATGCGCACCGATACTATGTTGATATTTAGTAAACGTAGGTTCCGGTACTTGTTTGATGTCTTTTACTTCATATCCCTATGCCTCGTAACTAAAGACCGAATTCCCGTGTCACCTCATCTTTTCTGTCACCAATTTGTTAGTATCACCACATTTGTTTTCTTTTTATAATGTAGCAAAGATTTTAATGCGTAAAAATTTTTTTAGAACTCTCTTTGTAAAAGTGTATTATATTTATATTTTAGAGTCGCCCCGGGCCTAACGTCTGTCACATGAGACAGGCACCTAACGTCTGTCATGTGTCGTCCCTATTCTATTAACACATTTACGCCTAACATAATTTTGTGCTCATAACCATTGTAACCATTGTCGTCGCGTTCGTGCACCAACAATCATTGTTGGAGCTCTCCGGTAGCATGCTTGCAAGTTTTACTGCTAAACCATTTTTATGTTACTAAATTATAATACTAGAGCGCTCCAAAGCACCAAAATCAATCAGGAAAAATAAAAAGTAACCAAGCAATCTTGGAGAGTCAAATATATGTTTCATTTAAACGGTCTCTTTTCAAATGATTAAATTACATTAAAATATTCCACATTAGAAAAAAACTCTTGAAATTGAATGTTCCATTTTTGAAACAATGGGCTCTAATTGATTAATATCAAGCACAGCCAATAGGAGCCGTGGGCTACGCTTGTAAGGTAACATAGAATATCATGGGTTTAAGACCCCGCGGACCACTGCAGGTAATGGAAAGGGGGACTTCGGCGGGTAGGTTGTTTGTTTGATTGGTTGGTGATTCCGAGCATGTCAACATCTTAGATCATTAGTACCGTAAGTCTAGTGCATGTTTTTCATCGGGAGATGGCAGGGAACTTCCCCCACTGGATGGCGAGATCCGGCGCCGACCTACCGTCGGCTAGTGGGTTTCCCTAACCAGGACTCTCCACCAGCGGGCACCGCCCAGCCGGAAAGCTCTAAGCTCCCGACCGGTCTCCCGGAATTTGTGGTAGTGTAGTGCATGTTAGTGTACGTGTGTGTAAGGAGGATAGACAAGGAAGAGGAAGGACAGATCGCGCGCAGTCCGTGGCCCGTTTGGTAGGGTACTGCTCCGGCATTCGCCTGGTGTTGATAGAAGAAACCACGGAAAACTACCGATCAGAGCAGCCGGCCGCTAGAATTCTCCTCCAGACAGCAACTGAATTCGACCAAGCTGAAAAGCTAGTGTCGAAAATCCTGCCGCCGTGGGGAGTGGGAATCTAGGACCTCCCAATCAGAGGCGTTGCAGTGACATCAGTTGATGCACTGAGCTACCGTTCCCGGTCGGCCGGCTGCTCTGATCGGTAGATTTCCGTGGTTTATCCGATCAACACCAGGCGAATGCCAGAGCTACCAAACGGGCCACGGACCGCACGCGATCTGTCCATCCTCTTCCTTGTCCTATCCTCTCCCCCTTACACAGACACACACATACACTAACATGCAATACACTACGACATATTCCGGGAGACCGGTCGGAGCTTAGAGCTTGTCCCGGCTGGGGCGGTGCCTTGCTGGTGGGAGAGTCCTGGTTAGGGGGAACCCCACTAGCCGACGGTAGGTCGGCGCCGGATCTCAACATCTAGCAGGGGAAGATCATCGCCATCTCCCGAGAAAAAACATGCACTACTCTAACGGGACTAATGTCCGAAGCAGTTGACGCGCCCGGAACCACGAGAAAATCAATCAATCTTACCAACCCCACGCGCCGCCTACCGCTGCTGTGTGCCTGGCGCTCTGTCACTCACCGAGGGTGATGTTGGCGTCGCCCTTGCCGTGGATGGGGATGATGAGGATGCGGCCCGAGATGTTGTACTTCCCCAGCAGCTGCAGCCGCGGCACGAACATCTCCACGTCCAGCACGTGCTGCTTCAGGTCGTACCTGCGCCATCACCACATCCATATTTGATTGATTTGCTCAAAACACAGTATATAACACTAGTAGTACACATTGTATATAACGCATGGGAGAGAAGAATATTTGCGCACGTTTTCTTAAGTACCAGAATCTCATTCCAACATTTTAACAATAAATATTTGAAGGTTAAAATAATAATAATAACAAAAAAATTAAAAAAAGCTTTAAAAGCAACTAGAATATATTACAAAGCAAGGCCCTTAGCCACACACAGAAAGACAATAAACATTTATCGGTCTCCACGGTTGGGAAACCGTGTTTTTACAAGAACAGTAGCATGTTTAGTCGCCGTGTAAGGTCTGAGTACATCCCTTGGAAAATATCCTCAACAATAACAGCAATAATAATAATAATAATAATAATAATAATAATAATAATAATAATAATAATAATAATAAATGCCAGTCCAGATAGCCGAGATCGCTAAGGTAGAAGTGTCGTGGCGAGTTCCACCTCGGGCATGAATGTGTTTGTGTATGTCTGTTTGTGTGTGTGTGCCGTCCATTCATTCTTCATTATGATCATTATTCCATCCCCCAAGGACTAACAATCCTGGGGTATAAAAATCGAATTCAGTCTAATGCTGATCCTCCTGATTGATTTCATGCAAGACTTGCAGCGTGATAAATGATACTGAGCCCGAGTATGTGCATGTATGCGTGGTCCAAGACGGCCGAATAGCGAAAATAATAATAATAATAATAATAATAATAATAATAACAACAATAATAATAATAAATTTAGAAAAGCAGGAGATCATCAACATTCGATAAACTAGACACTTTCGTTCACGAGTTATGGAAAAACTATTTGCAACGATAAACGAACTGCAGATTTGATTTTTCTGTATTGCTGACAATATAGTAACTCACCCTCAGGTCTACTGCTGCTACTACTACAAGCAAAAGGAGACCTCAACAAAACGTGCGCATTGTGAATTCGTTCCCCTTAGTGATGCGACGTCGACAACAAAACATCGATGTTGCCAATCGTCGATGTTAATACATCGACCAGAATCCATCTGTTTTAAACATCAATGTTTTAAAACTGGTTTAGTAACCTCTAACATTAAAATCGTGCGCAACAAAATTTAGTAAATGTGGCCTTAAATATTAATTTATAATTAAAAACGTAATTTATAAGTAACCACGTAAAATGTATAATTATTAACTGAAAACAATGTTAATAACGCTTTCCCGTGTGAAATACAAGGAAAGTCGAAGGAAATATCAGTGTATTAGGATCATCTCAGGCGATGAATAGTTTTCTCGATAAGGTAGTTGTACAAACTGGTTTTAAGGTTCAAACAGGTAACATGTTACCATCAGTTATTATTTCATATTTTATTTTTAAAAATTGTGATTTGGGGGTAAACATTGAAAACGTACAACATCAAAGACAAAACAACGCTGACAAAAAACATCGACTTGAACACATCTATTTTTAAGACCGATATTTTTATCCATATTCCCTCTGAGCCTTTGGCTGAATGGGTCAACGTGTAAGGAGCTCAACAGTTGAAATGAATGCTTTCCTGGAGGAAGTAGGAAACTTTTTGAAGATTAAGTGACGATTGAGATACCCTAGAACTGGGTGGTTCGAAGGACTCTTACACGCTTATTGTAATATTGCCATTATAATAAAGAAAAATGTGTCATTTATCAATATTCACTCTACTTCGGTGGACGCTAGAATTATTTAGGATATGAAATCGTAGGCTTCTGCGGTCAGAGTCATGTAAATAAACTTGGCGGTCCGGGTGACGCCGCGTCGAAGGCTGTGTTGTCGACGTTTCGACCATCTTTTCGTGGTCTTTCTCAGGGCTGGTCTGCGGCAGACTCAGGTCTGTTGGTCTTGGCAGACCAGCCCTTAGGAAGACCACGAAAAGATGGAAACGCCGTCAACACAGCCTTCGAAGCGGCGTCACCCGGAGAGCCAATATCATTTATATTTAGAATGTGGCAGCTTCTTAGCAAGCTCAATATTCGCAATCAAAACAAAATTCAACAGTTCAAACAAAAAAAATATATTCAAAACGAGATTACAAAACATTAACGCGTGTACTTAAGTGTAGTATTATATACTAGAAGCAACATTTGCTATTTGAGGGATAATTAGAAGTGTCGCAATGTATATCAGAGTAATAGGAAATTGGAGTGAAGTGATAAAGGGTGAGGGTTAAAGAAGTCAGGAAGTTTTGGGAAGGGGGGAGTACCTTACGCTGTGTGGCCTGCAACTGCGAGGTGCAACTGCGAGTGCACCGTCAGCGAGGCCGACGATGTGTATCTTTTTCCAGCCCGGTGATACAAAATATAAACCACTGTGCTTAATGCGTCGGCCGCGCGTAGGTACAAAATTTGAACAATTTCCCATCCGTATGTGTTGATTCATTGTAGGATGATTTATGAACCACCGCTAAATATTGCCGAAAATAGTTCCCAGAAGCACCGAAAGATGATAAATGCCTGCAGAACAACTGAGGAGCGTCTTTTACAAAGTCTACAAGACATTTCCTTGTCAGCTGTTGGTGTGAGGCGAGGTCCGAGCTGTGCAACTAGTGCAAAAAATGTTCCAATGGCCCTGTGCTTGAAAGAGGTATTCCAGACGTTGAAGGGATGAAGTTAGGGTATTTGTGTGTGTGTGTGTGAGAGAGAGAGAAGGAGAGCAGAGAAGGGAGAGGAGACGGTGAGAGAGAGACAGTGTGAGAAAAAGAGACGGTGAGGGAGAGAGAGAGAAAGACGCGGTGAGAGAGAGAAAAAGAGACTGTGAGAGAGAGTAAAAGAGACGGTGAGAGAGAGAAAAAGAGACGGTGAGAGAGAGAAAAAGAGATGGTGAGAGAGAGAGAGTGGCGGTGTGTGTGTGTGTGAGAAAGAGAGAGAGAGAGAGAAAGAAAGAAAGAAAGAGACGGCGAGTAAGAGAGAAAGAGACGGCGAGAGAGATAAAGACTGTGAGAAGGAGAGAGAAAGAGACGGCGAGAGAGAGAGAGAGAGTGTTTGTGAGAGGGAACGAAGCTCACCTAACGCTGCGCAGGTCTCCGTCCCCGATTCCGATGATGTCGACGTCGCGCAGCAGCAAGTTGAGCCCCACGGAGCCCTCCTGGTCCACGCGGATCTCCTGCACGCGCAGCGGGTTCAGCGGCGGCAGCTTGATCTTCGGGTCCCCTGCCACCAACGAAACACTTCACCAAATCTTCACCCAGATTCACCTCTTCACCACCCACTTCACACCATACCTCTTCAACCACACCACTTCACACCATACCTCTTCAACCACACCACTTCACGCATATTTACCGTTAACACTCCATCTTCACCAATATGAAAATGCCTTCTCATTTTATAATATGTATTAGGAGATTAAATTTTTGAATCCGCACGTTTATGTTTATGCCGGAAATTCTATATAATTACATATTATTAACTGATAAATTGTTGATTTAGAACAATCAAAATGCAATATTTACATCAGCTTCTATTTTGCATTTACACTAAAAATAAAATTAATAACAAGAAGTTCCTTGATAAAACATTGAATCCAGAATTCCTCCCGCATATGAACTTTAATGTACGATAGATACATTTGTACATTTCATTTTCGTCTCAAATGAAAACAAATTGAAAATTTCAAAAATTTCAAATAAATAACGTCAAATCAATATGTTCTCTATTTGGTAATACTCACCGGGAAGTAGATACGGAATCGCTGCTTTACCATTCTTCAAAGCGCAGTCATTCAAGTTGGGGTCATTCCGAGAACACGTCTTGATATAGCTCGCTGCATTGCATGAAACAAAGAAACTTGGAGTCATTTCGAGTACCTTTTTATGTAACTCGCTGCATATCATGAGACAAAAAAGTAGAGAAAATTAAATACAATTTACTTTTACTGATATGTTATAGTTTGTTCTTGCCGTCGCTACGAAGCTAGGTAGATAAAAAGATAGATTTATTTAAACTGCATTTGGGTGTAACCCGGTGGCAGTTAATTACATAAATAAGATAATAAATATCATGCAAGTAATATCATAATGGTAATAATAATACTAAAATGATAATAACAATAACGTAATAATAAAAAACTGCTGCTTCTTAAAACATTAAATTACTTGAATAAAAAAAGAAATATCTATCATCAAAAGCCGCACTGACTGTTTATACAATTAAGACCGCACTACATAATACACCGATATACAGTACATAACTTACCTGGATCGAAAGGATCGTGGTTACGATGGAAATATGAAAACAGTTGAATGATACTTCATGTTATGGAGAGTATTATGAGTGGAAATTGTGGGAGGGAAATATAAAATGACAAATCGAGTCAAGTTAATATCTAATTAATTAGTAAATCAGAATCAATAAAATGAGGTAAAACATAAAATTATGTTTCTAACACGGGTGTTTACTGATTCTAATGATCGAGAGGCGACAAAATGCTGGTCCGAACGCTTTTTGTCGCTGCTCGATCATTAGAACCCTCATGACGCCCTTGGGGCGTAAATAAGTATTACGTGTGGTAACACAATGAAATTATAAAATCAATTTGGGAAGTGGAATGAATTTAATAACTGCAATTTATGATATGTAATGACGGGATGGAAAATGAAAAACCATGTTATTCGGTCTCACAGACACGACTCAACAGATTCAATGAAATGACAGGTGAAGGGGATAGGGGTTTCGTCACGTTTTATGCTACTCGTAGCATCTAGCGGAATGAACGCTGTGATTTCGTAGTAAACTACTTTTCTCAACATGTAAGCGATCTGTTGAAAGTGGTTCAACTTTCCAATCTCGTCTCCCAAACTATACAGACAGGATGTTTGTAAAACGTTCCCAGAACTTAGTTTTTGCATATGATAACCTATCATTATCCACAGCAATTTTTAAACTTAGAATGCTCTCTTATTAGGTCTTGAAATTGCTCTTCTTGTTTGTCTCTACTCGTCCAAATGTCTGTGCAGTTATTTATAACGAGCTCTGCCTTAAGAGTTGCGTTCCGAAAGCATACAAAATTGCTCTAATTTTGAGTCAATTTTTAATTTCTTCGTGCGTTTTTCAAATTTAATTTCACTTTTTATCGTCCGTGACGTATAGCTGACTCGTTCTAGACATATCCAAGGTTTATCAGTTCAGGCCCAAAAATATTTTTTTAAACGGCTATTAGTAAAAACGGTCGTTCAGGGACAACTAGTTTCTTATTAAAATAATATATGATTTACTAATATTTTAATGAACATTGTTTTTCTAGGAACTGAGTTCACTAAAGATTAATAGTGCTACAGAATGACATATACTTTCTCGCACTAATTAGTTTCCTTATCTCTTTAGTCTTGACTGTCTTTTCGGGTTTGTCCCAACCTCTTCTCAGTTGCAATCTATTGATGCCTAAAGATCAGTTTTTCAAATTTTGTCAATGTTTCTGCTCCATAGGGGTAGAATTGAAATATGACTTTAAGAATATTATTCTCGTAGAAGTGCAATGAAGCTTTTATTGCAAACTTTTGAGCCATTTTTGAGAAAATGTTTAAACGTTTCTGAAAATGGAAAATTTTAAGTTCTTTTGCAGAGAAAAGTTTGAGTTTTGGAGAAACTACATTGAAAATAATTTAAAGCACTTAGACTCACAAATAAAATTTTAGTAATATTAATCCTTGTAATATAAATATTACGATGAGAGACTGAAAAACAAAAGAATACATCAGGGCATTGATGTCATGTTATTTAGTCCATTTACCACTATCAGTTCAAACAATTCGTTTGAGTTTTCTGAAATTGTGCATTCTGAAGCTTAATTTCACACTTCTCGAAAAACTATTCATTTTTCGAGAAACTTATAAATTATTTAGGCAATTGTACTCACAAATATGAGAATGTATAAAATAATTCTGTAACGTAAACACTTCACAGAGATATCAAAATATTCCATATTTTATTTTTTGATAAAACAAGAATACATCGAAATGAGTTCATGCCATTGTTACAGGGCTTTTTTATTCCTACAAAAAATTTAAATATCAAATTAGAACCCAGTTTTGCCAAAATCTTGTTTTTGATATATTTTTTTAAATATTGCTTATATTATTTTAAAATTTCTCGAAAACTACTAAACTTTGTTAGAAAAATGTACAGGAGGTTAGTAACAAAACTAATTGTGGAGAACAAATTTCATTTGAAGAAGAAATTGCTGTCTTCAATAGGGTTGCAGGAGGAAGACGCCGAAAAACAATTTGTAATTTTCGAACATTCAGAGTCAACAGAAAAAGTCGTACCTATGTCATATTTTTTAGTAAATATCGCTCTATACTTACAAAACGTTTACAGAAAAAAGTTGAAGCTATTTCTGAGCAAATTTTCAAGAAGTCTCATGGGCTTCGTGTAAAGTACCCCCAAATTTTAAAGAATGACTTTCAATAGCGCAGATTTTCGCGTCAAACTAGTTTGACCGGGAACGCCTACAAATATTTAGGCATTAGTGTTGTTCACAGACAAACAGATAGGCATACACACCGGAAGATGGACGGGCGTTTTGAAAAAAAAACCTTTTTGTTTCAGGGGACCCCAAAACGTATACTTTCGTTTAAATCTCGAAATCTATTTTCCGCATCATTATATAGTTTTCCGTATACTATATTCTGTACTCAATATGTACGTACGTATAGAGAAAGTAAAATATTTAGTGACAAATTTTTCCTATCCTCTTCCAGCCTATGTATATGTTCGTGTCCCCAGTCTAAAGCCACCAAATTTAATTAATGTAAAAATTTGTGTGAAAGACACGTTGCCCTAACCATTATGCTGATCACAAATTATGTAAAATATATTCCGATGTCAGGCAGCCTCGACATCAAAGATACGAGGCACGTGTAAAAACTGCGTTAACGAAGATAAACTGCTCACGGAAAGTAAGTCTGGCATTTCTCCAAATTACAGATGGCTGAACGCACCCCGATCAAAGCAGGGAATGGTAATGCCTTCAACGATTTCAAGATTAATGTCTTCAAAGAGACGTGTTACTGTAAAAAGAAATATCGTTTTATGCAGTCAATTTTCACGATTTGTACAAACTACATATCACATGAATTTGCACATACGAATGTTGAAAGCATTCCCTTTACCTCATACTTGGGAGAGATACATTTGCCGTTAAACTTCAACCAAACTAGACTATCATGTCTTGCCTAACGGTTATGGTTTATGGAGCGTTTCTGTATTGATAGGATATCATATTGAGTCATTTTAAATTTGTTTCTAAATAACTATTTCAGTTTTATGAAAACAAAATGTTTCCCATGAGTCATATTTGAAATCAGTTTGGTTTCGATACAAAAAAGGAGGAATATTTGAAATGCATGCTCTGACAAATACGTGTTTCGGGTGCTAATAAAGATTTTTCACATTAGGTATTAGAGTTCATATGAGTTCTATTTTGGCTTCATCGACCGGTAAGGTTAATTGAGATTTTAAGGTTTTAAAAAAACGAACTGAATTTCGTACTTTTTGTATTGTACATAGATCATATCGTTTTTGTAATTGATGACAATCAATGCGAAAAGATCTTCATATTATACCAGTTCCCTAATGGATTACAATAATAACTTATTTCAATTAAATAGCGGAAATGTAAAAAGTAAATCGAAAAAAACCTTTTTTTGGTTTTAAACTATTACAGATGTCATATTGATATATTATCTTATTTTAATATTACATATAATTTCTTTACATTTTTCATTCAATAATTCAAAATTCATTTTTGAATTATTGCTAAATTTCATGGCATTTTAAGAACATAAAAGTAGGTTCAAATAATTTACCTCTTGGTAAGATTTCTCTTTCATTCACATGCATTCTCGTTTTCTTTCACATGCCATCTCTTCCCCTGGGAACAATTAATGATGCAGGTCTTTATGTGCCTTGACTCTTGACCTCAAAGTTTTTGATACATATCACAATACTTGTCTGTACTAAACGTCTCCATTTCCGCCACTTCACAATTGCTCTCTTGGAACCGATGCTTGTGCACCAGCGCAACATTGACACTGATACCGGCAAGGTGCTTTCTAAAAGATTGTGTTTCATTAACGCTGTAACGACGGCAACCTGTTGCGTTGAGCGTTCTGTCCTAGTAAAGCCTGAGGTAACGTTTATATCTGCTGCAGCATGCCATGAAAAATTGTGTTATCGTCGTAATTAAAAAGCGGTCGCCCTCAAGAAAATCAACATTGGTTCATTCTACATATACGATTGCATCTACTGTGTAAAGGTATTAAGCGGCACCTCTGAATGTACCATATGCAGGGCTTGATTTCTGAGGGAACGCGACGGAATGGCGTTCCGGTACCCCGGGAATAATTATTAAATTATATTAATATAATTTATCATAATATATCTCTTAAATTAATTTTTACATAAACAGTTGTTTGGGGCGCATTCCGGAACTAAAAGTTTAGAAATCAATATACTGACTATATGTATATGTAAATGTATATAAATCATAATTTTATATTTTTATGTAAATGTGTGCTATGTTTGGGTAAATGCATGCTTAACTGCTTTGAACACACATCTTCATGAATTTGCAAGTTTATTTCGACGTCTGAACTACTACCTTAAAATTAAAGCAAAAATCACAGAATGTGATTTAATGGAAAGATCAGACTTTTCCCAATGTTAGAGAGAGGAATTGTGGATCACTGGACGTCTAGCCTCTTCCGCATTGCTGACAAATACGACGGAAAATGGCCTCGGGTCCTCAACCACCAACAGAACTAAGTCCTCCGGAAGTCAAATACACAATCTCCAGTACCCTTTGTTGGTGTGCAATGTTATGTTAAGTGAAACAATAACAAAATTACAAACTTTTATAAAAACTAATAACGTTCACTTGCTATAATTATTATTTTAATTATGATTATTATCATTAATAATATGCTTTTCACGTACACAAATACAAATATGAAACAGTTTTCTCTTAAACGCTCAGCTTGGAATAAAACGTTAAAAAAGATTTAATAATTCTCTAGCTTATGACATAGAAAAGGTACCTCATTTCCCCTAGAGGTCACGATAATTGAGTTTTAAGGCTCTAAAACGAGTTATTTACGGTAGTAGTGTGTTACAACGTGATTCTGTTTGCATCAGAACGCTATTATATATTTTTTATTTAATATATTTGTATTTCATATCATATAAAAATTGCCATAATAACTGTGCCAAATCTCACACTCTATTATGCGCGCAATATGCTTAAAAAGCGGGTCAAAATTTATCTTTAAGTATTAACGTTGAAAGGCGTTTCATTAATTGATTGGCATTTCAGTAGATTAGTTTGTACGTGAACAGCTTGTAGGAACTGAGCACATAACTACTTACAGACAAAACAGGAAGTATTTCACTGAACTTCATGTTTATCAAGTATGTGCACGGGCTAAAAATCAAAAGGTTTTAAATATTAAGTCTGCTATCTGACTGGACCTCCTCAGAAAATTCATCACAAATACCATTCATCACATGTCGTTAAAAGCGACTAGCCATTTATTAATCTATTCATTTTTGCGTTTTCTCCGGTCATTACTAGTCCCTCCTAAACTTCCTCTCTCACCTGCAATTCCCATTATTCTGTAAAATCTGGAATTGAAATTCCTCCCTTGTGTGGAGTTATGTAGTCAGCAAAATAGTACTTTTGAATTACTAAAATAGCTTTCAAAATGTTTTTCTCGATAGTATATTTTATTATCATAACCGGCTATCGCTTTTAAAAAGAGAGAATTAATTATAGACCTTTTACCATTGATTTCATATTCTATTATTCAGTACGTTGCCAGTGTGTGGAGTGAGCTGAATGCTCATTGAGCTTAGTAACCAGTGACCTGCGATGTACGATAGCAGAGAAAGTTGCATTGCCGTTGGATTACGTAAAACGATGTGAAGCATATTGCAATGCCTTGTCTCTGTATATGTCGTCACCAATTCAGCGAGCGGACCGGGAGCGGTAGCTCAGTGCATCGACTAATGTCGCTGCAGCGCCTCTGTCCGGGAGGTCCTAGATTAGAGTCCTGACGGCGGCAGGATTTTCGACACTGCTTTTCAGTTAGGTCGAATTCATTCGCTGTCTGGAGGAGAATTCTAGCGGCCGGCTACTCTGATCGGTAGTTTTCCGTGGTTTCTACGATCAACACCAGGCTAATGTCGGAGCAGTACCCTACCAAACGGGCCACGGACCGCGCGCGATCTGTCCTTCCTCTTCCTTGTCCTATTCTCTCTTCTTACACACACACTTACACTAACATGCACCACATTATCACATATTCCGGGAGACCGGTCTGGAGCTTAGAGCTTGTCCCGGCTGGGGCGGTGCCGCGCTGGTGGGAGAGTCCTGGTTAGGGGGAAACCCCACTAGCCGACGGTAGGTCGGCGCCGGATCTCGCCAACCAGCGGGGGAGGATCACCGCCATCTCCCGAAAAAACATGCACTGCACTAACGGGAATAATGACCGAAGCAGTCGACGCGCCCGGAAACACGATAAAATCAATCAAACTATGTCAGCGAGTTATTCGAGTCGACTCAAGGAGCAAATTTCTCATCGTTCACACCATTTTGCGCGCGAGCGCTATAGCGCATAGAGCATTTCGAATCTCTCTGGCATGAGGCAATCCGAACCACCGCGATGGATTTTACAGTTGTGATTTAATTATTGTTGAGAAGACCTCCACTTTCAGAAAGTGGGTAAATGTAAGGAAATATGAGTTGTGACAGTTAGAAGGACTATTGAATCATGTGGGTAATGTAGAAATTAGGTACTTTAAAACACAAATTAGAAGAGATAGACGAGTGAAAATGAAATTAAATAAAAAGTATATTTAAAAAAGTTTTTAATATAAAAAATTAAATTGTTCAAAGGAAAATGGATTGGCAGTGAAACTGTGTCATGAAAGGTAGAAGAGACAGAAAGCTTCATAATAACAGTGTGAAGACATTAAACGTATTGGATTGGCCATGTGTTCAGGTGAGAAAAATGGAATGAATTAATGAAAAAGATACTAAATGGCAAGGTAGATTGAGTGTGTTAGTGTCGAAGGAGGAGAATGTTGATAGATCATTTTCGGTAGGTGGTTGAGGAAAATGTTAGATTTATTTATTTATTGATAACCAGGAAAATCCATCAGCGACGCACCGCCCCAGCTGAGACGATCTCTAAGCTCGCGACTGGTCTCCGGAGATGTGTGGTAGTGTGTGTGTGTGTGTGTGTGTGTGTGTGTGTGTGTGTGTGTGTAAAGGAATAGGAGGGGGGAGAAGGTTGAAAAACGAAAGATCGCGTGAAGTCAATGGTTCGTTTGTAATGAAATTGCTGCTCAATTCTACCTATCTATCGAACTCGCAGTGCCGAATACACTTTACTGTTGATACTTGGTATCTGAAAAATCAAATATTTGCGAACGTGTTCTTCTAAGAAGCAACTTACACCTCTTCCGCATGTTTTTGTAAGAGTTTACATGTATTTGTCTAAGAGAATACATATATGTTAAAACTAACCTTTATCAATAAATATTGATTGTCATAAGTTTCCTTAACAAATCTGTAAAATTCAAGCTTTGTAAAAAAGTGTTAGTTTTTTGGCTAGTAGCCTTTTTCATGCCTCTTCAAAAAACAATCAATTTACAAATGTTAAAAATATTAATGTCCATTAAAGCGTTAAACACGTATCGTCAACATTGTTTCCTCGAGAAATACTTACTTAGAAATATCAACATTTTCCTGGCACGTAACGTTGCCTCACCATTAAATAACACCTCCAAAATGACGAAGACATATGTTTTTGATTTATTGTTAAAATACGTAAGTACAATTTCTTCTGAATTGTTTCTTACTTTCCTGTCATGTCTCTATTTGAAGAAATATTCCTACTCATTTTCGTAGATATGCCTAGATTTTTCTGAGAATAATTTTGTAAAATCACATTCGGCTTCTTGCATAATATCATTAGGAATTTGTATATATACATCTGAGTCTAAATAATATGTATCGTTTGATTCAAAAATTCTTCCATGCAGTATGTAAACGAACTGAAATCACAGCCACCCAAATGTGACCCCCAGATGTATGCCCGCCGTTTACTGTACTGCTTCGTTCCTCGTAAAATAGGTGTGCACGCGAAGAAATTTTGTTTAAAAATAAAGTTTTGTATATGACATGGGGTTTACCTGAGCTTTATTCACTTCGGAGAAATATGACCTTCGCGCTGCCACGCTCGGGACACTACTGTTTTTCCTTGTGAATAAAACACTACTTAAATCCTTCGTTATATAAACAACTATTATTTGCGATAAACGATTTGCAAACTTTTATGGAAACCACCTCGCTAATAAATATTACGCAAACACATTGTCAAAACCATAATACTACTTAAATTCAAATTCCAAAAAGTTAAATGGATGAATACAACATCTCGTATTGTTAACTTGTGGAAGTGCTACTAAAGAAACATGTCGTAGTTCGGAAAATGGTGTGCAGACTAATCGGCCCGAATTGAATTCATCTGTTTACCAGGATCGTAAAACGTATTGCAGAAATAATATATGTCAAAACAATGAAGTTTAAAAAATGTCTTCTCCTTTACATCGTGCAAAAAATCTTTCACTTATTCCCTACAAAGCGAACAAATCCTTAAAATTCTCTTCTTTCCGCGTTTTCTGCTGTAAGCGCTTTAAGTAAAACTATTTGGAGATCTACGTCAAAAATCAGTTTCTAGCCTCAACTGACCCATTACTGCATAGAAAGTCGAAAATAACTTCATAAAATACATTAAAACATATATATTTTAAAATTGTAATTTAATAATTGTATGTTTTGGTATTTTCATCAAAATAATTGTAATTTTGGGTCAATGACTACCTTATTGATTGGGTTTTCTTCTAAATTCCTTTGATTTCCAGAGCAAATGCGGAAAAGAACCGTTAGTTTTCATCTAGATAATAAATATATTCAGTAATTAATCTGAGGTCGAAGAAGAAGCAACGTTGATGCGAGTTAACCGCCCCCAATCATAAGGAAATCCCCTAAGACTTGTAGAAACCTCAATTTATATAGCCATGTTTGAAGTCACAAACAGTTTGCCTGAGCATATAGTGGGTTAGTGTGCGTTTCACGCATGTAATATGCACGTTAAATTTGCACGCATTTCAACGCAGGTCTACGTGACCACATGCGGCGAACTGATCAGCAGACAGCTCGTTTCTCAACCGAATCGTTACAGAATACGAATCATAGTGTTTGTTGAAGGACCCTCACTTTAACCATCAATCTTCCACTTCGAAACAGTCATTATGTCTGCGAAGGAAAAAGCGAAATGACGGGCTGGAAGGCAAGGTGATGCTTGAACTGGATTAAGAAGTCACTGTGAAAACATCCACAAGGACATCCTTCTCGGAATTTCAATTCGTCTGAGAGCTTGCCTTGAGTTTTGGCACAGTAAAAAGTAATTCAATTTTCCTTGTAGTAAGAGCCAATCCCCCGAACCCTGTTTGGAATTTGAGTGCCACGGAAATTAGTTCTTAGCAAAAAATCCTTAAACTCCTACCCGACCTCCTTTTATTTTTGTTGCGATAGTCCACATGATTTCCTGAACGGATCGAGACGGGACGAGGCGAGATGAGGTGGGACGAGATGAGAGATATGTTACGAAAAAACGGGCGAGATGAATGGAATCGGGACGAAAAGGATCGAAATGGAACGAGACGAGATGAGGTGAGACGAGATGGGATTAGACGAGACGAGATGGGATAAGTCGAGAAGGGATGGGATGGGAGGAGACGAGATGGGATGAAACGAGATGAGATGAGCTGAGATGGGATGAAACGAGAATGAGATGGGATGAGTGAGACGAGATGGGTAGACGAGACGGGACGAGATGAGATGGGACGGAAAGAGACGAGATGGGAGGGAAGAGACGAGATGAGATGGGATGAAACGAGATGAGATGGGACCGGGAGGTCCTAGGTTCGAGTCCTCACGGCGGCAGGATTTTTGACACTAACTTTTCAGCTAGGTCAATTCAGTCGCTGCCCGGAGGAGAATTCTAGCGGCCTGCTGCTCTGATCGGTAGTTTTCCGTGGTTTCTCCGATCCTAATGGGCCACGGACCGCGCGCGATCTTTCCTTCCTCTTCCTTGCCCTATCCTCTCCCCCTTACACACACACTAACATGCACTACACTACCACATATTCCGGGAGACCGGTCGGGAGCTTAGAGCTTGTCCCGGATGGGGCGGTGCCCCGCTGGTGAGAGAATCCTGGTTAGGGGGAACCCCACTAGCCGACGGTAGGTCGGCGCCGGATCTCGCCATCCAGCGGGGGAAGATCACCACCATCTCCCGAGAAAAACATGCACTAAACTAATGGGACTAATGACCAAAGCAGTTGACGCGCAGGGAAGCACAAAAAAACAAACCAAACCAAATGAGATGGGACGGGACAAGATGAGATAGGACGAGATGAGATGGGACGGGAAGGGACGAGATGGGATGGGACGGGAGGGACGAGATGAGAGGGACGGGACGAGATAAGACGGAAAAGGCGGGAACGGATGGAAAAGGTGGGAAGACGGAAAAGAGGGGAGCGTGAGGGAAACGGGATGGGATGGGGCGGTGCCGATGCCGGAGGCGTGGCGTCGGGTGTCTGCGGTTGTCCGGGGGGGGGCGTTGCGGCGGAGGATGTGAAACCGCCAGCGGAGGCTGCCCGGCGACTTTTTTGCCTCTCGGTCACTTGGACTCGCACTCCGCACGCGTTACGTCACACTGTGCGGAGCACGAGGCACCGAGCAACGACCGCAGGGCGCCCCGCCCCACCCGGCCCCCACACCCCACCCCCCCCCCCCCCCCCCGCTCATATCCAGACATGACCACACCCAAACTCGCTCATATCCAGACATGACCACACCCAAACTCGACCCGACCACGCCCCGTCCTCCCCGAACCCATATAACCCCATATCCAAACTCGCTCATATCCAGACTTGACCATACCCAAACTCGACCCGACCACGCCATGTCCTCCCGAAATCCATATAACCCCCCTGACCCCACCTGATACCCAAACCTGGCGACCATACCCAAACTCACACAAATTCAGACTTGACCGGTCCCAAAATCGACTCGACCACGCCCCGCCCTTCCCGAACCCATATAACCCCACCCGACCCCACCTCATGCCATCCGATCCCTTCCAACCCCATCCGACTCTTTTTCTCGTCATTAGCTAGGTCGAATTCAACTGCTGTCTCGAAGAGAATTCTAACGGATGGCTGCTCTGATCGGTATTTTCCCATGGTTTCTCTCATCAACACCAAGCGAATGCCCGATCAGTACCCTAACAAACGGGTCACACCGTTTCCTTCCTCTTCCTTGTTCTATCCTCACACACTAAACTACCACACTTGTTCATAGCCCAAGCGGGAGCTTAGAGCTTGTCTTGGCTGGGGCGGTGCCCCGCTGGTGGGAGATACGTGATCGGGGAAAATCTCGCCCTAACCGATGTGTTGGTCGGCGCCGGATCTCGCCATCCAGTTAAGAAATATCGCAGCCAAATCCTGCGATAAACTTAGTAGTTGACGTGCCCGGAATCAATCAATCAATCAATTCAACCGTCCATCGGACTCCACCCGAACGCCAATCGATTTCATCCGACCGCATCCGACCCCACCCTGCTCTCCAGCTCTACCCCCCCCACCCCCCGCCCTACCGATCCAACCGACCCAACCCGACCCCCAACCTCCCACGTGATCCCACCCGATCCCACCTGATACCACCCAATCCCCCCGTCCCGCCCGGTCTCACCCGATCCCACCCGATCTCACCCGATCCCACCCCGACCACCCCCCCCGAGCAAAAGGACCAGGCCGAGACCTGTCCTGCCTCGCAACACCATGCCCTCCCCCCCCCCAGCCATGTCACACCACTTCCCACTAACTTGAACGGAGTGATCCTGCAAAGCACCTCATCCCTCCTTGACCAAAGCAGTCTGAGAGACTAAATATCTCTCAGACAAATGTTCCATCACCTTTGGCTTTTCTTCACAGGCGGACCAAGTCGGCAAATGTACAAAAAAAATGGGGAAACAAATAACGCTACAACCAATTAATTATATAATCTAAGATCACTTGTCATTGTCGGTTGGAAATTGCATGTCTTATACTTTTAAAATTCCTATATTGTAGCATGCAGTTATGTAAAAATATACGATAGCAAATTGGACGTAGAAGTCTCATGATTTACACCTAGCGAGTTTACCATTTACACTCGTGCGAATTGGAACTACTTAACTCATAGAGTGTAATATGTTGTCCAGTTACTCCACTGTTAAACTGCTTGCGTAATAGATAATACTATACTTGTAATCGCAACATGCTACATGAAGTGAACTCGTACGTGTATGAGTAAACGACACTTGGCAGCCAGTGACAGTAGATTGAATCACACGGGCCTTTCACACCGGCGAATGGCCAAGCGCTAAAATGTAAACAAGCTCCCACGCAGCTGTAGGCAGGAAACCACGCTCGGCAACAGACGTGCTAAACTGGTAGTAAGTAAGCAAAGGACAACCGACCCTTTCATAGCGAAGATCATGTTAAACTAGGCCACTGCGAACAAAAAAATGGATATATGGATGTTGTTACGAAGTCAACAAAAAATAATAACATAAAGCTTTTAGGTATTTTAAAAATTAATGTTTTTCAAATTTCTTCAATATTATTAAAATTGCTTTAAAACTATTAATTTCGATAAAAAGTGTCAAAATAGAAGCGGGGACTGATGAATCAACAGTTACTCATTTCAATTGAAAAACACACCCATCTAACAAATTCGTTTTTCTTGTCGTTTCGCATGAGAGATTCTGTGAGCGGTACCCACAAAATCATCATAATTGTTTATTGTCACAGTGCCTTGAGTAAAGTCAAATAATGTATTTCATAAATGCAGCGTAAACGTGTCTTAATGCTTTTTTTTGGTGAGGGGGACTTTCTTACACTACGATGCGTTTGCATTGACGTCCGCACTGCCTTTGCGTTGACGATACATTTGCGTGAGACCCCAAAAAAGTTTTGAAAAGGGGTTTTTAACAAACGTAATTGAGACTGATCCGTGAATCAAGACAAGGTGCTAGACATGCCGTCAGTCAAAGTCCGTTGTTCAGAAACTAAGAATATGCATATAAACTAGGGTGGTTCTACAACATCACACAATTTCTCACATTACTCCTAACTATTACAATTTTCAAAAATATGGAGAGTTCAACGAAAATGACACTAGGGCCATTTTAAGCGCTCTTTGCTCTATCCAAGAGAAGTAATTAAAGAAAAAAATTTAAAGACGCTTTTGAGAAAATAGTTATTTACGTATCAAGGGCAAAAATGAAGGTTTTTTGTCGAGTCCAAAATCTTTTATTTTTGCCCCGAGGTGCATAAAACTATTTCCCGTATAATCTCTCAATTTTAAGTTTCAATTTTGAGAGAAAACTTTTAAACCAACCGTTTTCGTCGCATAAATGCAGTTGTTCTTCCTCATCATATCTGAAGTTGTCAATTGCAATTCTTGAATTGCTGCTGTTACAATTCACAATTATTGAATCCACGTAACAGTTTCAGGAATAATATTTAAAAACCTGTCTAATTGTGACAATATACATTTCAATATGAGTTAAATCAAGTCTGTGTTCTAAGAATAATAAATATTATTTGTAAATGTTTCAACATTGATTTTTTAACATTGACTTGAATTACGTCACCTCCGGAATCATCCACCAAAACACTTTTTCAGCCTTGGCCGCGAAATTGAACTTCCCCTTTTAACAAATTAGGACTCTAGAGTTGAGTATTTTAGTTATACGTTGCATTTGCTTCAAGCAGAAATTACGTGAAAACTACTCGTTGATCGCATGTAAAGATCTAATTTTTTAGAACTTTTCATTTAACCCCAAAATCCATTTCTTCAATATTATACTTTTGCAATGTTACCTTTGTACAAGTTTTAAAAACACAGAAAGTGTGCTGAATAAGGGGCCAATATCACTTTTTAGCGTCCAATCCAGAGGACAAGTTTAAAGAAAAAATTTGGAGCAGTCTTTGAAAAAATAATTGTTGAAAAATTGCCCATATTTCACGCACCTCGCAAACTTACGTGATAACCACTAATATTTGCAAAAATGAACATAATTTTATTTAAATATTTGATTTTGAAGAATAATTTTCATTTAAAAACTATCTTCAATATTGTAGGTGTAGGGAGACCCAAACAATGTTGAACTTTTTCGATTTTCGAAAACTCGGGGATTTCGGCAAAAATTAGTCTCGCTCAATATTTTTAATTATTTAGGCTTTATAAAGATTAAGTGTTCTCAAAAATGTAAAGCAATTTTTGAGAATTGTTTTTAAAATGTCAAGGCATTGTGTAAAGTACCCCAAAAATCAAAATATCCAATTCAAATTCGCAGACTCTCGAGTTGGTTCAGATCGCTCGGAGAATATCAGTTTTAGAGAGAATGCGTACATCAGGTGCTAGCGTAAACTACAGACGGACTGAGAAATGGGTTGACGGACTGGCATGTTTTGATGTCAATCAATTTTGCGGTATAAAGGACTCATAAAACGTGGATTCTGACTACACAATGTGTTAAGAGAAAGTAATTTTCTACGTTTTTCTAAGAACAAAAATTATTTTAGTCGAAATTGCTGTTTTTTTTCGAAATTTGTTGATTTTCGCTTCAACATCATAATACTTTATCGTTACTGCGTAAGTGCGTAGTAAAGCGAGAAAATAAAAAATCTTGGTAAAAATATTGTATATGAATGTATTTATGTATCTCCACCAAATGGTTAATTCTGTGGTTTGGACAGGTGGATCAAGGCTTCTTGGCACATATCTTTGAGGGACATGATGTCCAGACGCTGTTACTGTGTTAAGAACATTTTTTGCGTAGACTCTACAAGGAAAAACGAAACAGGTTTCCAAACTTTCCTTGTTATCCCTCCCCCTGTCGGCATTCTTCCACTCTTATTTCGTTCTTTTATAAACAAGGTTTTTTTTCTTTCCTCTGATGGTCTCGTGCCTGAATGTTTTATATCCTCCTGTCTTCTCGTCTATTTTTTGTTTTAAATTAGAGGCGAGCAGCAAACCATAATGTTTCACGACAATGTTGGAAGAAAAATAATATTTTGTAGATGAACTCGTAGTTGGCCATTATGACTATGACTAAATGAATGGAAAATGGTACAGACTTTCTCAATTCGATTCCCGGGGGACTCCGCAAAGAATTTAATTTTAGGAGTTTACGATCTGAAGTTGATTGGATTATTAGGGTGAGGAGGCCGAATCATAACCACACAATAATAATATAAAAATAAAAGAACAGAATTATATTACTAGAAGAAACTTACGTATGTATCTGTTAACAAAAAACGTTGAAATGTATAAATGCAGGTTATTTCTATCTGGAAGAGAAACAATTGACGACACTCAGTAACTCTGTGCTCTGTAGAAAACACGACAATTTTTCTTTTATTCAGGGAGTTGACAAACCTTTCACTCCCTTGTTAGAGCGAAAACACAAGTTTGATAGAAGACAAAAGATAATTTAAAGAGGTTTACTAATCCGTTGCGCAAGTACAGAAGAAGAATTATACATTTATTATTACTGTAGAACCCGTGTAAGAACTCTCAGATGTTAAACCTCACCCTCTTCCCAATTTTTCCATTTCCATATTAACCCCGTAATGTATCTTTTTTCAAGACCATCTTATCTTCCCTCAGTTGTTCTGTATGTATCCTTGATAACAACAAAATACACTCTTGCCCATACAAACTATTATTATTTACTGTTGTTACTGAGCGGAGAGGTACAACCGAATAATTCGGTCGCGTTGAATATCAAGTAATTAATTTCATTTTCACATATAGTTGTAGATTCTACAGGCTCTGAACAGGTGGAGTAGAATCGAGAAGCGTAGAACCAGCAAAAATGTAATACAATGTACAAGAAGATCTCATCCTATAGATTTCGATATGACAAACGTTTCTTTGAGGTCCGTGGCCTCATAATTTTAGTTTCTAAGGCCCTAAAATGCTTTCTTTAGGAGTTATTTAACGATATAGATTCAAAAATCCGGCCGAGTGTCGCGTCGAGTGTTGCATTTGTTTAAATGCGTTATTTTTAAAAAAGTTCCTTCATATTTATAAGTCAAAGTGCAATTCGTCAGTCTCCGTTAAATTCTCTTTCTTTATAGACCCCATTTATTGCCCCCACTGGTTGCGTGTGAGAGCCGGAAAAGGTATGCATACTACTGAAATAATATAGACGACGATTATTATCCAGAAGAATTATTATGCAGCAAGCAAAGTGTAGAATTTGGTTATCGACTTCACATGCACTGACGAAAGAAGCAAGAAATTTACTAGCGTTCATATTGCTCAAAACGGGAATGATAATAGCTATTGAGTTGATCAGAGTATCGATAGTAAAAGCCTTCAATGGTGAATAGTTCTAAAAATCAACAGCAGTGTGAGGACGTACTTGGTCAAAGTCATTGTCCAAAATTCTGCATCGTTCCAACCCAAACTCTGGACATACTGGTTAAAGTGCTCCACTTGCAGGTTTTCAATGGCATTTGTTAAAGTATCCGCTCACAACAGCTCTACCTACCCGTAGCATGACAGGAAATAAACAAATATGGCAACACATTTTCTGGCGTATAGGACTGTTGATTTACTAGACACAGCTATGAGAAATAAATTTCCTTCCTGAAGTTAAAGTGGTAATTATTTTGACAACTCGGAAATTTGTTGAATCTCCCTCCTCTCAATATGTGTACGTTTTCTATTAGTACAAATTTTCAGTGCGATTATATTTGATATACTGCTTTATACGGGTATCACCAAGAGCTCATGGTTTCTGTGGGTCTTTTTGGATGCATTTAAAGAAACAAAGGCGTGTAGTTGATCATGTATACATATGTGTAATAAAGAGCTCAATTGAATTTCAATTGAGAATATTTTCGCGATTGTTTAAAAAAGTAGTGCAGTCAAAATTCTGGTTGTACTACATTGAATCTCAAATAGTAGGCATAGCACGCTCTACATCAATTTAAGAATCTTCGTCGCATGTATGAAAGTATTATTTTTTTTTAATTTTACGCATGGAAATATTCAAACTGTAGTCCAAAATTAGCCCTTTCCTACTATCTCCGTTCTCCTGAAGAAAAAACAAAAAAACGCTCTAAAATGAAAATCTTACTGTGGCATTTAAACATGTTCCAGAGCTCTGAAAACTTATATTCCTCATTTTGACAATGTCGTAGGGCAATTTACCAACTTGGGTGGCTCAGAACATCAATTCACTTCAGCGCCTCTGACCAAGAGGTCCTAGGGTTCGATTCATGACGGGGGAGGATTTTCGACACTAGCTTGTTAGTTAGATCGAGTTCAGACGCTGACCGAAGGTGAATTGTATCGGGCGGCTGCTCTGATTTGCAGTTTTCAGAGATTTCTCCGATCAACACCAGACGAATGCCGGAGCAGTATTCTAATAAACGGGGAACGAACCGCGCACTATATTTTATTCACCTTCCTTGCCCTGTACTCGCACCTTACACGCCATTTCACTAACATACACTACACTACCTCTCATGCCGGGCACCAGAGGACCGGGAGCGGTAGCTCAGTGCATCAACTGATGTCGCTGCAGCGTCTCTGACTAGGTTCGAGTCCTGATGGCGGTAGGATTTTCGACACTAGCTTTTCAGTTAGGTCGAATTCAGTCGCTGTCTGGAGGAGAATTCTAGCGGCCGGCTGCACTGATCGGTAGTTTTCCGTGGTTTCTCCGATCAACACCAGGCGAATGCCGGAGCAGTACCCTACCAAACGGGCCACTTTCCTTCCTCTTCCTTGTCCTATCCTCTCCCCTTACGCACGCACACACACTAACATGCACCACACTACCACATATTCCGGGAGGCCGGTCGTGTGCTTAGAGCATGGCCCGGCTGGGGCGGTGCCCTGATGAGGAGAGTCCTGGTTAGGGGGAAACCACTAGCCGACGGTAGGTCGGCGCCGGATCTCGTCATCCAGCGGGGAAAGATCACCGCGCATCTCCCGAGAAAAACATGCACTACACTAACGGGACTAATGACCAAAGCAGTTGACGTGCCCGGAAACACGAAAAAATCAAATCAAATCAATCTCATACCGGGAGATCGGTCGGGAGCTTAGAGCTTGTCCCGGCCAGGGCAGTGCCTGGCTGGTGGGAGAGTCCTGGTTGAGGGAAATCCCGCAAGTCGTCGCATAAGTCAAGGAAAAATCTGGCCATCCAGCAGAGGCAGATAACCACCACCTTCCGGCCCAAAATCATGCACTACACTTACGGGAATAATAATCTTAGCAGTTTACGCACCCGGAATCACTAATCAATCAATCAATCGGAGGGGAATATCAAAGAAATTTCAAACATATGAATAATGATTGCCTTATAGACCGCGCATTATTATTACGCAGGTTGTGAAACAGCATCGATAAAATCCGTATGGCACCGCGAAGTGTATTCCTCCCCAAGCCACATGACCTGCAGCGCTAATGATAAATCCTTCAAAGTATTAGTTCATAGTGGGCAGATAGAAGTTAGTACTTACGAGTGATTCACTTTGAATACAAACCAACTCCTGCAGTGCTCTTGTATGGTCGGCGCCGGATGTATGTGAATTAAATCATCAAACGGACGTTTTCCAACACTCACAAACATCGAATCTCAAAGAAAGCACGCTGTCCCCCTTCAATGAAACTCGTAATATACAGACTTTTGCATTGAACCATGCGTTGACTCAGCATTGAAAATTTACGATTAATTCACGAGATACCTGGAGACGATATTCCAAAGCACGAGTGGAGTTTAATAAAATTATTTCACGAAAGAAATTGTATTCAAAATATTTTCATAGTGCGTGAAACATGATTTATAATAATTCCACAGTCTTCTGTAATTAATATGTCGTATCCTCAGATTAGCCACTAGTGAGGATACGGTAAAGAATAGCGGAATGAAAATATATGTTTTTTTAATTACTCCACCTTCTTTGATGAGTACCATATATTGCTAAATGGTGTTCGTAAAACAACTTTCAAATGACATATGTTCATTAAAAGATAATAATAAAAACGTTTTACATCTCAACGTGACGCTGATGTATTGTGATATTTGACAAGTGACTCAAGGAAAAGTAAAAAAACAGTACTTCTTAAAAAACAGAATTATTTACATCACTGAAATTTCAAAATGAATAAACCATCAAAACAACTTCATGATATATTGTTTACTTAAAATCAATAAAATATATGTGTAATTAAAAACTCATTATGGATGAATTACGTATGAATGGAGTAACCTCGAAAGAGTAGGAAATCCAAAGTAAAAGAGTATGGTATACGTCAGTACAGAAAAAAGATTATATAAGGGATTGTATGTTTCAGTACAGAAAATAGAGAATGCCCAAAAACTCAAAAAGAAGGACAGAAAATTTATTCAAACGTAATAGATAAACTCCTTAAAATACTTAAGAGAATATAGAGGCAGAAAGAGATTGTGTAAAAGAAGGCATAAAGAGACGTAATGACGAAACATGGAGACAATATTGAAGCATTGTAAGTACCACAAGGAAGTGATTAAGAAACATACAAAAATTAATAACAAATATCTATGAAAAAGATGGAAAAATATTTTAAATGATAAAAGAATATATGCCATTGAATTCCTCGGTATCGATTTTTAGGTTTAAGGTACGTTCACATAATAAAGCAACGTAGGCTTTCACGGCTGGATTCACATTTCGAATTACCTTCCACTGGACCACAACACAGTCCGAAAGATAACTCCAATTACAAGGTGCAATCAAAAAGTAAAAGGACTGATTTTATTAAAAATAATTTATTGCACATATCTGTACAAATCCTTAATAATCTTCAACGTAGGACCCTTGAGTGAAAACACCCGAGTGTCAAAACACTCGGACTGTAACGCATCTGCCAAGCCCCGAACGCCTTTTGGAGGTCATTGACCGGAATGCTGATGAGAGTCCTTGATACTGCCGCTTGCACGTCTTCGATGGAGTCGAAATGTTGTTCCTTTGCGGCCCGTTTGAGGCGAGGGAAGAGAAAGAAGACAGGTGGAGCCATGTCTGGACTGTAGGGAGGTTGATGCAAGGTGGCAATGCCGTACTGAGCCAGCCGCTCCTGTACCAACAACGCGATGTGGCATGGCACAGTGTCGTGGAGGATCTTCCACGAACGGGCGATCGGGAGCGGTAGCTCAGTGCATCAACTGATGTCACTGCAGCGCCTCTGACCGGGAGGTCCTAGGTTCCCACTCCCCACGGCGGCAGGATTTTCGACACTAGCTTTTCAGCTAGGTCGAATTCAGACGCTGACTGGAGGATAATTTCAGCGGCTGGCTGCTCTGTCGGTAGTTTTCTGTGGTTTCTCCGATCAACACCAGGCGAATGCTGTAGCAGTACCCTAACAAACGGACCACGCGCGATCTGTTCTGCCTCGTCCTTGTCATAAACTCTCCCCTTACACACACACACTTACACTAACATGCACTACACTACCACATATTCCGGGAGACGGGTCGGGACCTTAGAGCTTGTCTCGGCTAAATGTGATTTCATTATTGAAATTTAATTATAAGAAGGGTAATTGCATATGTCTCATAGTTTTGGTTTTTGCCCACGAAATAAATTGCATAACAACGTCATCGTTGCGCATCAGAATTTTCTCACGAAAAGGTTTATTATTTCTGAGTAGTATGGTTGCGTGTGTATGCCATTAAGTTAAAAAAAACAAGAAGCAAGAATAAAAAATTCTATCCGCCTCTCCAGTTATCTCCCGCCGTCTGTACACCGCCCCACCTGGAACAAACTCTAAGCTTCCGACTGATGTCCCGTATGTGTGGTATTGGTTTGGCTTGGTTTTTTCGTGTTTCCGGGCGCGTCAACTGCTTTGGTCATTAGTCCCTTTAGTGTAGTGCATGTTTTTTCTCGGGAGATGGCGGTGATCTTCCCCCGCTGGATGGCGAGATCCGGCGCCGACCTACCGTCGGCTAGTGGGGTTTCCCCCTAACCAGGATTCTCCCACCAGCGGGGCCCCACCCCAGCCGGACTCTAAGCTCCAGACTGGTTTCCCGGAATATGTGGTTGTGTAGTGCATGTTAGTGTGAGTGAGTGCGTAAGGGGAGAGGATAGGACAAGGAAGAGGAAGGTCAGATCGCGCGCGGTCCGTGGCCCGTTTGGTAGGGTACGGCTCCGGCATTCGCCTGGTGTTGATCGGAGAAACCACGGAATACTACCGATCAGAGCAGCCGGCCGCTAGAATTCTCTTCCAGACAGCAGCTGAATTCTACCTAGCTGAAAAGCTAGTGTCGAAAATCCTGCCGCCGTCAGGACTTGATCCTAGGACCTCCCGGTTAGAGGCGCTGCAGTGACATCAGTTGATGCACTGAGCTACCGCTACCGGTATATGTGTGGTATTGTGCATGTGTATATGTAAGTTGAGGATGAGGATATGCCAAGGAAGAGATTGCGAGGAATCCTCGGCCCGTTTGTTAGGGTTCTGCTCCGGCGTTCGCCTGGTGCTAATCGGATGAACCACGGAAAACTGCTGATCAGAGCAGCCGATGCTAGAATTCTCTTCCAGACATCGACTGAATTGAACCTAGCTGTCTAGTTAGTTGAAATAGAAATGATTGAAGGTGTTGTCATTGTCAACAATAGTATTTATTTCAACTAACTAGACAGCTAGGTTCAATTCAGTCGATGTCTGGAAGAGAATTCTAGCATCGGGCTGCTCTGATCAGCAGTTTTCCGTGGTTCATCCGATCAGGCGAATAGCAGCTTTCGATGGCTTAGCCATCATGATGATGGTGGCTAAGCCATCGAAAGCTGCTATTTCTGAAATAAATACTTGTTGACAATGACAACGCCTTCAATCATTTCAATTATGTAAATGTCAACTACAACTCACCACTGAATCAATGTCTAGTTAGTGCCGAAAATTCTTCCATCGTCGGTACTCGAACCCTAACACCTCCCGGTCAGAGGCTCTGCAGTGACGTCAGTTGACGCCCTGAACCACCTCAGCCGGTGTATGAAGTGTATACATTCAGCACTTTTATTTTCAATGCAATAAAAGCACCATCAATATGTGCTAGTATTTTTACTTATTTAGTTTATTTATTTAGTAAAAAACAGTAAAAAACTGTATGTGACGTATGGGGGAGAAAATATCTGCGCCGCTTTCTTGAGTTTCAGAATCCCTTCCAACAATTTAACTATTAATAGTTGAAAGATGAAAAATAATAGTAGTAATAATAATAAATTTTAAAAAGCGAGAGATTAACATTTCAAAAACTAGATATTTTCGTTGCCAAATTATAAAAAACTTTTTTTAACGGTAAAGGAACAAACAGATTTGATTTTTCTGTATTGTTAACAAAATAGAAACTCACCCTAAGCTCTACTACCACTACAAGCAAAGGAAAGTTCAACAAAACGTGCGCATAGTGAAGCTACATTTACGTCCAGAAGCAAATCAAGGGGCCATCTCAGCATTTTCTCAATGGATCAGGGAAACTGGACAAAAACCCGATCGAGATGGGTTTTTTAAAATATTTTTAAGTATTATCATAGACTTTATACCCGTAAACTTTAATAAAAACCATGTGACTTATGAATTACACGCAAATCCATTGTCAAAAATCGTATTTTGAACCGACAGAAATTCAAAAGATGAAATGTAACAAAGCACATCATCTCTAATGTTTTATAATATGCGAAAGTAATACGGTCGCAGTTAAGCAACAGGTTAACATGAAGGTTCGCCAAGAAGTAGGAAAACTTGCTAGTGAAACTTCTCAGCTTATTAAGCAAGCGAACGGCCGGGGGCCATGCAGCTTTTAAGAAGCAAAAAGCTTAGTAGGCGGAAAAGTGAGTTCGGAGGTGATGTGCCGACTAGTCGGTCCGAAGTAAAACGATATGTTTGTTTTTATCTGACGCAGACGAGCTTCGCTGTGAACTGCGATCAATTTCCCATCTGCGTGCTTTCGTTATCACTAGATCTCGGATTTTAGAACAAGTGCCTATTTAGTTCCTTTAAGAGATTGAGGAAACTAATTGCAGATGTCCACAAATGATGAAAAATAAGATTACTGAAAGCATTAATAATCCCTAAAAATGTCCTAAAACGGCGGTTAATGACATTTTAATACTATTTTGCCTAAATCAGCCCTAAACGAGTAATTTTGATGAATTATTATATTTTAATTACAATTTTTTAAATTTATATACCGAAATGCAAATACTTTCTTGAATTTCCTAAAACGTGAAGATTCCCTGATTGAATACGAAAACCCACGACATCTCTCACCGAACATAAGGAGCTCTGCTAGCCAATATAAAGATGATATTTCACACTCGACTCCGTTCAGCACGCACTTCTTAGGCAATTGCACCCATTCCCGATACAGCTGCGCTGATGAGAGGTTGAGAATGAAAAGTGACAGTGAATGAATTAGGTTGAGAATTAAAAGTAACAGTGTAAGGATGAGGTTGAGAATAAAAAATGACAGTGAAAGAATGAACGAAAGAAAAGTGCACATAATAATATTCTTCTTGTCACTCTCATAAATGTAAAAATACCAGACTTTCCTGGAAAATAAAAGTGCCTAATTTAATCCTTTTGCGATTAGTTTTAAATGCCAGAAACGTAACTTTTCATGTCTAATTTTTTAATCGACAGGTTTAATCATTATTTGAACCTGTTTTTACAGACTAAAACGTCCCTTTTCATGCCTAATAGTGCCTAAGTTCATAACTTTTTTACGTGTTTTAGGAGTCTAAATCATCCCTTTTTTGCGCCTAAAATTTCGAGGTCTAGTTATCATCTGCATTCGTTTGCGTTAGCTACCATCTGAGATGGCTACGACTGCAGCCTCTGTAGCGTGTCTGAATGGGAGACCCCCAACACTCAAATCCCGACACGCTTTTTTCATTGGCTAGATATCTACACCAAATTTAGTCCCTGTCAGGAGGAGAATTATAGCGACCGGCTAATTTGATCGGTAGTTTACCTTGTTGTTTACCAATATTTACCAGTCAAACACCAAAGATATGTGTGTATGTGTGTGTATATATATATATATATATATATATATGATTTATGTACTGTTAATTTTATTGTAACTCTACTAGATGGCACAGTAGAAAAAAACTAAATATTCATGTCAAATGCAACCCACAACTCTCGGCAGCATTTTTGAATCTACATCGTTAAATAACTTCTAAATAAAGCGTTCTAGGGCATTCAAAACTAAAACATTTCTCAAACCGTAATCTACATAATCTTCTTAAACATTCTATTACATTTTTGATGGTCCGGCGCTTCTCAATATTACTTCACCTGCGCAGATACGTACAGAACCGCAACTAAATGTGAATGAAAGGGGCAGAGAGAGACAGACAGACAGAAGCAGTCAGACTGAGACATGGAGAGAGAGACGGACAGAGGGACGGAGCGAGAGGGAGAGACGCAGAGAGAGATAGTGAGAGAGACGGAGAGAGAAAGGAAGAGGGAAGGAGAAAGATATGAAGGGCGGAACAACGTCTGCCGGGTTCCGCTAGTATCTTAATACCACGCGCTATCTTTCCTTCCTCATACTTCATCCCTCCTCTTCCGTTAAACACACAAGTGCACACACTTACATGAAATACACTACTACACATGCCATGAGACTAGTCGGGAATATAGAGCTTTTCTCCGCTGCATGGATTCCGGCTGGCGGAGATACCAGAAAGGGAAATCCCACAATCGGAAATGTCGTTCCACGACGTATGTCTCGTTTCAGAGAAGGAGGAACACAGACACCTCCCAGAAATATAATAATCAACCAGTGGCAGTGCGTCATCGTTTCAATACGCCCTTCTCCGATCAACGCCAGGCGAATACCGGAGCAGTACCCTACCAAACGGGCCACGGACCGCGCGCGATCTGTCCTTCCTCTTCCTTGTCCTATCCTCTCCTCTTACACACACACACTTACACTAACATGCACCACACTACCACATATTCCGGGAGACCGGTCGGGAGCTTAGAGCTTGTCCCGGCTGGGGCGGCGCCCCGCTAGTGGGAGAGTCCTGGTTAGGGGGAAACCCCACTAGCCGACGGTAGGTCGGCGCCGGACCTCGCCATCCAGCGAGGGAAGATCACCGCCATCTCCCGAGAAAAAAGCATGTACTACACTAACGGGACTAATGACAGAAGCAGTTGACGCGCCCGGAAACACGAAAAAATCAATCAATCAATCAATTCAATACGCCCTTTTACGCCAGACAGCGACAGAAGAAACTTTTCACCAGAGATGATCCTCTTTGTCCATATTTGACCATGCGAAAGATTAGATCTTCGATTACCCTTACCGGTTTAGATGGCTCAGGGCGTCGTCACTGCAGTATCACTGCAATGCCTCTGTTCAGGAGGTCCTAGGATTCGAGTTCTGACGGTAGCAGGATGTTCGACACTAGCTACATAGCTAGGTCGAATTCATCCGCTGTCTAAAGGAGAATTCTAGCGACCGGCTGTACCTTTCTCCCGTTCAAACTCTGGGGAATACCGGAGCAGTACCCTAACAAACGGGCCACGGACCGCACGCGATTTTTCCTGCCTCGTCCTTGTTATATCCTCGTCGTAACTTACACACACACATTCACTCACAAGCACTACTACCACACATGTCGGGAGTTCAGAGCTTCTCCCGACTGGAACAGTGCCTCGCTGGCGCCAGTTATTATCATTCAGCAAGGGAAGATCCACACCACCTCCAGCTATAAAATAGACACTCCACTTACGGGACTAACTATCTTGGCAGTTGACGCGCCCGAGAAAAAAATACTCAATCAACCGAAACTTCTTGTGGCACGAATTCATCGTTCTGAGCATTGATTATTCTACAATTTTTTAAAATTTCTATTAGGAAATGAAAAAAATATGGAGAATGGTTTTGTCTGTTAACATGAATATTTCGTGAGATTTTAAGACAGCATACAGTCAACGACTGACGAAGTTAAAACATTAATGTTCAAAATGTTTTTCAGTTTATGAATACCACTCTTTACCACCAAAATAGCTTAAAAATAAGAGAAAATCTTAATAAATAATTAAATAATTAAAAAATATTGCCAAAAATTAACACGAGTTTTGTTTAAAATAAAATAATGAAATTGTACATTTTTTAAAAATTTGTTACACCCCCAAAAACGCCGTCACCCTGGGCAGACCGCCCGTCCCATACACTGCACGAAAATACCCAGCTACACCAGCGACGCTTGCTGGGCACAGCGACTTACGAACCGGGAGAGATGGCTCAGGGCATCAACTGACGTTATTTCAGTGTCTCTGACGGAAAGTCCTAGGTTCGAATCCCGGGGCAGGATTTTCGACACTAGCTTGTCAGCTAGGTCGAATTCAGTCGCTGTCTGCAGGAGAATTCTAGAGGTCGGCTGCCCTGATTGGTAATTTTGCGTGGTTTCTCCGGCCAATACCAGGTGAATGCCGGAGCAGTACCCTAACAAACGGGCCACGGCCGGCCAACGGGCGAATGCCGGAGCAGTAACCTAACAGACGGACCGCGCGCGATCTTTCCTACCTCTTCCTTGTTCTATCCTCTCCCGTTACACACACTTATACTAACATGCACCACACTAGCTCACACGACGGGGGACCGTACGTGAGCTTAGAACTTGACCCGGCTGGGGCGTGGTCCCGGTGGTGGGAGATTACTGGATACCCCTACTAGCCGCAGATAGATGGAAAACTCCACTAGCCGACGGAAGGTCGGCGTCAGATCTAGCCACACAGCTGGGGAAGAACACCGCCACCTCCTGAGAAAAAGCATGCTGTACACTTACGGATAACGACTAATGGATTACGACTAATGACCCTAGTAGTTGACGCACCCGGAATCACTAGCAATCATCAGCGACTTACGGAGCTTGATGGCGGCGCCGGCGGGGGCGGCGAGGGCGACGGCGAGGGCGAGGGCGAGGGCGAGGGCGAAGGCGGGCAGGGGCGGCGCACCGCGCGGGCGACCGGTCAGTTCCATGGCGTGCGACGGACAGACACACGACGCGCGGCGTTCGCGCCCCACGCCTTTTCAGCCTCGCCCCCCCCTCCCGCGCTCCGACCCCCTCCCGCGGGCACGTGATCCGCGCGTCGCCGCCGCCGCCGCCACCGACGCCGTTTGCACAATCACCCGCGGCCATCAACTTCCCATTTGTTCACCCCACGCCGCATCATCCCCAATCCACCCACCGCGCCGGGGCTTAATGAGTGGAACTTTTTAGTGTTACGGAACCTCTACTACGTACTAAAAATTGTAGAAGCGGTCGCTCGAAGTAAACAAGCCAGATGCGTTAGCTGACTCCCTGGAGTGCTCGAATATGAAGCCACCTAAAAAACAATGGACTAAATTCAAACGATAATATTCTAATTATTCATTCAAAATGGATGGACTTTTTACTGGAAGATGAAAGTGTTTCCATTACAAGAGTTTAGTTAGAAACGCTCCAATTACATCTTGAAAACAAGTAAACAGGCACTTTTAAAAACTTCCATTACTTTTGAAATGAGAGGACTCATGACATTAAGAAACTTTTCTTCTTCGTAATCTAAAGAAATGCTGGAAAATTTCATTCATTTTAAAACTGTTTCCTAATCAACAAAGGGTACCCCGGTAAGATGATAAAACGTTTCCTAAACTAAATGACGTATGAATGGTTACGTTATAATTATAATATAAAATAATTTTTTAAAAGGTTTCTTCGCCTCCATCCCATCTCCTACACCCTCTAGAGCCAAAAACGTGTTTTTTCAATTTTAATTTTTTTCGACAACTAACCTATTTTATCTGACTGAAAAGAATATGATAAATAAGAAGACAATTTATACTACCAGAAAAATATTTTAATTTCCTAAACCCAAATTCAGACACAATATTTTTTTAAAAAATACAAAAAACCATTTTTATTGTATCTTAGAACCTTGGAACAAGCTAAATCTCAAACTTCTCTTAAAACACAAATTGTTTAATTTTTTCAGATTTTTACGTGGGTGCAGTTAAAAAATAAAAACAACTTTCGCCTTTAAATCACCTTGACTTTAAATATACTTTGAAAATGACTGCAACAGTTCTGTGCATTTATTTTATTGTTTTTTACATTTGTATACGTTGTTGAGCACTCAATAATATTTTGATTTTGGAATTTAGATGCAAAGTATCAGTTTTTTAAATCTTTCTAATCCTTTAATTCCCAGTTTCCCAGTTTAATACAGAAATGACTCTATAGACAGGTTCGCTTCCCCTAATTATTGTACCCATGAACAATCAGCTGAATATGCTCAAGAAATGAGAATTCTGTTAATTGAGGGCAGCTAGCATTTGCAAATGCATCCAGCATTTCGCTTATTGTGTCGTACGTTTCACGAGAGGGAAATTTCAATTTTTAGGTACATGTAATTACAAAACGCCTAGGTTATAATTACAAGATGGGCAATAAAGTCAACGACCTTTATGTTAACATAACCCTTAACCAGAGTTCTTATCTAGGTCCATTAGGCAGGCAGCAAGCAGCGTTGCTCCGCGGGAAGCATTTGCTAGTCTCAGAGAGTGTTAGCTTACACCCTTTCGGTTGAGACGTTGCTCCAGATGCACCAGGTGGCTGAGTTATCTCAGCGGCAGCATTGCCGCTGTCTCTGCAGCGGCTCAGCTTGGGATGTTCTAGGTTAGAGACCCGATGCTGGCGGTCTTTTGACACTGTTTTAGCGAGATCGAATTCAGCTGCTAGCTGGAGGAGACTACTAGCGGCCGACTGTTCTCACTGGCAGTTTCCTATGGTTTCAACGATAAATATAAACGCTGAAGCAATTCCTGAACATTAAAATTATTTTTCTGTCTGTATTTTTTATTATTGAATTATTCCTGATGATGGAAACAAATAATTTCCGAAACATTTTAGTAGCTCAGTGCATCAACTGATGTCACTGCTGCGCCTCTGACCGGGAGGTCCTAGGTTCGAGTCCTGACGGCGGCAGGATTTTCGACACTAGCTTTTCAGCTAGGTCGAATTCAGTCGCTTTCTGGAGGATAATTCTAGCCGGTTGCTCTGATCGGTAGTTTTCCGTGGTTTCTCCGATCAACACCAGGCAAATGCCGGAGCAGTACCCTACCAAACGGGCCATGGACCGCGCGCGATCAGTCCTTCCTCTTCCTTGTCCTATCCTCTCTCCTTACACACACACTTACACTAACATGCACTACACTACCACATATTCCGGCAGATCGGTCGGGAGCTTAGAGCTTGTCCCGGCTGGGGCGGTGCCCCGCTGGTGGGAGAGTCCTGGTTAGGGGGAAACTCCACTAGCCGACGGTAGGTCGGCGCCGGATCTCACCATCCGGCGGGGGATGATCACCGCCATCTCCCGAGAAAAAACAAGCATAACACTAACGGGACTAATGACCAAAGCAGTTGACGTGCCCGGAAACACGAAATAATCAATCAATCAATCATTTGAACCAATGAGATACACATTTCGATATTATCTCGGATCATGCCCTACGTGAAGAAATCATCTTACTTCCGGGAGAATATGGAAACTAGTAATCGAATATATGCATTTCCAACAAAACTCGTAAAAGAATGTGCTCGGATATTGAAACTAGAGTTATGTTCAGAAGAAAAAGAAGGCGTCATCTCACTATTTGCTCAATAAATCATGGGAAAGACGACGAAAAACGCAATGATAGAGATAGACTTAGACTAAATTCCCCAAACCCTTGCGCCACATAGGCCGGCCAACAATGGAAGGAAGATAATTGAACAATTAAACCTAATGGTTGCAAGAGGATATACAACCCCCAAACTAACTACCATGTCCGAAACGAGATTCGAAACCGGTAATCTTCGGTCCGAGAGCATCTAAGTGTGTTTATCTTAGCAATTTCGACTACCCAGGAGGCTGTTAAGAAGCAACTGAGCAATGGGGAAAACAAACATGGGAAATTGTTTCCCATCTTAGCTACAAACGACTCAACACGTGACTTGTTAGATAGATTGATTTCTTCCTGTTTCCGGGCGCGTCAACTGCTTTCGTCATTAGACCCGTTAGTGTAGTGCATGTTTTTCTCGGGAGATAGCGGTGATCTTCCACCGCTGGAGGGTGAGATCCGCCGCCGACCTACCGTCGGCCAGTGGGGTTTCCCCCTAACCAGGATTCTCCCACCAGCGGGACACCGCCTCAGCCGGAACAAGCACTAAGCTTCCGACCGGTCTCCCGGAATATGTGGTAGTGTAGTGCATGTTAATGTAAGTTTGTGAATGTAAGGGGAAAGGATAGTACAAGGAAGAGGAAGGACAGATCGCGTGCGGTCCGTGGCCCGTTTGGTAGGGTACTGCTCCGGCATTCGCCTAGTGTTGATCGGAGAAACCACGGAAAACTACCGATTACAGAAGCCGGCCGCTAGAATTCTCCCTAGATAGCGACTGAATTCGACCTAGCTGAAAAGCTAGTGTCGAAAATCCTGCCGCCGTCAGGACTCGAACCTAGAACCACCCGGTCAGAGGCGCTGCAGTGACATCAATTGATGCACTGAGCTACCGCTACCGGTGACTTGCTAGAATATTGAAGTCTGCAAATATGGTGTATCGCCCCACGTACTTTTTTCTTATTCCCTTGCAGCGTTTTCTCGCAAAATACCGATAAGTCGCCGAAGTATGTTATTCAATACATACTGCTTGTCGGTAATGGTTTTCTAAAACATTGCAAATGAATATACCATTTTTGGAGTTAGTCGATGCACGAGACCGTCATAAGTTCGGCCCTGAATGCCTTGCGCCGACCCTGGTGGGCAGTCACTACTGAAGAGGCGAAGTGGGCCAGGGAGCGCCGTAGGAAGAGCAGACAAAAAGCTGCCGACCCTGTCGAGAGTCAAAGCACGGCCTTCTAGCCCGCTTTTGAATGTTGCTGGAGACTAGTCATCTAAGCCACTGTTGCTTGTATAGAGGTGGTGGAACTCGATGACATCACACATCGTATTAAGAAAGTTTTCAAAAGAGTACTTTACGCGTAATTTAAAAATTATATTTTAGTAATAAGAGTAAATGTAATGAGATGACTGACATTATATGAAATTCAGAGCAAGTGTCGAATTGTATAGAGAAAATCAATTAAATGAGTAAATGAAGGGTATTAATCTGAAAAGTGAAATATGAAATCAGGAATGAACAATGAAGTTCTTATCTAAAACAATAATTTGTTTTGCAACTTGTTTTTGTTTCGATCTACCATTCGGAGCAATTGAAGTGTCATTGGACGCATTCTTGTCCAATGTACTACACCATCTCATATGTCGAGACACCGGTCGTGAGTCTGAATCTTGTCTTGACTGGGGCGATGCCCCGCTGGTGGAGATACATTTCGGAAATTTGCGTAATTGTAACATACTTGTAAGGCGTCCATGCGTGCCACGTTGTTCATAAGCCTTATTCGGACGCTACGTGATATACTGCATCAATTTAGAAAAGAAACAGACTAAAATAAAAAAAATATAGACATTCTTAATAATAAAACACATACATATAAATAAATATTTACAAAAAAATAATAACTTACAACTTAGATAGGAAGTCTCCTCAAGGATGAGAATTGAGTTTCACTGTTGTCGAGAGTTCTCCATCTACAGAAACAATTATTCCCTAGTTTCATCGGAAACATATAGAAAAATAGGGGTAAAGGGAGCATACCCCCCCCCCGACTCCAGAAAGGCGATAAGACAATGATCTGAAAATTATTTGTTTTATCGAGTTACGCATGGAATCTTGGAAACATGGAGTCTATGAAAGACATGGTTGAAGTACCTTCTGCTTCACATACATCCGCTCATCCTTCATCCCGACTACGCGGTTTTCAAGAAGCGGGAAGGGGTAGGGGTAAATTTGACAATTAACAGTGAAGGTCTGGCGATAATACAAGCGTATTGCTTGACTTTGTATTTCAATAACAAAGTTATTTTTCAAGTAACATTTTCATTTGAAATGTTCATTTTCGACTTATAAATATATTAAAATGTAATGAAATATATATCAATAGATAAAATATGTAAAATATGTAATTATACCAAATATGTAAAAAATATGTAAAATAAGCATTGTCCAATTCATTCAGAATGTCGTGTTAAGTTAAAAAATATTAGTTAATGCAGGCATCTTGCCCCTGTAAAAATATGTATTTACATGAAAATCCGTTCCCTACTAATCACATTAGTCTAGGCCATTTTTTCAGTAATGTCCCACCATTTTCCCATCTGCTATCGGCACCTAAAAACTTTTTTTATATTTTCTCAATTTTTCTTCTCCTAATAGAGGATATAAATTATTACTTAAAGATTATTAGGAGTAAAGGAGGCCCTATATTTTTGAAGCCTTTTTTGAAAAATTTGAAGCCGTACTGGAAAAATGTTTGAGGGTTTCTGAAAATGCGCAATTGTGAGCTAACTTAAAAGAAAAATTAGAGTTTTCCAGAAGTTTCACAGGAAATCGTTTGAAGTTGGTAAATGAAAGTACTTGTACAAATGCAAAAATTTCCAAAAAAACGTAATGTACATACACTACTGAGCAACATTTACAAAAGATTACATTTTTGTAGTTTTTAAAGAATCAAAAGAATACTAGAAAAAGGGCGTTTGCAGTGCATTTAGCACTATCCATTCGGAGAGGTGAGAGAAAAAATTGGAGCTGTTGTTAAGAAAATTTGCTGTAAATTTGCCTCTACTTAACACAAAACTACAAAAAATTCTCTATTTTTGAAAATTGTGAATGTCTTCATTTAAAAATTTAATTTTGAAGAGATTTTATTTGAAAGAAAAATCTCCATCTTCAATATTGTTTTTGTAGGAATGCACCGAACTTTTTTAATTTCAAATTTAAAGAATTCAACGAAAATAGGTTTTTAATTCAAAATTTGGGAAAAAATTTAAAAATTTGATAGAGAATTTCAGTGAAAAATCTTGTTTATGGTTTAACCGTTAGCGTTGTTCACAGGAAGACGGACAGACAGATGGACAGGCGAACAGAGAAAAAGACAAACGATATTTTGCAGTAAACCAATATTTCGTGATCAAGAAGACACAAAACCTGGAATGCTGACTACACGTCTTGTCAAAGGAAGTAATTACTACATACTGAAACAAAATGTATCCATTTTTTTGAATCACGGACAACAATACGATTTTGACCGCCGAAAAATCGCTGCATCATTATATAACTTTCTCTACACTACGAGGGAGCGGTGGCTCAGTCCAACAACTGATGCCAGTGCCTCTGATCGGGAGGTCCTAAGTTCAGGTCCCGACGGCGGCAGGATTTTCCACACTAGCTTTTTAACTAGGACGCTTCAGCTAGGCTGCTCTGATCGGTAGTTTTCCGTGGTTTCTCCGATCAACACAAGGCAATGCCGGAGAGTAAACGGGTCAGGACCGGCGCGATCTTTCCTTCTCTTTCTTGTCCTATCCTCACCCCTTACACACACATCACACACTAACATGCACTCACTACCAGACAGCCGGGAGACCGGTCGGGGACTTGAACTTGTCCCGGCTGGGGTGGTGCACCGCTGGTGGGAGATACCTGGTCGAGGGAAACCCCGCTAGCCGACGGTAGGTCGGCTCTGGATCTCGCCATCCAGTGAAGAGATCACCGCCCCCTCCCGATACACTTACGGGACAAATGACCTCAGTAGTTAACGCGCCCGAAATCACTAACAATCAATCTACACCACGATAGTAGTATGCGAGAAAGTCCGTAATAATTTACAGAGACGTGTGCATCGCCCGTGGACGCCTCGGCCCCCTGGCTTCCGGGAACTCCGTCGGAGGGGACCTTGGTCAAGGACGCCTGTCGCTTTCCAAAGTCCGCCCGCCCGCCCGCCCGCCCGCCCGCCCGCACAGCGCGAGTCGACAGTCAAGGTAGCCGGTGACATCACGCTGTTCTGTTTGACAAGCGCACGGCAGGGGAAGAACTTTGGTGGGTTGCAGGATAAGCTTCTAGCCACAAGAGTATTTGCTTTCGACTACGGAAATATTAGCGCTGCGACCCGATGATGCAATAAATATTGATTGCCGGTGACTGGCGGACGGCAATGCTCATAACCAGAGAGGGGAAAAATAGGTAGTATAAATCGTCAAAACATGTACATAAATATGTAATGAAGACAGTAAGAATGTGTAATAAATATGTTAAATAAGATAAAATATGTAATATTGTAATATTCTAATTATAAAACACATTTACATAAAACGTAATTACATTTATAAAAAAATTTCCTAAACAAAATTTAAAATAATACAATCATTTTAAACATCACTTTGAGAGCACATGCTGATGTACACTTTGCACCATACAATTTTACCGTCAGTAGTAAAAATGTCATATATTGTTATTCATGATTGTAATTTAGCAGCCAGACCAAGGTGCACATAAGCAAGGTTATATGCACCTTGAGTAATACAAGCCATTGTACAAATGGCGACATCTACGACCAACAAACAATCGCGTGCATCATCCTTATCAAAGTGTTACACGTCAGTGATCGCGAAAATTTCTCGGAAATTATGTTAAACGTCACGAAACGGTAACAATGATACTTTTCACACCTAAATTTCACTATAATGAAGGGGTGAAATGCTGATTTTTTTAAATTACTTGTTTTCATATAAAATGTAATAATGAATAAAATTGATAGAATAAAAAATATTTAGGGATTCTAGCAAAATATGTAAAATATGTAATATACTTGTAGTACAAAATATGTAAAAACCTGTAACGAAAAGAATTGGATATTGTGTTAGAGGAGGGACGATTCGCCAAGATTACAATTTTGAGACCGGGAGCGGTAGCTCAGTGCATCAACTGATGTCACTGCAGCGCCTCTGACCGGGAGGTCCTAGGTTCGAATCCCGATGGCGGCAGGCTTTTCGACACGAGCTTTTCAGCTAGTTCGAATTCAGTCGCTGCCTGGAGGAGAATTCTTGCGGCCGGCTGCTCTGATCGGTAGTTTTCCGTGGTTTCTCCGATCAACACCAGGCGAATACCGGAGCAGCACCCTACCAAACGAGCCACGGACCGTGCGCGATCTGTCCTTCCTCTTCCTTGTCCTATCCTCTCCCTTCGGGACTCGAACCTAGATTCTCTCGGTCAGAGGGACTGCAGTGACATCAGCTGATGTCCTGAGCCATCTCTCCCGGTTTTCCACCAACGGAAATATTATCACTACAAGCCGATGAGGCAATAAACAACAAATGCCAGTGAGAGGCGGAAGCCAGTTCGGGCGTCCTACATGACGGACAATGCGCCTTGAGGACTACAGTCTCGACGACTTGAAGTTGAATCATTTTTCATGATTAGGCTTTTTATAATTCAGCAATTTGAGGAGGAAATATTACTGCAGCAGCCGAGAAAACAATACAAACTAGATGATTGATTGGTTGTTAGTGATTCCGGGCGCGTCAACAACTGAGGTAATTTGTCCCGTAAGTTCAGTGCATGTTTTTTCTTCGGGAAGTGGCGGTGATCTTCCCCCACTGGATGGCGAGATCCGCCACCGAGCTACCGTCAATTAGCGGGATTTTCCGCAACCAGAAGATTTTCTGCCACCTGTGGGGCACCGCCAGAGCCGGGACAAGTTCTAAGTCCCCGACCGGTCGCCCGGCATGTGTGGTAGTGTAGTGCATGTTAGGGTAAGTGTGTGTAATGAGTGAGGATAGGACAAGGATGAGGAAGGAAAGATCGCAAGCGGTCCGTGCCCCGTTTGTTAGGATACTGCTCCGGCATTCGCCTGGTGTTGATCGGAGAAACCACGGAAAACTACCGATAAGAGCAGCCGGCCGCTAGAATTCTCCTCCAGACAGCGACTGAATGAAGCTAGACAGCGACAGCTGAAAAGCTAGTGTCGAAAATCCTGCCGCCGTAGGGACTCGAAATTCCCGGTCATAAAAACTAGATGAGGTTCGAACATTTCGCACTTCGTGTATTATTGTAACAAAAATCTCCGTAAAGGAAAAAGCAGGTCCAACAAAATCTCATTTTGTAGGTTACGTTACAAGAAATAAAACGCGGCCACCCGTTGGACTGTGAATGTGGATTTTAAGCGTTTGAATATATCGGTTTCGAATTATACACGATAGCGTGCGTCTTATCGTAATGATAGATGCGAATTGCATGCATGCCTTCTGCTTTCTTGAGAGCATAAAAAATCTGTAATTTCCGTCTAAAATGTATTTATGCATACCCGAGGGGTAATTCTCTACAGAGAAATCGGGGTTTTGGTCAATGCCTAATACATTGTATAAACCTTCATCTTTTCTTAGGAATATTTATAGTTGATTTTACTCTTAAAGTTATCAGTAGGTTCCCTGAAGCTATTTAACAATAACAAATAGTTATTTTCATATTAAGGGTGTAAAGTTTCCGTTTCTTTCACGGTCGAGATTGATATTTTTTGCCGAGATCGTAGGTCGAGAAAGAAACGTTAGCTTCATACACAAAATATAAACAACATTTTTTCTACATCTGCATAAAAATGTAATACAAAAGGTTTTGAAAACTTGTATTGGAAAAGCAGCCTATTACCCCGGACAATATAGAAATGAATTTCGTACGGTCATGAATAGAGAAGAGTATCAAAGATATTAGACGCGCACATTTTCTTGAGCCCCGGAATACCTACCCCCAATCCTTTGCCAACATTAATTGAATCAAGTGTAAATGATATAAACGAGCGTTATAGACCAAATCTGATAATCAGAAATGTTTGCTCCCGTGTAATAAAACTATTTTCATTCGAAAAACGAACTACAAATTTGATATAAAATTCCTTTTATGAAAATAACCAAATCTCCACTCCTCGTGCAAAAGCGAAGTAATGTCTCAAGAAAACGTTCGCGGATAATAACTAATATTGTATTTATTGCGTTTTGGTGAGAAAAGGAAGACTTCCTTTGTTATATTCGTTATGGATAGCGAAGATAGTCATGATAACTGTCTAATAACTGCACACATTGCACAGTTAATGTTTATTTTAATAGTAAATTTTGAATGAAAATACGTAGTTAATTTCTATTAAATGGTTGTGTTTCTGTCTAGTCTTTGTACATTATGTAAGTCAGTACCTGGAACCAAATGTGCAAAAATGTATTCCAAAACATGCAAAAGAGACTTTTTTCACGGTAACAAGATAATTGTCGTGGTAACAATCTTTTTAATGGAAACATTATGAACTTCACAAACGGCTAGCTATGCACAGAAGTGGCCTTTTGAATTTTTTTATCATTAAGTTAAGAAAATATCTGCGTTAGGTGAACACTACTTCTTATCTCAATTTAATGACATTATTTTAATATCAATAATTTTCGTCTTTAAATGCTTCCAGAAGCACTCTTTTTGTCTTATTGGTGTTCGTTGCCTGAAAGAAATCTCGAGGATCACCTGCCACTCACTTGGAGATCAGGATTCCCATTTATGTCACATGCTGCATTCAAACAAAAACAGCGCATTTGCACACGTCATTGCACAAACGCTCAGGATATTCCAGAGACAACTCTAAAAACTTCTCAGTACACTCAACTCATCCACACTTACATGAACCAATACAACTCACTGCGTAGTCATCTCTTCAGAATCATAAGACAACATTCATCTTCCTTGTGTAACTTGAGTCCATGTGTATTAAAAATAGACACAAATAGTCGACACTTAAATAAATATAAATACCGTTACACTACATAATAAGAGCTTATAGAAATTGATTTGTTATTCCCATATTTTTTTTTAAAAAATTCAAGACTTATTTCAGTTTGCCTAATTCCCTGCTGGCGTCTGTAAGATTCCAAGGAACTTTCTGGAGCGTTCGCAATATCCCACCGCTCCTTGGCAGTCCAGTCAATTAAGTGCTCAAAGGGACTGTTCTAAAACAAACTGAGGTGAAGTTTTGATTTTTGGCTTCTTTTGTTTTTTGAGATTCTGTTTACGAATCTGAAGTTTGCCAAAAAATATGTTGGAATATAAATTATAACAAAAGAAACATGAAAAACTAGCATTTTTATTGATTTTTGCCTACATCTAAAAAGCTATCGAACTTAAGTGAAAAATTACTTATTATTTACAAAAATATTCTACATAAAATTTCCTATTGAGTTACAACTTTCTTCGTTACGCGAACCGTTTAGGCGAAATTGATAGATGAAGTTTGACAATTTTTTGCACAATTTACCTTTAGCTCGGCTTCCTGTTGGAATAGCTGACCAGAAACGTTTGTCTCCGAGTTCAGTTTAACTATCTGTCTTTTTAATACTTTTCTTTCATAACTAATGATATTTTCCTTACCATACAGTACTTTTCGCAAATACCAAACATAAAAGTGAATGGAATCTAGTGATGCTAAAACAACACGTACTTTCATGCAACAGTACTCAAACTTTTGGAAAAGGATACATGACCTTATTTCAAAATCTACCTTTAAGGAATAGATTTCGTAAGGGGAAAAAATCTCTATCTTTAATATTTTAGTTGTAGCCGAAAAATTGTGAACTTTTGCAATTTTCGAAAAATCAGATATTTCAATGAACATGAGACGTACATCATTTCTTAAACGACAAACTGAACGACCAACAACAAAATTTAATCAAAATCGATGAAGCCATTTTCTTGAAAATTTGCAAAATTCCCAGGGGTTTCATTAAAGTACCCCCAAATTAAAATTATGTTCCAAATTCAAGGGGCTCCAAACCAGCCAGATCAATTGAAGAATATCAATTTTGGATAAAAACGGCAGAACGGTTTAGCCGCTAGCGTGGTTCACACACGGACGGCAGACGTTTTGCCAATTATTCGATTTTTCGGTATCAAACACCCACAAAACATAGATTCTGGCTACCCTACATGTTAGAGGATTTTTTTCTAAATTTAGCGACTGGATTTATCCACTTTTTGTTACCAGGTACCTGTAATAAGAGTTTTTCTACCGAAATTCGCCGTTTTTTCGCGGAGCATTACATAATTTTCTTTTTGCTCCGTAGCGAGAAAGTAAAAGAAAAGTAGTCGAATAAGGAGATTGTTTAACCCGGCAGAGTTCGCGCCGGGTCTCTTGAGACCAGATCAATTAATTGATTATTTCTTCGGTAGATGGCTGACCAATAAATATGTATTGTTTCATATACATTCCTATATTATGTGTAGTTATATTTTTATTCGTTACAAAGTACGACAATTTCTTCGCGTGTTTTGAGAATACACGTTTTGAGACATTTTACACACTCGCTGAGAACATTGGTGTAACAAAATGTGGACACAGTTCCAAGTGAGTATTTATATTGAATCGAGGTTTAGTCGTATCAATTGCTGTATTGAGTTTATCACATTCTTAGTTGTGTTTTAATTAATTCTAAAATTTATATATTAAATATATTTTCATGGAATTGAATATTTGACAGGAAGGGAATGCAAATGAGATGTCAGCTTTGGCGAGGGGGGGGGAGCGGAATTGAATATGTAGTGTAAATTGAATACATGAAGATGAATGTGAATATGATTTATAGGAAAAATAAGATTATATCTGTAATGAAAACTAAAAAAGAATATTCAAGAGGAAGTAAGTTGACGTAGTTGAAATGTGTGCTAGTTACTGTTGCAATAGAAATTCAAGACGTCAACTACAATATGATGAATGGTACTACCTTTTATTCCTTCGTAATTTCTAATTGCATAAATAACTTGGAAGTTTGAATGCCACTATTTTTATAAATATCAGTCTTGGGCTTGTCAGAGGTGCGTAGGTCGGTTGTGTAGAAACAAGGAACATTCCAAATGGAATTAGAGACAGAGTCAACGTTTACTGGTTTTTCAATTAAACAAATCCAAAGATAGGGCGTAGTACCTAAAGAGATCGATGTCAATAATTTGAAGGAAAAAAACAGAAAAACTTAATATTAGTTACTAAAAATATATTTACATTAATTGCCACGAATACACGGCATATGGATTGAGCAGATTATTTTGAGGCAATAATGCAAATTCTCTGCCTCCCTACCTGTCTTATCTCCATCTTATTTTGTAAGCGACTTATCTGCTGTCATAGCATATCTCTGTATTCAAAATTCTAACTTTAAACCACATTTTGAATTTAGAAAACCCTTCTGGTCCGTTCCTAATCTTCCACCGTGCGAATATGAAGAAAATTGCCGTGGTCTTAAAAGGGTAGTTATTAATCAAACTAGTGGTAACACAGACTTTCTCAGGGTAAAATGGCACAAACTTTCTCGTAGTAATGTTTTCTAATTTCCTTAGTGAGGACTGGTTTTACACTCTTGTCTCCTCTTGCCAACTGCCATCTATCACCGACCAAATTACATTTCTCTCATCGTTGTAATTATATTTATACACCAATATATTACATTTATTTACCGTTTCACCGAAAAATTCAAACTTTGCAATTTTCGAAAATTCAGAGTTAAACGTAAAATCGGGCTTATGCTACCTTTATACGTATATTTTATTCTATTCTTACAGGAAATTTCAAGAAAAATTTGGGATCCATTTTTGAGAAAATTTTGAAAATGGCTTCATGAAAAGTACCCCAACTTTTAATGATTTTTTTTCAAAATTTCAAAGCTTCAACTAGAGCCAGATCGACAGGGGATTCTTCAACTTGTAAAAGATCGTTCAAATGGTTTAGGCGCTAGTAGTGTTCACAGACGGACGACGGACAGATAGACGGACACGTTTTGTTTTAATTGGTTTTTCTGTATCAAGAACCCATCAAACAGAGATTCCGGCTACACCAAGTGTTAGAGGATGTTTTTACTTAATTTAGCAACTGGATTTATCCTCATTCACGTTGTCGGGGCCCAGGAATGAATTTTTTTTTTACCGAAAATTTGCCGTTTTTTCGCGCAGCATTACATGAGTTTCTCTACACTACGTATATGTATGGACATATACGTATATGTATGTCCGTAGGGGACATACGTATATGTATGTCCGTATACGAGAAAGTAAAAAAATCAATTTGAAATAAATATTCAGTTTTGTTCAAAAAGGCTAGAACGGTTGGTAGGTTGGTTGGACGGGTGGAGTGTGATGTCGCAACATTGACCATGACGCGAAAGAAAATCTCGTAAAATTCCGTAATGTTTGTGACAAAACACCCGCGCACGTGAGAAACAAAACAGGAAAAGAGCCTTCTTGAGTTTTACACCATAATTGCACTCCCGGCACTCGTGTAGAACCGTGGACCACCAAGCGCGAAGTATATATGTCCCAAACGATAGAAGTAAAATGATTTGAGAGTTAATGAACATGCTCACTACTCGACCATTTTGTATACCAACAGGAGAAATAAACATAATGTGAGAGACTTGTGTCCGGTTAACATTTTAACAACTAAACATCTTATTATTGTTGATGACCTTTTTTATAAGCGACCATAATGTAATCATGTGCATAAATCATTTACGTTGTATCAAAAATCAGCGGGGAGACATTTTATATTCATTATCATCATAATTATTTTAAAATGAGTGTTTCTGAAATGTTTACAAAAACACAGTGTATAATTAACATATACCGATAGATACCGACAAGATAAATTACATATTCCATTTTACGTCAATAACATATACATGTTTTAATGTAACGCGTATCCACTTCCATTGTTATTGAAATCGATGTTGCCTCCAAAGTTCTTCTTCGTTATACAAGGAATACCTATTTTATTTTTGTAATTAATTCACACATCCATAACACGTTGCTTTTAAGAAATGTTTACAATTTTGAGCGTTTTAACATATTGGTTTACATAAATATACTCTGTTAATATTGATATTTTGAATCACCATACTGGTAGTAAAATTAGGAGGAGGTTGGCAGTTCGTGGTCACGTGGCAACGCCAGTGCCGTACCTGAGTAACAGCGTGTCAAGGCGACTCTACACATGGGCATTCGCCGAGCAGCGACCTAATCTCGAACAGCTGATGCGTTCGGCAAATTTGTGTGTGTGTGTGTGTGTGTGTGTGTGTGTGTGTGTGTGTGTGTGTGTGTGTGTGTATTACGTCAACTCACGACGCAACGCGTCTCCTAACCCCTTGGTGGGTGTTGAGCGCTATTGGAGAAACCTTCATTACTTTATACTATTTTCTGGAGTAATCCTTCGTTACATATGTCTGTCACGTCTCATCGCAGTCGGTTGTCAAGAGGACCGCCAGGTAGCATCTCCGCGTACGCGCTTCCCACCACGCGCTCCTGCGTCACTACCAGCGGCCAGAATTGGGAAGGAATAAGGATAGGGGTAGGGTTTAGGACACTTCACAGGGGTTGGACTAGCCCTTGTGAAGCAGCCGAACTCGTGTTGTTGGAACAAATTTCACATGAGATTCGACGGGAATCGAACCCGGATCTACGACTTCGCTCTGCGCCACGAGATGTCTTTTAATGTATTCTAAAGACCGACACACAGGGCGAGCACCGAATGTTCGTCACTCGGCAAATAGCAAGCAACTTATTCACACTACTTGGGATTCGACCAGCGCTTTTCTCGGTATCGAAGAAGAAGGAATCTGTGGATAGGCCCTCAGAATCTTCGGCATTTGCACTACGTTGTCAGCTCAAATTGTTCATCCAAATGTAGTTAAACAGCTGAGTATCTTTGTAAATATAAAAAAGGTGATCAGTTGGTGTCAATAAGTATCAATAATGTTATAACTTTGCGTAAGCAGTAATTGTGAGTAGCCTTTGCGGTTAGTTTTGTTGTTATTTTTAATGGGATATGGTAGCATGGTAGCAGCATCATAACATAGAACTTGGCAATGACATTACACCATCCACCCCATTGTCAACCACTTTCCAATTTCATTTGGACCTTACATAATTATTTAACATTACTCACATTGTCTATTTGAGAAAGTTGATCAAAATAGAATTGATGTGTCTGCAATTCTTTGAGAAAAAACCATGTCCTTAAAACAACTCGAGTATAATATTGGGTTATGGGTTTAAACAGTTATATATTTATAATATAATTGTTTATATAGTTGATTATATAGCATTATATAGATTTATGTATTTAAATAGTTGTACATAATATAATATAATAATAAATCCCGAGGTACCGGAACGCCGTTCCGTCGCGTTCCGCCATAAATGAAGACCTGTGTATTGGCATTGTAATAAAGAAGGTAGCTAATTTGATAGAAAGAAGTTGCGAGCGAAAAGTAGAATATATGCGTTAGAGATCTGTATTTTAAGCGGAATATGTGAAAGTAGGTTTGGTTTTTCATGTTTCCGGGCGCGTCAACTGCTTAGGTCAATAGTCTCGTTAGTGTAGTGCATGTTTCTTCTCGGGAGATGGCGGTGATATTTCCCCGCTGAATGGAAAGATCCGGCGCCGACCTACCGTCGGCTAGTGGGGTTTCCCCCTAATCAGGACTCTACCACCAGCGGGGCACCGCCCTAGCCGGACAAGCTCTAGGCTCCCGGCCGGTCTCCCGGAATATGTGGTAGTGTAATGCATGTTAGTGGAAGTGTGTGTAAGGGGAGAGGATAGGACCAATAAGAGGAAGGAAAGATCGCGCGCGGTCCGTGGCCCGTTTGGTAGGGTACTGCTCCGGCACTCGCCTGGTGTTGATCGGAGAAACCACGGAAAACTACCGATCAGAGCAGCCGGTCGCTAGGATTCTCCTCCAGGCAGCAACTGAATTCGACCTAGCTGAAAAGCTAGTGTCGAAAATCCTGCCGCCGTGAGGAGTGTAACCTAGGACCTCCCGGTCAGAGGCGCTGCAGTGACATCAGTTGATGCACTGAGATACCGCTCCCTGTGAGTATGTGAAAGGATTTGCGCTCCGAGAACGTGCGCAACGCTGGAAGCATGTGTGCAAGTGGGTTTTCACAGGCTTTCTGGTTCCCGACGTTTTGAGTGCCTTCACCCAACGCTGTCATTAGACGCTGTTGCGTCACTGCGGTGTACAACTCGGTCGCCCTGCACCTGCTCCACCTCCCGCCCCCTCCGTTCTCTCACGCTCTCTAAAATAGTTATTTATGCACCAAGGACGTTATAAGTGTTCTAACAATAGAGCGGCGACAATAAGCTCAAGAGCCTTTGGCCCGAAGGCTATTGTCGCTCGATTGGTTTGATTTGATTTTTTCGTGTTTTCGGGCGCGTCAACTGCTTTGGTAATTAGTCCCGTTAGTATAGTGCATGTTTTTCTCGGTAGATGGCGGTGATTTTCCCTCGCTGGATGGCGAGATCCGGCGCCGACCTACCGTCGGCTAGTGGGGTTTCCCCCTAACCAGGACTCTCCCACCATCGGGGCACTGCCCCAGCCAGGACAAGCTCTAAGCTCCCGACCGGTCTCCCGGAATATGTGATAGTGTAGTGCATGTTAGTGTGTGTGTGGGTGTGTGTGTGTGTGTGTAAGGAGAAAGGATAGGACAAGGAAGAGGAAGGACAGATCGCGCGCGGTCCGTGGCCCGTTTGGTAGGGTACTGTTCCGGCATTCGCCTGGTGTTGATCGGAGAAACCACAGAAAACTACCGATCAGAGCAGCCGGCCGCTAGAATTCTCCTCCAGACAGCGCCTGAATTCGACCTAGCTGAAAAGCCAGTGTCGAAAATCCTCCCGCCGTGGGGAGTGGGAACCTAGGACCTCCCGATCAGAGGCACTGCAGTGACATCAGTTGATGCACTGAGCTTCCGCTCCCGGTTTTTGTCGCTCGAGATCATTAGGACCAGTGAACGTCCATAAAACACACATGACTTTATTTTCTACCTAGTTTTAATTATTCATCAACAGCATGAGTACCAGCATGCAATAGGCTGATCTAGCCTGTCCGGCAAAGTTGTCTAGAGATGACCATCTCTAATTTGGTCTTCCTACTTCCCCTTTTCCTTTTGGGAGATAGTAATAGGCCTGCTTCGTCAATCTCTCATTGTTCTTTCTTTGTAAATGGTCTATCCAGTTTTTCTCTATACCTATTTATCTTTTCTTGTAGTCTGATAATTCCTAATTCTTCTCTATATTCTCATTCCAATCATACTCAATTTTTCTCTTATCTAATTTACTAGTAAACTTGACTCGGTTTGTCTCTTCTTATTTCCCTCCCATAATTCCCTTTCATAATTTCCTCCGTAAGAGAACATGTAGCAATATTCAACGGTTTTCATATTTCCCTCGTCACCACAATCGTCTCGACCCAGGTAAGTTATACATTGAATTTCGAGTTCCATATCGAAGGCAATAACAAGCAAAAACTTCTCAGTAAAAAGTAACAATATTAAAATGGAAGCAAGTTAGAAGATTCCAATAAACAAGACAGTCACACACGTATTTAGTAGAGTCCTAATACTCTTATTTTCTTAATTGAGGCATAGTAGAGCCACCTCAATACTCAGAGAACACCAATGAAAGAATAAATTTCAAGAAGAGGAATAAAATGCAAGAATAAATTTCAAAACAGTTGGAAATTTATTTAAGAACCAATGCGACTTATATTTAGCAACATAATAAAATAATTTCTGCAACTTAGTTGTAAAATATTTTCACATTTTGAGAAATATCAAGGGAATGCATTTTTTTAACATTTTCTGTACTTGCGGCCCTTTCCGCTGGGACACACCCTCGACCTTTTTTTGAAGAACATTTTAACATTCACTATGTCGTTGATTGATTGATTGATTGATTGTGTTTCCGGGCGCGTCAACTACTAAGGTCAATGGACCCGTAAGTGTAGTGGGTGTTTCTTCTCGGGAAGTGGCAGTGGTCTTCCCCAGCTGGATGGCGAGATCCGTCTCCGACCTACCGTCGGCTAGTAGGGTTTTCCTCAACCAGATATCTCCCACCAGTGGGGGCCACGACCCAGCCAGGACAAGCTCTAGCTCCCGACCGGTCTCCCGACACGTACGGTAGTGTAGTGCATGTTAGTGTAAGTGTGTGTAAGTAAGGGGTGAGGACAGGACAAGGAAGAGATACGACAGATAGCGCGCAGTCCGTGGCCCGTTTGTTAGGGTACTGTTCCAGCATTCGCCTTGTGTTGATCGGAGAAACCACGGAAATCAGCGCAACCGGTCGCTGGAATTCACCTCCAGACAGCGACTGAATTCGACCAAGCTGAAAAGCTAGTGTCAAAAATCTTACCACCGTCGAGACTAAATCCTAGGACCTCCCGGTGAGAAGCACTGCAGTGACATCAGTTTATGTCCATGTATGTTGTTGCAAATTTACTACTGTTCTCTTCATAGACAAGTAGTAAAATATAATTTAAACGTGCTTATGGACTGGCTTGGCCGTAAGAGGACAGATTCCTAGAAGCGATTACATATGACGACGGTTTCAATGCTTTGTAAGCAACCGGTAATCGTTGAAACACGAAACTATCATTGAAGGTTCAGAAAGGTTGTAGTAATAAAATTGTAAAACGATGAAACAAAAAAATCCTCATCCCTACAAAGATAGAGGAAAAAACATGCTGAAGTTAGTCGATGACACCCCTTTTATTTCTACGCGATTGTTAAAGCAACTATTTACGAATCCACGATATCGGTGGCTCTATGAGAAGGTCACCACTAAATAATGTCAACACTTATCGCCACATCTTGGCTATAAGGGAGTCGTCACAGCACGTTTAATCTTCATATTATGAGAATTTCAATACAATTTCGTGGGTAGTTTCTAGTTAGTATAAACAGTTACTAAAAATGTTTCCTTTGAAGCCCCATTGTATTTATTTTTTTCCCCTTCGAGGTCAAGTATGATTTTTGTGAATCTCATATCTGAGAAGATCGTCACCAAGATATTTCGTCTGCGTGAGAAATGTTGAAGGATTTCCGTTTCGGCGCACCTCGGTAGGAGAGTGGGTAGGTTATCGGCCTCTCAATCTACAGAGAGCGTGCTCAATCCAGGCTCAGGTGTGTGGGTTTTCGAAGGAAGGAAAGGTCTACAGAGGTCATGATGTACATGCGCATGCGGCGTGTAAAAGTACCCTGGCTAAAGGCGAAGAAAAGTTAAATCCGTCGACTACTCCCGTTCTAATCAGATCCCATAATCGCTTAGTCGTAAACGCCTCAAATAAATTAGATTTTTTATTAATTCTGCAATTAAGTGTTTTAAGTTGATGGCAGAATATCTTAACTTTTTATACATTAAGCTTACCTTGACTAACAATAAGTTTAAAAATAAGTAGTTAATTATAATAATAATAATAATAATAATAATAATAATAATAATAATAATAATAATAAATAGTATATGTCACCGCGCAAGCTTTACTCCACTTCACTTCACTGCCCTGCACAACACTTAACTATAACGCATTTCTTACGCATTCCTTTCCCTCCACTCCATTGCACTGCACAACATAAATAATAATAAAATGATAACAATAACAATAACAATTTTACTACAACTGCTACTAACATTAACAATTGAACAACTTACTTAATAGGAAATACTACTATTTTAATAGTAGAAACTTAACACTGATATATTGACGTAAAAAAATAATAAGCTAGGAAACTAATTTATTTTTAAACTTTTTCAAGCTTTGGGGAAAGAGGTCTAAGACTGTCGCAGGCCAACCGTTTCCAGTCTCTTACAGTTGTGTTTTAAATGAAAATTTCCCGACGTCCGTTTTCTATATTCTTGTCTTCATTTTGTGAACGTGATCCGCTCCATCAAAGCATGTAGGTTTTCCAAGACGACGGTTAATTTCATTCCAAGTAGAATAGCCTGTGTATGCTTTGTACATAGCACAGAGTCGCAACTTAATCCCCCTTTTTTTCCAGTGACTCTCATACACCTCTATTTTTTGAACCCCTGAAAGTAAATTTACGATACTCTGCGCTGTACCTTTTCTAATTATCTTGCTACGATATTCTGTACAAGTCCCAACATACCGCGTCATATTCTAAAACGGGTCGCACTAGTGACATATAAACTAATTCCTTACCTCTCACTGTACTCTTCTTTAGGACCCGCATAACGAAATGTAGAGATCTCCAGGCTTTCCCTAAAACGAAATTTACTAGATTTTACCAACTCAAGTTACTGTATAATTGTATTCCTAAATATTTGCATGATGTAACTCCAGGTATGACATTGTTGTTCAATTTGTACACAGTTTCGCCATAACTTTGACCCCTACCAAACGTGATGACTTTACTCTTTGAACTATTTATTTCCATGCCGTTTGTTTCTGCCCAGGAGTGTAATTTGTCTGTATCTCGTTGCAAAATATCTACGTCATCCTCCGATTTGATAACCCGATTAAAGAATAAATATACCGGCAAAGGTGGCTCAGGGTGAAACATGAACTGATGTCTCTCTAGTGCCTCTAAGTGGGAGGTTCTGGGTTTGAATCCCAACAGTGGCAGGATTTTGGGCACAAGCTACTCAGCTAGGTTGAATTCTGCGGCTGTCTGGAGGAGAATTCTAGCGACCGGCTGATTTGTGCGGAGTTTCTCTAAGCAATGCCAGAAGAATGCAGGAGCAGTACCCTAACAAGCGGCCCACGGACACGTGCGATCTTTCCTTCCGCTTGCTTGTCCTAACCTGACCACTTACTTACTCTCCACTACGACACATGACAGGAGGCCAGTGGGTAACTTACAGCTTAGCCCGTCTGAGTTGGTACTACGCTGATGGGAGATACCTGGTAGGGGAAAACCTGCAATCCGACGTAGGTCGGCGCCCGAATCGCTATCCAGCAGGGGAAGACCATTGCCCCTTCCCGCGATGAGAACATGTGCTACACTTTCGGGAATAATGACTTTCGCCGTTTACGCGCCCGTAATCACAACAATCAATCAAGATCAATCTTGATTAAATTCACTTGATTCTAGACATAGTGACACGTGAATTCGCGGCGATTATGTATTTTACTTTATCTCTTAAGTAATAAAACCAATTTTAGTTTAAAACTGTATTTTATTTAGGGATTATTGGAAATAATTAACTTATTATATAAAGAACCAAAAAAGTCCTTAGAGGTGACTGAATTACTGACGCAGCGGCGTTAGTCATGGTTGTTGAGGCGTTCGCTGGCGATAAATGATGGGAGTCACAATTTACTGATTGATGACTGGAAGTCCATATTATGCCAAACCAAAATATCACTGCCATTTCAGCTCATGTCGGTGTAGGCCCATGAGTCGACCTGCAAGTATCCGGGGATTTCAAGCAAACAAAGATAAACATTTAGAACTATTTTTTTTTGTATTATTTCCACTTCTGCCATTAAAGATCACAGTCAGTATTTTCTTAAGAAAGGATTAATTTGAGATTTTCTATCCGTTCTAGCTTTCAGTTGAGCTTTTTCGCTACTATTGTTGACTTTTATTCATCATCTGCCATTACAATGTGTTCTCTACCCGCCCGTGATTTCAAAAATTCGTGATTCACAAAATTAATTGGGAATGGTTCAAAAACATACGGCAGGATAGCCAAGTTTTCTGCGTCAATAAACCTAGCCGTACAAAATACCCTGTTGACCTACTCACTCTGCTGCGTCATCTTTGAAGGACTGGATTTTCTGAATTGGCAGTTTTTATTACAAGCCTGAATAAGCCGGAAACCAACCAATCAATGGAAGAAAATTTTGGACCCAAACGATTCCGACTTAGGTATTACTGTATTAAGCTTAGGCCAGTAGTAGCTGCGGCTTCACGAAACTTTTTTTTCTTCGTTGCATTCAGAGTTTTATCTCAACATTTTAGCATCGATTCACTTTTAGTACTAGTGCTAAAAATTGACTTTTTAGCACGCTCTGCTTGTTCTGAAAGTAACCGATTTTACTAGTGACTGCGTTTTAAAAGTCAAACATAAACTGAAAATTCGGGTACAAGTAAAATTAGTCATCTGAATAAAACTAGTGGTGCTACAACACATATTATCTCGCATTATTTTTAAATTTGCAACTTTCGAAAATTCAGAGAGTTTAACGAAAATGAGACCTGCGTTATTCTTTTAAGCGTTCTTTGTTTTATCCATGAAATAAACTGAAGAAATAATTTGGAGCAGAAACTTTTTTTATAAATTAATTAAATTCTAGCAAACACGAAAACACTCGTTTTTTTAAAATTGCGCATGACGTGAGATGAATATTCATATGAGGTGAACAATCACAGACTATCAGACAGACACGGACAGACAGACAGACAGACAGACAGACAGACAGACAGACAGAGACAGACAGACAGACAGACAGACAGACAGACAGACAGACAGACAGACACAGACAGACAGACACAGACAGACAGACAGACAGACAGACTTTTGCCGTCATTTGATTTTTCGATATCATGAACCCTCAATACATGAATTCTAGCTAAACCACGTGATAAAGGTTTTTCTAAATTCAGTAACTGAATTTATCCTTTTCCGTTACCAGGGCCCTGTAACAAGACTTTTTCTTCCGAAAATTCGTTTTTCCGCCCAACATTACGTAACTTTCTCTCTACTCCCTAGCGAGAAAGTAACTGACGCGAGTGGCATTCCCATTCCCTCGTATGACACACCAATTTCCTAATATTTTCTTAATCTCTTGGCTTGACCGTTGACTATTTGTGAGATGTGTGTGCAATCTGTGTGTGAACTGACTCCGCCTACAGATGGTCCCCCACAATGGTACAGACAGCGAGTTGGGGCCAAGGGGCATTATGTAACGCTACATACATGACTGGGGTGGGTTTAAGGGCTACCTGAGCGTGATGTTCGAGGGGCGCCAGAGAATTGTCACCTTTACTGAGAAGTGTCCCCAGGGGAGTAGGAATTACTGCGCGAAATTCTGGCGAGTTTCTTAGGCGCCAATAGATGGCCGAGGGGTAGAGCAAACTCGGAAAGTTAGCACCCGCTCAATATTAAAGGTAACTAACACGAGAAAGTCTGTGCAATTTGACAGCATCACTAGTTTAGATTTATGTATTATAACGCTAGCTTTGCGACAATATTATGAATATAGTAAATGAACTCATTCGTTAGTGTAAATGCTTGAATGTGAAATACTTTTTACATATCTCTTCAACTTCACAAATAGCGCAAATTGAAGACTATTGTAGATAATTACTTAAACTAGTTATTTATAAACAGTATGGTTAATCTTATTCACTTAAATCTTTTAGAAATTCACGAAATTTTGCAATTAAAAAATATTTACATACTCGTATATTCCACATTAGAGGTACCCTGTTCGTAAAGTGGAATATTGATTTTTTAGCAAATAATAAATGCATTCACGTCTATAACAACGTTTATTTAAGAAAAAATATACTCTCGTCGTTCACCTTCTTTTCTCGTCCTTATAGATAAACGACAAATTTTGATCAATTGCCAACTTAGACGTACATTGAGTACGGATGTACGTCGTATTGGCGAGAAAAATGCATTCATTCCTTAACAAAGACGGATTCAGAAAATATATGAGAAGGGACCAATCATATTTCTAATCCCCTATATATTTTAGAAGTTATTTGAAATCTAATTGAAATATATGAAATAAAACTAGCTAGCCTTCAGGGTGTATCAGAGTGGAATGCAACAATGACATTCCACGACGCGACTCGCAAATTTCTGTGAATTACGTCTCATTGTTATGGCATGATTTATATGAAAAGCAGTCATAATTTTCAAATTTGTGGTGATATTTGCTTGAAAATATTTAATATTTGCACCAAATGCCTCACCTTTTGTAATGAGTTTTACAAAAAATGACGACTGAGTCGTGTTAATTCGGAGAGAAATTAAGGTAGAAATAATATTACATAACCATTTCTAAAGGCGAAAAAGGAAGTGCTGTTTAGCACCGCAGCCCATCCGTCTGCCTGAAACAAGCATCAACACTGTTCAATGGATTTTCACCAAAATTGATGTTTCCGATCAATCAATCTGACGTCATGACCCCACGATTTTGAAACGGATACTTTAATTTGTGGGGGCACTTTATTTGAAGCCTCTTTGACATTTTCATTATTTTCTAAAAACATTATCCATTGTTTCTTGATTTTTTTTTCTCCAGTAAAGCTATATATAGTTATAAAATTGCGCTAATCCGATTTTCATTTAAGAATTTCGTGATTTTGAAACTCATGTGAGGTATGAATGTTTTCAGCTGCATTAGAGGTGAGCATTTCCAGTCCCTTGTGTATCACATTAACATCCTAATCCTTTCATAATCCCTTTCTCTGATCAGTAATTGGGTGAGAGAGGTGTGTGTCTCTATCTATGTATAGTTCTGAGATGGATTCATTTATCCAGAACAATATTGCGACCGTCAATTGACAAGTGATTCCAGGCGCATCAACTGCTTAGGCCATTAGTCCCGTAAGTGAAGTGTATGTTTTACCGCAGAAGCTGGCGGTGATCTTTCCCCGCCCGCTGGCGAGATGCGGTGCCGACCTACATAGGTATGGTAAGGTATATGGAGTTAGTAAGGAATAATTGTAACTGTCTCACATACGAGAATCGGTTTGTCAGAGATGGAAGAATCCCCAACGTTTCCTGTTTTTAGGCGGCCATTTTGCCGCTTGTAAGGAGCCCGTAGAGACTTTTATGCACTATTTATGAAGGTATAAGGCCTAAGGTAGGCCTAAGGTAAGACGTTATGACTTCAAGACCCGTCACGTGGCTGTTAGTGCATAATGCCGCTACCTTACGCCTGGCGCTAAAACTCCCTATTGGCTCACGCTCCGACTTTACGGGAATACGCCTTTGGAATGCGATGCGATCAATTGTTTTGTGAAAATTCAGCTAAACTGAAAAACGAAAGATTTTGGAACGGGTGAGACATGGTTCTCACCCTGTACTGTCATCTGTTTGCCTGCCCTGAACATGTGGTCACGAGCCGTCACTGACCGTATTTTCCTCTCTGACGCCATACGACGCTACAAGGAATTAATTCACAGAGGCGTCGGAGAACAAAGCGGAATCTGAAGAGCCAGGCAGCGACTTCTGACAAGCGTCGAAGTCGAGTTAAAATTCGGAGAATACGGGGCGAGAGCCTTGACGTGGGGTCGGCGAAGCTGAGAGCTTGTTAGACGACTTTTTTGTTTCGCTGTTATAAAAAGTGAGACTCTGTGGCTTTCCTTCTTGCATCCATAAGCTTTACGTGGTTCTGCGGTTGAGATTTGTTTGACTAAGAACAATGCAGCCAGAAAACTGGGCGAACATAATATTAATCGTACTCAGGGTCGGATTTATCCACAAAAAACAAGCAGTTGCTTGGGTGCTCCTTCTCTGGAAAATACAGTCGACTGCGGTTAGAGCGAAATTCTATGGACTAACGTTTGGTTCACTATGTCCGATAATGTCAAAATTAAATGGTATTTCTCCACAATAATTCATTTTATAAATATACAGCAAAATTCATTAACAGCACGAACTGAAAATTTCAATATCTTTATTTGTACGTAAAAAAATCAATTATTTTCAATTGTTTGCTTTGTGCATTTTTTATTAGATCCTTCTCTAGAGTCGGTGCTCTCAGTATACTTGATTCTGCATTTTCCTGTCTCGTAAGTATCGTAACGCAGCCTTGGCACCTTTCAGTGCCTCTTGCACTGTTGGAACACCCACCCACACTCCAAAGGTCCTTTAAATCGCCTAATAATAAGGTTCGGATTCACTATAACTGAAACTTATGTTTATTTGGAATGGCGGGACCAGTGACTTAATTTCATTATAATCGAGGTTGACTATATTCGAGTTCACTATAACCGGAGTCATCTGTATGCATAATAATGCATTAAAATCTCAAAGATTTTTTAAAATATTTGATACATGTTAAAATAGCTATTATGAACTACACGTTACTTCGTTATTTGTAACTGAATGTGTAAATTGTTTACGCAAACCTTCAAATGTTCCATGCTGAATTTGACAGTGATGAGGGCTCCCGGGGCAAAAGTTTGTGGAGGCCCACACATGCAGCTATTTTTACGGGGGTAGGGAGGCAACACAATGTGATTTCAAATCACAAAAGTCCATGATGCTTGCAAAATTAGCAAACTGTATATTGGCATCACCTTCAAATACATGTTCATGATCTTGTCATAGATTGCAATAGGCATTTAGAATTAACAATATTCATGAATATCTGCATCAACGAACTATCACCTGTTTCAACGATCAATTTCCATCACCTGTGCCAAAAACTACCTGAAAAATAAAATTAATACAATAGTATTTGAAAATATAATTAAAGTGATAATTATTGAAAAAGAAAAAATAGAAAGTGTTTTACAGCAGTTTTTTTGAGGAATGCATTATTATTTTGTTCAATTATTTACAGAACATGTTAGGCTTTAGTCTCAATTTAAATACAGTAATCAAAATTCTGTACACTTATGACATGGGAATACTACACAGCAATTAATTCTACAATTTCTAATTGCCATTAATGACACTTCAAGACTATATTAAAATTTTTCAATGAATTGCAACATGAAATATTTTTTAATTTAAGCTTAATTGAGTATTAAAACTAATAAAATAACTTAAACTTTTTTTAATATGTACTTTTTTTACTATTAAAAAAACACAAATAAATGCAAAATAATGAATTTGGAAGCCAAGCCCTCTATAGCCACCCCAATATAAAAATTTGAATTCAAAGGATTCATACCGATTATGTAAAACGAAATAATTAATTATCTTCTTCGACATAAGCTTTTAGAGGAATTTTACAATTAACATTAAAATAACTTTGAGCTGGATTAATGGCCAAGTTTTGTTCCAATAGAAATATAAACTAATATATGCCTTTCTATTATTAAAAATCATGATGGAAATGCATACGTACCTAAAAGTTACAATTCCATTCCACCATTCTCTTTTAATCTTGGTTGACAATTCTTGCTTGATTTCAAATAGGCGGTGTAAATGAAGGTATCATTTTCTTTCGAACTTCATTCGCCCGTTTACTCCCAATGAAATAAGATTTTCACTTCAAAGAGGTAATTTAGACTCTGTAGTCTGGCGCCTATTATAATGCACATAGATTATAATTCACACTGATGCAGCACGATACGTTGCAATACGATACTTACCAGTGAACTCTTAGTAAGTTCAGCGATTTGCTTCGCCAACGACGTATTCCTCTACAATAACAAATTGAAAACTTTCAGAACGATGCGCTTTTCGCCACTTCGAAGAAATTTTCCTGAAGGGCCAGTCACTCTCTTAGCCCTTCCAAAATGAACTGAATAGTGTGTCCTCGCAGGCCGATCGGTGGCGCGACGCCGCGGTCCAATGAGCCGCGTCCCACGCTTCCATCTGACCCTCTCCCACGCTCGCTGTTGACCCTCGTCAATCCTCAGCTGATAACAGATCCTTATCGCCCAGCAACACGCATGCAGTTCGCACTGGTCTCCTTCTTCGTTTGCAGTAGTTTTGATGCAAGGTTAATTTAACAACCGATGGCTCAAATTAGTTCTTAAGTAGTGAACTTACACTTGTACTTCTTTAAATCAGCAAGATATCATGCAAGCTTTGGCGCGCGCGCAACTTTCTGCCCCCCCCCCCCACACACACACTTCCAAGGGCCCGCCGTAGGCCTGGGACTGGTAGCTGATATATATATAACGTAATTAGTCTGCCTTTCGACATTTATATTTACATGTGTAACAACGCAGACGGAAAATAATATAATTATTAAAGTTTGTCTCAAACTTCGTTCCCGTTTTGAGCAAGAATGACAGATATGTTTTCTTTGCTTGATAAAGTCATAATTATCGTATCATGCTTCTATTAGTATTGAAATAATGTGATTTAATACACATTTGTTTAACAGATTTTGAATGTTTTTAAATGTATATTTTCAATACGTAAATTATGTGACAAGGTACCTGGTTGTTGTGGCCAGATACTGCTCTGCAACATGATTAGACTTGATGAGGCCGACAGGTCCGTTTATGAAGCAACATCAATCTCTCAGAAATCACAGGCCGGTTAATCCATCAAGGTTGACTTTTATCTTAGATGCTGTTGTAACCAGGAAAAGGAGTAAAGCAACAAGGTCCCCGTTTCGCATACGAAGATTTTGTGTAACTATTGAAACCTTGTTGCGATTTATTGTATCCTTCTTTTCAGTGCGGAAATTCAAGTCAAAGGAATAAATCAAAATGGCATTTTATTCAGTGCAATTATCACTTACCATACAAAAAGTTTCAAGAAAACGGGCTGTCATCTATCGCCGCCCAAACTACATTCCTTCACATTTTCTTAATCTTTCGTTTCCCTAACAGTAGAACTGAAACATTACTTTAAGAATGTTATACAAGAGGAAAACCTGATCCTAAACGGAAATTCTTTTTCAAAAATTTGAAACCATTTTTGAGAAGTCATTTAAGCATTACAGTAAATACGAAATTTGAAGCACGTCTTGTCACAAATGCAAGAATTCTGAAGGACAACATGGATAAGAGCCAAAATTTATTGCCTTTTTATTCTTGAAAATAGATTTTATTACATGGGAGCTCTTTTTTTTTCAAAATTTAAGTAGTATATGACTTAGTGTAGGGATCACAGAATTTTGAAAATGTGCACACAATTCACTTTTCCCCATAGCACATCATTTGCAGTATTAACTGTTTTTTTTTTTCCAAAATTTCACAAATGTAATGCTTTTGAAATGTCTCATGCCATTCATATGGACATTTCCATTGATTTGTATGCATTATTACATTTGTGAGTGGAAGTGCTTCAAATGATTTCAAATGAACCTTTTCAAAAACTCAATAGATTCCTGTGAAAAAGCTTCAAATTTCGCATTTACAGTAATGCTTAATTGCCATTTTCTTAAAAACTGCTTCAAATTTTTCAATGAAAATTTCTATTTAGGACGCGTTTTTACTCTTCTTTAATATCCTTGTAATAATTCGGTTGTACTACTAGGAAAACAAAGAGTTGAGAAAATGTCAAAGAAATGTACTTTGGGTGACATTACATGGCAGCTGGACAGAGAAAGGAGCAAGACCTTAAAGCCAGATCACACCAAGGAAATTAGAAAACTTTACTTCAAGAAAGTCTGTGCCAGTCTGTAGCACGTCTCGTTCTTGGGTGTCACTGAACACAATAAATCACAATCATATATATTTAAAATTATTTATTTAGTAACAAACATAGAAAACGGAATGCTCTGAAACACTGTAACATTGTAAATGGTGATTTTCTATACAAAAATATTTATAAGTGCATCATGTCCTAACAGAATCCATGATAATATTCCCATCTTTGTCCTTCCGTCTCACTCTCCCTGAAGCATATCTTGATTCTTGAGATCCGTCAAGATAAACCAACTTCACAGTACCGTCAGGGTACTCTCTTCTCTGGAAATGAAAGTAGTAAGTATTCATCTGCTAATTACTACTCCAAAGTTTAGAACAGAGATAAAATACTCACTTGATGATCTGCAGCATGTATTTCTTTTTGTCCATTTGGATAGTGAATCTCCTTAACACCTGAAGCACTTGTGCTAACAACTGTTCCATCAGTCAAAGTCATCTTTTCATATCCATCTTTGTGCTTCAACAGTATACTTCCATTTGGGTATGTTATTTCAACAGTTCCATTTGGCATCTTGCATTCTACCTGGCCACTGCAAATATACATTTTGTTCAGCATAAAGGAATCAAAAAAGGATGTGAATAAAATGGAATGCCAATTCCATTTTTCTTTCTTTACAGCTTTTCATACAGATTAAATTTGTTTCTTTCATTTTCAAAATACTTATACATACTACAAACATTTGATTTACTCATTACAATAACTTATAATGTGTGCACTTTTGAATGAGAGAACAATCTAAATTCATTAATACATGGTCAATGTCTGTATAGACATTCTATGAATGATGAATAAGTAGTATTTTTTAACAGACACATTTACAATAAAAGAAAGGTTATTAAATGGTGAATGTTACTGAAGTTTCGGCCTTAAACATATTGTGGCCATCATCAGGAAAAAGACATCATCAGGAAAAAGAAGAAACGTTGTAATCACATAATAATTCCCATGCAAAATAATCAATAAGAGTTACTTTCTGTCTCAAGACATCATGCTTAAGGGTCGAAATGTCAGTAGCATTCACCATTTAATACCCTTCTTTGATTCTACATGTATCTATTAAAATAATGGTTGATATTTGTTATTGAAACAATCATAATTGTTTTTCTCCAAATTAATTCATAGTTTTAATTTTCCTTTCTTCAACAATACAAATATTGTATTACAACTGAATATAAGACCTCCTCTGAATAAAAGATCCTCTTAAATTTGAAGATGCCTCCTGAGTTGTTTTTTTTTTTTAATTAATTCTCACCATTGAGATAAAATAATATCACAACTTATCAAATTCACTAGAAAATTACTTTTTGCCTGATTTATACCTGCCACTATTTTCTTATTTCTCAAAATCAAATGCCATTTGTGTTAGTGTTTTCTGGTCCTCCTCCCATACTAGGACATCCTCTGACTTTTTAGCTACCAAACCTCCTGTTACCTCTCCATCTCGAAAGTTTCAGGCTTCCAATTTGTGCTCTTAGTCTTTCATCAGACTCCACATTACTTTCTCTATTAACAGATTTTCTTCCTGAGGCACACTTGTTTGTGACATCTGATTATGTAACAAACATTAACTTTAAATTCAATTATTCCAGTTGTGAACTGAGAATCCATACATCTCCACCTCTGTTCCACGGAAGAGAGCAGTTTACCAACATTTGCAATTTTTGCTAAGATTTATTTTATTATTCCAAAACTGTGGTTGGATATACAAATGTGTACATTCTAACAATGTGATTTTTTTTATTTTCTATCTCTCTAGAGATGCCAGGATTTTACATGGGGAGTAGTGTGACCAGCTTACTTGATGTTTTCTCATAAAGACTTTCCCATTTCTGCTAAATATACAATGTATCTTTATTTGGAGACTTGTAATTAATATATGTAACATTAACAATTGATATATTAAATGACTTTCATTAGTATAGAAAATTCTAACAAGCTATATTTTTTAATTATGATTATTGGCATCTGGTCGGAAGGGGGGGGGGGGACTGAAGTCCTGCAAGTCAGTATCAGCAATTCATTTTTGAACAAAAAAATTAATGATATTTAGGCCCCGCAAACAGGTGGATGGAAACAAAGAAGAGCTATGACAGAGATGAAGAGACTGCTGAAAGCTGTTGAACAATAAAAAAGTTAGGAGAGAAAAATTATGTTAAAATTTTTTTTTCAGTTCTCTCATACCAATTTTCTTAAAACCTTCAAGATAGAATATTTCATGAAGCCAATTTTTCTGTAAAATTCATGAATAAGAAAGTTAAAAGTAACTTTGATGATAAATACAAATGAAAACAATAATAGAAGAAAAAATAAAATTGACATTTAAAGTAAAAGTTGATAAGCTTTCCACAATATTAGTGTTTGTGCAATAAAAATAAATTTACTTTAGAACCTACCTGGGAAACTCTAAAACTTCTCGACCATCAGAGTAAGTAGTTTGCCAAGTTTTTGTTTCTGCGTAATAATATTTCTCAATTCCATCGAAATATTTTTCTTTGACGTCACCATTAAAATAAATCATTTTAGTAGTCATTTTATCAGGAGAGACTTTTTTCACATTGCCATTTGCATACCATATTTCTTGACGCCCATCAGCAAAATTCTTTTGTCTGGTTCCGTCCGAATGAACAATTTCCGTAAAATCAGTTTTTTTAGCATTTTCATTCAAAGACTCATGTGACACTGGGCTTTTAGTCAATTGACTCAAAACACTCACTTCAGAAAGAGGGGAAAGTGGTCCATCTGTCTCAACAGTGTTTTTAAGTGGCTGACTTATTACATTTTGATTTTTAACAAATGAATACGAATTACTTCCATTTTGAATAGTATCAGGTATCTCATTCGCCAATATTTCAACTGAATTTTGTTCTATGTGCAGATCTGTGTTCTGTTCAGCAGCATCTCTTGATTCTGCGTCATGCTGACTAGGAAAAAAGGAATGATATACTAATGTATGTATTGGGGAGGTATCTACACTATCTGAATGACTCTGAACTTCACAAGCTTCCTCTGAAATGAATACTTCTTCATCTGAGTTTCTGCACATTATATTTTCACATATATTGCCCTCATCATTGAAGTCCTGAAATGTGTTATCCTTTTCTTTATCTGTGTTAACTGTTGCCTTTTGCAACTTACTTTGTAAGTCAGGCACAGCATGAATGATTTTAGTAGCTTTCTCCAAATCTTTTCCCTTCACGTCATTTGTACTTTGCATAGGACATGAGCTGGATTCGTTTACGTGGAACCACATTCTTAATGACAATTGGATTTTCCAAATCGTCAACTTTTAACTGTGCAAGTTTCTCATTTATACTGTGTAACACTTTTGTATTTGATACCATACTCACTTTGGGATTAGAAAATCGAACCTAGAACAGAAATTCATGTAAATTTGGAAACTTTCTAAATTAGCACAAAAATATTTCCAAAAAACAAAAAGAGGTATAAATATATTGAAACATAAATACAATAAAAAAAAATCATTATTGCATAGTGCAAGAACCTAAAAAAACGTTTAAATGTATGCTAACTTATTTCAAAATTCATCTAAAATTTATTAAATTACATTTCAATATATGATAATGAAGGGCAATTATAGAATTTTATTTTCTTGGAATGAGTGACATTGTTTTAGGGATATTTACATCTTACAACCTTATTTTCAGTTGTTAATTTTTAGAAGTTTGTTCTGCTTATTAAGCAATTACCCTTTTAATTTTAGCTTTTTCGGCTTTCAACTTCTCATTTTCTTCTCTGAGTTGAGACATCTCTTTATTTAACTGTCTCATACGATCTCGAGTTCGCACCTGATTTGCACTCCATCGAGTGTCTTTGCGAATCAATTCTTCTTGTAGTTCAGCAATCTAATAATGAAATTAATTTTATTAGAAATGATTTAAAACAGATAGAAGAATCCATTAACTGCTTTAATGCAAAACTTCTTAAACTGCGAGTTTTTAACCCAATCAGAACCAACAATAAACCTGATAGAATTTACAAACTCAATGACTTTATGAACTTTTGTGGGAATATGAAAATTGAAATTCACAAGTTTTAATTAAGATAAAAAAATGTATTTATAGAAAATTTTTATATAATTTATAAACTGTTCCTGCTTTTTTATTTTTAATGAATCATATTTTACTCCTTTACTTGTCAACCAGAAGTCAAGAAACGCAGGGAATGAGGAAGGTGAAAAAAGGAAGAGGGAGGAGGGAAGAGAAAGAAGGGTGGAGGAGGGAGGACAAGGAAGGAAGAGGGAGAGAAAGAAGGAGGAGGAACATGGAGAAAGGAGTGAGGAGGAAGGGAGGAAGAGAGGAGAGATGAAAGAGAAGGAGGGGAGGATGGAGGGAGGGAAGGGGAGGAGGTAGGAAAAAGAAAGAGGACGGAGGAAGGACAGAGAACGAAGGAAGGAGGACAACCCTTAATATTTTGAATTAATTTATTAGTTTTAAACTATGGTTCATGCAAAAGATAATTTTTTTTCTAAAAAGTAATATTCCTCTACATAGGATTTACCAAGTATTTATTACAATTTTATAATTTTCAGAAATTTTATTGGAATATTTAATGAAGAGAATTTGGGGAAGTAAATTGCTTACTATAAATTAGTGAATGGAGTTATATAAGAAACGTAAGAAGAATGCTATTTGATTACAATTTCTGAATAGACCCTGAAGCTTTCTTATTGTACTAAAAATGTACGCACTGTTTCTGACAAGAGTCAATAAACAAGCACAATATTTTACTAATGTTGTGCCAAACCTAGCACATCTAATTAGTGCGATTACCAAAATCACACTAGTCAGAAAAGAGTGTAACAAGTATTTCTTAAAGGTTCAGGTCAAAGAGATAAAACTCACCCCTTAGAGCATTTCTAAATTAAAAATAATATACCTCAAAAAAATGGAAGACAAAATTTCAAACTTCTCAAATACCTGTTGTTTCAGAGCTTGAATTTCCTCCCTTTCTTGTCGAGTTGGTTGACTTTTTTTTTCCTTGCTGTATCTTTCAAAAACCTGTTTTTCTCTTGCAAGTTTCCTCCGTTCAGCTAATATACTTTCGTGCATCTTTTCAGTATTTTCTTTCAGAATCTTTTCATGTTCTTTTTTCTCTTTATTAAAGTTGGCAATGTCACGTTCATACTGTTGTTTCAATTTCTTTAAATGAGCATTTTCTTTCTTAAAAATGTCTATTTCACTTTCAAGTTCTGCAAGACGTTCTTTAAGGAGAGCACTTTTGAAAGTAATTGCATCTCTTTGATCAGAAGTACATTCTTGCACAGGTTTTTTCTTACTATCATCCTTATCACGAAGTTCTTCAGAAGTAACACCTTGCTGAAGAGGAGGATTTGAGATTTCATGTTCACTCTCAGCATCAGTCTCTCCACAACTACTGCAACTACAGTCACTCCACACTTCAGAGTCTCTGAAAATATCAGTTTCGTCATCTATAGTACTCTGAGCAGCAGAAAGGGATTTGTCTCTGTATTGTACTTTATCCTGAGGAACATCAACACTGATAGGTATTTTGTCATTGCAATACAGATGATTTGAGAGATCTTTTTTCTTTGTTTCATTTTCATTATTATAATTATTATTAGGAACTAATTTTTGATGGTCAGTTTGCTCAGAATTCTGGAGCAACTTGTCACTAGTGGATTTCTGGGGCACATTATGTGAAGATTCACAGAATTCAGCAATTCGTTCCAGTTGAGAATTGCGTGTTGTGCATCCCACAGGTGCTTTAGTTAAATTGACATTTGAGGAAACAGCATTCAAATTATTTGAAGATCGATATGGATTTGGAATAATTTCTGGCTGCCTCAATGTACTCCGTGTATTTGGAAGTATTCTACTCTCCACCGTAGCATTCTGAGAAGGATTCTTTTTATAATCAACTGAGCTGGTAACTTGGGCTGAAGGATCTCCCAGAAACCTCATAACAACAGATGACGTGGAACAGAAACTGGAATTGGCTGCTTGCTGCTCCAACAATTCAAACAAATGCAATTCGTCCTGCAAAACAAAACAATTCTAGAAATTACATTTATACAAAAACATTTAAGAACTTACAAGTGAATCAGTGATTTGAAAAGGGAAATAAGTCCTTGTTTCATAGTTTTGAGAAAAATAAAGAAGACTTAACATCCACAATTGGCATATGGGCCATTTATGTTCTACACAAAGTTTTTGAGCTTGTTATTGTTTGCTTGGGTTATTCTGTAATTTTAAATTAGCATTTCTGTGATGTACAGAATCATTTTTATACCCTAAACTTATTTCCTTGATAAAATAACAATGAAATATTTAAAAAAACAATTTTTTTTTTCTTTCTTTATTTTTCCACTTATGAAATAATATGAATTAACATATTGTGCTATGTGGACATGAAAAATACTCTTACTAAATTAATAACATCAACATCTACTCATAGATTTCCACTCGAGCCTGTGTGGCTATGTCAAAACTTTCTGGTAGAAATGGAGATATTCGTATGGGATGTATTTAACTTTTTTTTTTCCATCAGTTTTCTTTCTGTATATTGGAAGAACGGTGCGGCATAAACTTTCTTGAAAGGCAAATCTGGACGTGCCTTCCCTTTTACCAACATGAATGAGTACTTGATAAGCCCATCAATTTATGTACTCGCATGCCATGAGGTATAGGACTTACTTTAAGAAAGGACCGTTTTGACAGCATCTGCTTCGCCACTGCTGGCAATATAAATACAAGTTACATCAATGCAACCATTTTGTCAGTGTGTTCATTTACAGTTAGCTCCTTTTTAAATGGCTTCATCACTATCTCTTGCAATGTCATCGCCCTACATGATGTTCATTTGTTTCCTGACCTTGTCAAAGTAACCTCTCTCTAGTAACTCCTCGATAATCAAAATATTCTCTATCACACGTTAGCTGCTTTACTTGGAAAGAATCACACCAGACTCACAATGAGGACTGCCAAACGAGCAAGAGACTTGTTTGTCTTCTAAAAAAAAAAGTCTGACCACTAGGTTTTGAAGGCAATTTTTTAAAATTTGTTGCTTCTACTTCGACGCAACGTGTCTCCAAGCCCCTTGGGGGGCGTTGAGCGCTTTGTGCTTCTCGGAGTAATCCTCCCATTACTGCGCGAGTTAACATTGTCCGTCGCATCTCGTCGCAGTCGGTTGTCAAGAGGACCGCCAGGTAGCATCTCCGCGTACGCGCCTCCTACCGCGTGCTCCTGCGTCACTACCCAGCGGCCAGAATTAGGAAGGACTTAGGATAGGGGTAGGGTTTAGGACACTTCACAGGGGTTGGACTAGCCCTTGTGAAGCAGCCGAACTCGTTTTGTTGGAACAAATTTCACATGAGATTCGACGGAAATCGAACCTGGATCTCAGTGTTGAAAAGCTTGCGACTTTCCAATGAGCCACGAGTAGATTGCCATGAGTTATAGACAATGATGCCCTCATTGTCTATAACTGTTGTCATGAAGCTGTTAGGTGTTTCCTAGCTGGACTTTTTTCTCTTTGTCAGTCATTAGAATTTTAGTTGGCAAGAATACATTCTTTAAGCTGGACAAGTTTCATTTTTACACTTATCTATGGCTTGTAGTATTAACAAAGAAATCGTACGTCAACTCTTTTTTCAAAAAAGTGGACTTATTTCCCTTTTAAAATCACTGATTCAATTATGATATTAATCTCTAGAATAAAAATTATTCTGTGAACTTATATAGGGACTGAATTTAATCTACTGAGCTCATTTGCTTATTTGATAGTAACAATCACTCAACAAATATTTGTTTTTGTATAACATATTTCATGGTATTCTTCTGTAGAGTATTTCATTGAAAATGTCACAGCTTCATACATCAAAACACTAACTAAATTTATTAACTTCAAGGCACATACTGTATTAAACCCCTTAAAATCTCCAAAAGTGAATAAACATCCGAAAATATTGTAGAACAGCTATCAAGAATATTTTAATTATCACAGGGATTTAATTAAATACACTATAATATACATACCTTAAAATCTCCGAAATGTAAATGATCATGTTTCAAAAAATATTGTAGAATGTAAAATCAAGAGTTATTTCAATTAAAACAATGATTTAATTCAAATACAATAGGACTGAACTGATATTTTGTCACATTTAACATATTTTCTCCCACATTTCTGAACTTCGAGTATGCAATGTTTTAAATGAAAGGTGACTTTTGAAACATTGCCAAAAATAGAATGACATTGTATATAAAAAACGTGGAGCTATTTTTGAAAAAAAAATGGAATTCTAAGCATTTTTGAAAAATCATCCCAACATCATTTCATTCCACTATTTTCTTCAAATACATTGTCAAACAGCCCTTTCTTTGTATTTACAAGGGAGTGTAGAGTAGAACACCATACATTAAAAACATATATATTTCATGCAAAATACTTTATTAAACTGAAGGTATGAACTCACAACAGTCTGTGGAATGAAAGACAATAAAGAGAAACTGTATTCACACACAAAATCTTAAACAACTACATTCATTAAAATATTATAATTTTTCCATACTGCTTGTGTTCAATAAAAATATTATTTACCTGACTCTCCTGTTCAGACACACAATGCTGTCCACGCACTTTCTTTGGTGAATATAAACTTTTGGTATTAAGGTTCTGATGAGTCTGTTCCACAGTATGTGTCCATACTGAAGCAGGGGCTTTTTTTCCCAGTTGATTTTCTGATACAGGTGCCCCAACAGATTTGTTACCAGATTCAGCACGAGATGATGTGATCCCAGTAAGTTTCCTTCCTTTTTCTTCATTAGCTTTCATTGAATCTACTTTCTTTATCAACCGCTGAGGCCGCTTCAGACTTTTATCAAGTGTCAAACGGTACCGAGCTAACCCTTCGCCTTTCTTCAAAAACTTTCTCTTTGGTTTTACATTTGCATTAGCACCATCTCCGTTTTCATCAGTGCCAAGTTTCTCCTGCAGCAACTGGCTGAAACTCTTTGTCACTTGCTTCACAGGCATCTCGTCAAAAGAGCCCTGTGTCTGAAAAAAGGTTTGAATAATATAATGTTACTAAAACAAATTATTATCTAATCTAATGAAATTCAAAAATTTCTCATCTTTCCTTGTTGCATCTTGTTCTCCGATTTCAAAATGCTCATGGGAAGAAGAAAGAAGTCTTTCACAACTTTCAAACAATTTTAGTTTTGATGTCAGTTTAAAGTAGATCATTTGAAGATAACTTTTATAAAATAAGAATTTTAAGTCAGGAATGGTATGTCAAACAGAAAGATATACCGAATGTACACAAGAGGATGAATAGAAATTAAGCACTTCCTCATTCAACTGCCAGTTCTTTGAGGTTAATATTCATCTTAAAATAGGTTCAAAAAGTGCTGGTAACATTTGAAGTTATTTTTCTCAAGCTATTAGAAATTATGTTTCCATTACAATTTGTAACAATACAATTTCATAATTATTGAAATATTTTGACTACATGAGACTTTTGGGTGTAAATAACGGTACCTGGCTTTTTGACAAAATTGTGAATCTTGGTTCCTATGGTGAAGAGGGAGAAATTATATCTATTATTCTATGTGGATTCAAGAGCAGACAACAAATGACAATAATTAACTTCAGTTGAGCCATGGTATTACAACACATTTTGTTACAAAACCTGTGGAATAGAAGTATTCTTTTGATCCAATTCTCTGGCCTCTCGAAGAGGAAGCTCCAGATGTTTTGTATTATCCACATCTTGTTTATCACATTTCTCATTTGTTGAAGATAAAAGATTTCCTGTAAAGAGAGAAAAAAATAAGCTTTTTATAATTAGAATCAAAAACTCGAAACCAACTCATTGTGAACATCACAATGACTTAAATCTTTAAATTAGACATCAGTCATGTTACATATACAGCACACCCGGAATGTCTCTCCACAGTAGCACCTTGGCGATGAGTGTTAGCAACATGAATTATGTTGCTAGCACAAACTGCAGCTTCTAACAAAAGAAAGTGTAAATACCACACTCACCACAATCATAAGATGCTGGAAGTGTTGTCCCTTTCCCTTGTTTCGCAGTGATCTGGTTGCTACCAACATAAATGCAATTTTGAATAGGAGGCCATGACTTGGCTCATGCGGAGAGACTTTCCTGGCTCACTGTAGTGGACTTACTAACACTGCAAAATATATGCTCATAAAAAACATGCTCTCGATTGATTGATTAATGTTTCCGGGATTGTCAACTGCTCTGGTCATTAGTTCTGTCATAGTAGTGAATGTTATATCTGGGGAGGTGGTGGTCCTTCCTTCCCCATTCTAGTGCCAACCTACATATTGGCTTGCAATGGGTTTCCTCCTCCAGGTGTCTCCCCCAGCTCTGGTCCCTCGACATGCGGATTGATTAATTGATGATTAGGGATACCATCAACTGCTAAGGTCATTAGTCCCGTTAGTGTAGTGCATGTGTTTTCCTCGAGAGATGGCAGTGATCTTCCTTTGCTGGATGTGAGATCCAGCACCAGCCTACTGTCAACTAACGGGGTTTCCCCTAACCAAGGAATCTCCCATCAACAGGGGAAATTCCCCAGTCGGGACATGCTCTAAGCTCCCAACTGGTCTCTTGGCATGTGTCGTAGTGTATTGCATGTAAGTAAAAGAAGGGTGAGGATAGGACAAAGAAGAGGAAGGAAAGATCGTGCTTAGTCCATAGCTCATCTGTTTGGGTACTGCTCTGGTATTCACAAGGTTCAGATCGGAGAAACCACAGAAAACTACGGACCAGTGCAGCCGGTTGCTACAAGTCTCCTCCAGTCAGCAACTGACTTTGACCTAGCTGAAAAACTAGTGTCGTAAATCCCACCACTGTCAGAACACAAAACTAGGACCTCCTGGTCAGAGTCACTGCATAGACAGCAGTAATTCTGGCTATTAGCTAAACCCTTCGGTAACCTGCTCTTGTCATCGGTAAAATTCTTTTAGTACTCGCAAAAAAGTAACATCATCTAACTACAACGCAACTTCGCTACAAATTACTGTGTCTAGAAAGAATGGTATGGACAAGAATTGAGTATGATAAATCTCAGAGATGAGAATATGAGAAAAAAATATGAAAAAGTCTGTTTCATTCAATTCAAGTTTAAATATATATAATTTTTTTTAATAATTAGTTTGATTTTGTTGTGTTTGCAGTATTATTTAAATTTACTGCATTTTATTTTAACCTACTTATTAAGCATAAGAAATTAAAAATAAAATATTATTACTTTTACATCTGTTAACACTACTGCAAATACACCACATTGATGGGCTATTGCATTAATTTTTTTTATAATCCATCACTGAAAAATATATTTATGAATCTTTCAAAATAAAAAGGAAATCTATAGGTTTCAAAGAGGGGCGACTCCATTTTTTCAGCAATGTAATTTAACTTTTTCAGAAAGAAGACTAAGCTGAACAACTTAATGTACAACTAATAGTCAGGTACATGTTGTGGTCAATACTAAATTGAAATTAATATTTTGTTCTGGTCAGTTTCTTTTACTTTAAATTACTACCTCTCTCCACGTTGCATTTATTCTAATTACCCTTCACTTACAAAACATAAGGAACACCACTTAAACATTTTTTTTCCCCTTTCTTTTTATTCCCTTATAACTGCAGTTTAATTTTTCAACAGAATAAATAATGTCCTGAAACTCAACAACTCCCCGCCAATTAGAAAATTTAAAACCCACAATCATATCAGATTCATCTTGTTATCCTTGCACGCAAGTCTTAACCTTGTTCAGATCATTAATTTGAACACTTGAATTTCAATATTTGGTAATATTAATAGAACTACCAAAATTGAAGATTTTAGTTTTTTTATATTCACGAAATACTTCAGATATATTTTTATTTGTCCGATAATTCAGTCAATTGACTACCTTGTTCTAAAATGGTTCCTATTTCTTGAAACAATCGTTTTTGCTCAAAAGTAATTAAAGCCTTTTGTTCTTGTTGATGGCGTAGTAATTTCTCTTGCTGCTGACGTTGCCATTGCATTAGTTCTTCAAGTCTCTGCATCTTTTTTAATTTTACATCCTACACAAGCCTCAAGATGAATGGAGAGAAGATATGCACTTTACCGATAACGCATTACTACTGTACGAAGCACATAGGCATGAAGTAGCTAACATCCATTTCTAAAATCTTCTATGAGAGTCACAATATGCAATGCATCTTACATTGTGTAAGAATTTTACATTGCTTTTCAATCCCAGTTACTGTTAGACGTTTCGCTTCAATATAAAATTACCGCCTGAAGCCTGTTGCACAAAAGCACAAAGCACAGAGAAGGCCACTACTGTCAGATGTTACTTCAAAGTATAGGAGCCAACTGAGACATACGATGTACGTTCGCTTCATAATTGATCCATGAAGTAATCGAAATCGATTGATACGGAAAATCAATTGTGGTAGATCAATCAATGTGTATGTATGTATCAATCATTATGTGTATGTAATATTTTTCTTCTGATTTTTCGAAAGCCAATGACTTTTTTTGCAAGTGTTGACAACAGTGCAAGAATTGCTAGGAAATATTTGTGGCGATCCCCAACGATCGTACAATCAATTGCGAAATGAGAATCGTGAATGAATGAGTGAATGGAAAGTTTGACTGGGCGAAGGTTGGTAAAATCGGCAGTGTCTTCTGTCATAGAGTTGCTCCAGTAGCTCTGACAGATCTGAGAATGTTGTAGCACACATCAAGTGTTCTCGCAGGCAACGCTTACAATTCACATTACGATCTGTCATATGCTGGTCACATGCGTCAGCGCCCATTGAGAATTTTGTATTTTTTTTATACGCTACTAGAGGATATGGCTGGTAGTGGTAGTGAGGTGTTTGCGTACAGTGCCATGCAGCTGAAATAAAGGATTTGTGTCATTTTAATGCAGAATTAATTGAGGCTTCATTTTTTCGATTGGTGATGCAATTGGGGTAGTGTTGGTGTTGATACTCAATTACAGCATTGACATCCTTTCTAAAATCCGAGGAATTCGTAGGTAGTAGAACCGCACATTTTAATTGTAATAAGTCAATGTTTTGTCTTCCCATAAATATTTGATTGTAGTTCAAACGATAATTCTCCGTGAATAAATGAGTTTGGATTAATATTTATGTATTTATAATTCGTGTGCTTTTTAGGAATTGAGTATGAAACTGAGAGTAGTTTAAGAGGAAAATATATAGGACTGACATTCCACCTAAATCAGTGAAATACCTGTTGTCATTTCAACAACAAAGATCTAATTTTGGTAAATATCATCATGAATCTAGAACAATCAAGGCTTAACACCTTTCAGTCATGGCCTGCAAATGCTGAAGTTGAACCTCAGCGCATTGCCAAAGCCGGGTTCTTCTACACTGGAAATGGATTGGAAGTAGAATGTTTTAGTTGTGGACGAAGAATTTCTGAATGGAATTATGGTGATCAAGTTATGGCTCGTCATCGCCTGTTGAATCCTGAATGCCCGTTTGTAAAAGACCCTATTACTTCAGGAAATATTCCAGTTGTGTATCGAAGTCCAAGTTTGTATTCACAAGTATCTGAAACTAATCAAAATAGTTTGCCTAGCCCTTCATTGACAAATAGTGGAGATTTTTTATCACCACAAATTTCTAGTGCATCCATTAGTGTAGAAGCTACTCAAGATGACAACATAAACAATTTAGTTTCAAGTACTGCAGGTAGTTATGTGTCAAATAGCTCTGAAACATCAAATTCAAATCCAAATGTTTCTTCATATAGAAGTGAAGCAGTAAGACTTCAGTCATTTGCTACATGGCCTAAGTCCCACATAGTTTCTCCCTCATTACTCGCAAAAAGTGGTTTCTTTTATCTTTTGGATGGTGACTGGGTAAGTTAATAAATAAATATTAAGTGTAGAAATTAAATAAGTTTTTTGCTGAGAAGTAAAATTATTGGATTGTAGTGAAATGAGATGATTTATTTTAGGTGCAATGTGTGTTTTGCTCGGGCAAGGTCCATGGCTGGGAGCAAGGTGATAATCCTGACACAGAACATCGCCGTCACTTCCCTTCTTGTCCTTCTCATCACATCGTGGCTACTGGAAATGTTCCTTTGAATGACATCACAGTCAGCCATGACAATGTTAATCAAACACAAGCAACAAATGAAGTGTCCGAACAAGATGAAATCAGACCCTTTTCTCATCCGGAAAGAAATGCCTGTAAGTTTAAATAATTTGGTCATAGATTTTCATTGAATTTCTTTTTGGTTTGTTTCTTTTATTTTATTTATGTTAATTAGGCAAAAGTCAATGAAATTGATGTTCATTGAAGCCAACTAAGGGCACAAATTACGTTAAGAAAGAAGTTAAATGTTAGGGAAGAAATCTTCTGTAAATTACAAACAAAATATTTCATTTATTCTTTCTGCTTGTATGTGTTAAATTTATCTTCTGATGCATGATTTGTAGAGATTCTCAGATGTAGTGCTCAGCATTTTTACGGAATTAAATATGATATTTAGCATATCTCTGGTGGGGTTAGCAGTATTTTTTTACAACAACCAAAAAAAAGTTATGAAATGTAACAATGTTTTGTAAAATATCAACATTGAAAAGACAAGTCGTTGAAAAAAAATTCAATGACTTGTTGAAAAAGTATTTAATAGGAATGTGCCCCTATAAATTAAAAGAACTAACGTAATAGAAAATTTATTAGTTTTATAAATTATTTTGCATGTATGTATCTTAAATACTTAATCTATTTTCTTATTAATTGTATATAATGTGTTAATTTTTGTTTTATACCATTTTTAAATTATTTTTTTAAATTCCCTTTAAGCTACTGGCAAATAAATTATTATTATTATTATTATTATTATTATTATTATTATTAAAACAAGTTTTCAATCTTAAAGAAAATCACAATTTTGCCAACTTGAATACTTACTCTTCAGAATTAATGATTGTATATTTGTATTGTTCAAGCTATTACTAAATTTATTTTATTTGTATCATCAAGAAAGGGACATTGGGCTGCGGTTCTAAAATCAGTTTGAAGCATAAAAATTAATCATAATAACTTCAAGTAATTCACACAATTTTTCATGCATTAATTATCTCTACATATTGACAATTAAAAATCTGTGTGTACTGGAGCAAGAAATTGATGATAATTTGTATTGTGATATTTTGGGTTTCCAATTGATAACATGTTCTCTATAATTTTTAAATTTTATTCAAGCATTGCATCCCTTCAGTGAAGCTACACATTCCAATCTGAACGATCTTGGAATTCATACTCACAGGGGTCCAAAGCATCCCAAATATTCTACAATTGAATCTCGCCTTCGGACATTTGTGAACTGGCCCGGTACTGTCAGTCAGTCTCCTCAGCAGTTAGCACAAGCTGGATTTTATTATGCAGGTGAGTAACAATGTACATTTGCTGGAATATTCTCCAGTTAAAATTTAAGTATGTTAGATATTTGACCAGCAGTGATGTGGTTAGTTATCCAATTCTTTTTCTAAGGCTCTACTGACCTTCTAAATGAACGTCTTGGCCTCCTCAACTATCCATTTTAGTTATCCAATTGAGAACTTCAATTTCAGAAATTGAATCTCCCAATTAATTGTGCATTTGACATTTGATCAGCTGGGACATGGTTATTGACTTGAGAACTTCTGTCAAATGCACTTACATTTTAGTTGGAGAATAGTTGTTGGCAAAATGTAAAAGTAAACAGTAAAACCTGTCTAAGGTGGAAGCCTGCCTTTGTTGGAAAAAAATCTCAGAACAAACTATTTTCCATCGCAAAGTTCACTGGAGAAGCCAGAAACGGAATGAAATTTTTAGTATAAAGGTATTTAAAATACTGGATAAGACGAAAAACAAATATTGTTTTAAAATTAAACATCGACTTGTAAGTGTGGCAGCATCATACTCAAGACACTCAGACCTGTGCTCGCCCATTTCTCAGCTCCCCTTGTCAGAACATTGCATTTCCCATGCTACTCATGCGAAAGTTACTGTTTATTTGTAATAGTGCTGACCTTCACAAGCCCATATGAAGGAACAAGAAATGTGAATAGCAATCCTTCCAGTTCTTGTAATGCATGCGTTGGGTTCAGTGGTTCTAACCATTTACGGTTGTTCAGTTCATCGAGTTGCAGGTATTGTGTTAATCAAGTGCTCATGATGTCAGTTGGTAAATTGAAAACGTTAAGTCTTGATGAAAAAATTAGTCTTAATGAAGAACTAAAATAAGGAATAAAGCAATACTTCTATCAAGTTTTTGGTAAAGAAATTTAAAATTGAGAAAACTCAAGTGTAAGACACCATAAAAACACAAAATCGTGAATGAGTAGTTGAAAGAATTTTTTTATAGATGGTTGCTACAACATTCGTGAGGACCTAGGAAAATGGCCAAAGCCTAAATCATCAGATAAATTCATCGGTTCCAACAAATATTGAAGAAAATACAATTTCTTTTACTTTTTATGAAGTTCTTTGTTTCATTAGACTTTGCGTTGCATTTCTGTATGTCATTTTCTTTGTCTCTCTCAGGACGTCTTTGTTTCTTTCAAGTTTGTTTTTAGACAAGATATACTACTATTATAACTTATTCCATTCTGGAACAATTGCATTTTTTGAATTGACAGTTTTTATTGCAAATCTGAAATAATTGTAAACCTTACAAGACAGAAGAAAATGTAGGTCCCAACGGTTCTGGCTTAGCAGGTTTTACTGTATTTATATGCATAAAATACTCCCTTATAGTTAAATTTTAGAACCTAGAGTGAAAGTCTCACATTTGTCTGAAAAACTAGAAGCTAATATATTTATTGTTTACGTATTTATTTTTCACCAAAAAAACAGTAAAATTGGTGTGTGATGTACGGGAGAATATACAATTGAATAATTAATGATCGCTAATGCTCCTTGAAAAATGGCTCCTAAGCTATTTCTTGGTTAATACAAAGAATTTCAAATAACAATTAGATGTTTTACAATGGGGTGGAATGAGTGAGATTGTCAGCAAATATAAAGAATGCAATTTTACATAATTAAATATTGCTATTAAATGATATATCCAAATAGCGATGTTGATAGACGTATTTTTTCACAAGGTCCAATATGTGAATAAATTGTTTTATTTTGTTATTCATAAAAATAACAGATAGTGTGATATCCAAGTAAATACAAAGTTGTTGACCCCAAATTTGCAATCGTATCATTTAAACATTTGTGTGTATCAGGTGCTAACGACCAGGTGCGATGTTTCCATTGTGATGGAGGGTTAAGGCAGTGGGATGAAACGATGACCCTTGGGTTGAACATGCTCGGTGGTTTTCGAGATGTACATATGTGATGTTAGTGAAAGGAGATGAGTTTATTCAAAACTCTATAGCCCAGCATCCCCCAATAGTGCCAGCTCAGGTAAAGTGCTAATGTAGGAAGGAATATAACAAGTGCAATTTTCTTTCCTTTGAATTGTATTTAATGATCTTATTTGGTTTACTTAGCAACCACAAAGAACAGTGAGCAATCCCTCAAGGTCAGTGCATGAAGAGCCTGAACCACGAACCCATGTGATTTCAGCTGAGGATCTTGAAGGTTTGATGTGTACACCTCAAGTCAGGGTGAGTGAAAGTCCACAGTGCCCTTTAATGCAATCCTTTCTTAAACCTAGAGTATTGTACTGAATAATTTGAAGTATTTATTAACAATTGTTTAATTAAATAATTTTTAAAAAAACTAAAAGGAGAAAATGTGTTCCTACCACTGGGGCCATTTGGTCAAATTTTTACAGAAATATTTCAGAGTGGTTGAAATAAGAGAGTGATTGTGACTCAAAATATGTAGAATATGATCACTTTGAATCTCATTTGTACTGTGGTGTGAATAAAATTAGAATGGAGTTAACATTTGGGTGTAGAGGGGGCCAGTGTTGCCACATTCTGTGAGATCTAACGTGTGCTCTCAAGAGTATCTAGGCAAACAGAAGAAAGGAATGTTGAGAAACTCATCACATTTATTCCCTAATTTTAGGTGTTGACAATGTGCAAATGCCGAAGCTTCTGTTTTGCTGTTCCCTAAGTTACTGTGCTAGCATCATCACGTGACCACGAAATATCAACTACGTTCTAATTTGATTCGAATTTGACTTTTCTAGCCTTTTTATTGAATGGAGTGGTTGGAGCAATGATAGTGTACAAAATGTGCTAATCAACAGATTCACTAGCCCCAAGACTGAAAGCTCATAGATTTCTCCCAAATTATCAAGATGTTGAAAAAGTAAATAAAAAACAAGGAAAATTATTTGGAAGAAAAGAGTTATTAGATTCTTTGGTATTCATGAAAGTGGACAACAGTCATTAATTAAAATGTTAAAGTTGATTTTTGTCTTTTCAGTGTATTTGCATTGATAAAAATATAAGTAGATTATAAGTAAAATTTAATTTATTTGAAATTTTTGCAAATAGTACTATTGAAAAACAAACAATGTATGTTTAGTACTTTTACTGTCTTCTATTTAGTGTAGAGAAAGTTTTGGAATCCTTTAAAAATTTGATCTCAAGATTTTGACTGAAATAAACCTTTTGAGGAGTTCCAATTCCAAAATTGTTTCATGTTATATGAAAACTTCTTGTGGACCATCCAATTGTTTTAACTACGTGGGTCTTTAATAGTATGATATTTTTTTCAAAATAGGTCTGCTATAGATCCTTCTTTATTATATTTTATGTTGGTTCTAGTGAATTGTGTTTTCATTTGAGAAGATACATTGCAAGAAGCTCCAGTTTTGTGAAGAACTCTTAGAAAGTTGGATAAAAGTGTGCTTTTCTGTAACTTGCTAATAAATTATTTACACTTTTGAAATTTTTAAAAACTTCAAATATTAAGTTTTTCATTGAATTTCTCCTTTTTTAATTAATAAAATAACAAAGGGGCTGTAATTCATGTTGAATAAAATTTTAAAATTTGCAGTGAAATGAAAACACTGTATTATTTCCAAAAGTTCGTCAACAAAATTTTCTCTTAAAAATGGTTGTTTTTGGTTGGTTTCTTTCAAATTTTTCAGCCACAGTTCACTGAATTCAAAAATGTGCCACAAGTTCTTATCAAACTTTTCAAAAGTACAAAAATATTGTTGTTTTTTTTGTAACCTTGTCCTTTTTCTTTTATGAATGCATTTTATCTCACTGGCATCTCGCAACAGATTCATCAACATGGAGATTCTACAATGTTTCTCAAATTTTATATATTTCCTGCCTATGAATAAATGAAAAATGACAAATTTCTACAAATGTTTAAGCATTTGTTTTTCTGAAATCATTGTAAAAAATTTCTTCATTTATTTCCCATTGAAAGATACTAATGCATAAAAATGAAAATAGCTTTTGATCCCCCCCCCCTTTTTTCCCCCTTCAGTAACTGCAAAATCAGTATTACAGTTCATAAAATTAAACCATTGAGTTAATTGAAATATTCTTTAAATTTTAGGTACTACATTTTCTGTAGCATTCCTGAAAAAATATAACTTTGTCGGTTGTAGTAAAAATCTCTGGTAATTCTTTAAATGAAGTTTTAATAAGTCCAGCAAATAAGACTGAAGTTTATTTGTGGGGAATCTACATGGCATGTGTACTTCATGTACTGTACTTGGTTACTGTAAATAGTGCCCTTGTTAGTGATGCCCATGGCACATGCCATGTCTACCATTCCGAACATGTGCTTGCTAATAAATGTAATTTAATATAAACAAGTAAAAAATTTATGAATTATTAAACAGATGTACAATTATTATTTTTTGTGACTGCTTGAGTGCTGGCTAGATGGTTTTGTCTCCTTTTGATGTGAAAAATAGAGTCAATGACATTGATATTTTTTTTTTTTAGGCTGCACTGGAAGTTGGCTTGGATCTCGACAGAATCAGAGAGGCTCTTCGCTGTAAGATGGAACGAACAGGCTTACCCTACACAAGTTCTGATGCACTTATTGAGGCTGTATTGGATCTTCCATCTGATATTGCTTCATCAATACCAACCAGAGGAAACACATCGTTCACTGGACAAGAAGGGTCCAACCAACCAGTTTCAGAAGACATCCACGTACGAAATCATGGCTCCCTGAATGTGTCAAAGTCATTGCCTTCCATAGCTGGTTGCCAAAGTGAGCCAACTTTACAGGAGCGAGATGTGAAAACTCAGAGCATGCCCAGGCTGACACATGAAAAAAATTCCAAGAAACTACTAGAAAGTGGTGAGTTTCGAGTTTATAATTTTAAAAATATTAGTTCTTGCCCTAGAATCACCTATGTTACACTGTATTCATTACATGTAACATATCAGCTTTTTCTTTATGTGCTACAACACTCTTTGGAGCAGTTTGGCCTTCTCTACAGCAGCTCTCAATTTCTTTCAATCTTGTGTGTAGGCTGTCCCATTCCTAATTTCCAGCCTTGTGATATCATATAACACATCATCCTTCCATCGAATTTTCAGTTTTCCTTTCTTTCGGACTGAGAATGGGCACCAGTTAAAAGTTTTCTTTACTGCTTTGCCACATTCATTGAGCAAAGATGTTTTAGCCAACTTAGCCTTAGAGCTTTAATGTAATTTAAAATTATCTTATTCTTAATTAAATCGTTAATTTCAATGTTATACCTGATTTCCTAAATACCATCAGTGTTCTTTTTGGCTCGAAGATTCTTCTTAATTTTCTTTCAAAAATTAACCATATTTCCATATCATATTCTTCCATTGTTAAGTCACAATGCATATGTTACTCTGGTCAAATAATTGCTTACTGTAATCTTAGTTTTGCTCCCTTGAACAACAGGTTATTTCAAATAATTTATCTGTAAATATTATCTGTTTCCTGCTGCAATTCTTTTGCTAATTTTTTCTATTCTATTTGTTCTGTTTACCGGAGCCAAGGTAAAAGAAGAATCTGACTTCCTAGTAGGACATTTTATTTATATCCTTGATTTCATGTGCATCCACTTCAAACTTCATAAATTTAATTTTCTGATTATTGATTTACTGTACATATTGTGCTGCTATTTAAGCTCCATGAATTCTTTTCTTGTCTGTGCTGTTATAAGCAAATCGTCTGCTGATGCCAGACATTGACTCAATCTTGTGATTATATTGCCTTTTACTTTAATTTGCCCTAAAATTACATCTATTATAATTATAAAACAGAATCGTAAACCCCAAATTCAACTTGGAATTCATCACTTAATTTGTTACCTACTTCTACCCTGGCTTTACTGTCAGTCAAGATTATCGTTATTATATGTAATAATTCATCCTTTGTTCATTTTTTCAATTATTTTGTTTCTCAGTATTAAGTCAAAGACATATTCAATATCAGTAAACACATACAGTTCTATTCCACTTTTCATGCTTTTCTCTTACAACTCATTAAAAATATACTATCATCCACTGTTGATCTGTTTTGTCAGAAGCCCTTTTGACTATTACTCAATTTACTTGCTATGAATTCTGTAAGACTGTTATTTAATACTATTGTAAATATTTTATATTCTACATTTAACAAGGAGATTGACCTGTGATCCTTACACTCAAATCAGTCTCCTTTCTTGTACTAAATGTGATTAATAACACTTTCATTCCTCTGGCTTGGGCAGTTGGGGTGTTCATCAGATTTTAAACATAAGTTCATGAGTCTTTTCCAAAGTGTTCTTCTGTCAAAACTTATAAGTTCTTATATGATGCTACCTATTTTTGGTGGTTTTTAAGTTCTTGATTATATGGCAAATATTGTTAAAAGGATGTTTAAGATATTGTATTTTTGCAATTTTAGTAGTTTATCAATTACATTGGATATATCAACATCTTTATATTTCTTTGTTTATATAGTTCTTCATAGATCTCCTATCTTTCTAACACTTGCCTTTCAGAGTAGTATTTCCCCATTTGTTGCTTTACACGTGTCAATACTTATGGATTTGTTTCCTTTTTCACACTTCACCAAGAATTTCCTGAATTCATTTTTCCTCTAATTATTAAGTAAGGAGCCCTTTATTTTCCCATTCAACCAGTTCTTTTTCTTATTTATACAGATTCTCCCAAGTTCTCTTCTCCAAAGCTTTATAATTTTCTTAGTTGTTCCTTTCCTCTAATTGTAATGCTTTCTTTGCTGCATTGTTTTTACTTTCTCGTAGGTATATACGGGATAATATACATAATATAGAGAAAGATACATAAAGCTGCGGAAAAAAATTCCAGATTTCAACAGAAATACACATTTAGGGATCCCTTGATACTGAAAAAGTGGTTTTTTCTATTTGTTTCTTCACTACATCCGTCTGCCCCTCCCTCTGTCTGTCCATCTGAGTAGTGAGTCTTGAGTGTCCATCATAGTTAGGAATTTTTCCATTTTTAGGATTCCCCAGCCGATCTGGCTCAACCCGAGGTGCTGCGATTTTTAATTACTTTCTTTAAAATTTGGGGGTACTTTACATGAAGCCCTTGGGACACTTTCAAAATTTTCTCAAAATGGTTCCAAATTTTTTGAAAGAACAGAGTAAAATACACTTGTGAAGATGGCATAGGTCCATTGTTCTGTATTAACTCTGAATTTTTGAAAATTGCAAAAATTTGAATTTTTTTTTGGCGTTTTCCTACAACTATAAAATTGAAGATAAAGATTTTTCTTCATAACTAGTTCTTTTATTGAGGTCGTGTACTTTTTTTGAAAATTGTAGTAGATTACACGCAATATTGTGTGCATTTTGTGCAGTATTAAAAAACAAAAAAAAAATTTTTTCTCGAAAACGGCGCTAAATTTTCCCTGTAAACTTTTGGTAGAGATAGTGCTAAATGTACTCTATGAGATGGCACAAACACCATTTATCTCTTTTCTTTTGATTTCAAAAATTAGAAAAAAGTAATTTTTTGACTTGTCTCTCATGTCATTAATATTTATTTTAGCGGCAATTTGTTCATATTATAGTATTTATGAGTACATGTGCTTTCAATAATGTCATATAAAGTTTCTCAAAAACTCAACAGTTTCCTGTTAAAATGAGCCCAAAATTCCACATTTTCTGAATCTCTCAAATGCCATTTGTTGAAACACAGCTCCAAATTGTTTTTTCAACTTTTTCTTATGGATAGTGCTAATTGCACTCTTGAAGATATAATTCTTTTTCTTCTATTCTTTTGTTTTCTGAAAAATTACACAAATGTATTTTTTTAAATCTCTTACGTCTTTAATATGCACATTTATAACAATGTGTGAACTCTATTGCATTTTTTAGTAAAAGTGTTTCGAATGAAGTTGATCGAAAACTCAAATTTTCTGTGAAAAGAGCATCAAATTTCGCATTTACAGTAACACTTAAATGCCATTTTCTTAAAAACGGCTACAAAATTTTCATTGAACATTTCCATTTAGGATGAGGTTTTACTCTTCTTTAATATTCTTTAAGTAATATGTCGGTTCTACTTGACTGAAAAATTGTGTGTGTCATGCACGGCTCCAAAATTTATATATATTGCTAGGCTCTGGTAACGAAAAGTGGATAAATCCTGTTGCTAAATAGAAGGAAAAAACTCTTAACATGTGGTGTAGCCAGAATCTATATTTTGTGCGTCCTTCGTACCGAAAAATCGATTGATGGTAAAAGGTCCGTCCATCCATGCATAACTGGCACATAAACCGTTCAACTGGTTTTCTCCAAAATGAATATTCCGTAATGGTTCTGCTGATGTCACATCCCCTGAAATGATCTCTTATAAAGGTCATGTACAAGTTTTTGTAGAAGTTAGTAATTTTAGCGTAATTGTTGTTTGAAGTTAATGAAAAATATTTAATGGAAAATATATGGACGTCCCATTATACATAACGATAAACATAATATTGCGAGAAAGTATGTGCTGTTGTAATACCACTAGTTTTTTTAATGAATTATGTTCATGAAAAATAGATCTAAAGATAATGTCATGGTCAATTATTTGAAAACATGAGTATTTTGTGAAATTTTGTGTTAAACATGATAATTGTTGTTTTCTTTAAACCATTTTTTCTAAACAACAGCACATTTTTTAATTAAATTGGGGTGTTAGATAGCATAAAGGATGCTTCAGAGAATGGTGCAGGTCTCGTATTCGTTAAAATGCCTGATTTGACAAAAATTTAAAGTAAGTTTTAGGATCTCCCATTCCTCGTTTATTTCTACATATTCTTCTTCTTTCTTTTTCTTCTTCTTCTTCTTTTTCTTTTTCTTCTTTTTTTTCTTCTTTTTCTTTTCTTTTTTTTTAAATAATTTTTGTATTTTTTTATCTTTCTAGGATTTTTCATGTTTTCTATATTCCATCTTTTGGGTTTTCAGATTTCGATGATGTAATTGAATTATCCATATGGGTTTTTATTTTATAAACATGTAATTATTTCATTCTATCTATGCCCACTACTCCCTTTAATTCCAATTACTAAACTATAACCAATAGCTTCGACTGGAATATCCACTGCAGAAAATGTATTTTGTGGGTCAACAGAGCTGTCCATACAGAATCACAGGGACGAAACTATACATAAAGAATACTTCTCTTTAAGAAATGTTTGGATTATATGAATTCCGGGAACCTTTACGAAATCAGAGAAGCTTGAGCTTCTGCTATAAAACATTTATAATTCAATTTCTCTTTATATGACTTCAAAACACAACTATCTTTCCCTACACACATGTACATCTGTGACTTCCCCTTATATACATGGCCATGTTCCATTACTATTCTTAATTTGATCTAAACTTATGTCTAATGATAATACTTGGACTTCCTACATTTCGTATATCTTATTATTTATTTTCTCAGCCTGGTTGTTCCTCTGCCTTCTTTTTTTGCTGATATTCTGCCGTTCTCTCCAGTCCTCAGCAGTGTTCTCCACGTATCATTGGTCTCTCTCTCTCCTCTCTCTCCCTCTCTCTCTCCCTCTCTCTCTCTCCTCTCTCTCCTCTCTCTCTTTCTCTCTCCCTCTCTCTCCTTTCTCTCTCCCTCTCTCTCTTTCTCTCTCTTCTCTCTCTCTCCCTCTCTCTCCCTCTCTCTCTTTCTCTCTCCCTCTCTCTCTTTCTCTCTCCCTCTCTCTCTTTCTCTCTCCCTCTCTCTTCTTTCTCTCTCTCTTTCTCTCTCTTTCTCTCTTTCTCTCTCTCTTTCTCTCTCTTCTCTCTCTCTTTCTCTCTCTCTTTCTCTCTCTTCTTTCTCTCTCTCTCTTTTCTTTCTTCTCTTTCTCTCTCTCTCTTTCTTCTCTCTTAATTTCGTAAGTTTGTGTATATAATACAAGGTTAATGCTTATCCCCATTGTTATCGTTAAACCTATTTTAATATCTTTGTAGTAAATTTCTTTTTAATTATAACTGTTTGGCCCTCAAATGACCCATCACAATACGTTTATCAGTATAGGTTTATCTGATATTTTGTTTTCATAACTTCAGAGGTAGTTGCCTTTAAGCTGGAAGAGCATAATTATATCATCACCCACTGCAAAACCACATGAAAATCACATTCACCATTTTGATTGCTATCCTCATGCAAAGTATACGGACCATTTATTGTGAGAAAACAACTTCATTCCATAGCTGTGAAAATAATATCTCAAAGGATTATTATATAAAATTGAATGAATGCCTTATTTTACATGGCGAGACTCAGGCCATGAAGCCTGCTCTTCCGTCTAACCATGCAAATTCGTTACTCTCCTTTCACCTACTTGGGATGAAAGAAGGTATTACTTGGGCGAAACAGGCAGTTCGAATTTAGCTCAGAGGCTTCATTTAGGCTGGAGAATCTTTTTACATGCAGTAAATCTACTAACATGGGACAGTCGGCTTTATTTCCCCTCCGAAGAAAGGCGTATGAAGGATTTTTTCATCCCTAAAAATCCACGGCTCGATCAGGGTTGGAACCCGCGAACTTGGGTATAAGAGCCCAATACGCTAATCGTTACACCATTGCCGCCGCAAATCATTCTTATATATCACTCTTAGGTTCTCTAGATTTAAAAACAGTTTCATTACCAGGAAGGAGGATTATTCCAAGCACTCAATGCCTTGACAAAGACGCAACAAAAGAAAGAAAGAAAAAGTGCGTGTCTCTTTGTCTCGTATAATAATCAGTGATTGGATCTTCACTCTGGCAAACCAAATAATTTTTTGATCTTGTTTGCCACTGTTGTTATGAGAGTCAGAGAGCCAATTTTAAATAATTTCCTAACATTTATAAGCAAAAAGCAAGGCTTTTCAGGACATTAAATTGGAACTCAAATCATGGAGCACCAAAGCTGCTTATCAAGTGCATAGTGAAGAGTTCAGAGAACTACTTCATTTGTGTTTGTGAACTACTTCATTTCTTCTTTATCAGGCTGAAGATCAACTGCTTATCAACAACTTATCAGCTCTCTTGGGTTTTCTTATCTACTGAATAACATTTTGCAAAGATTGAGTTTTGAGATTTATTTGGGAAAAGGTGGAGGACATTGTCTAATTTCCCTCAATTTAATGCAACATGAATGTGAATGAATGGTTCAGGTTCTGAGGAGTTTGAATGCAAGAGGTTAACTTTGGCACTAGTTTTCTTACATTTTCATTCAAAATTGAACAATGTTTTTTCTTTAATTTAACCAAATACTTGATTTAATTTTTCTGCATTTTTCGACATTCATTAGTTATGGAACATATATGCAATTGTTTGTAAAACTAAAAAAATATTTCTCGCAATTATTTATGCAAACAATATATTTCTGTGAATTAATTGCCATTAAATGTATTCCTTAATTATTTCTTCAGTTATTTGAAAGAAACTGCAGTGTGAGTCTGGAATGTTTTGTGTAAAGTAAAAGGGAGGCCCTGTGAATGATGCTTCTTTTCTCCTATTTATCATAAACTATCTTCCTATTTCTTTTTTCTGTCCTTAACTAAAAGAAGATTCTTTGTCAAGCTTTATGCCATGTCATAATAACTATTCATTGGTGTTATAACAGCAAATATTTTCTCACATTATTTCTAACTTTTGCAATTTTCGAAAATTCAGAGAGTTCAACAAACATTATACCTTGATTCTTTTACTCATCCCTTGTTGTGGATAGAACAAGGAATGCATACAAGTTTTATTTGTTTGAGAGAAAGAGAGAGAGAGATTCAGAGAGTTAATATTTGGATTCGTGAGAGGGTGTAGGTGTGTGTGAGGGAGAGGTGTAGGTGTGTGTGAGGAGAGGGTGTAGGTGTGTGTGAGGGAGAGGTGTATGTGTGTGAGGGAGAGGGTGTATGTGTGTGAGGGAGAGGGTGTATGTGTGTGAGGGAGAGGTGTATGTGTGGTGAGGGAGAGGGTGTATGTGTGTGAGGGAGAGGGGGTATGTGTGTGAGGAGAGGGTGTATGTGTGTGTGTGAGGGTGAGGTGTGTGTGTGTGTGAGAGGGAGAGAGAGAGAGAGAGAGAGAGAGAGAGAGAGAGAGAGAGAGAGAGAGAGTAATAAAGTAAGTAAGTAAATCGATGACATCTTAGAAAAGCTCTTTTTAACATCAAAAAACTTTCAATTTCATTTTTATATAACAATCTAGCTTTTTGGCCTGGGTATTTATTAACTGTCCCACCAAGAGTGGTTTTTGTCAAACCATTAAAGCATATGGATAATAGGAACATATTTGAAAACCACGTATTTAATTATGTAGAAATAGTTAAGTGTTAGTTAACATGAGGGAAACGAGGCAATACAAGGCTTGTCCATAAATTACATAAAATAAATTTGGAGTATCTTGAATCTCCCTCCTAACGCGCACTTCAACCACCCTAAATAATAGTATGATGCTTGTGAGAACACTCCTCCCCAAGTAAAACATATTATATAAGAGTAAAACCATTTATACTCTTTTTTTCGTTATGTATTAAAATTAATGGTAATTAAAGTTAGAATTAGTTGATGATGCTGACCGCACCTAACAATAAGATTGAAGACAATTTTTGAGTGAAGGCAAGATGCCTAGGCTAGAAAATTTCTGACAACAATCCATGCACCTACCACTGTGGATAAAGCATGGGTGAGATATTTCTGTGCCAATTTATTGTAGTAAATATATTTATTTACTGTGCCTACTATCAGATTTTAGAAAATACTATAAATCAGTTTTGAATATTTTCTTCGTAATTTACAGATTCAATCATTATATCATTTATGAAAATGTTTCCATGTATTGTAACATATATATCGTTATTGATTTATATTTTTGTAATTTAATTTGTATCTTAATGTTGTAGTACCAAACTGAATTAGAGGAATTATTTCACAAAGTGTGTTAATATTTGTTTAAAAAATCAACATTACATAACACTAAACTATCACCTCCTACTCCTATGTAACACAGCGTTGTGCTGCCTCAAGCACCCTCCCCCCACTTTTGCTCTTAAGCATTACGTAATTTAGAGAGAACCCCTTGTCTGCATTTTGGTATAAAATGGGTTGGATGGACCATGTTAATTGTGGTTTCCAAAGGCTCGAGCCTCACTGTCAACTTGGAAATGTTCAAGTTAGCAAGTTAAGGTGGGCATGGCATTTTGTTTTTTCAAGCTTACTTAACTAACTGCCATATCACATTCATACATTTTGATCTGCCGTCTATTATCCTGCACATCACTTATGTTCCATTTATATATTTGCTTTGATTATCAAAAAAACTCTCATGCCCTCCTCCCTAATCCCTCACATATTTACAGTTGAACATGTGATATATTACGCAAGTTGAACAAGCATAGTTGTTATGCCATCAGAAGAGAGGTTCATGTTAATTTAATGTAAACTTTATAAATGAAAAGGGACAAAAAGTGTACCGTTGGAACCTAGAGTTAAAGATGGGGGGGTCCCAAATATTCTTGTGTGACAAATATCAACATTTGCATGAAACAATATCCCTTGATATCAATATGACCATCTCAATTAATCTAATGTCAAACTGTGTTTAGCAGTATTCAGTTGTAGTTAATCATGTTCCAGATAACTGTGGCTTTCTAATTTTGATTTTATCCTATTATCATGTATGATGGGCTTCTCAAGTCATTTTTCTTTTTATTACTATTCTTTCTGAATTTTGCCATTACTATTTTCTTTGCTAATTAAAAACATTAACATATCAGTTTCCATGGATAAGAAAGAGAGAAGTTTTTTCCGGTGTTTTATATCGTATGTGTGTATTTATGTCAATTAGTGTTCCCAAGTATTTTTTGATATAAACCTTACTGTGAGTCGGAAAGGTAAAATTGTAATTTACATGCTTAATTTTGCATAGAGTCATCTCTTGAAGAAGAGAATCGCAGACTGAAGGAAGCAAGGCTGTGCAAGATCTGCATGGATGAAGAAGTGGGTGCAGTTTTTGTGCCTTGTGGTCATTTAGCTACATGTGTAAACTGTGCAGCCAGTGTACAAGACTGTCCCATGTGTCGACAGCCTATCAAAGCAACTGTGCGAACGTTTTTGTCATAAAACTGACATTGAGAAAAGTTATTGATGATAATTTCTTTAATCTGTAGTGTACTGTGATGAACATTGGTTTTTAAATTTTTCTTATCACAAGACCTGTACTATTTTTGTTAATGGAATTTTATTAGCATTACCAAACTGGATATTTTTTATAATTTTGACTGTGCTATTTATTTTTTTAAGAATATAATGTAATTATCTTAATTTTTGTGAGATTATGAATTGTTAATTTAAGATAGAACAGAATTCGCAAATAACATGACAGTTGATCACTTAAGACCAGAAAGATTCTCTAGCTTTTAATTTAATTCCATTCTCAACACAACTGATTGCTGATAAATTGAAGAGCTTATTTCTAAAAGATGAATTTCCATTTTTGTATATTTTCGAGTTGTATGTATCAATTTATTCTTCAGGCACTTCTCCATCATGCTGCCAAATATGTTTGAAAATAGTGTATCTCCTATTTTATTAGGTATCCAAAAATTAATAAAACTAATGTTGAATTTAATTACTTTCCCTTCTGGAACAATTTTACTTCTTAGAGATGCATCGCTTAGGAAATAAGATCTTCAATTTTCTGAATTTATATTTGTGGGTACAGATAGAGAACGTACAAATGTAGTAGATAGATTTTTACACACATTTTCTCATTAAAAAATCATAAATTATAATGTAAATTCACTTGTGATCATTACAGTAACCTATTTCTTTAATTTTCACATATACAGTACATATAGTGGTCAATGAAAGAAGTGTAGAGTTTCTGTAGTTTGAGTCAAATGGTCAACTAGAACCAGCATTGCTCTAAAGAAGGCTCTAGTCTGATGGTCGAAACATCAGCACAATGATACGGATGTGGCTCATCATGAACGGCCAAGAACCAAGTTGCATCTGAATCTCAGCTATGTATGACTCTCATAAGGGAAGCTCTTAATATGAATTCCATGTTGTTTACAACCTATAAAAGGGATAACATTTCCATGCATATAAAAAGAAATAAAATCGCAATTCTAGAAAATCTTTGAATATCTTACATTCTTTTACTCTTTCTTAATTTATTCTCTCTTCTCTTAAAGTTTCTACTCTTGCATAATTTTTAATATTTCCTCTGAAGCATTAATTGGTATTTCAATATACATGACATCTTTGAATAATAATTTAATGTAATAGATCTTTCAATTGCCAATCTGATTGTTTAAGAAATCATTGTTAACATGCATAACATGTTTTGCACATGTATGGTTAAATGGGAGAGTGATAAAGAATAATACTGATATTAACCTGGCAAAGGTGGAGCTTATTTGACGAATTTAGTTTCAGTGGATCATTGCACATTGCAATTATTATGTTTCTATAAAATCTTCTTTTTTAAATATTGTTTCATAAAATATTTTTCAAGATTTTTATTCTTAAGTAAATGCAATATTATAGAGGTTGCACATCATTTACTCAAATTTTTTATATCTACTCTCTGTATGTTGAATCTCTACAGTTGTATTTTTCTTTGCTCTGGATATTAAACTACAGGTGGATGGGTTTTCTTTGCTTGTTTTGGGATAGCAGTGTTAAAAATGTTCTGATGAAACCGTGTGTACATAGATACTCTCTGCCTGTATATTGAATGTCCTGATTTGCCTTCCGGTTAGAAAGGTGAGGTCAAATTCCATTCAAATCTCCTCCAAGATATTTATTGAGATCACCATCATAGAGAATCAACTCTGAAGTAAAATTCCAAAATATTTTTCCAATAGTTGCAATAACTCCTCACAAACAACCAATTTTTAAAAGAATTTTTACCAATTTTCTGAAGTGGAATGCATTCTACTTTAAAATGGTCAATGGTCAATTAATGACCTATCTAACAATCATTTTCTGCTTATGAAATAATTTAGAGTGGAAAACTGAAAACTGTTTTGGCATTTATGTTTCTAAGTGTTCCGTTTAATGTTCCATACACGTAGCTGAATATTGAATTGATCTGAGCTTCATGAAGAATTTTTGAGGAAAAGAAAAGAAGTTGCGAGAGAAAAAGTCACTTTAAGATAAAATATTCTACACAGAGAAATTACAGAACGTTAAGAAATTATACAGTCTATTTTTGTTTTTCGTGGAACTAGTTAAGGCTCCCTAGAGTTTTAGAAAAACATCAGAAAATTATTTATCGATTCGAACTTCGTTGAATAATTTTAACGCAATCCAAATTAAAATTTTCCTCTCGCATCAATGCATCATACGTTGTGGTGATGCATCGACGGTATTACAAAGTGGTGGGAGCAGTTCTTAGCTCATTTATCTCCTTCCCTGACGTATACACCAGGGTTATGACCAATTATGACGATAATGGGGTTTCTGAAGAGTAGACATAAGCCTTTATTCTTGGAGATTTCACCTCGGCTGTACAAAAGACTTGTAGAGATGAAGATAAGATAGATAATTTCCGAAATGAAAGAGTTTCTGAGTAAAAATAAAATGTATAGTTATTTCCATGTCTCAGAAGTTGAATTCATGACGGTTTCTTCTGGAGAATGGTTACTTTCCAGGGATTTTTTTTTTTGTAAGAATGAATGAGTTGCCTACAGAGTTGTCAATTGTAATAAGTTCGTTCGCAGAGTAGAAATACTAACGAGTTAGTTGTTCAATACCACAATAATGAATTTATGAAGTTCACTATTTAAAATTTGAAAATGATTTGCTTCAACGGCAATCGAAAACGATGCGTCAGATACCTCGGACATTTAAATATATGTTGTTTTATGTTTCGGATCCTTTACGATTTTTACTGAAATCTCCAATATTACACATTTATTGTTCAGTGAATGCCATATTCTCCGTGTATATCACAAAACAAGAAGGTTAAACAATTCTTCGTATTCCCAATAGTTTATTTTGACTTCGAACAAACCACGTATCCATTAAATGGCAACACTGGAATGCCAAGAAAGGTCGTCGCCGGACGCGACGTAAGCACGCCGTCACGGTCGTTTCCACGAAACTCCCCTCCACCTATGACGAATAACATTGCCAATAGTAGGGGAAGGGGCAGTCTGCTAGAGGGCGTAGGCACTTTTCGTGTTTCTCATCGATAGTTCGTGATAGAGATAGTGCAATTCTTTGCGTCTGAGCTTCCAACAGTTAAACTTCGAGGGATTTGTTCGCTTACAAAGGTATAGTGTGTTAACTATTTGTATTTTTAATAATAATACTATGAATGAAAGTCTGCCTTGCTTTGAATGGTTCTTGGATGTCTGCTTCGCCAATTAATTTGTTGATCACGCATACGTTCTTATATTTGAGGTTTGATTGCAAATGTTAAATTTTCAATTTGCAGGTAGTGGAGGCGACCGAAATTGAAAAGGATTTTGGCATGGCAAGCTCAGACAATGGTAGGAGAAACAGAGTTTTCGATACTGCAATGGCGGTTCCAGCCGTTGGGAGACCTCGATCGTATTTTGCACCTAACACTTCACTGAATTTGAAGTCAAAAGAGGATAGATTAACGACATTTTCCGGTTGGCCAGTATCATTTATGAACGAAAATTCATTGGCAACTGCTGGTTTCTATTATTTGCACAAAGACGACGTTGTTCGTTGTGCCTTCTGTGGTGTGGAAGTGGGACACTGGGAGGAGGGGGATAACCCAATGGAAGAACACAGGCGTTGGTCACCGTCATGTCCTTTACTACGAAAATCAACAGCGAGTAACGCCGGAAGCAATGCAGCGTCGGCGACAAATGCCAACGGCAACCCAGTTTACGACGAATGCGGCTTATACGGCATCGAAATTAGGCCTAACTCCGGCCCTGAAAATGGTTCGTGTTTTTGCCAGAGTTGACTTTTTAGCATATTAAGGTGGTATGTTCGTGTCCGTCGCTAGTGAAACACTCCCAATTTTTACATTACGGATTAACAATAGCTGCTTTTAAACGTGAACGAAGCATTTTAAGTAATTTGTACATAGTTAAGAGCATTGAATAGCTGCTCTAGAAAATCCGTTTACTAATAAATTTAGTCTCTCGCAGATTTCAGATGTTGGCTATCCCTAATAGTGTACTAGTAGGTTGACATTGTTTACTATGGAAGTAAATTGTCAAATGGTATGGGGTTCAAAATTTTCAGTGGTTTTATCTCGTACCCCAAGAGAAACTGTGGCTACAAAAGCAAGAATTGTACAGCCAAGACCTTAGATAATATTTGAATTCAGTGTTGAATGTCTTGATACATACTCCTAGGTCGAAAGCCAATGCTTCTGGTTGCGATGAATTTAGCAGCATTTTTTAAAATTAATTATTCCTCAGAATGCCTCGAGGTATGTTACATTTAAAACCCCCAGATTCAAAAAATCTATTTATTGAATAAAAGAAAATAAATACTTTCACAGGACTTACGGAACTTAAAAAAACATGCCTACAAATGTTTTTCCTTAAGAGCCTGTACTAATTTAAACTTCATTTTTACCATCTTGAACAGAAATTTTTGCTTTTATTTGAAGTGTTTTTGAGGGTACTTCACTGTGGTCAATCCAATGAACATACTACCTTTAGTTGATCTGGATGTTAATTTTTTATTTTTTAATCTGTTTAGGTAAACACTTGCTGGAGCAGTTGGGAGTAAACAAAAGTCGAGGGCCTGCACACAGGGCATATGCAAGCCACAACACACGAATGAAGTCTTTTGAGACTTGGCCTTTATCATTGAAACCACGACCAGAAGAACTGGTAGAAGCAGGCTTCTTTTATACAGGTAATTTTTAATTAAATATGGATTGTGATTATTGTAGTGTTAAAAATGGGAGAAATTTGTGAAATGTGTAACATCATTTATTCGTATATTTTAGTGTTTTCAAAGTATTAAAAATCTGAAAGCTACTGTATTCTCTTGACAGGTAAAGGTGATCAAACATTATGCTTCAATTGTGGATGTGGTTTAAAAAATTGGGAGCCAACTGATGATCCTTGGGTAGAACATGCAAAATGGTCCTCTCAATGTTCATTTGTAGTTCTGAACAAAGGAAAGGACTTCATACAGAAAGCAATGTCCAAAGAGCAGCCTTTGTTACAACCAGAAGTGAGTATATTTATTTTGAGGCTTTGTCACTAGTGTGTAGTTTGACTGATTTCCGTGAGTCACTGAAATGTATTTTGAAGATAATGGATTGTTACCATATCTTGTTTTTATAAAATAACTGTTAGTTTAATGCAAATAAGCATGTTAGTAATGTAATGTCTTAAACTATTTTTTCTTAATAAATTGCTTTATTTTTACAGGATATCGAAAACCTCAATATTAAGGAGGAAAAGCAAATGGTGATATCTGCAAATTCTTGGTAAGTATTGATTTGTTTTAACTTTCTCATGTAGTGTTGAGAAAAACTTCTGCAACTGCAGGGGGGAAAAACCAAACCCCTCCAAAAACCGTGTTTTGCAAGTCTAAGATAATAAGATAGTGGATTTTTCTTCGTCCAGTATGTAGTAAATGAAGTCTTGAATATGTAGTGTAATCAGACACCAGTTTTATGTCGGTCCACATGTTTACAACTAGTGCTTAAGTTGTGCAGTATCAGTTCCCACTAAAACTGATATTTCCCAGATCTCAGACTTTTCTCAGACAGATGTCAAGACTGAGATTTCCCAGATCTCAGACCAGATGTTTCAATTTGTAGGTGGATGTGAAGCTCAAATCTCACTTTTTCTCAAAATGACTGAATTTTTCGTTAAAGTTATTGCTTTAATAGAATAACATTGTAAATAATGGGCACATCTGATTTTAAATAGAACTAATTTTTGAAAGTTGGTAAGATAAATTTATTTTGACATCCTTAGTCTTAATTGTTGAATGTTCCCATTTTCCTTAGTAAAATCTGTTCTTAAGGTAAGGTTGTGTACAATTTTTTTTTATATTAAACTGTATTTTTATGATATCGTAGGCTTCCGCCCAGAGTTATGATCTGGGCTGTCCGTGACGCGTCGGTTGGTGCGACATATGCGTCCTCTCAGGCAGTACAGCCCTGAAGAGGACCGCGATATGTCGGTCGAAACGCCGCACCCAGCCTTCGACGCCGCACCCGGACAGCCCAGATCATGTATTTTATATTAGCTAAATCTTAAATTAAAATAGTGTAAACAAGCTCTTTATGAATTCCTATTTGTCACAATTTTGAAGTTTTGTCAACAAAGTGTCATTCCCCCCCCACACACACACACACACTAAGCTTTTGCCCTTAGATTGATTTGATAAGATAGTATTGTGACCATATCTTCCTGGCCATAGGTTGAGGATTCTTGTTCTGATAAATGCAAGTGTTGGGCCATTAATTTTGCATCCATTTGCCAAGTAATAGTTGGTAGCATTGCATGTGAAATTGTGGGTGAGTGGAAGGGAATGTTAAACGTGTATCAGTTTGCAAGTCCATTAAGTTTCTTTAACTTTCTCTGCTTACAAAAATACTTTGTAAATAGATATAATCGTGTGCTGATAAAAAGTGAATTTTCAGCAGAACTGATGTTGGAAATGAAAGTGGAAAAATCCTGTTTCTGAATGCAGAAAATTTCTCTAATGCTTGGTGTAGCCAAAATCGGTTTTGAGTCCCTGGTATCAAAAAATTGATGACAGCAAAATGTGTGTTCATCTGTTGTCAGCGCTAGTGCCTAAACTGTTTAGCTGAATTTCTTAAAAGAAAAAAAAATAATTTTTTTTCCCAATCAAACCAAACAAACTTGGTGCTTTGAAAGCTTTAAACTTTTTTATTATAATTATTGTTTTATTTTTGTGGGTGTTTTATATGAAGCCACACAAACATTTTCAAAATTTTCTCAGACACCCAATTTTTAGATCAAACTTTTTCTTCAGATAGTGTTAAGAACACTTAAGAGAATAGTGCAATTCATTCAAATCCCAGATTTTTGAAAATGGTAGAAGTGCAATTTTTGGAGGTGTTTACAACTTAATATTGAATGAAATAAGTTATTTAAAGATATGTCTTTAAGGAACATATGTTAAATTTTTTAAAAATGTGAGTAGTTTGTGTAATTTTGCACAATGTAGGCAATTTTTTCTCAAAAACCACTCCAAATGTTTTCTTTAAACTTTCTTTTTTCTTCCCCTCTTCTCTCTCTCCCACAGATAAAGGGATATTTAAAAGAATGGTACGGTTTCATTTTCGCTGAACCCTGAAATTTCGAAAATCGTAAATTTAGAAAGAATGTGAGAAAGTGTGTGCTGTTGAAACACCATTAGTTTTGTATTCTTATACTGTGATTTTAATGTATTTTTATGTCTACAACATATAACAATAAAGTTGTGGGTATTAACATATTTTTTAAAAATTTCTTTATACTGCAACATGAGATAGAAATCTTTACTACTCAAAATTTTATTCTTGTTACTTTCATATTCACTACTTGTGCAGTATAGAGAAAGTATTGTATTGCTGCAGGGAGAAAAGTGATTTTCGGATGGAAAAAGTTGTCACCCTGATAATGAAAAAATCACATTCTTGTAGGTAGTAAATTACTTCATCAAACACATGGTTAGTTACAATCCATTTGGTGGGTCCTTAATACTGAGAAATCAATTGACAGCAATATGCCTGACAGTCTGTAGACAATGCCTGTGACTAAACAGTAAGCAAAAATAAAGATTTCCTCATCAACTGGACTGATGTCTTGTCCTCTTGAACAAGTTTGTTTTGTGTATTTGTAGTAATTGCTTAGAAAACGCTACCGCCAGAAGTTTTCCATGTATTCCTCAGTAGCAAAATAAATATTCTATTCTATACAATAGATATAATTATAGAATCTATATTGGTTTTTGGGGCTACTTTGATGCAACATTTTTCAAAATTTTATCAAAAATGGCTCCAAATTGCTTCTTAGTTTTCCTCTAGTAGAGCAGAAGACACGTAAAGAAATGACATAGGTAGCATTTTCATTGCTCTCCCTAACTTTTCAAAAATTGCTGAAGTTAGAAAATTTTAAGGTGTCTTCTCACAACTATAATATTGAAGATAGAATATTTTTTCTTAATGAAAAAATTTTTGCAAAATTCATAGTGAAACATGAAAATTTTTAATTTTAAAGAATTATTTTCCAAAAAAAGCTCTTCATTTTCAGTTTTTCCCATCATGTGAAGCAAAGAATGGTAAAGGAATTGTTGCTGGCCCCATTTTCAGTATTCTCAGTATTTTTTGAAAATTGTGAATTTGAATTTCCCAGACTGTCAGTTTGCAAAATGGCAATGCAGCAATATAGTGGTTTGGAATTCTCAGAATTCTCATTGTTGCTAGTAGACACGAATGGAATGATGAGTAGGCTTTATTGAACCCTTGTCTCTGTTCGCAAAACCTTGAACTAGATTTTTATGGGAATAATATATTCAATAGAAGAATGTGGGGGGGAAAAAGTTTTTTAGATCGGACATTATGTAATGAGTTATGTATTGTTCAATTATTTCACACTTGGCTCACAGTTAGATGATGATAGGGTGTTGAATTGCATACATGCCAGGAAGTATTTGTACATTTATACCCAGTGCAATAACAATTGTTTAATTGTGTTATGATGTTATAAAGGAATTGGAACATAGACGGTCATGTGATGTAGATATTCTTAATGAAAGAAATACGTTTCTGAAGGTAATAGGATTAACTTAGAATTAACAAGGTCTTTTACTTCCAAAGGGTTTGATTGGAAATTTTGGTATTAAAAAATGGGAAGCTCATTTTGATGGAATGAAGGCAAGCTTGAGAAATTATCCTTGCTTTTCTATATTATGTGCTGCCCATATTATAAATGTTAAACTTATTCATGTTTGTGTCATTTGTAGAAATAAGAAATCGAATTGTAATAAATGTAGATGACCTTGAGTGCTTCATTTGAATTAGTTTGGACTTTTTCAGGTTATAACTGAAGTGTTTGTAGGATAGAAATTGCAATATTAAAATATTACATAACTGTTTCCAGTAATGTGAAGTATGTGCTGATAAAACACCCAGTTTATTTTATTCTCTATAGAACTACACGTTAGAACAAAAAATTGTTCTATTTTTAAAAAGATTTTGGGACTAAATTTCCTGACCTTCAATCAGTGTTGAAGTTGTGAATTGTTGAGATATCATGAACTTGATCTGAAAGAAGGTACTTGCAGTCTTCAAACAGTGGGCAGTGAATCACTCCACTTCAGTACCTGCATACCTTAATTAAAATAACAAACTATGTTGTAATAACAAGGGATATGAAGAAAAATTAGTATTGGAGAGTTATTATATCTCTCCTGGAAAATGATATTCACTTCTTAAAGGCTGTTTTTACTGATGTAACAATAAAATGCTTTGGTCTCTAACTTTTCTTTTCTTTTTCAGTTCCTCAGGATTGCACCAAACTGCAAAGAAATCTCCTGAACCATCAAGTGACAGGTTGTGCAAAATTTGTCTCCAAGAGGAGTTAGGGGTAGTGTTCTTACCCTGTGGACATCTTGTTGCGTGTGTCAAATGTGCTCCTAAAATCGAAAATTGTCCAATTTGTCGGAAACCTCTTACTGCTACTGTGAGAGCTTTCTTATCGTGATAATTCTGAGACTTGAGAAAGGTCTAACAGACTAGAGCATTTGCATGTATTCTGTATAAAAAAAATACTTATGGTAGAGTGTGGTGGAGATGCAGATAAAGTTGCCTTTCTCAGGAATTGTTCACGATGCTGCATATGAGCCTTTAATGGAAATGAGTTCTTCGTATGTACAAAGAGAAGATGAGAAGATTGAAGAAAGTGTAACATAGTGTGCATGAAAAGATTATGCTGTGTAATATAAATGCTGCTAATTTAATACATTATTAAATTTAATGGTTTTTGACCTGTTTTGAACTTTCCATTCTGATGAATTTCCTTCTTGCCAGCTTTTCAAATAGAAATTGCAAGTACAAGCCACCACACCTGGAAACCTTGGAACCAGGACGAAATTAAAATGGGAATTTGAAGAAACCTTGAAAACTTTCTTTCAACTCTCATCCTGTGTTAAAGGGGTAGTAAGCAGCACATATATGAACATTTGCTGACCAAGCACTACTTTGATTAACCTAAATTGCAAAGTTTTGATCAATGCAAAGTCCCATAGTATTGATTTCAATTTCCTGGTATCGACATGCTAGAGCTGCTCATTAACAAATTGAATCATAGGTACATAGTTACAAAACACACTGCTGCCACATCTACACAACTCAATCATGATCATGTACAAAGTCCTGTGATTTCACCCGTTAATGTGGAGTTAATCTCTGATGTAATTCTTTCACAACTGTAGTTCGCACATTCACAGAAGTTAGAATGGATTCATATTGTGTAGGTTTTTGATGTTGTGCAAAAGTGCTTTTTTTTTTTTTTTTATGTTATTTGCACAAAAGAAGAAAAATTCTAGGAGTGTTTTACATAAACTTCAGTTTTTAATGAAATTTGTTCACCAAAATTCTTCGAATTTATAAAATTGTTTCAAAACGAGCACTTGCCTCACTTTAAGTGAAGTTGACAATGAAAATATGAAATGAATATAAACAGCTTCTCAAATGGCTGAAATTTTTTCAAAGTTTTTGATCAAATCAAGACTTGAGAACCTGAATAGTCTCTAACTTAAACATTTTATGCAGGGTGTTCAAGAAGTAATCTACCTCAGCATGAATATGAAATTTGATAATGAAACTCACCTAATTTAATGTTGTTCCTTTGACTTCAACACACTTGGTCCATGTGATATCCATGATCAAATACAAAAAAAAGGAAATCTTTGACTGTCCCCTTTACAGCTTCCTTAACTGCTTAATCAGGAAATCACCCAAGCAGAAATGTTTTTCATGTTACAAAGCAAGCCAGTCCTGAACTAGATGGTGGTATGAAGTCCCATGGTTTCTGTGCAGGCAATTGTCATGGAGTAATGCAACTAAAAGCCAACTTCCTGTGGTGCTTCTATTAGATTCACATAAAGCCCTTATAATCAAAGAATGAAAGTCCAGTGATAAGTTTTGTGTGGCATGAATTTTACACCTATCCAGTGGCTATGATCTTTCAGGCTGACTTCTGCACAACATATTTGGATGTTGGAGAACCCTTATGCTTCCATTGTGTGGACTCTTACTTGGTTTCAGAATTATGGTGAACCCATGTTTCATCCCCTGTTCCAATGTGTGAGTAAAAGTTCTGGATTTTCTCTAACAAATTCCAAATTTTCTTTACAACAGTGTGGGTGAAATGCTTTCTGTTTGAGAGTCAAAATTAAAATTGCTACAAAAAGTTTGTCCCAAGAAAAATCTTTTCTGCTGCACAGCTGCTTCTGTTCAATTGAGAGACTATCCAAACATCAGAAAGGAAATTAATTTTAACAATGATATTTAATGTATTATACCATTTGGACTATAATTCTAAACAACCTGTACTAAATATTGTACCTCGCCAGGGTCAATGACACCAAAAACGCTAAGTTATTTTCGGAATTCACAATTCAACTCGTATGATTTGGGGTAAGAATCCCAAACTTAAGAGCATAGAATACACTTCTCCCCGTAGCACGGCATACGTTTTTGACGTAAAATAAATCATTCGTGGCAACCAGCGGGAACTGACCTTCGACCTCAATTTCTGTATGGATATTAAAAACCGCGCCAGCTGAAATACTGACCTTAACACAACGATCTTCAGAAACCATGGCCTCCACTTTTTTTTGGGGGGGGGGGCACGTTTCCTTTGACAATGCTCCAACAGGCTGCCCTGCACGACGGTCAACTTCAATCGATCCCCACTTAAATTGTTTTCCCCGAAATTTTACTTTATAATACGACGGCGCATCATCAAATACAAAATTCTTTCTCACCTGCGTTTCTTTAGGCTGTTTCCCTTCCTTTGCGAAGAATTATACCACTGAACGATGTTCGAAATCTCATTTTTTCTGTTGATCCGCACTGCATTGCACTTGCCGTCTTTCCACAACAGAAGCTTACGGAAGACTGATTTTGGAGCATACCAAGGCCTGTCCCAACATGTCTGTGCACGCTCAGCCGGAACCTTCGTTGACGAAAGTCCTCAGGTGTCCAACTATTATGACGTAAGATTAGGAGGTTGGTTGGTAATTTGTATTTTTCGATACCTTGGTGAACGTATCTTGTGTCTTAAAATTTCAAGCAGCAAAAATGCACACCGAAAATTAGATGGTGTGTGGGATGTCGCTGAAGAGCAGTTAGAAAATCCTGTATATTAATTATAGGGAAAATAGGATAAACAAACAATGCAGTTTCTTTTAGTTCTATACTAAACCTGAAGACTGAGGGAGGTTTACAAATGTTGGGACAATACAATCGCCGTTCATTCTGAATATTGGGCTAAATATCTCTGAAAATGAATTGGAAATATTTTATATTTACCAAGATCTCTAAATGCGTGTTGTAGGAAACTAAGGTAGTACGTAGGGCAGCGACCTCTTCGGGTTTGACTATAGAAAATCTCACGGTTGTACGAGCATATAATCAATTTTATACAATTTAGCGGATTTTTCAAATTTGTTTAGCTATCCATTGCCGAATTAGTTATTAAAAAAGTTACAACAAATAAAAAATCCATGAAAGTAGATTTTACCAAACAATTTTTTTTAAAAAGCTAATAAAAATACTTTTTTTCCTATTGTGATTGTAATGTCAGTCAGACTAGACGACTTAACATCGTTGCTAAGTAACAATAATTTATTTAATGTAAAACTAGGTGCTACAACAGCACATACTTTCTCGCAATACTATAGTTATGTACGATGGGACGTCCATATTTTTTCATTAATTTCAAATTGAAATTACGCGAAAATTACTAACTTTTACAAATAATTCTACATGACCGTTTTTGAAGAACTTCTTTTGTACAAGAGACTTTGAGGGAAAAATCTCTATCTTCAATTTTGTAATTTTGATTTTTTGTTTGCAATTTTCGAAAAAAACGAGCAATACCCAAAAATATGACTAGCACCATATTTTTTCCGTCCCTCATTACATATATGGAGTAAATTTAAGGAAAAAATTTGGAGTAGGTTTTTGAAAACAAAAATTCCTAAATTTCAAGCGCAAATTACGCAAAAGCTTCACGTTTTTTGTTTTTGTTTTTTTATGTACATGGTCTTTTTAGAGTTAATTTTGTACAACAAACTGCCTGCGGCAAAAAAACTCAATTTTCAATTTTGTGTTTTTTTTTTCAATTTTCGAAAAATCAAGGATTTCTATCAGTCATCAATTCAAGGAATCAAGGAAAATGAGATCTGCACTATTTCTTAAATGTCGTCTCAATATTCATAACACAATTGAATAAAAAAATGTGGAGATTTTATTGTGTTTTTTTCGAAAATTTTAAAAATGTCCGAGAGGGGTCTTGTAAAGCACCCCCCCCCAAACTAATATTGAGCCGTAGCCGAACATATGCCCCGCCCACGAACTAAACCCGAAACGGCAAATCGAAACGTTGGTTCAGGCGGTCCTCCAAGCCGCTCTGCTTTCCTCCCATCTGGAAGTAACCTGTTCTCCTCACCCGCTAAAAAATATAAAAAATATTTTTTTCTTATTGAAGTTACCGCCCCCATACTCCACTCACTTTATAACTAAAAATAATAAACAAATCTAAAAAAGGAAATATATGTATTCATTTATATTCTGTTTATGGATTTTGTATGTTATACCAATATTTTCAATCAATTGCCACATTGTAAAACTTATTCTTACTATTTTTTCTATTATCTAAAATAACCTCTTTGCTTCCATTTTCAACAACGTTGAAAACAGCGTTGACACAGTTCAATTCCTCCAAATACCCATTCCCGTAACTTTTACTTCAATTACTCTTCTTGACGAACTGACTCTCAATAATATAAATAATCCTTCCTTCAAAATCCAAAGGTACTCTGTCACTCTTCGCATGCTCTCCACTATCACAAAACCCTTCGCTGTAACAATTAAAATATTTAGGAACTATCTTAAATTGATCTACATGGTTATTCCTTAATAAAATAAAAGAATATATTACGGGATCTGTTAGCAAAAAATCTGCGTATGAAATTAGATTAATATGAAAACCCTTCATCTTGTTGTGTGTTACATTTAGTGACAGAAAAGACTGTAGCCTTAATTTCAATTACAATTAGAACACATTCTTTTGTCACAGTTTCAGCATAACTCTTAAATATTCATAAATGGTTTTTTGCTCACGCAACTCGCAAATAGGAAATAATCATGCTTAATTTACTGCAACTAAACCAATGACTATTTCATGCACAACATGCAGAGTTGGGCAGTATTTAAATACTTGTATTACGTATACGTATTAAAAAAATAAATTATTTGAATAATTGTATTTTTGAGGAATCTAACTCCGCAATTGTTTTGGCAACCGAAAAACTATTCAATTTGTTTTTAGAGAATTGTGTTCTCATTTATGCAGTACGTATTACGTATAAATTTTAATATTATTCAACCATAATGCCCATTTCCCTGCTTATTTTTAAGTTTTTACTTCTTAATAGTGTAGCGTCATAGACTTGACTCCCTGCTCCAGAGAGACAAGTTGCAAGGTATGGGAATGAGGGAGCCAAAAATAGGCTCCCGAACAAAGGCCAACCCTTCAGGGAAAGTCCAAAAGGGGAGAGGGCTTGGAGGGCGGTGCAAATTGCAACGGAAAAAGCAGACGCCTCAAGACGAGTGCGTGGGGGAAAGATGACGCAGGAAGTCATGTGACTCGAGCATATATAAGGGCTGAGGCACAAGCCCTGGGTTGGGTAACATTTCTGGTTTCCTCGCGGCACAACACCACCCCCTGGGCGTGCGCCATCAGTTCCCGGCGGAGCTGCAGCGGCGGGCGGAGACGGCGCTTGAAAGAGCGCTGCGGCCGTCCGCTCCGCGCATCCTGCGCGAGACCGGCAGAGCGGCGAACAGCGGCGTGCATAGGGCCTTCCACAGAAGAAAGGGCCCAAGCACGTCGCCTTCACCTTCCGCGCACTTCCCCCGCACAAGCTCTTTGAGCTGTGCGACGCGGGGGAGCAGATAGTGCGTGGGAGGCGGTCGCCGCTTCCTGAAGCCGGAAACCGCGTGGGAGGCGCGGAAACGCGCCCCGCCGGGCCTGGGCCGCCCGGGTTCGAGGACGTCACGGCGCCACGGACGCCTGAGTGAAGTCGGCGCCGTGGCGATAAAAAGTGCGTGTATATAGTGTACAGTGCAGTGTTAGTGTTTTAAAGTGTGTTATGAATGTGCGAGTGAATGAGTTTGTACATATAGATTAAGCATGAATGAGCGAGTGAATGTTTATATAAATGAAAAGAAGACAACGATGAACAATTAAAAGAACTACCAATATTCTATTAATACCTTTGTTTTGTTAAAACAATGAGCCCAAAGAGGCACTGTTTAGTTTTAATTAGGTTAAGCTTAGTTTTAATTAGTATTTTTAAGATACCGCCCTCCTCAAGCTTCATAAACCCAATCGGTTGAAGCATTAATGTACCCCGTACTACTGAATAAACTCCCGCCTTGCCAGGGCTACTGGCAAGGGGAAAATGAAAAAAAAACAACACCGCAAAACTTGTCCGGCCAAGTCTGGCGCGGAAGTGCTGTAGGCACGTGTAGGTGTTCGAGTCTCGAGCACTGTGAAGTATGCTTGATACTTCGGGGCAGATTGTCTGCCGAGACACACCAGGTGCCAGTTGCGATTGCCGAGTTGGCTAAACCACCACTCTAGGAGGTGGTGGCTAAACGCAGGCGCGGCCGCAAGGCGCGTGTTGGGAGAGGGGGGCTGCTCCAGGTAGCTCCGCCAAACACCTTAGAGTGAGGTCTGTGAATAGTGTACATAATTTATTGTAAATCAATTGTAAATACCCACTCGTGTCTGTTCCTTTGTGGTGTATATCCCCACTCACGACGTTACAATAGGCTATAAGTGCGTGAATTCAATTTTCCGCATTTTTAATATTTTTTGTTCAATATATTTTGTTTTCTACAATTATTTTTTTGAAAAATCACTGATGGGTATTTTTTAACCAACAAATAACAATCGCGAAAAATCTGCCAGGGCGTTTGCCGATCGAGAAGTTCTATGCACTGAGAGTTCTTGCCTGTAACGTGTAGAGCAGGGACACCTCTTACGTATGAGAATTTGATACCATGCAAGTTACTTATCTACTTTGCCGAAGCCAGTCAGAGCGCTCCAGAGAACAAGAAATTCCTCTCGACTTTCCGATCTTCGTAATGACTAGATACGCACAAGGCACAACGCTACGGGTGGATGTTGCCAGATTGCCTGACCCTGTGAAGGGTCTCTTCAATCTTGGTTGGTCTTGTTGGGTGTTTCGTCCGACTGCAGATCGACTCCACTCCCTCGTACGGGGACGGGGATCGGGAGTCTGGGTTTGTGGAGGAAAGGTTATTTTGTTAGGGTGAAGATGGGTTCTTGATGATGTTAGGATGAAGATGGGACGGGGAAGGATGAGGATTGGGTAGGATGGGTGAGGTCGGGAGGAACGAGAAAGGAAGGGGGTGGGGTTGGGCGTTTTAAGAACTATGGATTTTCTTTATTAATTGGAGGTATTTTACGTTACGTCTTTGTCTTTTAGTGGATTTCCCGTCTACATTGTAGTCACGTCTGTCTGTCTGCCCTCTGTTTCAAGTGATGGGGGGATGAATTTGTAGGATGTCGAGCGGGTGCTTTTTGCGTGTCTGTCTGGGCGGATTACGGAGAATATGGTGATGTGGTAGGATGAGTTGACGGAAGAGGGGATTGTTAATGAATTTGCGGATTTGTTCTATGGAAGAAGGATGTGGGGGATTTTGTGTAAGGTACGTAGTTCGTTGTAGCGGGTTGTTTTGGTAGTGATCTGTTGGATGTGGTGGGACCAGGAGAGGCGGTAGGAGAGGGTAATGCCGAGGTATTTTCTTCTTGGGACCAAGGGATAGCGGTGTTTTAATAGGATTGGTGGGGGTTTTGATGGGTGATGTTTGAAGGAAAACAGGATGGCCTGGGATTTGGAAGGGTTGATGGTGATATTGTTTTGGGAGGCCCAGAGGTTGAAAGAATCTGCTGCTTGTTGGAGTCTGACTAGAGAACGTTGTAGGGAGTGGAGGGATACTAGGAGAGCAAGGTCATCGGCGTATAGGAAGGCTTGTACTCCAGGTCCGTGTAGGCTTGTACACAACTGTCTTCATAGATAGCGCACCAGGCATCTTTCACTTTTAGAAGGTAGAATTACACAAGACAGGCGGAGTTTTCTTCGACTATTCCACTCGTGAAATTAAAACCAATAGTATTTAACTTAACATACAAAATGCCCCAATCAAGGCAGTGTATCTCAAAATGTTTATCGCTTTTCCTATCCGATTTTTCCGATCCGACGACGACGACGACCTGTGCTACTGACGTGGAACACTCTAGTGGATATTCGACGACTTGGCTGATTTTGGAACTTCTTCTGAACTACAACAACACGGCATCGCTTTTGGTACATTCTTCTTGTGATTCGGCACTTCAGCAATTGTACCTGGACTTTAATAAAAATAATTTTAAGAATTCTTGTCTTGGATTGGATACTACAATATGGAAATGGAAAATTAGGGGAGAGGGTGGGGTTTACCATGCGAGAGTTCTCGTACGGGTACGCTAGTTCCATTTATTCATCCCCTGCGGTGGGGCCTATTTCTTTCCTATAGAATTCCTATATCGCCTTGCCCCGCACAGCTAGCCCCGCATTTTTTTTACTTTCTATTTGGAAATTTCCGGTTTACCTCACTCACTTTGCAACTAACAAAAGTTTACATTTTTCTTATTGGGAGTTACAGCTTCCAAACATTCTTCTATTTATAACTAAAACAATAAACAAATCTAAACTACAAAATAAAATACTTGAATATTCACATAAATTCTATTAGTGGAGTTTTATATATTATACCAGTATTTCAATTAATTGCCACATTGTAAATCTAACTTTTTAATTTTTTTTCTTCTTTCGTATACATAAAGAAAGGTTTAGAATTTATCTCCTGCCAACTCGTGTCCTTGAAGGGATTACTTTTTTTAAGCGGAGTATGGCATGCGAGAGTTCTCGCAAGGGTACGCCAGTCTAAATAAACAAAGTCGGCTTAGTTACACTATTTATAACGACGAACAGCTGGACCAAATGTAATTATCTCTAATTTGTTGGATTCATCTCCACCCCGAATAGCAGGATAACTATTAAAATATCGAAAAAATCCAAAATATATAACAAATAAAAATAAAAATGGCGCTGTACAACAACACTAAATATTAATGTCAAATGGAACCCGCAAAACTCGGCTTTCCAATCGTTAACTCGTAAACGAAGCGTTCTAGGGCATTAAAAAAATAAACTTTTAAAGGCCAAAGGCCTCATAAAAACACTTTTCTTACATCGTAATCTACAGGAAATCTTGAACGTTCTATTACATTTTTGCTGGTCCGGCGCTTCTCGATATTACCTCACCTGCTCAGAGATGTGCAGAATCTGCAACTAAATGTGAATGAGAGGGACGGAGAGAGGCAGAGACAGACAGACAAACTGTGACAGGGACAGTGAGACAGACAGAGAGAGATAGAAAGAGAGACGGAGAGAGAAAGGGAGAGGGAAGGAGAAAGAGGGAGATGAAATCATGAAGGGCATAACATCGTCTGCCAGGTTCGCTAGTATATAATATTAATACGTATATACGAAATTATATCACATCCTGGTTCTTAGTTTTGAAAGTTGATTCACTCAGTAAAAACTTACGAACAATTTTGTGACTGTGTCTATGAACATTCTAGATTTCCCCCGAACGGTTATTAAAGTTTAATGTAGGTATAATATTTCTCTCAGTGACTACAATAATATATATTTTATAAATAAACATTTAAATATCCGACAGTTTATAAAAATACGTAAGGAAGCACTTGCTACTCGAATAGCACAGGGGCCCGAAATTCGTTGGCACTTTTCATATCCGATAAAAAAGGGCTGTGGATCCAAATCTTTCTTTCATACATTTCATTTTATTTAAAATAGCATCATTGATAAGGTCATGATAACATTTTCTTCAAACCATTTCCAAAATGAAAAGTTAGTCACTTGATGTATGCGTAATAGAATCATGAATCATCTTTACCTCATGGACAGAGTAGTGCTTCTTTAAATGAACGAAATGCGCGCCCAGAACGTAAACAAACCGAAAGAAGAAAATAGCATTGTAAATAACAACTGTGATAAGTAGAGCCCGGAAGTTTGGCAAAAGTCTTATTATTGTTACGATTTTATGACTTTTAGCAATAACAATAACTTAATAGTACTTCCGGAGTTATATTAATAGATTTTCATTTTGCCTATTTTAGCACCTGAAGCCTGTATCAAGATGAAAACGTACCTGCAAGCTGTACCACAATCAATAACAATCCCGCAGTGTCGAGCGATTTTTTGGTCCTGGCACTCCGCTAGCGCCTCCAAGCGGCCAGTAAGCTGTTGCAAGTCTGGTGTTTTACTAAAACACGCATATAGTTTGCGTTACGTGCAGGTTGCATGGATTTAAGTTTACAGGAAACTTTGTTTTATAGTTCAGATTTCTTATATGATATTTTGTAAACATATACCCTTTTCACTTCCTTTTCGTTCTCTCTTTCCTTCTGGCATTCCACAAGTGCGAAGGACTCAATCTATAATTCTGTTTTCACAGATACCATTTCAAGATTTAAAAAGGAGTCCACAATTGTAAATGCTATTAATAGCATTCGTTGAGAGAGCGTCGTAATTACAGGATTAAATAAATGCGTAGGGGCCATATTGAATGGTCATGTGCTATCAAGATTAAAAAGAAATGATGGAAAGATGGTTTCCTTCCACGTAAGTGATAATGTAAATTTTAAACTTAGAATGGAAATGTCATTTTACTTCGAGATCATTTTGCAGTAATTGCTTTTAAATGCAAGTAATTGCTTAACTTAGTTGCTAAAATTGCTAACACACAGTTTTTAATTGTTTTTGACGTAAAATAAATAAAGGGTGATTTTTCAATGTTTCCTGTGTTTTTACATCCATACTTTAGCCAGAATAAACGCTTTCTTTATTCATGCCTATTTTAGTAAAAATAAGTGTCTTTTTGCCTGACTATTTTAGGTAAAATAAATATAACACAGCTAAGAATTTGCTAATTCTCTAGAAAACGCTTGCGCGCGCACACCGAAGCTTGCCACCCATCACTTTCCCGCCAAACGTTTTGAGTTATTCTGGGCACCTCTATTGGACGAAAAAAGCCGAGATACGTTCCTTCATTCACCGCGTGATGTCGCTGAAAGCAAGTGTCAAGGGTCATGAGAGCGATGCAGGTCAGGTAGTGCTGCCTGCTGGTCAAGGATTTTAACTTATCGGCACGTCATATGATTGTGCCACTCCGGGTGGTAACATCAGGCCCTAGTAGTTTTATGTACTTGTGAATGTAGTTATCGTAATTGCTGACGTATAGGTGATTACTGTGGGTATTTTGCAATTCATTCCTACGTTTGTTGAGAGATACCGGCAGCATTATTTGCATTGTCAAACTGCACACATAATTCGTACATTCATTACAGAAGGTGCCGGGTTTCGTGTTGGACTAGTGCTCGTGAAGCTGCAACTAAATTTTGATCATGATGTCTGCACACCTGAGCAAGAAGGTATATTTATGTGATTATGGCTTATTATAAATTTAAAAGTTTGTAACCTGTTGATAACTCATTAAATTAAACATTTATGCAATTTTAGTGTCGCAGCTTCGTGCACGATAACAGTGTGTCTTTTTGTTTTTACTTGAAGGTGCTTTTAAGACAGCTGAGGAGGTTCAGTTCCGATGTGAAACTGAATGAAGTCGTGATTGTGTCCACTGCACGAACTCCTATGGGATCATTTGGTGGAGCTTTAGCCTCGCTTTCTGCCCCGAAACTCGGCTCCATTGCTATTCAGGTGATTATATAATAAGTTAAATGACTAATAGATGGAAGGAGAGTTCTGTAACAAACGTAAAGGTTTTGGTGTCATTGTCATTTATAAATAAATGGCCACCTTATTTTCCAGGCTGCCATAGAAAGAGCTGGTATTCCAAAAGAAGAGGTCAAAGAAGTTTATATGGGGAATGTGTGCCAAGCAGGTCTTGGACAAGCTCCAGCCCGACAGGCTGCATTGTTTGCAGGTCTTCCAAAGAGTACGGTGTGCACTACTGTAAATAAGGTGTGCGCATCAGGGATGAAAGCTGTCATGCTAGCTTCTCAGAGTTTAATGTGTGGTCACCAAGAAGTGGTACTGGCAGGTGGAATGGAATCTATGTCAAATGTGCCATTCTATTTGAAACGAGGGGAAACGAGTTATGGCGGTGTAAATTTATTGGTGAGTAATATGAATTGGTGGGACAAACATTGTGTTAATTCTTCACGAATTTTAAGGGTTACATCAAACATTTATTTACAGGATGGTATAGTTTTTGATGGTTTAACAGATGTGTACAATCATATTCATATGGGAAATTGTGCTGAAAATACGGCTAAGAATCTCAATATTTCACGAAAAGATCAAGATGAATTTGCATAGGAAGCTACAAAAAAAGTGCTGATGCATACAAATCAGCTGCTATAAAAGATGAATTGGTACCTGTCAGTGTGCCTCAAAAGAAAGGTGAGTAAATGCCTTTCAAAGTTGGCATTACGGTTATTTCTTTTTACTGTGTAATTCACATATGCATCTTAAATCAAGAGGGGGACCAATTACATTTGTGTATCATTTTCCATTTAACATTTTTTAGAATTTATCATTTTAGTCATTTTTTCTAGTTAACCTGCCATTACTCGTGCTGTTAGAAAAAATCTAATAATTCTGGCTTTTGTTCAATACCATTGACATTTTTCAACCCACAAAGTTAATTCTCGAGCAGTGCCTTCCCGCAGAATTAGCTCAACATCAATTCGTTGTTCTTATCAGTTCTGGGAAGGGGAATGATCTGAGACAGCACTGATTATTGCAGTGTGTCATGTTAGATATTTTCCCATGCACAAGCAATGGCGTTATATTTCGATACAAATATTATATCTACTCTTCTCCCAATTTATTCACTCTGTTTTGTGTCTTGAATGCTTGCTTGAAGTCCAGAAAAGCTTTGTGTCCCCTCTTGATTGTACATTTTATGTGATATCTACGATAAGATTGATAGATTTTGGGGTGTCGTTAGACAGTATATTGATATGGTTGTGAGAGGAAGAAGGTCAAAATTTTGCTTGCCAGCAAATGAAGAAGGGGAACAACTCAAGGAGATAATAAGATGCGCTTATTGTTCGAAGCCAAAAACAGGTTCATGCAGCATTCCTATTATATGTGCTCCAAAGACCTCTGTAAAGAACACACAAGAAAAACTGTTTACAATGAATGTAGTTCTGAGAAAACTTGTTTTAGTTCATGAATGTCCCTGTATTTTCTAGTTAGGTGAAATTTTTTTTTAAAATTTTATTCTATGATTTGCCTTTCTTATTAAATTTGCTTTATGTAATACTTAGCATCATGATTGTGATTTTAATTGGGTGCTTATTATAAACAGACCTTGTGGGCCTGCACGTCATCTTTATGCATTATTACATTAAACATGTTATAGAACTCTATAACAAATCATATCGGATTATTAATGCACAAATTTTATTCATAAGAAAAAAATAAACACAATATAAACAGCATTTAATTAAAATCTAACATGCAAGTAACTGCGTAACAAAAACTATGCACAAGTAATGGCGGGTTAATAAATAAAATAGACAAGGAGCATGAAATGATTAACTTTCTAATTGTAATGAAACAATAAACACTCTTCATTTTATGTTGAACTATTTACAAGGTTAGTAGTGTGGAGGGCCTCTTCTTAAATTGTCATGTCATGACTCTTCAAAATGTTAGGTCAAAAAGAAAGGGGGTAGTGTTTTATTATATAAGGTTAGGGATCCTTGTTTAAAATTTTCAGAGGGAGGTACAGTCCCCCTGCCCACCCTTTCTTTGTGCATACACCTATGGTAATCCAGTGTTAAAATTACTATTAAAATGCTGACACCACCACCACCGCTAAGTAAATTATCTTTAATTTGTTGTAATCACATCCTGACATTGATCTATTGAAGTAACATTGATCCATATGCTGAACTTCACTAAACCTCATATGCCTCCTGGTCGAAATTTTGAGATTGATCACTGTAGCTAGGTAGCTTTGAGCAGCATGAACTCAGTGAACAGGGTGGCTTAGCTAAGTTTTTGTGGAACCAAGGGACTTGGGTCTCCGTGAATATGGTGCTATCAAAACCCCTTTCTGAGGTAGTGTATCCTCATTATTTGCGGAGAGGTGTGATGGTCTGGCTAAATTACATAAGTTAAAATTTTGCAATTTTAAAGCAACACACGAGCATCAAAAACGTTGAAGTGCGTCCATCGTAGTGCAGCAGGGACGCATACAGGCCAAGCCCTGCAGTGATGTCCATCGCGTGTACTGCGGTTTTCACAGAGTTGAGTTTGAAGGATATCAGCTGTTTCGGTGTCATTCAGTCGGAAGCTTAAACACCACCATTGACATTACTGTAGTGACATGTAAGGTTCCAATTGGACAAAACACAAAACAGCTGATATCCTTCAAACGCAACTGTGAAAACCACAGTATAACTGCCAACGTATGTTAACTGCTATACTTGGGTTTTTATAACCTGGCACTTGATGTAAATCAGCTGTTGATGATTTCATCCAATTGAGAGCTTAAACATTACCACAATGACGAAACCATGACATCGTTTTAGCTCTCAATTGGATGACTCCGAAACAGCTGATTATGTCAATTACCAGGTTATAAAAACTCAAGTATACAATGCGTACCTCCTGGGACGTCAGGAAAACCCTAGGTTTCATAGTGTCAGAACACACAAAGTACTAGCAACTTGCATTGAACAAGCGAAGTACGTTGTTCCATTCACAAATCAAGAGATTTGCCATTGAAAGGTTAATTAATGAAGTGCTTAGAAAAGCATTTCTTCTGGTGATGTAGAACATCTTACATTGGTATATTGCCTTGTAATACTCATGTAATTTTGAGAGCAATTGTTTGAACTTGGACGTTGGAAATTTTTTCAAAACAATCACAGTTGCATAATTTCTGAAAGAGGATGTAAAATGTTACCACCAAAAGCCCCTCCCTATTAATGGGATGAATCAAATATTTTTTTTTTGTTTCATTCCAATGTAACACCAGTGGCGTAGCTTCCTATCAGGCTGCAAGGCGGAGCCTACCAAAGTATTTTATGAAAAGCAAAAAACGATTTTCATGTAAAAAAAATCATTTTATAATGTATTTATTGCTAATTTTCGAATGAACCACCACATGATTTGTTTGGCTTTGTAGGTAGCATCTTGTACTTCCACTCAATTGCTTATTTTCTAGAAATGAGTGGTGTGATGCAGGAATAGGGGACAGAAGTTTAAAAATTTTCTTGGCAAAGGCCAAGAAACGGGTGATACGAATTAAATAGTTAAAAATAATTCAGTGGTCAGTAAAGAAGAGACGGTAATTTGCATGATGAAGACGCAGTTACTTTCGATTAGAGGCGCTGAGTAAACTGTGATATCTAGTGCGGCTCGTACGCCCAAGTAACCAAATACGAAATTATTCAATCAGTTGCGACGTGCAAGGGACATTCGCATGGGGCGTGAACGAGACGACGGGGCAAGAAAGAAGCAGACTAGGACGTTAGGTGCCGTGAGGGGAAGGGGGAAGAAGATGGGAGCGGCGAAGGCACCTAGGAATTGCCAAACGAGGACGGTGAAGATGAAACGGCACGTGCCGCAGCCGACATCAGGAGGTGCTTCGAACGCCGGCGCACAACCGCCGGTCACGTGTGCGCCAACCGTCACTCCAAGGTTGACTTCAAGGCGCGCAGTGGGCGGGAGCGGCGAAGGTAACGGCGAGCAGTCGAAAAGCACCAAAATATAAGTCAGCGCCCGCGACCGGGGAGAACTTTAAAGGGTAACAACAACAAGGGTAACAAAGGTAAATACAACAACACTGATAAATCGGCCGTAGCCCTCCTCGCATGGAAAACTGGCCAAGCCATTTTATTTGATGACACCCGCCTCCTAACCAGAGAAGACCGCTGGGGAACTAGAGAGTTAAAGAGCAATAGAGATATTAAACATCCTCAAAATCTCAATGCTGATCAAGCCTACGTCTCCATGATGCCTGGAAGCATCTATTTTACCAGAACGCCCGACCGAGACCCGACACGGGACCCCTGTTCCACACCGTCCGATCACCGCGGTGTGCGTTCGTCCACCCCGCCCAGGGAGGTTATGTCCCTAATATTATAAGACATTTTCACCCTTATGAATTCATTTTCTATATTCTTCTGAATGAACAATCATGAATGCATGTGATAAGCCTTCCATTTATTGAGAATTGCTGCCAATACAAAAATTTGAAACTGGTATCTCGAAATTTGGAGATGTAGCAACCGAGAAATGATGTTAGCCATTGAGAAAATGTTGTAAATTTAGAGAGTAATAGGTTTCTGCATGTGTTAGTATGAATGTGGGTAAATAGAAATATTTGCTTCTTATCTTAGTGTAAATTACACCTCCCTAAAATAGTTTTGAGGCACCTTGTTGGAAGAATAAGCATGTCATTCAAGAAGAGTCGCAGGCTTCCGCGGCTGGAGTCGTTGAATTCTTGGCTGTCCGGGATTAGCCGCGTCATGGTCGATGGAGCTTACGTTTCGGCCATCTTGCTGTGGCCTTCTTCAGAACTATACTGCTCTGAAGGTCCATCGATCATGACGCGGATGATATTAGAATTTATTTATTTATATACTCAAAAACAGTCAAAACCTGTCTGTGACTATGGGGGGAGAAAATCATCTGCGCACGCTTTCTTGAGTTTCAGAATCCCTTCCCAACAATTTAACTATTAGTAGTTGAAAGATGAATAATAATAATAATAATAATAATAATAATAATAATAAAAATTTAAAAAAGCTTGGGATTAACATGTCAAAAACTAGATATTTTCGTTGCCAAATTATAGAAAACTTATTTTTAACGGTAATGGAACAAACGAATTTGATTTTTCTGTATTGTTAACACAATAGAAACTCACCCTAAGCTCTACTACCACTAGAAGCAAAAGGAAAGTTCAACAAAACGTGCGCATAGTGAAGCTACATTTACGTCCAGAAGCTAATCAAGGGGCCATCTCAGCATTTGCTCAATGGATCAGGGAAACTGGACAAAAACCTGATCGAGATGGGGGTCATTGACCTGGAATTACATTATTTGTTACAGGCATATTGAGTCTTTTTTTAAATTATATAATGCAAATGTAGACTAATTCATTATACGATATCTTGTTTTTGTTAAAGTAAACATTTTTCTTTTTGACAATCAGTATAGTCTCTAATTGTATAGAAACAGTTTTGCAGCAGAAAAGATTTTACTTTTCACTTAAATTTGGGTACCAATTTTAATTGTTTAATTTCATCTGGCAATGCGTTGTAAAGTAACGTACATGTATTGTATGTGGTTTTCGTGTAGTGAGCTGTTGATACTGACACTTGATGAACATGATTTCTACATCGAGTGTTGTAACTATAAATATCAGTATTACATGAAAATAAGTTCCCACCGTTAAGTAAGTCAGTTTTGACAAATACTACAGACTCATAAATAAATAGGCAAGGCAATGGTAAGATTCCAAGCTCAATGAAAAGAGGCTTGCACGGATCACGTGGATGGGATTTTTTCATTATTCGGATAATTTTCTTTTGCAATCTAAATGTCTGGGAACTAAAGGATGAGCTACCCCAGAATATTATGCCATATCTCAGGCGGGAATGTACATTTGCAAAATACACGCAACGAGCTGCATGAAGGCTGACAGAATTGGAAAGAATTCTGAATGCATAACATAATGAGCTTAATTTAGTGTTTAATTCTGTTATATGTACATTCCATTTGAGGTTTGATTGAATTAAGAGACCTAGAAATTTTGTTACCTTAACATCAGCTAATTGCATATTGTTCATTTTCAATGGAGCATCGATTGCCGATTTGAAGCGCAAAATTGCATTGAGACATTTTTCCTTCGTTAACTATTAATTTGTTATTACAAAACCAATTTTTGCAAAGAACATTCGTGTCATCGGCAAACAGAACTGTTCTTCCATTTTTACTAGATGAGGGCATATCGTTTACGTACAACAGAAAGAGGATAGGACCTAAGATCGAACCTTGTGGGACCCCATGTTAATCCCGGACAGCCAAGAATTCGTGTCATTCAAGAAGATTAGCCATTGAGTTGCAGTTTCTAACACATCTTTTAGTGCAAACATCACATCTAAATTGTTAAATGTTTTTGAACTTTGGTTAAAGACAAACCTAACTTTTGCTTTTAGGCAAGCCTCCTGTGTCTGTAACAGAGGATGAGGAATTCAAAAGGGTTAATTTTGATAAATTCTCTACCCTCAAGACAGCATTTCAGGTAATTTGGAAACCATTTTTTTCCAGTTTTCATTTAGGTAATTTAAGAATTAGTAAAATGAATAAATAAGTGCCCTTTGCCCATGGCCATGCCAGTGCCCATGGCCATGTTTATTTGGCCATGAAACCAATTTAGATTTTCATTTTCTTTTAAAATAGCTTTAAATGAAAAAACCCGCCTTATTTTTTTTTTAATTTTTAAAATTAAAAAAAAATTTTATACATAAAATTAAATTTAGATGTTGCAAATTATTTGCAGTTAGATTCAGAGAATTATCTTTCATTCATAACCTAAATGGTAGCATATAACAACAGAAACAAATGTTGATTCAGTATTAAAAATATTACATTTTTTTCTAGTTGAGATTGATAATATGGAAATTCTTGAGTTTTTCAATAAAATAAAAGAATATAAGAAATAGTTGTAAATTTTTGTGGAATATTATTTTAATTAAAAATATCTATTGTTCAAAAAAAAAGTACACTGGCAATTCATCCACATTGAACGATGGAGCCTCTGCCTGTGTGCTGATGACTGCAAAGGCGGCTGAGAGATTTGGATGCAAACCTTTGGCCAGGGTTGTTGGCTTCCAAGATGCTGCTACTGAGCCAATTGACTTCCCCATTGCACCAGCCTTTGCTGTGCCAAAGGTTTGTTAGATTTATTTGATTATGCTTTGTTTCAAGAATTATTTCAACAACTGTCCCTGTCCCTCTCTCTCTCTCTCTCTCTCTCTCTCTCTTTCTCTCTCTTTCTCTCTCTCTCTCTCTCCTCTCTCTCCTCTCTCTCTCTCTCTCTCTCTCTCTCTCCTCTATCTCTCTCTCTTCTCTCCCTGGGATTCATTTGTTATAGATAGGATTGTTTATTCTGGGTTCTCTTTGCAGTTACTTGAGAAAACTGGTGTAAACAAGCAAGATGTTGCTCTTTGGGAAATAAATGAAGCATTCAGTGTTGTTGTTTTGGCAAATATGAAAATGTTGGATATCGATCCCACGAAAGTTAATGTCCATGGTGGAGCTGTGAGTCTTGGACATCCAATTGGGTTAGTGATTAACCCACTATATTGTTTGTTGTTCGTTTTCTTCTAAAACCTTGGACATTTATTTATATAAAAATGTGTTTGATTTTACAGTATGTCAGGAGCAAGAATCTTGCAACATCTGGTTCATGCTTTGAAACCAGGTCAGAAAGGCTGTGCATCAATTTGCAATGGAGGAGGTGGTGCATCTGCTGTGTTAATTGAAAAGCTGTGAGTACTGATTTGTTTCAAAATGAACTGGCATATTCGATGACAAAATCCGTGTGCTGAAATAGATGGACCTGTTGTATATAATTCTGTTCTCCCAAGACCAGAATATTATTGACACAAAGAATTGTTTCAATTATGGAGATCAATATCAATTGCAGTAAGGATAAGTTGATTTTTAAATGAATATCGTGCAAGAAATTTTGTAACAATATTCTGGTGTGTCTTCCTTTGTAAAAAAAGGTTACTTAAGATCTTAATGAAATAAGCCAATTTTGGAATATTTGTGCCTTCCTAATGTAAAAATGAATAAGACTGGTATTTTTAAAAAAACAGTGTTATGTATAGTCAAAGTTTTAAATGTTAAAACCAGATTATACTGAATTATATGTATCTTGATATTTTATAAAATCTCAGCTATAAGTGCCAATTTGGCCATTGTTGCTTGGATGTGTGCCTGTTTTCTTTTAAAGATAGATGTGAAGTAATGTAATCCTTAGGTTTAATTAAAGCATTATTTTTGTAAATCACAAGCATCTTTTGGTTTTATTAATTTATTGTGGTAAATCCCAGTAAACTACTCACTCCTATACCTGGTTTCTATGACTTGAGATGTAACTGATCAAAGAATAGGGAGGTGCTTATTAGTGTGATTTTTAGCAACAAAACTTTCTCTTAATTGAATTCCTGGATTAAAATTTCAAAATTTGGAATTTCAAGAAGCAACCCGTGGAAATGACATTTCATCTACCAGTTCAGAATTTTGCTTTTATCAGACTGCAGAGTTATAATAATGTCCGACAGGGTTGGGTTAAATACTTTGAATGTAGTATTTGAATACTTTGCCAAAATACTTTGTAAATAAGTATTTAAATACATACTCAAAATACATTAGGTGTTGATTTGCTAAGTACGTACATATTTAAAATACTTCAAATACTCAAAATACTGTAAATATAATAATTTTGTTTACATTTTTTTATTGCAACATACATTATGATTGTCAATTACAATAAATTAGTAATTGTTAGTGTACCAATTTCTGAACAATAACTAACTGTAATATACAAAAAATGTCTAACTCAAATGTGCTGAATTTCCTATTAATACAACTTAATTTTTCAAACAGATCATTAGGCATTATACCCATAGTTGGCGAATGTATAAAACCTGCAAAGGAAAACGGTCGTTCAATTGGCATGGAAGTAACCGTCAATGAAGCAATGTTATGAGTGACGACTTTTTTTATTGTCGGATAATTGTCCAGCATATTAAATTATTTAGGTTTATTATTTATAAATGAAGAGAACTCGAATAAAAAACCCGCACAAAGGAGCTCTTATTTTTGTTTCAATGAGGTGCATTAACTAGCAGAATCGAACAAAAACATATGAATGTATAAACCTGCAAAGGAAAACGGTCGCTCAATTGGCATGGAAGTAACCGTAATGAAGCAATGTTATGACTGACGACTTTTTTATTGTCGGATAATTGTCCAGCATATTAAATTATTTAGGTTTATTAATAATTATATATAATTATAAATATATTATATAAATTATATTATTATAAATAATTATTTAGGTTTATTATAAATGAAGAGAACTCTAATAAGAAACCCGCAGAAAGGAGCTCTTATTTTTGTTTCAATGAGGTGCATTCACTAGCAGAATCGAACAAAAAACACTATCCTCATTATCTTCTTAATCATTTTTAAAGTATTTTAAGTATGGTTTTTTTAAACACACCTATTTTATGTATTTAAATACGTCTCCAAAATGTATGTCCAAAAAACTCAAAATACTGTTTTTCTAATACAAAATATACTTAAAATAGTATTTCAAATACAGGAATGCCTACATTGTTTTATCAAATACAAGAATTTAAATACTGGGCAACTCTGATGACTGAGAGGTATGATTGATGATGAAAGTTACATTGTGATGGATCATGTGTATAAATGTGGACACTTACCTTTGATGATCAGACAAGGACTTTCTGAGATTCAATGTATATTACAGTAATTGTGTAGATATTGAATTCATCTGCTGAGATAGGAATGCAGATGCTTATTTTAAATAATGTTATTCTTGAGAGAAAAAATAATTTGTTGTGGTACATTAAAGTTTTCATTCTTGTGAAACCATAAATGCATCTGTACAAGTGAGCTAAACAACTATTAGCACATTGTTAAAATCAATGTGGTGTAATTTGTTTGCAAATCATGTAGAGAGAGATCTACTCTGAAACTCTTTGATATTTTGAGATATGAAGAATATATGAATACATGAATTGAAGAGTAGTATTGTAGTAATCCATAAATGATGGTAGTTATCATTCCACAGGTCTGTTGATTGCTCCATGAAAGATACTTTACCAACATTAACATTGTACACAAAGCATCCCTGTAGTTTATGTGATGTATTGAAAGAAGATTTGAAGCCCTTTGCTGATCGGTTTTTATTTGAAGAAGTTGACATTGAAGCCCCTGAAAATAAGCGATGGAAAAAGATTTATCGGTATGAAATCCCAGTTCTTTTCCTTGAAAATCAATTTCTGTGTAAACATAAACTAGATGCCTCTCTCTTGCAACATAGACTGCAACAACTTGAATGGGCTAATAAATAATCATTTCTTTTGGAATTAATTTGCCTTTTTATTTAGATATGTCTCCAATCCTTATTACACTGCATTTCCTGGATGCTTCAAAAGCTGTAAGAAAATACTAGAAAGAGTTAACAAGTCTTACCATTGTAACGAGCATGTCAACATTCTATTTATAACCAAGTACTGGTGTTGAATGAGAAGTAAAGAATGATAGCAAAAAAGGAAATGGGCAATTTTCAATGAAAGTTTTATACCAGGGAATATGTAGAATATCTGTAAACAGGGGAAGTGAAATAATTGCTATAAAAAAACACAGTAGGAAATTACTGCATTTTGGAACAAGTAACTTGCTTTACAGTTGCTGTATTTGTTTGTCATTGGTTGTGATTACAAATGGGAAGGAACCAGTAGTGTGGGTAGGGTGGGGATGTTTTTCTTTTCTTTTTTCTCCTAAGGAAATTGACTTGCAGTTTTTGTAGTTTTTTTCAGTATGTATACATAAATACCATCACATATCAGAAGATAAAAAATAAATTAATTGTAAGTTGCATCAATTTTCATGAGGGACTAATTGACAGTGTTGACAAAGTACAGAGATGTGTTCAAATTACAATGCACTACATTTACATTTTACCATGTAAATTTTTTACATTGTTACCCTTTTATATTATTACAAATTATTGTGAAAATCATTAATAACATTGTTATAATGTTTTAACACTTTGCTATGTTTCAGTATTCATTACAGTAGATTTGGTAGGTGGTCAGCTGGGATATGGTTATCTAATCAGGAGCTACAATATAAAAAGTTAAGTCATAACAAAGCTCCTGATTGGACAACCGCTTCCAAGCTGATCGCTGTCAACTTGCCCAACAATCGGAGTACTTTAATATGAAGTTAAATCTTATTAAAAACTTTGATTCTTTTACAAAATTAAATGACCTCTTGAAATCTTGGTGACTGTAGGATACACTTGAACTCTTCTTCCCCTAGGTATAATGGTGTCTGTTTGCTGTAATTCACACTATCACAAAAATAAGGTGCGCAGGTAGAGATGTGTTACAAGATAAAGAATGATTTTATTAAAGAACATTGTTTATTATTTACGTTTCTTTCTAGATGTAAACATGTCATTTTTTTTATTGAAACCAAAGAGTAGCAAGTACCATTAGGTAAAACTTTTTCAATCTACAAGAATATTTTATTTTTTTGAGAAATTGGAATCGGGTTGCATACCGTTTGGTACAGCTTTTTCTTTTTATTCATTTATTTTACGTCAAAAAAAAAAAAAATTGAAACTGCGTATGACGCTATGGGGAGAAGTGAATTCGTTCGTGACGTGCTATGGGGAGACGTGAAAAGTGAATTCGTTCGATACCAATCGCGCACCAAAACTAAACATTAAGGAGTTTCGTGAAAGAGAAGTTGAAGAAATGTTGTAATGGAGCGAATTGTCCGTCCAGCTGCGGGTTTTCGGAGTGGGATCCACATTTCGAAAGCCGGCAACGCTGACGCGCGGGCAGCACGGAGGTTGTTTATGCAATGAAGCGCGTGCCGTCGGGGCTTGTGGCCGTCACCGGTAGATGGAGACACCACCACGCGACGAAGGGTCCGAAGCAGGAGGGCCAGGGCGCTGCGTGCGGCAGACTCACGGTTTGGGTCCCGCGACGGGCGTCAGGCGGGACGGAGCGAGGCGAGGCGAAGCGCGGTGTCTGTGGGTGCGTAGGCGTCCTCGCGGATCGAACGGGCCGCCGCCGCCACCGCCACCACCGCCGCCGCCGCCTGCGCGAACGGCGAGTCGAGCGCCAGTGCAGTGCTGGCCAGGTCGGCGCAAGGTGTGCAGGGCACCGCTGGCCCCCCTCCGAGCGTTTCTATAGTAACCGGGCCACACACAGTCGGCAGTGCGACGCGATGTGCACCGAACCCACCCACCTCTAGCGACCGCCCGCCCTCCGGACACCACTCACCTCCAACCGCGACGCGGGTTTTATTTTCATACGTCAGGATCACGATTCAGGAATGCGGTTCCGTGGACCCGCGTGTGCTGCAAACCTTGGAATCTGGAGTTTGGCGCCTGTGGAATAAAGCCGAAAGCCAACAGACACGACCGCGGTACGCCAGTCGTAGGAAGCCCGCCTGGGATTGTCCGAAAAGTGCGAGTGTCGAAAAGCGATCTGCGGGGAGTTTTTGTTTGTGTGACGTACGAGTGAGAGCAATGCTCTGCGGCTGCCAACCCACCTGGTCACCTAGCGTCGTCGCTTGTTTCTGAGGTAAGTTGCAACCCGTGCTTCTGCACATATCGACGTGTACGATCCCAACTCGCTCCAAAACGATTTGCTAAAAGAAATTACTGATAAATACACTTAGATATACATGCTTCCGATACACGTAATCGAGGCAGTCAGGGTTTTGTTGAATCGGTTTCAAGATGTATACAAATAAGCAGATGGTAATAATAAGCAAATTTCAACTTTTGTATTCGCTTTCAAGATGTTTCAGCCAATTTTGTGAATTTCATAATTAGCTTCCTCCAATCCAGAATGCGATATTTCTCCCTTCAGAAATTTGAATTCCTGTCTACAACAATTTGACATTTGAAAATTTTGTTTCTTCTTTCGTATCTTACTATGGATAAAAATTAGTAGTGATGCCTGCTAGTTGATAGGTTATTTGAAGTAGATCAAGAACAATTTTGATATTTGTGCTTAAGTTTGGCGTTGTGAATTATATTTCTGACTGAAAGAAACTACACATCATATTTCTCAGTTTTTCTTTCTTTTCTGTGATGTTATAAAACAGTTTTTGGCTTAAGGTAGTGAACGCAATAATTAAAATAATAAAAATCAGTGAGGTAATTAGTTACTTAAATGAATTTAAAATGATACACATTTAGAAATTACCGAATAGTACCTACCAGTTTCCATTGCCTTAAAGCAGTATTAATGCGTTATCTGCACTTGAACGGCACGATTCTTTTATAGATTTTTCAATTACTTAAAGTATTCTTTGCGTTGTTATTTAAAGCTTCCTGCCTCTTGTTTTCGGGCAGCGATCGCGAATCCTTTGTGTCTACCACGTCGGATGTCTTACTGCGTCGTCACAGAGATCTTACTTTCATTTTTCCGAACCTCGCGAGATGAAATGCACCACGAAACTACAAGTACACGATATCACCCGAATGCTGTACTTTTTCTGTTGTAATATATTTTTATTTTCGTCTGTTGATTCGTCAAATCTACAAACTAGCTTTATCTTAAATCAGAACATTTAAATGTTGCATTTGAGACAAAAGGCCAATTTTCTATCACTATTTTGAAAGCTTTAATGTTCAAGGAATTGAAGATTGGGCATATTTGGAAAACCGTTAATTATATACAAAATGAAGGAGTTTACTTCGCCCTTTATTGCCAGAAAACGAAGGAAAATTGAGCGAGTACGTATGTCCTATGAATAAAATAGAACTGACTTGCGAATTCCGAGCAATGAGTGAAAACGTATTTTTAGTTCACCTAACATGTGACCGATACACTTTTAGACCATCAAAACATTCTTAGAAGAAAAATGCTCATGATGAGGGTTAACGTCGAATCCCGTAATGTCTGTGAGACCAATAAGAAATATTGACTTTTGCTTACAATTTTATGGCTAAATCAATTTTTTGACATTTTTTCAATCAATTGGTTGCAGATTGAATACGTTATGTGGGTCGTTCATATTGTATACGTAAAAGGACTTCATTTCTCCCTCATTGGGAGATTTTCGTTTGGTTCTCTAGTACGAATATTTGTACTTCAACATATTTACTCCACAACTCCCCCGCATTGTACTTCTCCTGGGTTCATTATATAGCTTGTTTATCATTTTTGACGTAAAATAAATAAAAAAAATTGAAATGGAAGAGTCATTGTATATTCTCAGATTTTAACACCTTGATAGTTAAGGGAACAGCTTTCAAAGGTGTTATTTTCTGCACCAAACATTGACCAAGCTTAAAAAGTTAGGAAAACTAATAAAATTTTTTGTCAAGCAGGATATGTGATTGTGGGTAATTCTTTGTATGCCCAGAACTGTTTTGTTCACCTTCAAAATTTTGACAATTTTCTATAATAGGGGTTTGGGTTAAGGTTTAATTAAGGGTTTTGTAGGGACCTTGGGCATGCAAATATTAAATTGTGAAGACCTCCACCGCATGTATACGAATAAATAATATTTATGCATAATTATTTTGAACTGTTAGGAAAATATCACTATTTTAATGAAATTCTTAGGATTTTTTTTTCAGATGTCTATAAAACAATGTAAATTAATTTGTGTAAACGAAGTTGATAAAGCAATATCAAAGAATAATACACTTCAGTAAAACGTTTTCTCAATTCTCTTCAGATGAGACCTACCAAAATAAATTGTCAATATATCACGTTAATCAATCCATCAGTCTTTTCAATATTTTCAAAATACAGAAGAATATTGAACTAATTATAAACATTACAAATATCTCCTTACTAAATTGCCGCGACTTACGACAAAGGTAAAAAAATGCTCTTATCTTTGATGCCGGTTGACCGTAGCACCACTTGTCAAATGTTCCAACTGTTCTGCCCTGTCGTCCCTCGCCAGGGACAGATTTATTCATAAGCTCGCTAAGCATGCCGTTTGGTAGGGGACCCCAATAATATTGGAAAGAAAATTGTATATTGTTTCGTAAATGCATACAAATCTATTTTCATTTATGACACACACAATTGACATTTTCGTGGATTGCCAAATTTTAAAATAATTTGTCAGCAAAACTGTAGACGAACATAATTTTTAATTACATTTGTTATGTATGTAGTATGTTTTGGGTGTATTCCCCTAAAAATAATAATTCTATAAATTGTGAGGGTTATCGTCTTATTTTCATTCACACTTTGATTACCTACACCCAATATTTCAAAGTCATTAGGGAGTGCCGTTGTTTTCGCACCAATTATCTAGCTTAACATTCTAGTTATCTGGTCCTGCCCCTCGCCTCCAAACGGCAGAATCCAACCCTTTGTCGACATTCTGCGTTACTCTCCTAGTTTGCAAAGCTTCCGTGTGGAAGCGAATTCCTGCCGCATTTTTAATTGCTAAGCGTCCTTCCGAGTGCGTGAAAGCTTCATGACAGGTTGCCCTGCTCCCAGGCAGGTTTGTCTGCCTGCCATGGGTTCGATGACTGCATTATATAATGAATGTAAAGAAGATAACTTAATCAAAATTACCGTCAGTGGAGAGAAAATTTCGGGCACACCAAAGTGTGGCACGACCAAAAAGTGGTTCGGCCACACCAAAAGAATGATAGAACGAATAACATTGAGGACTGGGAGCTTGAAGAGAAGATTTATACACGTTTAAAAAGATAAGGTTGACATGATGAAGATAATGAATACAGAGAGTAATGGCAGAAAACAATGAAAATGTAATTAATGGGGTTCTTATATTATTGTCGTTTAGGTGGCTGTAAACCATTGTATTGTGAAGAAAAAAGAGATTTGTGAAGTTTACTTGGAATTATCACATTCATATTGCCGAAGAAACACCTCATTGTATTTGTGTAAAGCAACTTGCACTACTAATTTTTCCTTAATATTAGTAATGCAAGTTGATTTATCTTGCCAGCCATCTCTTGCAGAAGTCTCTTCTTCAAACTACTTGAAACCAAGTCCATTTACAAATATTCTATGACCCATTTCAAAATTCAATTCATTGAAAATTTTGGATTGGTGGCATAATGGCATGCGTATGCCGGCGTATTCCCCCTCTGGGCCCGGGTTTGATTCCCGGCCAATACATGCTGAATTGGTGGTGGGCGAAGCGAGATCTGGGCAAGACTTCTCTGGGTTTTCTCGTTTCCCCTGCATCTTATTTGACCACTGCCCCATCATCATTCACATAATTAATATTGCTAACATTCACCCATTAGATCATTCACGGGTATTGACCTCTGCAATCGAGGGGGCTCTAAACCTCAATAAATAAATAAAATTGTCCTTTTTATTGTATATGCGGTTATTTTTTTATACACTGTAATCTGTACATCTGAATGACGTTCAAGAGAATTTGTTGCCATGGTAGCAAAACTTGAAATCCATCTTGAAATATTGTGTTTAGCTCCCACATTCTAAAGAACACTTTCCTTAACATTCAGAAACTACGCAGAAGATATTGTAGAACGTAATGTGAGGAGAACTGTTAAATTTATTCAATGATTTAGTTTTCGTTTTTGTAATATTGATAGAATTCTGTGTTTCAACAAAAAAAACTATTTTTTCACGTTTTTTACTTTTTTTCCACCGCTAACTCCTAATCGATACGAGACAAACAACAAATCATGTAGAGCAATATATAATTTTATATGAAATTATTTCGTGAACATATTTGCAGCTCTTTTAGTAAAAATGCCATCCTAGAGATGTTGGAAATGCGTTTTGTGGCTCGCTTGTACGAAATTGTATATTTATTGTTTTTAATTGAAATTCTAATTTTTTTAAATGTTATGTTAGGAAAGATAGACAAGAATTGACATGTTTCGTAAAACTATAAAAAACGCAAATTTGGCGAATTGCTACCCGCACACAAAGTTGGCGATTTTGTATAATGTCCATTAGAAAAAGATGGTTGCCAAGACTTATCTTCACACGTGGCTGTGAATTTTTTTTCACGATTGGAAAGGTGCTATCGATCCACTTAATATACAAAATGTAGACAGAAACACGACTACTTCAATGAACATTAATGGTTTAATACAATTAAAGTAATTATTAGCAATTAATTGTTGCTAATAATTGTTGATGAACTAAATTTTGAACCTGAGCAGAGTAAATTTCTAATTTACCACATAATTAGAAATAGCAGATTTCGCTCACTTAAATAACTCCTAAGGAATATCACTTCTGAAGAATATCGAAATAAACCGAATATTACATATCTATAGCTACTCTTTTTCCAACAATGTCCCTCCGCTATTCCCCTAGGTAACAAACATGTTACATCAATAAAACACAAAACTTTTCACTTTCTCGTATACGTACGTATTTACGAAGTAGTGTACGTTGTGTAGAGAAAGTTCTGTAATGCTGCGGAAAATAGATTTCGAGATTTCGCTGGAAATACACGTGGATATAATCTGGGGCCCCTGATACCGAAAAAGTGTTTTGTTTTTCAAAACGTCCATCTGTCCGTCTGAGCATCTGTCCGTGAATATCTCTAGCGCCTAAACTATACGTAGGATTTTTTACAAAATGAACATTCCTCAGTCGATTTGACTCAACCGGAAGCACTGGAATTTGAAAACCATTCTTTAAAATTATGGGGTTCTTTACATGAAGCCTTAGAGAAATTTTCATATTTTCTGCAAAAGGTTCCAAATTTTCTCTTTAGATTTCTTGTAAGAGTAGAGTAAAATGCACTCATAAAAGTGGCATTATTCCGACTTTTACTGTTAGCTCTGAATTTTCGAAAATTATAAATATTTGAACTTTTTCTTCGGCGTCTTCCTACAATTAAAAAAATAAGATAGAGCTTTTCCTTCAAATAAAATTTGTTCGCCATTTTTAGTTCTTTCAAGAATCAGAACTTTTTTGAAACTTTGAGTAGTTTTCGGCAATATTGTGCAATTTTTAAAATTTATAAAACAAGGTTTTCTCAAAATTTTCATTAAACTTTTGGTAGGGATAGTGCTAAATGTACCCTATAAGATGACATAAACGCTATTTTGCTCCATTTTGGTTTTTCAAACATTACTAAAATGTAATTTTTTTTATTGCCCTCTCATTTCAGTAATATTTACATGAGCTGCAATTTGTTTACATTATTGTACTTATGAATAAATGTGCTTTAAATGATGTCTTATAAGGTTTTCACGCAAACTCAAAACTTTTCTCAGAAAAGTTTTGAAAAAATTTTCTGAAACGCTCAAACTCCATTTTTTCCTCAAACTGGTCATTCGAATAGTGCTAATTACACTGATTAAGAGTCATAAAATCAATTTAGGTGTATTCTCCCCCCCCCGAAAAAAATTACACAAATGTAATTTTTTTAAAGATATCGCTGACGCCGTCAATATGCACATCCCCAGCTATTTAAATTCATTATTGCATTTGTAAGTGAAAGTGCTTCAAATGACTTCGAAGGAAGTTTTTCAAAAACAAAAAAGATTCCTGTGAAAAGAACTTTTAATTTCCCATTTAACTGGAGGTTAAACGATTTTTTCTTAAAAACGGCAGTTTTTCAATGAAAATTTCTATTTAGGATGAGGTTTTACTCTTTTACTTTAATATTCTTGAAGTAATATTTCGGTTCTACCATTAGGAAACCAAAAAGTCGAAAAAATGTCAAAATAATGTACTTTGGGAGACGATAGATGGCAGCCAGCTAGACGATGGGGCAAGACTGTAAAACTAGCCCATGCCAAGGAAATTAAAAATCTTTACTAAGAGAAAGTCTGTGCCATTGTGTATCATCACTAGTTTTAATATTTAGGTCGTTATACTTTTTAGAAATAATGTCTACTTGATAGAGATGGAGAGTTTTTTAATGGAGACAGCGCACTTAGTAAAACATGATAAATTTTAAAATGAAACTTATGAAATAAAATAATTTAAATGAGTTTAAATAGACAAGTTGAGACTTTTAGATCGGCCGATGGAATGTAAGTCTCGTGGTTTCAAACGTTCTTGAGATAGTGCAATTTCGCCGATTCACCGAGCCTAAGGATTGTTTTGTGAATGAACCTGTCAAATGGCCTGTTGTTTATGATTAATATTATTGCTTCTCTCACCCGTTTATCTCGCATTGATGGGCACTTTTGGAAAGATTTTGTTATTGCAGATACTGTATGTTCCTTTTCGAAATATTTTAAACTCGTTAAATTACTCGTAAAGTATTTCATTAAAATGAGTTTACAAAATCTCTTTTATACGCCATAACTAATATTATTTATTGAATGAAATGTTCATCAAACTTTCCCTATATTATATAACATTTTAGACACATTTGCTAGAACTATTAAAACAATGTACAATTACAAACAAATTTACGATTGATAACATTTAAAAAAGAGTTCAAACTAAATAAAGATACTTCTATAGAATTCACTGAACGGAACTGAATGAATGATGAACTGATAAAAAGTGTCAATGGCTTCAAATTTATTAATACACACAAAACAATGAAATATATTTATGCCATTTTAATATTGGGGTTTTGTAGGACGTTTAATAGCAAACAAGACTGCACAACAAGAAGGCATCACTTCGTTCTCTTAAAAGAGTATATTTGACAAAGCGTGTTTCTTCTGAACAATACATGCTCATTGTCTTGTAACTTTACAATGTTTGTGACGAAAAAGGATTAAAACCAAAGATTGAGAGCTATACCGGCACTGTCGTCCCCTTGTATAAAATTTAATTTCATTATTGTCATGCATTTTTCGCTCTCATTATTTATATTCTAGGAAAGTCCTTTAACGGGGTTTTATTTAATTATTTCCACAAGAAATGCTGTTATAAATTCTAGTCACATTTTAAGGAAGAAGTTATAATTATTAACGTTGAATTCTTAAATCAATTTTAATCAAATCTAGATAATCGTTTCCTTTCAGATTAACATGCAAAAGCCTACACTACATTATCACCCCCCTTACATTACAGTACCACATTATTTTTATTAATTGTTTTTTTACATATCATACATAGTTCAGTACATATAACACTTTACATATGTATTGATGGCTTACATTCTAAATTACCTAAAATTAACAAAAAATAATTCGGGAGGAAATCTTTTCCAGACACCTCTAAAAACAATCTATTTCAAATTTAGTTAGGAATGCCACTACATTCCCTTACCTAGTGTGGATTTGAGGTAGGGAGTGATAGAACTGGGTTGAGAGATATGTCATATGGTGTTGTATGGAGTCACTTTGAAATTCTTTGTGCAGCTGTGAGTTTGAGACAAACCAATGAGCATTTGTGATAGTTCTAAAAAACTGGTTTTGGACTATTTGGAGCTTGTTTAGGTTTGTTCTTGAAGCGGAGATCCACACTGGACAGGCGTAAAGGAGGATTTGTGTTATTTGTTTGGTCTAATGATACTTTTATAGATGGATTTGGCGGTTGGGAGTGGAGGTGTGAAGATCGATTAAATGATAGTGTTTTAGTTGGTTTATCTTATTTTTGCTTGCTGTATTGTACTATTGTTATGTTGGTTCCAGTTCAGTTTAGCATCCATGTTTAGACCGAGATATTTGATACTATTTGGAAGGAACCAGTTAATGGGTTCATTATTTATTGTGAGCGGTGCTGGAGGTGTATAGGGTCTTAAAGTGAATATTTTAATAGCTGTTTTGGGTAGGGCACTACCACATACCGGATGACCGGTCGGGAGCTTTTGAGCTTGTCTCGGCTGGGGCGGTGCCCCGCTGGTCGGAAATACCTGGTTGAGGGAAACCGTGCTAGCCGCGGTAGGTCGGCGCCGGCTAGCAAGCGAGAGCGATCACCGCCATCTCCCGATGAAAAACATGCACTTCACTTACGGGACTAATGACCTCAGTAGTTGACGTGCCAGGAATCGCTAATAACCAAACCAACAATAAAAAAAAGAGGGCAGTGGAAATCTGCCGTGAACTCTTTCTGTCGATCACAAATTCTACGTGGGACGACTGAAATTGGACGCACGGTCCCAGCTGTGGAAGGCGAGCAGGCTATGGAAGGCCAGGGGTGGATTTACGTCCTATGGGGACCTTTGCACAAAATCGTGCTCCCTTCTGAAAAAAAATGCTTCAAATTTACTAAAAAATTCAATTAAAAAAATTTATGAACATTTTAGTACAGTAGACTATTTGATTAACATTGTTTTACAGATACAACCATATTTTAGGAACGATTTCATTTATCGAACTTTTTTTTTCGGGCTCGTTGCTCCCATTGATGGCTGCCCATAAGCAACTGTTTATTGGTCTTGTTGCTAAATCCGGTCCTATCTACACTACAGTCGCACCTTGCCCCAGTGGCAGAGGACGACCCTTGCGGTCGCAATTTTCCTCGCTGCAGAAGTGAATGACTCTGCGGAGGCAGGTAGTCCGTCGGGCGCGCGAGCCGACCTGCTCCCCAGGGGGTGCGCTTTTGTGCGCGGTGCGGCGTGGCGCCTGATGTGAATCCGCGGAAGCCTTTTCTTTGGCTTCAAGGTCGCGCAGGGGCAGTCATTACCCTGGAATGTCGGAAGCTGCTGGATGGGCTTTTGAGTCGAAAAGCTTTTGAGTCGGCGCTGAAGTGATCACCCTGGGCCTCGCTTCCTCCGGTTGAGTCAGCCTTGGAAATCCCTCTGAGAAGGGACGGGGGAGGAAGAAAAAGAGAGAGAGAGAGAGGGAGGGAGAGGGAAGGAGAGGGCGGGAGAGGGAGGGAGGGAGGGAGGGGGAGAGGGAGAGAGTGCCCTCGTCTACTGTTCCGCGGTGGGTTGTTTGAATGGGTGGGTGGATAATTTCTTTTTTAAATTTATTTACTTCATGTACGACTGTGGAAGTCTTTCAGGTCTTGAAAGATTACAGATAAGTGCCTTATCAGAGTTGATCACTCGCTCGTTGATTGTCCTGCAATAATTGAATTCAATTAGTTAATGTTAAATAATGTATTTATATTTAAATTTGTGGAAATCAAAGGAATTAGTGTGTAAGTTGTGTGTGCTGTAGTCTGGATAATTGAATGAGAGGGTGAGCGAGAGATAAGTGTAAGGGGTGATTGAGAGAATGGATGGGACCAAATATGATTGGGTGGGTAGGAGTGGAAAGGTGATTGAGTGGGAGAGAGGATGGGTTATTGAGCGCGTGCACTCTTGTCTGTTTGTAGATTGCGTTGTTTGTAAAGGGGGGGGGGGGTTTGTAAAGTGGTGTGTCGGCTTATGGGTGGGTGTGCGGGTGATTGTTTTAGGAGTGGCGGGTGATTGTTTTAGGAGTGGCGGGTGATTGTTTTAGGAGTGGCGGGTGATTGTTTTTAGGAGTGGGGTGATTGTTTTTAGGAGTGGCGGTGATTGTTTTTAGGAGTGGCGGGTGATTGTTTTAGGAGTGGCGGGTGATTGTTTTTAGGAGTGGCGGGTGATTGTTTTTAGGAGTGGCGGGTGATTGTTTTTAGGAGTGGCGGGTGATTGTTTTTAGGAGTGGCGGGTGATTGTTTTTAGGAGTGGCGGGTGATTGTTTTTAGGAGTGGCGGGTGATTGTTTTAGGAGTGGCGGGTGATTGTTTTTAGGAGTGGCGGGTGGGTGATTGCTTTTAGGAGTGGCGGGTGGGTGATTGCTTTTAGGAGTGGTGGGTGGGTGATTGTTGTTAAGGGTGGGCGGGTGGGTGATTGTTTTTAAGAGTGGGCGGGTGGGTGATTGTTGTTAAGGGTGGGCGGGTGGGTGATTTGTTTTTAAGGGTGGGCGGGTGGGTGATTTGTTTTTAAGGGTGGGCGGGTGATTGAAGCTGAGTAGTGCAGGCGAGCGGGTGGCCGCAAGAGCGAGCGTGTGGCCGGCCGGCGGGTGGGCGGTGCGGGCCGGCGCGCGTGGCGAGTGCGCTATGGCGTGGCGGGGCGGGCGCGGGGCCCGTTATCCGCAGTGCCGTTGGCCGTTGGCCCGTGGGAAGTCGGCGCCGCAACTTCCCACCGCTGTCACAGTCTGCCTGAGCCCGCTCCGCTGCCTTTCGTCATTGTCTTACGCTCCCCCCCCCTCAACCAGCGGGCGGCGCGCGCGCAAGCCTTCTGATTGTTGGCTGGGCCGCCGCCCTCTTTCGAGCACCCACTCCGGACGTATCTAGAGCACCAATCACACACGACACATTTGCCCAGCGGATAAAGAAAATATGTTCGCTTTGCACAACACTTCGCATGCATATCTGCAGAAAGTGGATTTTGACATTTAGTTCACGGCGGACAGCATGGATTTTTTTAAATGAATCTATTGAAATTGATTGAAATAAAATAATAAAATCAGAAGTAAAAAAATAATAAAATAATTGAAGTAAATCAGGTGAGCTGAATTGAGAACGAAACAGCGTTCCAATTTGAAGAAAGTTGAGAGTAGATGTTTACAAGGACGTTTGAGCTTAGACAGACGGGATGAGTTGTCACTCAGTTGTCTGTTACGTCAGACAGGGGCGCGCAGAGAAAACAAGGAACGTCAGTAGATCCATGGAGCTACCTTGATTCAAACTAAAACTCCCTCGTTCATAAACAGAATTCATCTCTCCATGAAACAGAAATAACTTACAGCTGTTAAATGAGAGCGTAGGCTTCCGCCAAGGAGTTGGTATCTACTTTGCTCCGGGACACGTCGCGTCCTAGGCACAGGTGCCAGCGTTTCGGCCGCCATTTCGCAACCTTCCTCAGGGTCTTCATGGGATTTCACCCTTAGAAACTCTGACATTAACCCTCGGGTATTTCGCCCTGAGGAAGGTCGCAGAATGGCGGCCGAAATGTTGGCACCTGTGACTAGGACGCCGCGACTCTCGAAGAGTCAAGTATGTAGCTGTTATAGCGGATAATTTGAAGTAGAAGTAAACACACTTTTTTTTGTTTTGGATAAAAAAAAATTGTGACGCAAGTTAAAACGGGGTCTGTGCCAAGTTGCTCCAATTGCTCCCCCTCCCTCGGGGAGTCTCTGAATAGTGGTAATAGGACTTTGGCAAGAGCTTACCCACTTCCTGTAGAAGAGATGCGTAATCGCCATCAACATACTGATGTCTCCAAGCACTGTGTTTCAAACGAATCGCTAAAAATCATCGATGTTTTTCAATTACGATTCTTTTTAAAACTGGTTTTGTAACCTTTCGCAATAATGTTCACATCGAGGGGCGATTTAATTTGAAATTGGTCGTGTTTATTATTCAAAGTTGAGTGCTAACTGATAAAACACAAAGATGATCAAAATGATCACAACAATTAACAAAACGTTATTTTCATGATTGGATAATACAAATATGAAAATATACATTTGTGGAAGAAATCTCGTTTAATTTTTTTTCACCCTTGGTGATTTTTTCTGAGAGTGTTCAATTTGTTGATATTTGAAAATTGTTATAGTCCATCTTATTATGGTTCTTTTTGAAGTATAAAGATAAGACATCAATCACATAAGAAAATTAAGCACAAAACATTAACATCAACAGCAACATCGATTTGCTACTTCTTAGTCGAGGAAGCTTCATCAACCCTCTTCGCTCTTCATTTCTCTGCTTCAACAGCCGAAACCATCCTACGCACACAGGTGGGAGATGAAAGTATGATGACAACAAATACAAATACTTATGTTCAAATGGGATTCGTTTCTAACACCGCGCTCTTACTAGAACAAGTCGTCCGCGTTCTAGAGTCGTCGGCTTGGTAAATGAAGTTATCTACACACTTTTTTAATTTATTTGACAAAGATGGTGAATACATAGCTCAGTTGAAATAACTCTACATATGTTTGATGGCTTAATACTAACTTAAATTAAAACTTAAAACTAATACAAGGGTTGAGGTTACCTATGGGGCTCCTCTAGTCGGGATCTAAATCAGAGAATTTTTGAGAAAAATGTGGAATGGTAACTTATTTTGTATTCGGGTTCTATGTGATGGGTTTTTGCCGAGTCTGTGAACTGACAATGAAGGGATTTGGGATATGTTTGAGAAGAAGTTGGTGGCTAGATATGTGATGTTAATCTTTACACTTAAAAATGCAGAAGTAACTGGGACCTGCAGAATTGGCTGCAGCAATTTTGGCATGAAACGTTTGTATTTGGAACGTACCCATTATCCATGTCTTCCGGGTTGAAGTAAGTCTCTACTCCGTACGCCAGCTCTACTTGTGCAATGACGTGGCGATTTTTCATAAATATGATTGGTTGATTGATTAATGATTCCGGGCGCTTAAATGGCGAAAGTCATTAGTCCTGTAAATGTAGTGTATGTTTCATCGCTGGCGGTGGCGGTGATCTTCCCCCGCTGGCTGGCGAGATCTGGCGCGATCTACGTCGTCCTGAGGGGATTTTCCCCAGCCAGGACATGCTTTAAGCTCCCCATTGGTCTCCCGACAAATGTGGGAGTGTAGTGCATGTAAATGTGAGTGTAAGTAAGGGGTGAGTCCAGGACAAAGAATAGGAAGGAAGAAAGCGCGCGACCTGTGGTCCGTTAGTTAGAGTACTGCTTCGGCGTTCGCCTGGTGTAGATTGGAGAAACCACGGAAAACTACCGAACAGAGCAGCCGGTGGCTCGAATTCTCCTCCAGACAGCGGTTGAACTCGACGAAGCTGTCTAGCTTGTGTGGAAAATCTTGCCACGGTCGGGAGTGGAACCCCAGGACCTCCCGGTCAGAGCCACTGCAGTGACATCAGTTGATGCCCTGATCCACCTTTGCCGATTGAGAATTATACTTGGGTTTTCGTAACGTGGCGGATGGCATTATATCATTTTTACACCTTCCGCCTTACAAAACGAATCTTTTTAATTAATCCGCGAACGTCCTTCTCAACGGGGCTCATGGCCTCAAACATGTGCTTATCACTGTTATAAAGATTCATTTTAAAAGGCAGGAGGTGTAAAAATGACCTCATGTCATCAGCCAAGTTACGAAAATCCGTGTATAGGAAAAGGGAGGAAACGGAGTGAGGGCACCTGTGCTGCACATACCCCTCTGCGCCGCTGGGGCTCTACCTGCGCTGCGGTGGCAAGGCGTAGAGGCGGTCCCCGTCGCCGCCCCCAAGGCCCGGCGCGGCACCGCACACCTCGGCGGCGGCACGCGCGCCACCCCCCCCCCCCCCCCACCCCACCCCTGCCCGGAATGGAGCGGCCCAAAGCGCACACCTCAAGGCCCCTGCCTGCCTGCCTGCCCGCACTCGCGCTCCCTGCACGCCGACACATGTCCGGTCGCGATAACTGGACACACGTAATCAACACTCGTACGGTCTCTTTCCTTTGCTTTCTTTTTCTTCCTTATTATTTTTTCCGTTGTTTTGCTTTATCTTTCTTTCATCCTTTTCTTCCTTCCTTCCTTTCTTTTCTCTCTTTCTCTTTCTTTTCTCTCTTTCTCTTTATTTTTCTCTCTTTCTCTTTATTTTCTCTCTTTCTCTTTATTTTTTCTCTTTCTCTTTATTTTTCTCTTTCTTTTCTCTCTTCTCTTTCTTTTGTTTTCTCTCTGTCTCTTTCTTCTTTCTCTTTCTTCCTTTCTGTTTCCTTCTCTTTCTTCCTTTCTGTTTCTTTATTTTCCTTTCCTTCACGTTTTATCATTTATATATTTATTATAAAAAACAGTAAGAAAAACTGTAACGTGCAGTGCTGGTAATAATCTGTGCTGGTTTTCTTGAGCCCCAGAATTTTCACCGTCTCTCTTTTACTATACGTTATTGAATTATTATAAATAACGTTAGCAATCAGCTTTGTTGGCGGTTCCTGATAACTAGAAAAGTTCTCTTAAAGAACTATTTGCTCGGCGAAAAGACACAGTGTCAATAAGTTTCATTTCTCTCTGTTCATTAAAATTTTCATTTTTGTTTGAAAGAATGGCTTCCGTCTGCAAATACGGTACCTGATGGAGACGTCAAGGTGTATGACAGTCTCGCTTACAAACTACATAGCGGTAATTTGAGTGACGAAACGATTCTCTGTCATGAACGTGGGAGTAGGCGTTCACAATTCTTAAGCTCAACGTCAGAGGTACAAATGTGATTCGTTGATATTTGTTCACGATGGATAAATTATTTCTTCATCGTCACATTTAACTTTTGCAATATCTTCTTCTTCTTCTTCTTCTTCTTCTTCTTCTTCTTCTTATTATTATTATTATTATTATTATTGTTGTTGTTGTTGTTGTTGTTGTTGTTGTTGTTATTGTGATGGATCTGTATTATTAAATTACTAGTATCAAAACCGCTGACGCTGAGATGAAAATATGAAGGACTTGCGCGTTACTCAAAAATGTAATTTTTGTAACACTACAATTTTGTTTTATTTCTGCCATCAACTGCCCATGCAGTGTGATATTCAAATTGTAGGTCAGAGTTGGTGTCCGGTGATTGTCGTTAACCCACTTAATGCCCCCTGAAACAAAAAATGTTCACTTGCTCTTATCTCGAAACTGTTTCCGTGTGAGTTACGTTGTACACCCGAAGCCATAATATCGTATACGTCAAGTACTGTATGTGATACGATCACACGTCTGTCTCGAGCCAAGCAGGAGCGGGACAGTGAACGGGAGTGTCTGGGAAGAGGTTTATAAGCGACGTGCGTGGGAAAGGAACGGTGTACTTTAAGCTGTCTGTGCCTGAGATTCACCTTTCGGCACAGTTCCTTATTTTCAAATGTCGTTATGCCATTGTGTCCCGTGCACTCGTCTTATTATTCTACTACTGTTGACATTTTTTTTCATTCTGCAGACAAAGTTTTTCCTTTTCACAAAATTTCGACAGACCGAACGAACTACAGGCAGTGACAGATCTAGAGGGACATGCCCTTCCCTCAAAGCAAAGTTGTTTTTTTGTAATTTGACATTGTTGTTTTTTTGTTTGTTTTGAAATTGTTTTTTTGTACATTTTCAAATCAATTATCACATATTGTCACATCAGATAAAAAGGAATATTCCCATTATGAGTATAAGTTTTTTACTTCAAATTGCAATAAAAAGAAGAAAAGTTTATTCTTTCCAAATTATTTTCAGGTGGAAGATATTGAAAATACCCCATTGTAATACTTTCTGAATACGCCCCCAGACTACAGGACCCGCGCAAGAACTGTAAAAAGTACCTAAACCGCTCACATTCGTACCCTAAAATACTCGTACGTCAATTCCGTGGTGGTAGCAGAAAATCTTGTGGTAATCCATAATGAGATATAGGGATAATCATTTACAACAAATAATTGACTTACTGTTGTGGATGATTATCTCTATATCTCATTACCCGCACATACATAATACCCTCGCCTTTTGCTCAGCAATAAGGAAGTATTAATAATAATAATAATAATAATAATAATAATAATAATAATAATAATAATAATAATCATATTACCTCCTGCTCGGATTTCACGGTTATTTGTGCATTTTGAATGTCTGTACAAGAGTACAATTTTTAAACCCTTGCACGAGATTACGTCAGGGTATCCAACTTTCATCTAAAAAATAAAACAAAGAAAATGCAAAATAAGAAAACATAATTTCAGCGTTTGTAAATTCAGTAATTATGTAAATGTCAGTACTGCAAACTTAAAGTATCTTTATGGTACAATTTGCAATTCTGTGTTTATCTTGCAGTCGTAGAACTTTCAGTAGATTAACGAGCGCGTCTAGTGTTCGACACCGACAGCAACACGAGTCAAGTGCAGTAGGAGTAGATACTGTTTTCTATTAAATACGAAACTTAAAGATAGATCTTTTCGTTACTTAAAATAGAAGATGTTCAATATTTCGTAGTATTAGCTACAAGGTGTTAGTCGTTACAGTCAACTCCGGTTGAAGTGAAATCTGACATACTGAACCTGGTTTTGTACTTAAGTCATTGGCCCTGTTTCACTTACATTACAAATGAGCATAAGAAAATTCGGTTACAGTGAACCTAACCTCGCTATAGTGAAGGTTGAGGAGAACCCGCCACAGTCCTTCTAGAGAGGCGTGTCTCAAACTGTGTTCTCTTCTCTAGGCAAAGAGTTCTTCTGTTTTGTTTTGGTATTACTAACAAATGGATAACGTGCTTGAGAGGAGTAGTGCTAACAGTCTACATAGTAATTTGTCTTGTGCTTTCGATTGTAGGACTGTCGGCACAATTGATTCTATAATCCAACCTCGTACCAGTAATCCGGCGTTCTGTAGTTTAACCCATTCGGTAACCCGGCGTGACGTCGTTACTTCATTAAATGAGCCTGCTGCATTCGATTGGGTTGTTCGTGTGAAACACTGTAGTGCCGTGTCGAAAAAAGAAAACAATGGGTACTTCCTTTATGACGTTATTATGAGATTTATCTCGAAAAAAGGTATTTGCAGTATATGCAGTAATTGCTTATGCTACCTTCATACCGTTTATAATTCTTGTTTGTTTTTTTATTAACCCCCAGAAATCCGGTGATTTTAATAATCGGGTGCTACCTAGGCCCGATACAACGTCCGATTAGCGGAACCGACTACTCGATATGTTTCAGCTTGATCTTGGGGCTCGACAGGCCGCAGGCGACAACACACACACACTTCCCTTCATATACAAACTCTCTCACAATATTATACAACTATAGTAAGTTCTCTAATGCTATACGCATGCCTAATATGGGCAAACACAGTCTCTACAATGAACTCCAAATAATTCAAAATAAATGTATCAGATTTATGAACAAATGCCCACTGGGTTACAAGTAAGAAACAATTCCATTCTGAATTAAAACATAAATACAATAATGAAACAAATAGTCCATATATCATACAAGTTTTACCGAAACTAGTCAGAGATTCCAGCTACATCCCATTTCAAACTAGCAAAAACTCACCCCACACTCGAATAAAAATACATTGTTTGAAGCCTTTCTAAAACTTTTAGCCAATCAAGATGCATAACCCTGAGGTTCTCCCCGCAGAGTGTCGTTTTCGATGTTTACATTAAGGTGGCTTAGTTTTTTATCTACCATACGCCTTGCAACACATCTTAAGGGCTTAATAATGAACGACGTATTTTCAGCGTACATTAATACTGAAGGCCGACCACAGAACCAAACGGGATTCGTTTGATTGATTGGTTGTGATTCCAAGCGCGTCAACTACTTTAGTCATTAGTCCCGTAAGTATAGGCCGTATTTTTGCTTGAGAGGTGGCGGTGGTCTTCCCCGTTGGATGGCCATATCCGGCGCCGGCCTACAGTCGTTTAACGGGGGTTTCCCCAACCAGGTATTTCCCACCAGCAAGGCACCGCTCCAGCGGGAACATGCAGCGGGAACAAGTTCTAAGTCTCCGACCGGTCTCCCGACATGCGGGTAGTGTAGTGCATGTTAGTGTAAGTGTTTTTGTAAGGGAAGAGGATAGTACAAGTAAGAGGAAGGAAAGATCGCGCGCGGTCCGTGGCCCGTTTCTCAGGGTACTGCTCCGGCATTCACCTGGTGTTTATCGGAGAAACCTCGAAAAGCTAGCAATCAAAGCAGCCGACCGCTAGCATTCTCCTCGAGTCAGCGACTGAACTCGACCTAACTGAAAGGTTAGTGTCGAAAATCTGCCGCCGTCGGGACTCGAATCTAGGACCTCCCGGTCAGAGGCGCTGCAGTGACATCAGTTGATGCTCTGAGACCATTGCTTCCGGTAGGGATTGGTGAACGGAGAGGATTGAGTGGACGAAGTGGCTCTGGCGATGCTCGAACACTTTCCGCGCCATACTGAGAAAAAAAATATTCTATAACTCACAACGTTAGCGTAGCTGGAAAGAAAGTGCTTGCGAGAAAAAGGAGATATTAGATTGAACTCATCCGTTAGTAAGTGAATTATGGGGACAGTTATGTAACAAATGTCCACAATTCTGCAGCCAACTGGATGTTTGGGTCGTTTTTCACAAACTGCCTTTTCGCAGCGTACAGTAATGTGTTGGCTACGACCGGGTATTTTTTTCCATTGCTGGATGCCCTAAATCCAGCTCGTTGGGAAGGCCTAGTGCGCCGTGTGCCAGTTCGGAGGCTCCAGCGTAAGAGCTGCCTCTTGCCGCTGGGAGGGGGTGGGGGAGTGTGAGGGGAAGGGGCGGCGTTGGCCAGGGTCCCGGGATCGATGGCGGGCGGCACGGGCGGGGTGCAAGGACGGCGCCAGGGAGGAGGCGAGGAATCGCAAAGTTTTCTTACTATTACTAGGTCATTGCCGCTCATACTGGCAAGGATGGCTCAGGATACCACTCAGTCACTGCAGTGCTTCTGACTGGGAGGTCCTCGGGTTCGAGTCCCGACGGTGGCAGGATTTTGGTCACTAGGAAGATAGCTAGGTTGAGTTAAGTCGCTGTCTGGAGGAGAATTCTAGCGGCCGGCTGTTCTGATCGGTAGTTTTCCAGTTTTTGTTCTTATCAATACCGGACGAATGCCGGAGTTTACCCTAACAAACGGGCCACGGACCGCACGCCATCTTTGCATCCTCTTTCTTGGTCTTTCCTCTCCTCTTACTTACACACACTCACATACACTGCTCTACCTCACTTGTGGGGAGGCCAAATGAGACCTTAGAGCTGTTCTGGCTGGCGCGGAGTTTCGTTGGTGGGAGACACCTTGTTAGGGAAAATCCCCGCAAGCCGACGTTGGCCGGTGCTGGATTTCGCCATCCAGTGGAAAAAACTTGTACTACAAGTATGGGACTAACGACTTTAGCAGTTCACACACCAGGAATCGCTAATCAATCATTGCCGATGACATAGTGGTCACCTGAGTGACTCCGTCTTTCGCTGCTAGATGGCGAAAGGATGGAAGGGAAATTTGGAGGTCAGGCAGAAGAGCAAGCCTGGTGGGCTGAGTTTCCCCACGTAGCAGAAGGTGCCATTGAATTGAATCCTTCGAAGGACAGGCAGAAGAGCAAGCCTGATGGGCTGAGTTTCCCCACGTAGCAGAAGGTGCCATTGAATTGAATCCTTCGAAGGACAGGCAGAAGAGCAAGCCTGATGGGCTGAGTTTCCCCACGTAGCAAGGTGACATTGAATTGAATCCTTCGAATCGCATCATTATCAACAGGGCTTAGATTTTGATGACATGTCATTTTTCATTGGTGCATTCTCGAGTAGCTAACCTATAAATGCGTGTTTATCACGACATATAGGTTATAGAAATGTGTAGTTATTGGATCTTTTGTCATTCTTTTTTTTTAATTTTTGGAATTTTTATTTATTTTTACGTCATTTTTACAGTTTTTTTGTTTTCTCTACGTGCTTCTTTTTGTGCATGTTTCGTTAATTTACAATGACACACTAAAACAAAGATTTTACTGTGTCATCATTTCATGACAAAATTTACTACAGTAGTGGACTCCTGTTTTTAGAACTCTCAAAACTGCACCGATTACTTCTTCGACCTTTCATCTTCGACCTTTCTACACTTTCTTCTCTCTAGGATTCTTTTTCTTATTCTTTCAAGATAAACCAGATGAGGTGGGTCAGGGTAACGGCCGCTGCCATTGCAGGGTCTAGTTAGGAAGTCCTAGGATTCGAGTCTCGATGGTAGCGGATTTTCGTCATTAGCTAGATCGAATTCAATCGCCTGGAGGAGAATTCTAACGGCCGGCTGCTCTGATCGGTAATTATTTGTGGCTTTTCCGATCAATACCAATCGAATGCTGGAATAGACCTAAACAAAGGGCCACACATCGTGCGCGATATTTTCCTTCCTCATCCGTTTCACACATACGTACATGCAATGCATACAATATGCATACATGCACACACATATACATGCACTAGACTATCACTCATGACGGGAGATCTCTCGGGAGCTTAGAGCTTGTCCCGGCTGGTAATTGCCCCCTATGGCGGAGATACCTAGACGGGAACATTGCAAGCCGACGTGTAGGACGGCGCCAAATCTCACTACCGAGCGGGTTGAGACCACCGCCACCTCCCGATATACCACAAACACTATACATACGGAACTAATGGAAGTAGCAGTTAACGCGTTTGGGAAAATGAAATAATCATTCTATCCTGGGATTACGTAGAGAATGAGGCTGACGAATATTCTCGTTTGTTATCTACATTTGATGAAATTCTCTGGGAGAGGAGAAGCGCCCGAAAAAAAAATACAGCAGAATTTTTTATTTATTTACCCACCAAAAATTTAAGCAACTATAATATGCGGAGACCTGAAATCTGCGGGCATTTTCTTGAATTCAATGATTAGTATTCACCGTTCTTTTTCTGTTCGTAGTTAATTATGTGTAAAGATAACGAGATTAATTCGCAACATTTCTTCATGTCAGATATTTCTTCCAGAGCAATAGAAACTGTATGCATCCTCAAATGAGCCACATATTTTAATGGGTAGTTCTGCCGACGAAAAGGTAACTCTCTCTCTTCCCACTTCTCCTGGATCTAGTAAAACGAGAGCTCTAGAAAACGTGTGCAGTGAAGCTACTTTTATTATTCAGATGCAAAGCAAGTGTCCATCTCATCATTTACTCACTGGATCTCTGGAAAGTGGAGTAAAAATCATCGTAGGGTGTCGACGTATATGCTAATACTTTTTGCAGGCATATTAAGTTTTTTTCAATTATATAATAAAAACGAAACTAATACATTAAAATAAAATAAGTATAAGTATTAAAATGGTATAAGTACTTGGACCCGTGCTAACATTCCATATGTCATTAATGGTTATTTTGAAGTGAAGAAGCTTCGTGCTTGAAGCAAATCTAAATGGTTTTGACATCCTGAGCTAGGGAGTGGAAGCACCTTCCAAGTATGTAGTAATAGAACGACCAAAAAGGTCTTATTTTGTGGATTACGGCATACGAAACAAAACTTGTGTCTCTTTGGAGACACGAAAATCGTTCTCCGAGTTGTCTACGATGTGTTGCAGCAAATGTGCGTTGCGGGTTGAATTCCACCTCCGTGGTCCTTATATGCTTATCCGCAAATTTGGAGTTTTTCGAGTGTGGTCAGGTTTGGTATTTCCTATCCGTCAGTAACACTCGTACTGAGTTGGATTTTTAGTACGAGTACGAAACGAAACGAGTACGAGTACGAAAACATCGTCATTTCTTAGCGCATTATATACAGAAGAATTTTAATTTTAGATGCTCTGTTTGAGGCATTTCCGACCAATGGCTACCAAAGTATCAGCTCAAGCTCAAGTCAAAACCATCTACACTTATTGATTCAGTGGTGAGTTGTAGTTGACATTTACATAATTGAAATGATTGAAGGCGTTGTCATTGTCAACAATTGTATTTATTTCTATAATAGCGGCTTTCGATGGCTTAGCCATCATCATCAGTTTTCTGATTCAAGAAAAATATTAAAAAATTAGTATTAACATTTGTAATACAGTAGTTTTTAAATTATAGTAAGAAATAGTAATAGTAAGAAACGGCTCAACTTACTTTTCGTATTTTCTCTCTCAAAATTGTACATGTATATTTTCATTCATTTTCTTGCTTAAATTTAAAAAACTACTATATTACAAAAATATCTAACTCTCCGCCCCCTTCTTTCTTTCATTCTTTCTTTTCTTTAATTCTTCTCCTTTCATTTCTTAAGATGTTTTTAAATTAGGTAACTATGTTAATTCTAATTTTTTTATATTTTCTTGTATCAGAAAACTGATGATGATGGCTAAACCATCGAAAGCTGCTATTATTGAAATAAATACAATTGTTGACAATGACAACGCCTTCAATCATTTCAGTCACCTACACTTATACTAAAGTATAAATAGCATTGGTCCAGTACTTGTATGCGCGAGAAAAAACAAGATAAATTACTCCATTTACCACCTGAAGTCGCCGTAGTTCAGACGAGTCTATTAGCTGCCGACGTTCTGTATCTACCCCGACCATGCCTCCAGCATCGGAGGTGAGTCTCCTTCTTACAATCTTCATGGAAGGAGCCATGGTGGAAATACATGGATGAGTTCCTCCGGTGCACCGATTTTACTTTCTGCGATCACGTTTGCGCACGAACCACGTGACCACAGCACGGGCACTCTTGAAAAGCAGACCAGACGCTGGCCGCCATACATTTATTTGAACTGCAATTGGGTATGACCCGGTGGCAGTTAAATAACAATAATTACAATAATAACAACATTAATATGAATAACAATAATAAATTAGTGCAGTACAAGCCGAAAATGTAATAATCATACCATCACTAATACTAAGTATTATAACAAATATTTCATCTCTGTCATGATATCCAAATTATATGTCGGTGATTCTAAATTTAATTGAACTTAACTTATTAATTTGATCGTGTTCACTACACTTAACTGTACTACACTACACTACACTACACTTCAATACACTACACTACACTGTTTTTGCTTTGAATTATACGTACCAGCACTTCACCGCACTTCATAGCACTTACTCATTTAATGTCTATTACTCTCATATTGTTCTAACTTATTTCTAAAGCTTCGGACACTTGGAGGAAAAGCTTTGAAAATTGCTGCGGGTCAACTGTTCCAATCTTTAATTGAGGTCGAGCTATGTCGCATGGAGAGCGAGAAGTGTTGAGAAACATTTTGAAAGTGGTACAAAATGACAATTTTCAACGGTCACCAACCAAAAATTACGCAATGAAGGTGAACAAGATAAAATATTTAAAAGAAGTGCTTCATAAATCTCTTTCAATGTCTTGTAACGATGTGATAATTTCCGTATCTGGCTGCATTTATAATTCCCGCTTGTATTGTGACGCAAACTGGTGTCTGAAGCGCATTGGCTGAAGTCGGACACGACGCGCAAGAGGCCCCCTCCTCCCCTGAAAGCAATGGATAGAAAAGAGTCGACCACGGAATCGGCATCTCCGTAGCAGCGCGTGACTTTTCCTGGGAGGAACCCGCAGCCTCCGCGCGCCAAGAGCGAGGCGCGGTGCCAAGAAACAGCCGCAGTGCGCCGGCCGCGCTCTGACAAGCGCTTCTGCCTGTCGGTGATGTCACTGCGCTTGGCATCTCCCCACTCGTTACTTTTTCAGCATTCGCGCATGGAAATTAGAACCCATCTTCGCTGGTTGTTGATTGGGAATTGTTACATTGCGGGGCGCGTACGGCAAAATAGACTCAAGTATACCGGCCTCTCAGTCCTCAGGTATACAGCAGATAAGGATACAAACACTTGTAGATTGTAATTCCCATACATAATTTTTTCAATACCCGTAGTACCGAAATATTAATTATTCGCATGACTTCGGGCATATGGTTACGCGCGGTCCTTGAGCCGTTTGTTAGGGTACTGTTTCAGCATTCGCCTGATGTTGATTTGAGGAATCACCGAAAACTACCGATCAGAGAAGTCGGCCGCTAAGATTCTCCTTCATAAAGCGGCTGAACTCGACCTACCTCTTCAGCTAGTATAAAAATGTTGCCATCATTGGGACTCAAACTCTAGAGGTCACAGGTATTGCAGAGACCGGGGTCAGAGATATTGCAGTGACATCAGTTAATTCCGTGAGCCATCTTTGCCAATCCACACTAATCGGATTCGGCGAGCGGTTGCTCGATTCTCGTCGAAAACCGAATGGGTGGAGCCGCCTCTAACCGCACTTCCGCCTAATTCGCCCCGAAGAGGAGAGCTTGTGCGTTGTGTGTTGTGTTGGCCAACCTGCTCCATCCCGGACGCGCGCTTCCCCCGACAGCGACTCAGGACCTTGTCTTCCTCTTCCCTGTGCTGTCAGATGGCGAGGTACTCCCTCGCGCTCGCCAGGGCCAGCGGAGGAACGACCAGGCGAGAAGACGCATTCAAGGCCCTTCTGGAGGAAGAACACCTTATCCCTTCATCTGGAGGTACAGCGAATTTATGAGCTGTTCTGAATCTGTAAATGAAAACGGACAATGATGAATGGAGGAAAATGAGTGTTCTTGACGAGAAGGTTCTGTGCTCCTTCTGCACGAGCTGAAAAATCCTGGCTTGATTTTTGATAAATTTTACGCTTAATGGTATTTCTAATAAATGTTAATTATAAAAGATACTAAAACGTAAAACAGCATTAAGGAATGCAGATGATTTTTCAAAAACATTGCTGTAGCTTTTATACCACCACTAAATAATATATCTTTGATGTAGGAGTGTACCTTTCAGGAGGTATGACATTTAAAGGTTTTCTAACTAAAACATTACTCTCTTCTCTGAGAGGTGTTAAACCCATGACTCAGACAGTTTGTATGGGCTCAAAAGGAAAATACCAGATTGCAAACCTGGGATAATATAACTTTAAACTGACATGGATCTTTTAAGAATGAAGTCAAATTATCTCGGAATAGACGAACAGAATAGTGGGAATAGTAGGTGATGCAATCACGAAAACCGAAATGGAGCCAAAGTGGACAGCATAGTCAGAAGAACATAGTGAGTAGGGTGATTCCCAAAATGAGATTAAAGTGCGGAGGTGACGAGGAAGTAATAGATAAGAAAATAACTAGATAATATTGCATTTTATTTTGTTTCATGGCAACCTGTGCTTCAGTTGGAAGTGTAGGTGTCATTATTAATCCTCATGCTCCTCGTCGCCCTGTTCGAAGGAATTTCTTGATTCTTCGCAGAGTCTCTCGTGAACTAGTGTTAATGATAGGCAAACTTAAGTATTACCGAAGAGTGGCGAGGCACGCGAGCCATGACTGAACATGCTCGCTATTGTTTTGTTAATTTTACTCAATTTATTCCATACATTTGCCACAAATTGATTGTATCACTGCCAAAGGAATTTTCACAGTAATCAGTTGTTGAACAGAACCTTTGCCTTGACTTTGCGGGCACACCTGAATTGTGCTGTACAGTTTTTAAACTTTAAAAGTGAAAGTTTTACAGATAAATATGACTCGAAGTAATCTGGATCGAATAAAATAAGGTTGTTTTGGGGTTATTTATGGTCGCATCAACATCTAGGTCATTAGCGACCACTATTGGAGTTAACGTTATGGTAACTATGTAGATGAAATGAAATGGTGATAAGGGTAAAGGACGAATACAAATACAACCATGCCCGAGGCGGGACTCGAACCCGCGACCCTTTGGTCCGAGATCCCTACGATACAACTTCCTTAGCGAACTCGGCCACCGGGCCGGCAAAATAAAGTATTTGCAGACGTAAGAGTATACGGCGACACACAAACTGTACTGCACGGGCGCACCCGTGCAACTAAAAATGGCTCGTACCCTAAACGTATGGGCCACTTAGTCAATCCTACACATTGTAATCGGGCAAACTGTAGGTCTTCATTTGTCCGTTCGTTTCTTCTAAATAAATCCCCACGGGGATCGCGATAACGGAGGTTGTCGCGATCTCTGGTGAAGTGTCGTAGACGACCACCCGGACCTTGAGTCTCGCGGCGCCGCTCACGTCGTTAGCTTTAAGGTGTCGGCAGTGAGTAGGCGATGCTAAGCTCCTAGTGCCCGGGTTCTACCGGCCATCCACCAGTTGGGTCTATGGCGCGTCGACATTGCAGCAAGGTTAGGCGAAGGATGCTCTTCGGAGTATTCCGGCTCCCACTTTAAAATCCGACGAGAATCCAGTTACACCCCGTCAGGTTGTTCCGTTACCGGCATCATCCACGTCGTGAGCTGGCGGTAGGCATTGGGGAGACGCGATGGGGCTCCGAACCGCCAGGACCTTAGTCCAGGTGGCCCCAGTTGGACTCTCGGATACGTCGTGGCAATGGCCCAATACTCTGAGGGTAAAGAGGAGGGGAACTTGTTCGTGGCGCATGTGAGCGGCGTATTGTCGAGACTCCAGTACTAGCCTCGACAGCTAGGAGCTCTGAGCTTGATTCGGTCATCAGCCTGTTGGCGTTAACGCGACGGCGGCGGGGGTGCGGATAAAAGACCAAAGAGGCAAAGGTGTCCACCGGGGGACTTGTCCCCATGATGAAAAGAAGCAGAGTGGAGTTGTAGACCACACGGGGTTCCTCACTCACAAATAAATAGGACTCTTCCGGTACGCGAAACAAGTGAGGTGTCATTCCACGCCCTTCGGTGTTCTGGAACTGACTATTTTCCTCCGTATCTTTACTGAACATTCAAAGAGAATTTCCAAAAAAATGTTTTTGTTGAGGAGGGGAGGATTTAGCTTCTAAAATGGTGTGTGGTTGGTTTTAAGGTAACTACGAGATCAATAGCTTATTAGATAGCACTCGACCAGGCCAATCGATTAGAGCAAATTTCAGTTAGATCTTTTTAGATCATTCTGAAATTTTTTTAGAAAAAATGGTAGTTTTCAGGGAGCTTTTAGTTATTTGTAATGTTGAAACACTCTTAAATTGCTGCACAACCCTTCCGTCGTTACATGCGAATTGGATCAAAGAATAAGATTGACGATCATTAAACCTACTTTAGTAATATAACAAAAATGAGTATTTCTATCAATACTTTCGACAAACATTTTTATGCCAGACGACGAACTTGCAGAGTACAAAGAAAAATGTTTAACATCAAAACAACCAGGCGCCACGAAAATCTAGTGAAACACAGATGGTGGTGGGAGACGAGGGTCACGAATAGTGATGGCAAATTTTAGCGAAACATCGATTCATCGATACTTCGATACATCGATTATTCGATACATCAACAAAACTTTTTCGATGTCGATGAAAGATCAACAAAAAAGCACTGATGTTTTAGATATGATAAAACATATCGATGTAAAATGTGGTTCTAATGTGATACACAACAGGCCAATAAGAGTTTAATGTAAATTCTGCTTTAAATTTGACAATCATCTTTATTTTCTAATCAATATTCTATGTATTCAAGGTTCAAAACGCAGTTTAACGATATTACCACGTAAAAAATAATCAAAAAAGGCAATAACACTGGAGAAAAGTTGCGAGAAGCAAACGGTTTCGTACCCTCTGGAGGCCAACAGAGACGTCAATGGCTGTTGATTGACAGCAATCATCATTATCATCATCATCATCATAATCATCATAATCACCACCACCACCAACAACAACAACAACAACAAAAAGTCACTGAAAATTTTATTTATGTCATGAGAAATGCTTTTGAAAATATCGATGTTTTTGATTAAATATATCGATCTGAGGAAGACATCGAAAACACATTGACGTTACAATATGCATGTTTCTGCTCGAAAATATCGGTTTTAAAAACATTGTTTTTTTTGCCAATCCTGGTCGCGGAGCGTTGTAGAGGAGCGTGGTACCTTCGCGAGCGAAACGTAGCGGGAAGGTGCGAGATTTGAGGGCGAGCTAGCGGGGAGCGTGGCTGGAAGTGGGATTAGGAGCTGGGCCGATGCGAATCGTGCGGTGCAGCGCGGCAGACAGGGGATGAGTGAGCGGGCTGGTGGGACAGAATAGGACGGAGTGAGGTCATAGATGCTTGGTGGAGCGTGGAGCGAGGCGGGGCGGAGATGAGCGGGGCGGGGTCGAGGCGGGGCGGGGTCGAGCGGGGCGGGGTCGAGCGGGGCGGGGATGAGCGAGGGCGGAGATGAGCGGGACGAGGAGGGCGTGGCGAGGAGGAGCAGGACGGGGAGTGATGCAGGGAGGAGCGGGCGGAACGGGTAGGAGTTGGTTGAGGAGGGGCGGGGAGGGGGCGAGATGGTGCGAGGTGGCAGATGCACGTTGGTAGACTGATGCGAGGTTTGGCGGGGAGGAGAGGGACGGGAAGGTTAGGGAAAGAGCGGTGCGAGGTGATGTCAGTGGAGAGTAGAGGGCGGGGGGAGCTGGGAGTGAAAGAACGTGGCTGGGAGGTTCGGGGGGAGGGTATTGAAGTGGGACCGGGAGAAGGGGGAGGGGGGGAAAGGAGGGAGCGGGGCGGGGGGAGAGGAGCGGGACGGCGTGAGGTGATGGACGTGTTTCGACTGACGTGCAGGGGGAGGCGACGTCCATGTGAGCACTTAGCGCGGTGTCGGGGCGGGGCGGGGCGCTAATCGCTTGCGCACCTGGGCGCGGCGCTCCAGCCGGGCGCCAGTTCGCGATGGGCGACACCGGCGCCAGGATCCTCTGGAAGATGCGCGACCTCCTCGGTGAGTGGCTGCGCGCTGCGTTCAGCGCTTGAGAACGCGGAAAACGCGCGGAGGCACGCGCTCCAACGGGCATTGGGGCGCCCATACACGTCCGCGGCACGAGACAGTCTTCTTACCCGCTCGCAGTTGCGTTTTGTGCTTGAAAGCACCATTTTCACTTTCACGTGTTCGTAAAGTAAACTGTAATCGATTCATGTCGATGTGCTCAGACGTTCGAAATACAATCGAATATGAACGTGTATGCTGAAGAAAATCACGAATAAAAGATCTTTGAATTCGTGCAGGTTTTCCACGGCTTGCGTTTATTCCGTATGGGAAAATGACAGTTAAATAGATTTGTCACTTTCCTGGTGCTTGGATACATTTAAACTCTATGGACTTTCTGGTTTAACTAAAGGTCTCGGAGATACGCTTAGTAACTCGAAGTTCGTGCATAAATTCTTTGCTTTATGCAAGTCCGGAATAAGAATGTGCTTAGATCTGCTGGATTTGCGGACTTGAATAATTTTTGAAGCAGTATTTTGCATTATTTCATGAATATCTATTTAAAAAATTAATACAGCTTTCGTTTATTTTCATATTCATTTTGATCAAAATGTCAATATTATTTGGGCCCCATTGTTTGTTAATGCTCTGATGAAGCTTCATAAGATGCGGTAGTTATATATCGAGTACCACCTCATCATTTTGAAGGCATTCCGCTCGTGGTGCCGTGTTTGCACAGTTGGACGCGTGAGTTGCGCGGGCGTGCAGGTGTTCGGCGCCAGGGACAGCATCGGAGGGCGATGGGGAAGCATTGGAGGGCGGAATTCACCATGTCTCAGATTCAGCCGCGATCATACATGCCTTATTTTACGTGGCATTAGGCTCGAGTCTAACCGCTCTTCCGTCTAACCACGCATATTTTTCACCACCTAGCGGAGAAATCAGGTATTATCTTGGGCGACGAAACAGGCGGAACTCAATTTTGCTCAGAGGCTTCATTTAAGCTTGATCTTTCACATGCAGTAAATCTACTACATGGGACAGCCGGCTTTACTTCCCCTCCGAGGGAAGGCGTAGGAAGGATTTTTTTCGCCCTTAAAAATCCGCGGCTTCGATCGAGTTTGAACCCGCAAACTCCGGTACAACAGTCCATACGCAACCGTTATACCACCGAATCCGCGTGACTACGGTACCGCGTACCTACGGCGCGGCGATCCTTTCCAGAGAACTCTCCGCCTCCGGTGGTGGATTAATGGATAAGCGCACTAAGCAGTTGATTAGGGCCCCCGCTGTGCAGGTATTCCGGACAATTTTCGTCAAAGAAAATTTTATATTATTTCGTAAATATATAATGGAGTTTTACCTATTTGGGTTATCTACAATTTTTTTATGTCGCTTTTTAACATTTTAGTCATGTAGGGACCACCCTGATCGTTTTAACTGTAGAGGGAACTGTAGGAATAACACGTAAGGACAAAATGAATGCACAAACCGCCATGCTCGAGGCGGGATTCGAACCCGAGACCCTTCGAATTGAGGCAGCTACGGCTCTCCAGCCTCAGCGATCTGGACTATCCAGGCCGAAAAAAAAAAAATTGTACTAAACAGAAAGCAGAGCTATTGGAACAAACGGTGTAATAACTCTAATAATGGCCTCGTTTGGTAATTTTTCAACTTCGTATGAAGTGTCTTACGGTGCTTATTTCGTAAATAATATGAATCTAATATTAATTAATAATAACACTAAGATGTTGATAATATTAAGATTTGATTAATTTGTAATATTAATATTTTAAATTACAAAATTTAGTTTCTTTTCATATTATTTTTACTATTTGTAATAATTCATTATCATTAGTGGCACCATAATTTGGTCATGCATAGGTCGCCTCACGATATTAATCCGACCGAAGTCTCCTCGTATGACCTTCTCATTGTATTTCTGAATTGCAAACAAAAAGGGAGCGTTCCTCGATTGAGCTTTTCTTAAGTGGAAGAACTACCTACAAGAAGTGCACTAATTAGAGATGATAATATATTTTTTATTATAAATAGTGAAGTTTGCTACAAACAAAATTCCAGAAATTTTCTTTCTGTTAACCAACTTAATTTGTGTAACATGTGAAGTTTCAAAAATTATTCGAGGTCTCAAATCGAGGGTTATTGGAAAATGATTAAGGTTTGTAAAATTCAATATGAAACAGTCTGTTGTCAGGGCACTGAAATCTGCCGATAAGATATTTGATAATGTTCGTTTTTATGTAATGAAAAATTATTGTATTAGAGGTAAGTTTTTTTCAAAATGTAAATGCTAGTAGATTCCATTGTATTTCTTGAACTCTCACTCTTTGACGCGCACAGCCATGTATTCTACATTACTGTAAGGGTAAATGTTAGTTAACTGAACATTGTTGAGCAAATATACTTATTTGAGTTGTTTGTTGTAGTTATTTTAGTTAATCACGAATTGTTTCTCTTGTTCGACATTATCGCTGAGGGTCTGATTGGCAGAGCTCCTAAGCGCGTTAATTGCGAGCAGAAGGTCGACTGTGACGCAGCCTACTCGCCTCCTCCTTTCTGCCCTTTCGTCTCCCCCGCCAATCCCCTTCTCTCCTCTCTCCTCGTCAACCTGCGTCCCATTGGCCATTTGCTGAGGAAATTTGTACTCAATCGACATTCGAAAGATCAACGTCGAAATTACTCTGTAAATTAAAACTTCAAAATGCTAACGTAATTTTCTGTTGGAAAATTTCCAAAAGCCTTTCAAAGTGTCTGACATTCTTCGCTCCTTTTTTGTAATTCAGATTAATGATTACTGTCCTGATTCTAGTCAGTCTATTGACCTCTGGGGTGTAATCGGGTGCTTGAATTCGTTTTATTTGCTTCCAGAACACTTTGTTTGTCGTACAGATTTATCTTTATAATGTTTATGCCATTGGCATGTAATGATTCACAGTTTATTGATGGCAGTTTCTTGAAAATAATTTGATATAAAGCAATTAGGTGGGGTTATGTGTAGATTACAGGGATTGATGATTTAATGATAATTATGATGATGTTGTTCGTGATCCGCGCAGAAGATGTAACAGATGTGGTTATTCCGTTCGACTCGCAGTCTTATTGAGGGTTATTCCATTTACGTTAGTCTGACTCGTGCTACTTTTTTGTACCCTTTTTTTGTTTTGATTTAGACTGAATATGGTTTATTAACATTTTTAAGATTTCCATTTTGAGTAAGAAAAATGTAAAACCTTTTCGTTCGTTTCTATGTCGTTCCGAGAATATCCTTGATAGCTTGCAATTCCATTTGTGAGTGGGTTCCTGCCCCAATCCTTGTTAGTATTACAACTTTTGACTCCGTGGCTGGAGGACACGATACCCGAGGAAAGATGTGCAAGACAAAAATTCCCCAAACCCTGAATGTTCGGAAAACAGCAAACTCAAAGAAAAATGTCCTATACATTAAGTTTAAAGAGATGTCGATTACTCCGATGTCTAAAATATATTGAAATGTGTCCAAGAGAAAATATAATTTCACGAAAAATGGCGGTTGATTATTACCATGGTAATTACGATAACTATGGTTCTGATTCTATGGTAATTTTATATGGTGGCTAGGAACACCACGTCCAAGGAAAAATGTGCAAGACCAAAATTCCCAAAGCCCGAATGCCCGGAAAACAGCAAACTCTTGTTATAACTATATAACTTCTTATTTCTATGGTAATTTTACAGCGTTTCGTAGATAATCTCCAATCTGATCACTAAGATGACGTAAATTAGACTAAAACATAAATATTACGCCTTGCACTAACAAAAATTTCATAACTAAAGCCGAGTAATTGTGAGTTAGTACAACATTAGAGGAAAAGGGAAGAACATGACATTACGATGACTCCATCAAATAAATTTATTGATTACTTCAATAGGCGTCAAAAATGAAAATTATTGATTATTAAAATGGTAATTGTCAAATAAAAATATAAATAAGTAGATTTCGGCCATTTGAATTTCTATATAATTTTTTACCCATGATTTTGGACAACCTAGTCTGGCCTCACAAATATTTGGATACCGTTCGGCTTTTTATAACTTTCGATGCATTTCATTTGCACTGGACCTACAGCAAATTAATGGATTTGCACTGGATCTACATGCACATGACCATCCGGATTTTGGTTTGTTTTTTCGTCCGGACATTTTTGTTGATCCTTTTCCTTGGGCAGTATGGCTGAAACCGACGCATTTGTTTGCGCCTTCCCGCGCGGGCTGCTAGTCAAAGATCCGAGTCTACACGGCCCATCCGCATTCAGCGGATGTCAACTGTTCACAATGTGACGTTTGTTGGCGACGCATATTGATGAGCCATCGCATAGTATTCAGGGGTGCTCAATCTTATGAAGCCCGAGGGCCAAAATTCAAACCTCTCGTGAAGGGCCGCATCAACGCAATGATTTCTCACATTTTCAGGATCAAAAAGGAAATAAATAACAAATGTTGTACGAATGCACCTCAAGATTTATCTTTTTATACTTTTGGCTCGGATTGCGGAATAGATAAATGAGAGCTTTACCACCAGTTTTGCAAGGAGATGTCCATTCATTTACCGGAAGTGGTAGCTCAATGCATCAACTGATGTTTTACTGCAGAGCCTCTGACCGGGAGGTCCTAGGTTCGCGTCCTGACGGCGGTACGATTTTCGACACTAGCGTTTCAGTTAGGTCGAATCCAGTCGCTGTCTGGAGGAGAATTCTAGCGGCCGACTGCTCTGATCGGTAGTTTTCCGTGGTTTCTCCGATCAACACCAGGCAAATGCCGGAGCAGCACCCTAACAAACGGGCCACGGACCGCGCGCGATCCGTCCTTCCTCTTCCTTGTCATCTTCTCCCTTTACACACATACATACACACACACACACACACTTACACTAACATGCACTACACTACCACATATTCTGGGAGACCGGTCGGGAGCTTAGAGCTTGTCCCGGCTGGGCGGTGCCCCGCTGGTGGGAGAGTCCTGGTTAGGGCGAAACACCACTAGCCGACGGTAGGTCGGCGCCAGATCTCATCATTCAGCGGGGGAAGACCAACGCTATCTCCCGCAAAAAACATGCACTACACTAACGGGACTAATAACCAAAGCAGTTGACGCGCCCGGAAATACGAAAAAATCAATCAATCAATCCATTCATTTCACCTGAAAGGAACAGCGTGTATAAGTTTCCGTTTCTTTTGCTAGGAGTTGACATTCTCAACCAACATCTGTCGTGACAAAGAAGACGAATAACTACTGCACTTTAGAGCAATCGTCTATCTGATGAGTGAGGTTTGTTGTTGGACTAACCTTAAATATGGCCTGAGTCAGACTGGCACACATTTCCCCACGATCGAGCTTCAAGGGAAACATTACAGTCGCCCAGAAGCAGAACATCATCAATTGACACCTTACTGGGGCGGTCCCTTAGTCACCTTTCCCATCACAACGCGGTGTAGACGTTCTCAGCGTTCACTGAGAAATGTGGAAGATAAATCATCGGATGCAATTTAGGAGAGTTGAAATATTCTACTGGATTTATTTACTTATTGCCCAGGGTCAGCGAGATCTGCGTAGAAAGTGTAATTAAATCTCTGAAAATCAATCCTAGTAAGCCGGAAATCACTTTGCCATGTATCTATAATTACGACGAGAGGTGTCGTGATAAGACCACTCACATTCAACTTCAGATTATCAAGGTTAAAATCAATGGCCATCCACGTAGAATTGGCTATGGACAAAGAGGGTTCGCATCAGATCTTCTCTTGTTTTCCTCAGACAACCCTGCTGCTCTATTCCACTACGGAAAACCACTAAGCAGAGCAGCCGGCCGCTACAATTCTTCTCCAAATAGTGGTTGAATTCTAGATTGCTATTTACCCTCTCATTTAAATATAGGATCCCCTCAAGATCAAGAGCTGGAAGAAAAGGGAAACAGTCATCCAATCGGGAGATTCGCTACTACTGAAATTTTTGGTACTGAACCTTTCGATTGATGACAGGCCCCCCCCCTTCAAACTCGTGACCTTGTAAGGCACATTTAAATCGGGATATAGATGTGTCTGTTCGACCACTGTCTGGAGAAGAGATCTAGCAGCCGGCTGCTCTGATCGGTAGTTTTCCGTGGATTCTCCGATCAACACCAGGTGCATGCCGGAGCAGTACCCTAAGAAACGGGCCACGGACTGCACGCGATTTTTCCTACCCATTCCTTGTCCTATCCTCTCCCCTTACACACACACACACTTACCCTAACATGCACTACATTACCACACATGTCGGGAAGCCAATCGGGAGCTTAGGGCTTGTCTCGCCTGGGGCGGTGGTCCGCTGGTGGGAGATACCTGGTTTAGGAAAATCTTGCTAGCCGATGTGTAGGTCGGCGCCAGATAACATCATCCAGAGGAACTACTTCACCACCCGCGAGAGAAAAATTTACCACACGCACGGGAGTAATGACCATCGAATTTGACGCGCTCGGAAACACGAAATAATCATCCTTCATATCATAGTACTTATCTTCTATCCATGAAACCATCCTTCTCAGGTAGGGCAGAAACATCTTGGGAACTGATGAACTATAGGAGGATTACGATAAAGATGACGTTTTTTCTTCGAGTCGTGAGAAAATAAAACGAAATAATCTGCCAGGCATGTTGGTCTCACTCCACACAAAACACGACCACGTTATTGTGCTACTAAAGATAAAGAGAAAACTCTGAAATTAACACGGAATATCAGGCTGATTAAGTTTGTTTTGTAGAAGATTATTTCGTTTAATTTACTCATCAATATGAAAAATGTACATTTCTTCTACCTCTATCAACAACTTTATCCTGTAATGTAACAGTAAAATTAAGTTTTGAGTGCTCTCTTGGTAATTAACCGAATATTAAATCATTTTCAATTCATGATAACTAAGGATTCCGACGAGAAAACGTATTGCATAACGACGAAACTAGAGAAGTCCGTAGAGTTGCAATGGAATTTTTTAACGACATAAACGCAACTTTCCGGTGATAATGAGCTTTCTTGCCCAATTTGCGGGCATTCTTTTCGAATCTGATACGAAAGTTTTGTTTGGTAGGGGAGCCACATTTAAAAATTAATGAATTACTTCTCACTGGAAATTCGTACAGTTTGCGACCATATTATCACTTTTATTTATCTCCAAATAGTTGTTACTATAATGTTATGGGGTATTGTGGTATACTTCCACAAGTTCATGTCGACCTAGAATTACTAATAATTACTGAACGCCAAAGCACAATCGCAAACCATGTACTTGTTTTTGTCAATTCGTATAGAACTATTAAACCTCGTAGTTCTGCATGGTTATTTCCGATTGATATCGAATGTTGTCTGTTGGAATGTTTGAAAAAATTAAAGTAAAGCACTGTTTGAATGTCGGTGGTTTACACCTCAAATTCTCAATACAATCACAATTAATGAGACGCAGGGTACAATACCGAATTGGTTATGTCTTTCAAAAGTAGTTCCAATGGAGAAACAAATGTCGCATATGAATCATTCCTATTCAAATACGTTCCGTTGAGAAACTTCGTGCACAGAGATGTAGCTTTTCTCCTTGAATGTTCATAACAGAAAATTAATGTCGTCATATTAATCAGTATCATTGCACAAATCTTATGTTAAAAAGTTTATTGAGCAAAATATTACCGTGTTCTACTTCAGTCATTCACGCAAGTAAATAAACCATTTCAGCGTTGTATGAGCGAGTGAAACGGTAAAGGAATACAGGCAAGGACGAAACTCATTTTCTCTCTTAAAAGTGCAATTAAACGTCACTTTCTCTTTCTTTCAAAACTATTTCTTCAAGTTGAGTTCATATATTCCTTACTTCATTGACCGAATTTTTGATGCAAAGAATATGAACCAAATATTCATCAGTTTTAAATCACGAGCTTATGTTTGTAACCAGAATCTCTAATTAAGTGTATTTAACTTCCTTCATTCAGTAAAATTGAGGCTTGTAGCATTGTCTTAATTGGTTGGCGAATGGAAAATAGTATAATTTAAATTAGAAGTTGCATGCGACTTTACATACATTAAATTTTTTTTCTTAGTTTGCACAATTTCTTGTACTTTAAGAGAAATGGTAATTTTGAAATATAATGAATACTGTAAAATCATTGTTCACGTGGTTTTAGAGTTTTACTTCGGTATGCGTCTAAATTACAAAAGAAATGTGTGCTCAATGGATGTGGTACCGATTTATCTTCCTATCTGGTGACACGTCAACATGCAGTATCGAAGAAACTGAAGAAAACTGTGACAATGCGGCACAAGTCTTATAAATTTTATTTTCAAGAAAATGGTTGTCAAGTCTTTAAGCCAGTTTTGAAATGCTTGAGAAAGGAATAATGTGTTCTTGGTTCACGGATCGTAGTATCTTAAAAAATCAATTTCATTTCTCCCTTGTTCAACTCATTTTGCTTGTGAAAGTACAAAACTAACTAATCAAATGCAGCATCCTCGAGCTCAGTGATAGAAATGAAATGAATTGTAATAATTTGTATTTAGAAATGTACTCGTACCTATAACTTCATATGAAATTAATAGGGTGTTTTCTTTCTTTTCAGGTGAGTATCTGATGATGGAGTCCCCAATATTCAATAACGTTGCTAAGACAAGCTTAAATATTTCCAATTTTTGCACCGGGTAAGTGATTTAGATAGTATTGCCATTTGATTTTTAATTGTTAAAAAGTAGTCCACACCCACTTAGGTACTTCAGGGCATTAACTGATGTCACTGCAGTGCCCCTGATTTGATTTGATTTGATTTTTTCGTGTTTCCGGGCACGTCAACTGCTTTGGTCATTAGTCCCATTAGTGCATGTTTTTCTCGGGATATGCGCGGTGATCTTTCCCCGCTGGATGGCGAGATCCGGCGACGACCTACAGTCGGCTAGTGGGGTTTCCACTAACCACGACTCTCCCACCAGCGGGCACCGCCCAGCCGGGACTAGCTCTAAGCTCCCGACCGGCCTCCCGGAATATGTGGTAATGTAGTGTATGTTACTGTAAGTGTGTGTTGTAAGGGGAGAGGATAGAACAAGGAAGAGGAAGGACAGATCGCGCGCGGTCCGTGGCCCTTTGGTAGGGTACTGCTCCGACATTCGCCTGGTGTTGATCGGAGAAACCACGGAAAACTACCGAGCTCAGAAAACTCAGAGCAGCCGGCCGCTAGAATTCTCCTCCAGACAGCGCCTGAATTCGACCTAGCTGAAAAGCTAGTGTCGAAAATCCTGCCGCCAGCAGTACCCCTGACCGTTCTAGGGCTGGAGTCCCGACGGTAGCAGGAGTTTCGACACTAGCGAGATTACTAGGTCGAATTCAGCCACTGTCTAGAGGGGAATTCTAGCTGTCGGCTGCTCTGATGGGTCGTTTTCCGCGGTTACTCTTGGCCGGGAACACCCCTCAAGCGAACGTGTAGGTCGGCGCCTGATATCGGCACTTAGCCGGAAAGATCACCTTCATTTCCCTCGTTAAAACATGTTCTACACTCACGGGTCTAATCACCATTGTAATGGACGCGCCCGGGAATATCATTATGAATTAAAGGGCCTTGTACTACTTAAAGTGCCGTCTTCGTGCTTCCTTCTGGATGATACAGTACATTTAAAGTGGGACTCTCACATTTACTTGACGTGGATTGATTGATTGAATGATTTTCTCGTGTTTGCGGGCGCGTCAACTGCTTTGGTCATTAGTACCGTTAGTGTAGTGCATGTTTTTTCTCGGGAGATGGCGGTGATTTTTCCCTCGCTGAATGGCGATATCCGGCACCGACCTACCGTCGGCTAGTGGGCTTTCCCCTAACCAGGACTCTCCCACCAGCCGGGCACCACCCCAGCCGGCACAAGCTCTAAGCTCCCGACCGGTCTCTCGGAATATGTGGTAGTTTAGTGCGTGTTAGTGTAAGTGAGTGTGTAAGGGGAGAGGATAGGACAAGGAAGGGGGAGGACAGATCGCGCGCGGTCCGCGGCCCGTTTGGTGGAGTACTGCTCCGCCATTCGCCTGGTGTTGATCGGAGAAACCACGGAAAATACCGATCAGAGCAGCCGGCCGCTAGAATTCTTCTCCAGACGGCGACAGAACTCCACTTAGTCATCTGACCAATGTCGAGAATCTTGCCTCCGTGGGGACCCGAACCCTAGCACCTCCCGGTTAGAGGCACTGCAGTTCTACCAGTTGATGCCCTGAGCCACACCTCTCGGGGTTATTACCATGGATATATACAATATACTTATATAGGAATGGAGATCTTTACTGATGAATGCGCAGTCATCTTTACGACTTGGCGCAACATCTTGGCAAAGCTTGGCATTATACACCAAACCCTGCCAAAATTTTCAAACAATGGAAAATCGGTAAAAATCGCATTGAAATTCAGTTAATCGTTCTCATGAAAATACACTTTGACGTACGCGTTCCACAAAACAAGTCATGACTGTATAAAACAACTGGGTTCTGAAAAGGAACCAAAACACCGGGGCGAAATAAAACATTTTGGCTGCAGCCTCGCGTATTGACAATGATCCCAAGGGTTTATGATTGTAAGTTTCTATGAATTCATACCAAAAATAATGTATGCTACTCGTACGGAAGTGTCTTTCCTGTGCTCTTTTAAAATATCGGATACGGCTCTTTCGTCGCCTAACCCATTAACATTTCTATCGTACCAGAATTTCAGTTTCTGTACTCAGCACATAAATAACTATTGGTGTTGTCTAATAGATGACTGTGATAAATTCATTGTGAACGCTTTGTATTTAAGCAAGTTGTAAATAAAACCAAAAAATAATTAGTGTAATTTTTTCTGGACCACCGTTAATTTTCTCGCGGACAATTTGCTGGCGACTACTATTATAGAGCGCATGAAACTGAAAGATGGCGGTGCTGTGTGTGAGTGCATGCGACGCGGCTGCGGGCGTCGGCCGCTCCGCTGATTGCTCCTAATTAGCGCCGCTCGGGGGCTCCGCGTCACGGCGCGGGCACACACTCGCTGCATGGCAGCCTCTAAACGCGCGCCCGCCCGCCCGCCCATTCGCCCGCCGCCCATTCGCTCGCTCGCCCAGTCGCTCGCTCGCCCAGTCGCTCGCTCGCCCATTCGCCCGCTCGCCCACCCATTCGCCCGCCCGCCCACCCATTCGCCCGCTCGCCCGCCCATTCGCCCGCTCGCCCGCCCATCCGCCCATTCGCCCATTCGCCCGCCCGCCCATCGCCCGCCCGCCCATTCGCCCGCCCGCCCGCTCGCCCGCCCCCCATTCGCCCACCCGCCCATTCGCCCACCCACCCATTCGCCCGCCCGCCCATTTGCCCACCCGCCCGCCCATTTGCCCCCTCGCCCGCCCATTTGCCCACCCGCCCGCCCATTTGCCCGCCCGCCCGCCCGCCCGCCCGCCCGCCCGCCCGCCCGCCCGCCCATTGCCCGCCCGCCCGCCCGCCCGCCCGCCTGCACCCCGCGAGCACGGCGCGCGCCTTCCGCTCCTCGCTTGTCTTTTCGAGTACGCTAGAGTTTTCGAACATTTGACAATTGTTATCGGCGCAAAACCCCAGTAAAAAAAAAAAAATAGCTTCTTTTTGCAGTACCGTTCCATTCATTGCAGCACGCCTATCGCAAAATAAGACTTTCCCGTTCAAGCGTACGTAAAGAAGTTATGACAACTTTTTATCACAAGTGGATACTGCAAAGAAACCAGAACATTTGCGACGCATACTGCAAATTAAGACTTTGATGTTCGCGTACGCAAAGAAGTTATGGCCTATTTAAAACCAATGGGTATTGTAAAGTAACCAAAAACTTGTGCATCATGAATCAACATTTCTCGAGAAGCTTTCGCAATCTTCGGTGTTATTGAAATACGATTTACAAAAGACTTCACAGAATTATGTACTTAGAATAAAATAGTCTTCTTTCTTTATCTAGAAATGTGATTACTTAAAATTCGGAAACTAATAAAAATGTGAAACAAAGCAAATTAGTCTGATTTCATTTTGAGAAAACTGAAAAAGTTTATGTATTGCGCCTTAAAAAACTCTGAAAACGATATTTAGTGACAACCTGCTTACAGTTGCATTTGAGTCTGAGCTGTCCGTCTCGCAGTTGTTTGTGTTATCTTTCTAAAAAGATTAAATATCGATTCCAGAACTTTTTTATTAATTTTAAAAAATAATTGCAAAGACCTATATTATAGCATCATGAGAACCACGCGAGAACAGTTATTGAAAGTTTCAGATGTCGCAGAGAAAGGTGTGTAGAAAACTCTGAGAAAGGCGGCCATATTGAAAGTATAAATGCGATGATTACGTGGAAGGTAGTTTTTATTTTTCTCTATGAATGATATAACTGGCAAGATTCCATATTCTGCACTAGTCAACCGGACGCAATTAATTTTTTACTTACCGTCTGTTTCCGGGAGCGAACTTCTCTGTTCCTTTTCCCAGTGATGGATGCAGCCTGGTGAATCTAGACTCTGCCACTGAAAACTTCAGCACATAAATTTTCCTTTCAAAAATTGAACAGACATCACATTTTTCTCTTGTGTTTGTTATCGTATGTATAATAGTACTCGTATATTTTGCCATTAATTTGTTAAACTTCATCATGAATACTTGTTTTGATTATGAGCAACATCAGGAGCAACTTTTCACATTCGTACAAATGCACAATGCACATTATAAACAAGAAAAAACGAACAATATCACGAACTTTTAAAATATTATAGCAAAGAATTATACATTAATTCTTAACGTTCGCCCAAAGTGGCATAATGTAATTAGATTTAAATTAAATTTAAGATAGTATTTTTAAGTTATGGCCCTCCCATAAGCTCCAAAAGCAGAAATGCTGGAGCGTAATCTGTACTCCGAACTTTTGAATAAATTGAAGGAATTGAAGAAAAAAAAATAAAAAAAAATAAAAATAAACGAGTTGCATACGTATTTTTTTATAATAGCATTATCAATTATTAAACGAATCAAAGTTAATTTTTGGAAACAACTTTATTGTGGCGTCACGGGTTTTTGACATTTGTGTGAAAAAGCAATAGTCCGGTTTACCGCTACTACCCCACGAATTATCTCGCTGCGATTGGCGGAATTTGTGATGACGCGCCATATACGGCAAATAAGTCTTAATCACCACCTTCTACAGTTCTCTACTGTAGGAGGTGGTGTCTTAACCTGTGCCGTAAGATGTCCTTTTGTTAACGATTTCTTGTAACGAAAGAGTCGTTTGTAATGCTGGAATATAAAAAATATTATTTTTGTTCGATTTCATTGTGTAACAAACCAATACTCAAAACTTCGCAGACCGCGGTCTAGAATTCTCATCATCTCACGCCCAAACGGGGAGAACTATGGATGGTAATTGTTGTCTTTACGGACTCTTTTTATATTATTATTTGTCGATAAAAACAGATAAAAACGGTGTAATATGCTATGGGGAGATGGGCAATATGTTTTTTTTTAATTCTCGGATGTCTGTTCTAACTCGTATACATAGTAAGTTGAATTATAAATACATGTAGCATTGAGCTTTTTTGGTAAGAATTGTTATAACAACATTCGCTCCCGTATAATAAAAACTATTTGCAAAGGCAAATCAGCTTCAGCTGTAGGCTGTTATTCCTAGTGCTTTACGTGAAGGTTTCTACTTACTGCCGCGATAAAATGAAAAACGCTTCTTGGAATATCTACATTTCCGAACGAGCTCAGCCCAAGAAAACGTACTCGGATGGTGAAGCTAAATTTATGTCCACAAACCAACAATGAACCATCTAACATCATTTGCTCATAGGATCAGGGGAAGTGAACGAAACGCCTGATTGAGATGGGTCATTGACTCATAATCAACAATACTTGTTACAAGCATATTTAGCCTTTTAGAATTGTAGTATAAATGATAACTAATGTAGTGTAAATTATAAATATCAATGTCAAAAGAATATTATTTTATGATTTGACTAGAAAGTTCCAATATTAATTTATAGACAGTCAAATTATAATTTTTTTATTTATTATTAATTGCTACCTTCGAATATTATTTTAGTTTTTGATGCTCAGTTTAGTATCTAATTGTAATGAAAAAGTTTTAGTATAATATAAAATTTATGTAAAATATATATAATTTCGTTTAAAAAATTTCATTTGCAAGGTTTTTATCAACTTTGTTTATTTAAAATCCAACTTTACGAAACTGAGATCAGTGTTGTTATAAGAATCATAGTGCACTTGTAATATTTATTTATTTTACGTCAAAAACAGTTAAAAACTGCGTATGACGTGCTATGGGAAAAGTGAATTGTGTGCAAATTTTCAAAATTCTGTGATCCCTACACTAAGTCATATACTACTTAAATTTTGAATTTTGAAAGGAGAAAAAACTCCCATGTAGTAAAATCTATTTTCAAGGATAAATAAGCAATAAATTTTGAATTTTGAAATACTCATTGGCCTACTATTAACGCCTATCAGCATGTCTTGTCGCCTTTCGGAAGTCCTTCTCCACTGAAAAGTGAAATCCAGCGAGGACCCGCGCGTTGGTTAGCGGGAGTTTCAATCTCGTATGTCGTTTTCTTCGATAAAATCAACATTCAGAACCAAATAAAGGAACCATCTCAGCATTTGCTCAATGGATCTACAGAAACTGATTGAAAACCCAATCGCAGTAAGGTTCATTTACCTATTTGCTGTTTACAATTGCTGTTAAAGGCTCTACTATCAAAACGGTTGTGCATCAAAAACTATTTTCCTTAACTATTATTTTATTTATTTCTCTTTGTACCATAAATTACTGTCAATAGGAATTTCGATAAGGAGATGTTAAGGACATTGACACATTGCGATGCATGCAAATCAAGTTAGCAACGGAGGAAAATAATTAGAAATCAAACTTAATTCACTAGTGAATAAAACTAATGTTTATGTAGCCAAGAGCATGGAAATACATTCTGATTTGTATAAAGTAAGGGTAAATGTAAATATTCATTACTTATAAATGTATTATTATTCGTATAAACTACGTTTAGATTAACTGATTGTATGCTTTTTTATTCAACTATTTTTCAATATGTTCCCGATGTTTAGTAATATTAATAATAATGCCTTTGTTGATGGCGAGGCTCAGGTCATAATACCTGCTCTGTCTATCTTCATACCTTTACATTTTGAGTCTTGTCGAAGGTGGGGGCTAAACTTCACATTTACTGTTGGTAGTGCAAAGCTGTTTGTCTCTACGTATTTTCAGTGCATGTTGTGCCGGCATCAGTTTTCTGGTTTTCCTTGAAGGCATTAGAAGTTTGTGATTTTGTTTGAAATGGAGAGCATTGCTATCCGGTCTTTCGGCCAGTTTCCCTTGTTCCATTGAGCAACCGCTAAGACGGTTCCCTTGTTTTGCCATCTGCACACATTCTCTTGAGCTCTATGAGGTATTATTTGGTATTCAGTTATTTCGTCAAAAGTACCATAGAAAGTCGATCCGCCTACTCGATTACTTCACGATAATAAGGTACGATAAAAGATAAGAGCCAACAAATTTAGCTCATTTGCTGACGCAAATAATTTCTTATACATGAGAGAGAATGTTTATTATTAACAAACTTTGACCAAAAACATCGCTCGTTACTACCTTTATTCATACTTTAACTTAATATAATGATGTAAGAGCGAGAGCAGGAATTCGGAGCTCCAGAAAACGTGCATTTCTCGCCCATACGTCATGCATAATTTATAACTGCTTTCTGGTATTTAATTAATATTTTGACCATCATTTTGTATAATTTTTAATTCTGTACCGTCTTCTGTTTCTTTAACTGAAATTCTTAATAATAATAATAATAATAATAATAATAATAATAATAATAATAATAATTTTATACTGACGAGACTCAGGCCGTAAGGCATGCTCCCGCCTAACCACTTCAATATTTACGTTTGCAGAATTACAACTGAGGCGTTCGGGCGGAAATAGTGATAAGACATTTCACGTTACTTACGAAAATTCCAACGATCGTATTAGCTAACGGAAGCGTGCTACACATAACTAACGAAACATAAAGTGTGAATGTATTTTCATTATCAATTTTCTGGATTCTAAAGCTAACATGATATAAAGAGATCCATGTTTCTTATTACAAGAAAGGCGTGGTAAGTCAATAACTTTACTTTCGTAAAATGTCAGAAATTCTCGTATACCCGAATGCCTCAGTTGTGAACAAATGAGAAGAAAAAGGAGAGCATATTTTACATTTATATATTCCTTTTATTATTACACATAATTCTTCCACTTATTTATTATTTGTTTTTTATTAGTTTATTAGCGTATTTATGAAGTAAACGATTAATAAACTGTAGAGGCGAGGGCCCGTGCGTCGTGCGGGCGATGAGGGGGGGAAGGAGGTGGGGGGGAGCGAGGCGCAGCTGCGGCGGCGGGCGCTCGTTGCCGCCAATTAGGAGGGGGCGTTGGGGGGGAGGGGGCTTTGTTCAGCGCGCGGCGGCGCGGTGGCGGTGGCGGCGTGTGGACAGCCAGCGGACCCTAGCGCCGACGCAAGCGACACAGGACGCTAAGCACCGACGCATGCGTTTCACAGGCAGCAACGCCGCCCGAATACAAAGGGAGGAGGTCGATGTGTGTTCAGCTCAGGCGACAGAAATGGAAACTCTCAAAATTGTTGTTTATGTCACGCCCATTATTTTGACGTCTGTTATCTGTCGTCCGAGAAATGTCATACTTAAAGAGTTCAATTTATAGGTTAAAGACGACCCACGGTTGTTATCGTCTTAATGTAAGCCCTTTAAATCTCTACAACCAAAAATGCTTTCTTGCTTAAATCTTGAAACTGCTTCCGTGTGAGTTCACATATCTGAATAGGACACATTTTTTAACCTCAACAGGACACATTTTTTTATGAATTGCTCTTTAAATTGCGAGAGGAGTAGTTAGGTGGTATCGAAAACGCAAATAGGTCGGTCTATTGGAATTGTGACATCAAAGTATGCGGAAAAATACGACATAGAAGGCGAAAATATTTGAAATAAAAGAAGAAACAACATTTTCGAGCAGGGGCGATGGTGCAAACAAACTCGCTGATGGAGAGGACGAGATGCATCTTAGAAATTTTAATTAGATCCCTTATTTTCACAGAATCGAATTTGAGTTCTACGGAAATGCAACTTTTATCCGGAATATATTTTTTCCCGTTTCTATATACTGTACATCCTCATGTGATTGTCCAATTCCTTAATGATAGAGTTTTTGCACACTGTATCGTAAATCAATTTGATGGAATTTAATCAACCATGTCCTGTATTGTTTGAAGTGTAAATAGCGATTTAGTAGGTTTCTTTGAAGACTACAATTAATTAAAGTAGTGCCGTTAGCAGTTTACGTATGTGTGTGAACTGCTAATTCTGAATTTCCAGAATGTCACACTCTCTTGATAAGCATTTGCGCGACTAGCCCTCACCACAACATGGTATTGGATCATGGAAATCTATAGTCAGCAGGGCTCTCTGGCACTACATCTGGGAACAAATTTCATGTACCGTGATCACGTGACGTGTTACGTACCCGGTACGAGTTACGTGATGACACCCGATATTATTATTCTGGTGGAGAATCGTTTTTCCGATATAATTATCACGTAACGTTCGAACCCACGCATGCGCAGAACAGTGGGTTCAAAAATGGGTTCGTATCGAATACGATACAGTTCTCACACTGCAAAATCTCTATACTTCGGTTTTTCTGACGTGGCCTCTGTGGGTAGTATCTCCAAGATGGAATTCGGCACGGCTTTTTGCGTCATTCCCAGTCCTGCTGCTAGAATCGCTTGATTTGCAGGCTGCTTGATACGGTCCCGATCATGCGACATCTTGCGGCAGGACCAAGAAAAGCGCAAAAGTCATGCCGAGTTTCGTATTGGAGATACTACCCACAGATGCCATATATAAAGAAACAAGTATAACACCCACCCGCGCGTTCCTTGGACCAGGGATGTCAGGGACCTCTTGGTTCCGGTGCGTGGGTGCGGGCGGAGGCGGCAAGGCACGGGGCGATGGCCTCGGGCGGGCGGGCGGGCGGGCGCTGCGAGGGAATTACTACACAATGTGGGCGACCGGCTGATTGACGCTCGCTCGCTCGCTCTCAGGGAAGCGTGAGGACCCACAGCGGCGTCGCCCTTGCACTCCGTCTGGGAAACGCCTGCAGCTCGACCCAAAGTCTCACTTACGTTAGGTCAGGCTGAGCGTAAGCCTGTCTTACACGATCATCATTTTTCGCCGGTACAGTAAAAATGACGGACCATACTGGATGTAATTTGTACGGAAAAAAATGACACATGCTTCATTTTTCGGTACAGATTTCATCCAGTTTGACTACCGCGCTCCTGGCGTCACTTTTCGGAACTTTCTCTGTTTGTTAAGCGTGCGGTGATAATTGTTCCTTTCGTTCAGTTCCGTGTTTCTGATGTGTTGAATTGTAATGTAAAGTGATTATGTAGTGAGATATAAATTATGTACTGTGTTCTAATGTTGAGTCCCGTGCTCAGTCCTAATGTAACCTAACTTGTTTCCATAGATGTTCCATAGATGCGATGTTCAAATGTTTGATCTTCAGCGCTTTTTGCGGTATTCGGAGAAAGTATTTTCATCACGGTTACGCACAGATCAGAAAGGACCGTGTAAGGCGCTGTAATCACGTTCATCCCGTTTCGGCACCGAAACCTAACGCGTAGAAATGAACGTTCTTTTTCCATCCACTTTCTGTACAGAAAAATGATGAAAAATGATCGTATAAAACAGGTTCACGCTTATGTCCGGTACAATTGCACGTGCGTGACATGTGCCAACATCGACGAATGTTTCAGTTAGGGCACCTTCACACGTAGATACAACAGCGCGCGAATGTTTCAGTTAGGGCACCTTCACACGTAGATACAACAGCGCGCTTCCGAACACCGCGGCTGGTAGAAAAGCATTGGTTTAAATGGAGGTCTTCCCACGTGCGGCGGCTTCGCGTTGCTGTGGCGGTCGGCGCCATCTGCTGCGCGGAAGGGCATACGCACCACCCGCATTCGTTTAAATGTTTTTACCCCGAGAGATTTTCCACATATATAATTAAATTTACTCGCGTTAAAATGACTCGCGTACCGCCGGGACTTACCCGCCAGACTTACCGCCGGACTTCCCGCCGGATTATCCCACGGACTTACCCGCCGGACTTACCCGCCGGACTTCCTCGCCGGACTTACCCGCCGGACTTACCCGCCGACTTACCGCCGGACTTACCCGCCGGACTTACCCGCCGGACTTACTCCCGCCGACTTACCCCGCCAGACTTACCCCGCCAGACTTACCCCGCCAGACTTACTCCGCCAGACGTACCCGCCAGACGTACCCCGCCAGACGACCGCCAGACGTACCCCGCCAGACGTCACCCCGCCAGACTCAGACCCCGCCAGACTTACCTCGCCGGACTTATCCTGCCGGACTTATCCCGCCGGACTTATCCCGCCGGACTTATCCTGCCGGACTTATCCCGCCGGACTTATCCTGCCGGACTTATCCCGCCGGACTTATCCCGCCGGACTTATCCGCCGATTCCGCGACTTATCCCGCCGGACTTATCCTGCCGGACTTATCCGCCGGACTTATCCCGCCGGACTTATCCGCCGGACTTATCCCGCCGGACTTATCCCCGGACTTATCCCGCCGGACTTATCCTGCCGGACTTATCCCGCCGGACTTATCCTCGCCGGACTTATCCCGCCGGACTTATCCTCGCCGGACTTACCCGCCGGACCTACCCCGCCGGACTTATCCCGCCAGACGTATCCCGCCAGACGTATCCCGCCAGACGTATCCCGCCAGACGTATCCCGCCAGACGTATCCCGCCAGACGTATCCCGCCAGACGTATCCCGCCAGACGTATCCCGCCAGACGTATCCCGCCAGACGTATCCCGCCAGACGTATCCCGCCAGACGTATCCCGCCAGACGTATCCGCCAGACGTCCGCAGACGTATCCCGCCAGACGTATCCCGCCAGACTATCCCGCCAGACGTATCCCGCCAGACTTATCCCGCCAGACTTATCCCGCCAGACTTATCCCGCCAGACTTATCCCGCCAGACTTATCCCGCCAGACTTATCCGCCAGACTTATCCCGCCAGACTTATCCCGCCAGACTTATCCCGCCAGACTTATCCCGCCAGACTTATCCCGCCAGACTTATCCCGCCAGACTTATCCCGCCAGACTTATCCCGCCAGACTTATCCCGCCAGACTTATCCCGCCAGACTTATCCCGCCAGACTTATCCCGCCAGACTTATCCCGCCAGACTTATCCCGCCAGACTTATCCCTGCCAGACTTATCCCGCCAGACTTCCTCAGCAAAATGGAATTCAATACTGTGGATTTTATAAGCGTTACTGAGAAGCATCCGTCAATATGGAATACGAAATGTGACGATATTCCAAGAAACTGAAAAAAAATGATATAAACCTTAAGAATATTTCATTACGTTTGATATAAGAAAGGATTCTGTGGGGAAAGCCGCGTGTTCAAGTTTGATCAACATTTTTTTCTGAGCGTATGATGAACCCAACCTGCCGCCACGGCAACACACGCATGCGCGTAATGCGCGTAGCTCGCGGTCTGGGCACCTCACAAAGGGGGGGGGAGATACCGTCACACCGAAGTGCGTCGGTAATCAGCTGACAGGTGTGCGCGTTAAATTTATCAATGAAGGGCGCCAAACGGGCACTTACCTATCAGCTGGCACCGGCATTTCGAGAACCTCAGGGGCAGGCACTCTTGAATGAGGGCATGCACGGGGTTTGCTATTACTACCACTACTTTACAATAATCACAAAGTTTTGTAACTTTACGTGTCAATCACCTGAATGGCAAGAACACATTTATTGCATTTGTTTCAATAATACAATTTGGGTAAGGATTCCCTTAAACTAAATTATATGTTATTTACATTAAATGACACCTTTCCTATTTTTTTACTGTCTTCAGAATAATTACAAAATGAAAGTCTTTCGTTCACCTCTTTCGATGATTGCACAATCCGTAGTCGTCCTCGAAGCAGTCGCTGTCGCGAGCCGCACCACGGCAGGGCGCAGCCAACCGGAAGCAGCAGTGCGTGCGGTGCTAGTGCTCCTGGCTCCGATCGATGATTATTGGAGGAAGTCGTCTGACGCCACCCACTCTCACCAGGCCAGCCTCAATGACTCGGCTGCACAATCATTCCTTCCGGAGGCGCCGGCCCGTTGAAATCGGAATAAATTCCTGATTGTCTTTTTATACTGGGCGGCCTGCACTATGTTGGTCGACCCCCAAGTCACTGCTCCCACTACCTCTCATCAACACTGCAGTCTCAATTCTGTCTCGTTCTCTCGCCTTCTATCCGTCTTCTGCCAAAATCCCCCGCTCTCGAGCTTCCTGCGTCGCATCCCCACCCTTTTTCCAAGTTTCGCCCATCGCTCCTTCACGTGATTGGAATTTTGAATATTATTGGCCGAAATCTTAGTTTTCAAAATATTCGACGCGAGTCGGAAGCCGATAGGGTATTTTCAAATTAACCTCATTTTCTGGGCGCCTGATTGGTGGTCTTTGTTGTGCGTGTGTGACACCGGAGATGAACAAAGCAGTGCTTTCTGCTGTCTTCGTGACGCTTATATGGGTCCTACGGGAACTCTTCAACAGTAGCCGGGATCTCTATAATTTGCTTGTTCCGGTGCCTAGCCGTGCACGTGGACTGGCCGCCGGTTGCCTGAAGGGCTGTCCCCGAGGGACAATTGCACCCTAATCGTAAATCTTTTGAATCTTCTGGCACGCGTTCGCGCGTCTTGCGCTGAGCCGTGTCAAATCAGGGACCTTCCTAATCGGCGTGACAGAGGGGGAAGTTTTGGGTCCGGCGACTAGCAATGACCTCATTGCAGTATGTACACCTCGTCAAGTCACCGACGCGGTGGACTTCGGAGCACACCCTCTTTCAAGCGCAGTGGCTTGCGGCAGTGGCAAGTGGCGGTGGCTGCGTGGGAAGGTCTCTGCCCCTTCTCGCTGGCTCGTGGCAGTGTCTACGGCGGAAGATGCTCTTAGATTGCGGTTGACTCTGGTTATGCTTAACACTTTCTGCTCTCATTTCGCACCTCTCTGGACTCTCTCTTTCTCTCTGCACACATGCTGACACATTCCACATATTCGTTCACACTTAGATTCGCAAACACGCGCGCCCACACACGCACACACGCATACTTATACTCTCATAGATGCAATCCCATACACACAAGCACACGTGCACTTCGATACTGGAAGTTCAGCGCTTCTGTATTGCTCTTGGCGACAGTGTATGCGCGAAACCCGAAGTGTAAACATCCACGGCAGAGAATGACGGTATCCGAACTCGTCACCCTAGAGACTGAAGTACTGGAATGCTAGGTATTCCAGCCTTGACGATTCAGACTATTTTGTAAATTAATAGAAGCAAAATTATAATTTTTAAATGCTTGCTTAATTTTATTAATTCTCGTTGGCTAAATGCGATACAAAACACATTGTGGCACCGGGAGCGGTGGCTCAGTGCATCAACTGATGTCACTGCAGCGCCTCTGGTTGGGAGGTCCTAGGTTCGGCGGCAAGATTTTCGACATTAGCTTTTCAGCAGGTCGAATTCAGTCGCTGGCTGGAGGAGACTTCTAGCGGCCGGCTGCTCTGATCGGTAGTTTTCCGTGGTCCAGGCAAATGCCGGAGCAGTACCCGAACAAACGGGTCATGGACTGCGCACGATCTTTCCTTCCTCTTCCCTGTCCTATGCTCACCCTTACCCACACACACTCACATGCACTACACTACCACATACTTCGGGAGACCGGTCGGGAGCTAAGAGCCTGTTCCTGCTGGGGCGGTGCCCCGCTGGTGGGAGAGTCCTGGTTGGGGAAAACACCATTGGCCGACGGTAGGTCGGCGTCGGATCTGGCCATCCAGTGAGGGAAGACCATCGCCACCTGTCGAGCAAAAACACTCAATACACTTACGGGATAATGAGCATAGTAGTTGACGCGCGAGGAATCACTAACAATCTATGAATCACACGGTGGCTTTTGACTCCTTCGAGGTACTGGCCGATACTCTTGGCAGGTGGTAAGGTTATTGAGAAGGGATTTGTCCCAGAATATTGCTTTGGGGCTTCATTCAACTGCAGTGCTAACCTGGAACATTTGTAGGCATTATAACTGACGGTTTTACACACCGTAACTCCCTGAGTAAAGAAAGACTTACAAAGAATTACATTTTTCCAATAGGCGATCGATTCGTTAAAGGGACACGGAACGATTTTGCATCATAAAATGGTTTTTTGGTATTTATTTTTTATCACCCTTCAAATTATGTGCTTAAATTGGCGTTTGAAATATGTTGATTTCACTTTTACATCAGCGACTGATATCTTCTTTCTTTTGAAATAAGCAGAGCGAACTTTGCGTGTGCAGACGGAAGAGCCTGATGACCTGAGTCTTGCAACGTAAGTTAAGGCGTCATTAAATTCAATAACCTTATCGCGAACTTACGATGGTATGCATGCCATAGTTTGAGTACCCTTGCCCTTGAGCACAGTCCGGATGATCAGCGATATAGCCTATTTCTGCGCACAGTATAGTGAAACCTACTCGTGCTCATGACAGACTTCACCTGTGATCGAATTCAAAATGTAGTCCTTACAACTAAATGGTGCCGTATGACACGAAACGCATTACTGCGCTACTACAGTTTTTTTAATGGACAAGTGCATAAATGTCGGAGATGTGCCAAGTTAATGGAAAGTAGTACACATCTCACCTGTCCATAAGAAAGGAAGGAAGGACATCTGCAGGAATTACAGGGGGATACCAGTAACTAAAACATTGAGTAAGATATATGGGAGGATATTGAGAAATCGCCTTGAAAAGGAGTATGTGATGCACGAAGAAGAAGAACAAAGTAGTTTTCGAGCAGGGCGTTCTTGCATTGACAATTTATTCTGTTTTTCACAAGTAATGCAAAAAAGTGGCAAACGAGGAGAGAATTACACATCGTCTTCCTCGATATCGCACAGGCGTATGAAAATGTCAGTAGAGAAATTATGGGAGGTCCTGCGACGTCTAAATGTGACTAGTACACACATTGGTGCAAGAATTGTATTCTGAGTTAGCAGGAATAGTGAAAGTGGGAAAGCACTTGACAGAATCATTCTCAATAACTAAAGGCTTAAGACAAGGATGCTGCATTTCACCGACACTCTTCAAAATCTATTTGAATGAGGTTCTTGCAAAAATGGAAAAGGAGTTGTGCGGGGATGGGAATACCGGTGGATATGTACTCCACTCTCTACACAGTTCGCTGATGACCAGGTAATCATGGCACATGACCAAGATGATATAGAGTTTATGCTGATAAGAATAAGAAATGAATACGCAAAGTGGGGACTGAAACTCAACTTAGATAAAACAATGTACTGGGCATTAAATAGTAATAACGATTACATAACTATGAGCACAGCATACAAAATTAAGAAAACTGAACTAAAATATTTAGGGGTAAAAATTGGGAAGCAGGGGCTTTATGAGGCAGAGGTTTGGAACGGATTACGCAAGGCAGAAAACTCATCGGTTCCTTGAATTCTATTCTATGGGTCAATAATGTAAATAAAAGAACAAACCTAATGAAATATAGAGTAAGTAGTATTGTTCTGTATGGTGCTGAGATATCGCAACTCTCAGAACAAATGAGAACAAAGTTGAGGGTCATGGAGATGGACTTTCTTAGATCGCTGGTATCTCAAAAAGGGAGAAAGTACGAAATGAAAGAATTAAAGAAATGATGGGCCTGAAGCACGATATACTGCACAAATTGAAAGGAAACAACTGTTATGGTCTGGACACGTGCAGAGGATGCAGAGCAATGACTTCCAAAGAAGCTTTGGATTGGCAGTCCAAGAAAGAAGGAAAAGAGGCAAGCCGCGACCTGGTTGGAGAGACAACATAGAGAAGACAATGGCTGGATGCCAGATACCTCCTGGGACTTGGAACAATAGAGAAGAGTGGAAGAAGAAGTTAGGTGCCGTAAGATCCACCTGAGGGTCAACTAAACGCCTAGAAGAAGAAGATAAATTTTGCAGGATTGCAAACCTATTCACGAGATTTTCCGTGTGCTTGACTTGTAGAAGTGAACGTTGCGTTGGAGATATAAGGTTACAATCGCGCAGGAATTGTTAAGCACTGAAGCTCGCGTGCCCCAACATAGGAACGCAAGCGCAACTCGTTTCCGCTCGTTACGTTAGTTTGCGCATTTGGAAATAAGATACAGCGAAGACTACTTTAGAAGCCTTTTCTTGCATCACCTGGAGCAACAACCCAAAGAATTTGTATCCAGTTCGCGAATAGAAGGCGCTTTATACAGCTAGATGAATTAGTTGTTTGAGGAATGTATTCGTCCCACTGCAAATGATGTGAATAATCTAAGAGCAAAAGGCTTGTAAGAGGCAAAACTTGCACACAGCGATGGCAGTTATTGGGCGACGTAATCAGTTTATCAATAAGTACATCATATCGCTCGTGGGCTGCAATAGTGGCACAACTCAACAAATCCAGTTAATGCACTCTCCAAAATTGCAGATTCGTCTTCCTTCCAGGAGCATATCTTACAGTATAGTATTCAACCACAAATGGCAAACGTGTGAATGCAAGAATGATGCATTTCAATTCAAGGTGAAACTTCAAACTCATTTATCTCAACACTTGATTTTGTAGTTGTGACCCAGCCCACGAACGATATCACTACCCTTTCACGTATAGATTTCTCTATCGTGTATGTACTTCGCAGTTCATCTCGACATATCCCACAAGTAGATTAGTCTAGGAGATCATTGAGCTAAGGGAATGGATTCATCGTGGGGTCGATTCTTAACGCATCCAATTAGTAACATTTAAAGACCACAGAAGAAGGAATTTATATAGATGGAGAAGCATCATTTGGGGAATATAGCGTCGTGGAAAATTGTAAGAGGATTGTAGTCCGATGGTAGTATATAAAAACTGGATTATTAGAACACTTATTTCTACAGGCATTTCACGTCTTTGCCGTATTCTGTCGGGCTAGAAGATGTTGAGAGTTTCGACACAGTCCTCCCGCTATCAGTAACCATAGACTTATAAAATTATTCATAAATATACGATTCAGGAGAACTGTCAACCTTAAAAGGAAATCGAAAGCAGCTACCATAAATTAATTTAAATTGTTCACTTTGAATAGTTACGGTCTTACTGATAGTCAAATTTAAACAAATAATTATATTATATTGGAAATTTTACAATCGATAAAAAGTTGAACGATTCTAATATAATATTCTAACATCCTATGATACTTATTTCAATTGTTATTAAGTAAACCACGCTGAATGTCATTTTACCTGATCGTCCTGGTTTCTACTCTTCACCACACTTTCCTCAATAAAAGATGGAATGTCGGCGGTGTACTTCATTTAGTTCTTGTCGTAAATTCAGAAAGCTATTGTATGTCATCGTAGTGTCATCAAACAGGAAGAAAATGTCTAGAAGTCATAAAGCAATACGTGTTTCTTTTACAAAGAAATACCTGCATTTCAATTATTTTTAAACTTTTAAACCTGCTCTTCTAAAAAACTTCTACTTAGTTTAAAACATCTAAACTCGGTACATACTTATAGTTCTTGTTTTTGCGTCTCATGTTTAATTTAAAATGTGTTCTCTATATTTATAATTTTTATATGAATTTCAAAAGAGATTAAGTGATCTCGGAACGTTGGCAATGTTGATATGAAACAGAATCAATAAGCATACCTCGTTTTTGCGTTAATAAACATACAAAAAGTATTTTGAAAGCACATAGTCTTTAATAAAACTTCTGCTCTAAACTGTCGAAGTTCATGCTTTCTTTTGTCTGCGCTTTTGTCTGCGGGAACTCAAGGTGGTTACGTGGCAGGAGTTGCTGCTGCTTTTGCGGTTGAGCGCAGCCCAGGCGCAATGCGGAGTTTTTTTGGAAGCAGTGAAAGGAAGATATTTATGGAGACATTTCCTCTGCAAGGGCCAGCAATCGGTAGACCGCCAACAGTACCGTGTTCTAGTACTTTTTTCATATGCGACCCAAGAAATCTCGCTCGTGTGTTGTTCTTCGTAAAAGATTGTTTTAGTTTCGCACTTCTAGTACCCTTTCAATTTTGGGTTTTTTCTCTAACAGATAGGTTTTTAATGGGTTTTCGATTTGCGTTTATGATTTATTTGCGGTATTGTTTCAAATAATTTTCTCGTTATTTTCCTAGTTTGTACTGGAATCGTGTCCTTTCATAATAATCCATTTCTTCAAGCTAACCATGATTACCTGTTCACGGCTGCCTTAAAATACGTAACTCTCAACCTTGACTGCAATTCGTTTCTTCATCTTGATCTCACTTTTTCAGTTCAGCTTACTTTCACTGGTTAGCAATGAGGTTTAAGTGGATTCTCTTTGTTAGTTGTTTGAAACCACGTTTGGGGAACTCGAATGTTTGGGTAATTTTTGACGAAATTTCTATTCACGTAATGACTTCCTATGAAGTGGTTACTAATATCAGAGAAAACTACACTTTTCAATGACTGCCGCTCAAGAGCATAATGCACTATGTATCTTGTCACGGCTCTTTTGACCGGTAGCGCTAGCTCAGTGATGTCACTGCAGCGCCTCTGACCGGGAGGTCCTAGGTTCGAGTCCTGACGGCGGCAGGATTTTCGACACTAGCTTTTCAACTAGGTCGAATTCACTCGCTGTCTGGAGGAGAATTCTAGCGCCGGCTGCTCTGATCGGTAGTTTTCCGTTGTTTCTTCGATCAACACCAGGCGAATGCCGGAGCAGTATCCTACCAAACGGGCCACGGACCGCGCGCAATCTATCCTTCCTCTTCCTTGTCCTATACTCTCCTCTTACATACACACTTACACTAACATGCACCACACTATCGCATATTCCCAGAGACCGGTCGGAAGTTTAGCGGGGAGCCGGGTCCCGGCTGGCGCGGTGCCCCGCTGGTGGGAGAGTCCTGGTTAGGGGGAAACCCCACTAGCCAACGGTAGGTCTGTGCCGGATCTCACCATCCAGTGGGGGAAGATCACCGCCATCTCCCGATAAAAAAGAACGTGCACTGCACTAACGGGACTAATGACCGAAGCTGTTGACGCGCCCGGAAACACGAAAAACAACAATCAATCAACAACGGCTTTTGCGTTTGGATTATTCATTGTTTAATAATCAGGGCAGAGAGGTAATAAAACTAAACGGGAGACTAATAAAGTGAACATGCATAATAAGGTTTCTAGAACGACTTTTACGTCTCTTAATCAGAGGTCGCAAATGCTCCATCACTTGGCCCTGACCTTTACTGGACATGCTGGCTTTAATTACTAGCCTGACATTAATATTTCATGTACGGTTAAATTTTAAAGCTTTACTTGAAATCATTCCTGGACATTGGAATATGCGAAATATGGTTAAATTCAGTCTTCCCCCAAAATTACAGACTTTTTAATTGAAGCGTTTTGACGTGATATTTTATAAACTTTATAAACTTACATTAAAAATGAAGAATTTAATTTGTGAAAAATCTTAAATTTACCTTAAACTATTAAAAAACTGGAAATTTGCATTGTGAACTAACTTAGAAACAGAGAAATTCAGAAAAAATGAAATAATTTTTGAATCTATCCTTAAAAAGTGGACAATTTAGGTTCAATCCCATATGTAACCCCCTTTTAATTTGTCAAAAATCTAAAATGGCTGAAAACAGCTAAGTGTCAAAAAATGTACGAAAATTTTCCCGAAAACCTCCTAGTCGGAGTCGATTCTTTCTACAACCACCGCAAAATATATTAAAAAAAACAACCAAAATCGTTGTGCAAGTAAAATAACATAAGAAAATAAAACGTTTAATGCATAAGGGGGCCCAGAAATGTGGTTGCATGTGCTCTTTTGTTTTAGGCTGTGCGCGCATATGTTTTAAGCTATTACTAATCGCATGTGTAGCACACTTTCAACACATACAATAGTATTTGTTATTCACATACCATCACTTAAGGAATTAATAGTAGTTTATGCAATTAGTTTATAATGTTAAACTTTATTGTATGAGTACATGTTTGAAAACAAGCGACGTTAGGAGCGAGTTTTCAAATTTGTACGAATGCAATAAAGCAACATTATAAACGAGTTCATACGATATTTTTTGTATAACAGCATTATAAATTTACAAGAGAATCAAACTTAATTTCATGAAACAACTTTCTTCTGATGTCTCAGGTGCTTGACATCCAACGCCCTCTGGAAATCAAATTCAAGATGGCATTGTTGACATCCGTGCGAGAAAACTGTGGTCGGCTGTTCCGTCTTCTTCTACCTCCCCACGATTCTCTCGCTACTATTGGCTGAATGTTGATGAATGTAATTGGATAGAAAGGAAGTATTAATAATGATATTCTTGTTAACAGGAAATTCAATGGGAATTATTTATTTTTGATATCATGTATGACATAGAATATAATATGCCTCGTAATAAAATAAATTAATAATGTAAATAACATGTATAATTAATATGTAACGATCGAAGAAAGAGACTTAACGTGCGTCCAAGCGCATTACATGAAATATGTACGCCTCTACAGGTTCTCTAGGAACGTAGAGAAATAGAAAATATCATCTATGCATCGTATATAACCGATAACTTACAGGAAACATCAACATTATGCCAAGTATAAATAATACAAAAACTAAGTTTAAAATTTCATCTGAATCCAACTTCCCAATTAACAAAAATCTAGCAATATGCTAACTCATCTGAACGCAATGTTATATGGCGAGCATTTGTCGTAAATATGTGCGATACTCAACATGTAGCAAGTTGAAGCTAACTGTTAAGTAGTGGAGATCCGGCTTACGTCGTTCAGCCTTTGCTCCCTCGATTCGCAAATGTCGCTTAAGCCTCCATGGATATAGTGGCTGACGGAGAAAGAAACCTTTCAATGTCAAATCTACCCCTCGTGCAGACCAGGCAAGTCTGAACCTTCGCGTTGGCTTGCTTCCAAAAATTGAGATCTCATTATGTGTATTACATTTGCGATTGAGCTATTCTTGCTCGCGTGAAATCTCAAGAGCTGGAATTTTAACTCCCTTGGATAGATCTCAGAAAGTTCATCTTGACGCCGAAAACTATTTTTTAAGGACATGTAGCAAATTTATTACAATATGGAGACAAAGTGAAAACATTTTTTTTTTTTTATATTGTCTCTCTTATTCTCGTTGTGCTCCTTCTGCTCTAACAGAACCTGTTCTCGGCAATGTGCCGTGGAGATTTCAGAAATTGCAGCTCGCTAGAGTTTTGGTAAAGGGCTTGGCGTGAAACCTTATCATAAACGTATCAAACATTATTATAAAACGTCACAGTTTCTATTTTGGGCGACAAAATACTTCAAATTCTCTCTCGGTTTCAGTTTTGACTTAGAATTTTTTTTTATTGAAGATCATAATTATTTTATTTTATTCATGAGTCCGTGAGTAAGGTTACGATCACTATCTGGACACCGCACTATACCCCATTTGATTTTATATCAAATTTTAATTATGTATTGTTTTATTTGTAGATCAGTCAGGAGGGAAAACGTTAAACCCTTATGCAATTAATTTCAATAATGGGAAGGAATTGAAATAAAATAAAATTTACGGTAAGAGTTACATCTCAACTCATGAACTAAACGTAACAAAGTTGCATGAAATTCTGAAGGGACATCAAAACTGGAAGAAAATGTTTTCTTTGGTTACCCCTCCAGCAATACATTTCAAGAAAACTGAAGGTTTAGGCTTCGGTTTGTTATTGAAAATGTTTTAACACATGCTCGGTGACTTCGTTTTTACTACTACTTTAACCGTTTATCTTTATATTCTATTACTTAGAAGGACAGGATTAATATAGCTGAAGAATCGCCTGATACTTCGTGGTCAGGATTTGTGTCCCAACGATGTGATAGGCCGATGGATTTACGACTGCAGCTAAGTAGCTTGACCGGGCGGGGCCACTGTTTGGATGACAAATCCAGCTCAGTGAGGCGAGTGAGCGAGTGAGGTACGTATTATTACACCTGGACGGCCGAGGTGGCTAAGAGCGAGTACCGACTCAGCGCTTCGGTCCGAAGGGTCGCGGGTTTGAGTCCCGCCTTGGGCATGGTTGTTTGTCCCTAGACTTGGTATGTGTTGTCGCGGAGGGCCTCGCGTTCTGCTGACCCCAGATCAGAGGAGCCCGCGAGTGTGTTGGTCTAGTAAATGGTCGAATATGTGTCCCATCGGGACGTAAGGGTAACCGGCTGTTGGCTGGATAAAAGCCTTAGAAAAAAAAGTGTAGGTTTCTGTAGGCTGAATGAAAATAAGTAGAATAGGTTGGGAACATTTCCCGTAACCTACCAAATTAAAAGCATAACAACATTCACACATTAGTTAAGAAAGACTTTGTAGTTTTGTTGCACCATTAAATTCACTTTCAGAGCCTCTTGGAGGTAGAATATAAGAGTTTTATGTTTATATCCGTGAGAACTTTGCATCATTATGCTTTATCTTGAGGTGCGCAACTTGTCTGCCAGTACTGTTGCTTACTGCAGTTTCTCGACGGTTTAACAGAAATGATTTCGTGCTCTCTTACGTTAAGTGTCAGTAGAAACCTTCGACGCCATCTGCAATTTCCACAGTCAGCTAAAGTCTAAAGACCTGTCGCAGATATTTCTCCAGCAATTTCGTGGTTCGGGAGTAATTCTTGTGAACTTCTCTTTGGGGGGGGTCTCTTATTAACTTGGGTGAGTGTGCAGAATTGATATCACACTCCGACACACATTTTGTTTCTTTGATTTGCTTATATGAATATTGAATTTAATCTATTTTCGTATAGCTCTAATTTAGGCATAATGTGTTTCATGGTATCTTACTTTCATTTGTGTAGAAACTGCATAAATACGCTTCTCAAAATAAAGTAACTGTCTCCCAAATGGGAGTTAAACTTATAACTTCATTTAATCTGCGATTATATGAAGTTATAAACCCTCTCACTCTTTGTGTTGAATGTGTTGGTACATTCAAACCAATCGCGGTTTTGTGCGAATGGGCCATAATATTATACAGAATTACAATGTTTTAATTAACTGTACTTTCCCTTGAAAATAAAAAGGTATTTTGAAAATAGTGTACGAGGAGGCAAGTGATCGCAAATATAAAACGACCGCAAGAATTGGCACGCAATTCAATGCACTTTGCCCCCATCGCGTATTCTCTTCAACTCCATTTCCTTACGTTCATACCTCTGTCAGCCAGACATGGTTGCCAGAAAGCTTGAGAGTATAGTATTCCCTAAATACACACGTTTAAATAAAAATAACCCCTAACATAATGTTAGTAATTTTGAAAAGTAACTTTGTCGAATTAGTTAAACATTCTGATAAAATTGCTATTATCAAAGAAGCAGTTGTCTGTGCTTTATCCAGAAATATGTGCTAATGTGCAAAGAATTTTTGCAAGTCCATGGGGCAGGCTCGAATACAAGTTTAAAAGGGCGCAATTAATCTGAGTATTTAAATTTTTCAGCTTGAAGCATACATTGAAGGCAGGTTAACGGGGCTTTGTCAGAAGTAAAAAAGATCTACAACCTGGTTGTTTGCCGACGTTTCGGAAAATTTATTTCCATCTTCAAGGCTTTCAAGCACCACGTGAATACATAATTAATTTATGTGCTGCATGCTCCTCCATCTCAGGCACCTTACAGAAAGTTAGGGACATACAACCCTCCTCACCACACCAACACACAAAATGACTGTTACTAGTAGTAAATAAATTTTCTGAAATGTCGGCAAACAACCCGGTTGTAGATCCTTTTTACTTCTGACAAAGCTTCATTACCTTGCCTTCGATATTTAATCAACTGGTCGCTAAGAATTCATGTGAAGCATACAGTAATGTCATATTAATAGTACACATATTATATAAAATACAATTTTCCAAATTTAATGAATTAAAAATTAACCTACTTTTTCCTCAACATTTTGTTTTACTATTTCCCGCCAACAATCTGGGTTAAACCTCCAATTGGCAATGCTGCAGCTGTGCCACTGTTTTCAGAATTGAATAATAAAAAAATCTTCAGTTTTGCCTCATAATTTTGTTATCACATTCCCCCAACCACAAAAATTCCCCAATTTTCAAATGTAAAATGTCTCAAGTGGCAACTCTACTACTAACTAGCCGGCGGCGCTAGACGAATTCGTTTACTACGCTCCGTGAAGTCACGAAGGTCAAGCGAATTCGAGACTCGCGGGTTCGTGGTTGGGTGACCGGCCAGGAACCCGGATCTAACGGCGTCGAGCCGAAGGGATAAAAGGCCCTGACTGACTGACTGCGACGTGACGAGACTTGACAAATATAGTAATTATTCAGTGTAATAATTACACAGTAACAGAGGATTACTTCAGAAATAAAAATGGAGGATTACTCCCCAGTGCAAAGCGCTCAACGCCCCTTAAGGAGCTTGGAGACGCGTTGCGTCAAGGTGTAGAAGCAACAAATTAAAAAAAAAACGACTGTAATTTTCAAATTTGACCGATAAAAAAACTCCTTTTTTCTTATGCATTGCTTTTCCAAATTTTACCGGCTTAGATGGTTCAGGGCATCAATTGGCTGTCAGTCACTGTAGTGCCGCTGACCGGGAGGTCCTAGGGTTCGAATTCCGACGGTGTCAAAATTTTTCGACACTAGCTAGGCCGAATTCAGCCGCTATCTGGAGGAGATTTCTTGTGGGCGGCTGCTCTGATTTCCGTGGTTCCGCCGATCAACTGCAAGCAAGTACCCCAACGAATGTTCCACGGACTGCACGCGATCCTTCCTTTCCCTTCCTCTTCACCCTTACTTACACACACACACACTTTCTTACATGCACGTCTCTAACATGCATAGCGGGAGACAATTCGGAAGCTTGGAGCTTGACCCGGCTGGGGCGGTGCCCCGCAGGCAGAAAATACCTGGTTGGAGGAAACCCCGCTCGCGATCTCGCCATCCAGTGGGGGAAAATCACCGCCACCTCTAATCAAACGCACTACACTTACGGGACTAAAACCGTTAGCAATTAATGCGCCCGAACTCTCTAATGAACCAATCAATAAATTCTCTAAATATTCCCCGTTATCAAGAACAGTATGGGGTGTAGAATGCCCAATATGCACCCTCATTTTTCGGTGCAGAATGCCAAATTGTCACCCCCATTTTCGGGAGTAGAATGCCCAATTTGTCTACGGTTGCGCGTTGCCCGTTTTCCAAGGAAGACGCGAGAAACGGCTGCTGGCAGGTGTTCGCCAATGCAGTGCCCCGTCTCGCCGCCGTGAACTTGGAAGGGGAGCTGCAAAGAAACGCCTCCGCCGCGCGGACGTTCTGCGCCGGTGGCTGTTGCGAGGCGCAGCCGCGTGCTTTCGTTTTCGGCCTCGAGGACAACGGGACTTCCTCCGCGCGCCAGCAGCTCAGCTCAGCTATTTTATTATTTTTATTTTTTTTATTTTAGAAAGAACGGAATCGACATCAGTAGTATCGAGCTTGAAGACAATGCTTTACGGCCTGACGGATTGATTGATTGATTGATGTGTTCGGGCGGGTCAATTGCTAGGGTCATTAGTCCCATTAGAGTAGTGAATGTTTTATCTCGGGATGGATTGATTGTGATTTCGGTCGTGTCAACAACTATGGTCATTTGACCCGTAAGTATAGCGCCTGTTTTTTGCTAGAGAGGTGGCGGTGGTCTTCCCCGCTGGATAACCAGATCCGGCGCCGACCTACCGTCGAGTAACGGGGTTTTCCCCAACCAAGTTACTCCCACCAGCGGGGCATCGCCCCAGTCGAGGCAAGTTCTAAGTCCCCGACCCTAAGTTCTAAGTCCCGGCATGTCAGGTAGTGTAGTGCATTAAGTGTAAGTATGTGTGAAAGGGGTGAGGATAGGACAAGGAAGAGGAAGGAATTATCGCGCGCGGTCCGTGGCCCGGGTACTCCTCCAGCATTCGCCTGGTGTTGATCGGAGAAACCCCGGAAAACTACCGATCAGAGCAGCCGGCCGCTAGAATTCTCCTCCAGACAGCGACTGAATTCGACCTAGCTCAAAAGCTAGTGTCGAAAATCCTGCTACCGAACCTAGGACCTCCCGGTCAGAGGCGCTGCAGTGACATCACTGGGCCACCGGTCCCGGTTTTTATCTCGGAAGATGGCGGTGTTCCTCCCCCGTGGGGTGGAGAGATCCGGCGCCAAGCCTACACGTCGGCTTGCGGGGGATTTCCTCCTCAAAGTTTCTCCGCCCTGCAGGGTACCGCCCCAACCTGCACAAACTGTAAGTTCCTGATTTGCCTCCGGACACAAGCTCCTCATTTGCCCCTGCACAAGCTCCTGATTTGTCTCCCGACATGTGTGGTGTGGTGTAGAGCACGTGAATATCAGTTTGTGTAGTGTGAAAGGAGAGAGGATAGGACAAGGAAGGAGGAAAAATTGCGTGCTGTCCGTGGCCTAGTACACCGAAGGCATTGATTGAAGAAACCGGCTGTTAGTATTCTCTTGTGAACAGCGGCTGAATTCGACCGGCCGGAATCGTATTCATCGGCAGACTGTAGGAGAATTTATTGATCGATCAGTAGTTTCCGTGTTTTTCCTTATCACAATTTCGTAACAGTGTCATAGAAATACGGATCACGAAAGAGCGATCCTTTCGTCCCCTAACGTGTCCTCAATTCCATCCATACAGTCTAGCGAAGAGCTGATCCACATATGACCCACGCCAGTGAATCCGAAAATATCGGGCGAGCGTCGGTGATCCGGAAAGCAGCTACATGCTTTGATCCCCCGAGGCGCTAAGTATGTCTCGTAGTGGGAAAACCGGAATGTAACTGAGTTGATAGAACTGGTTTTTTGACCGCTCTTGGGTATTTCAGATGGATTTTATTTTCCGATAACACTTAATGCACGAGATACTTCTTAGGCACACTCGGAACAAGCAATCACTTCCTGTATATTATGTGATACACGGACCAAATTTTAGTTTCTGAATCGGAAATTAAGAATATCTAGAAGCGAAAGGGCTTTGAATTCATAAGCACATTGTTTGATGAGACAAATCATGAAATGCAAAATGACATTAAGAGAGGGAGGGAAAAGAAAGGATTTAGTATGCTAATAGATTTGAAATGAAACAGTAGTTACCATCAAATGAAGGAGTACAGAGTAGAGAAAACAAAGTGTCAAAGCAGCTGAAACCTCTTCTAGAACATTCCAGTAGATAAGAAATAACTTATTTTAAAATTTACTTTTGCAAAATCAGTAAAGTTAGAGATTAGATTTCCTTTTAAATGAATTTTTCTTCAAATAACAATTTGAAATGTGAAGACATTTCATTATGAGAGCGTTTCAACTTCACTAAAGTCCTTTTTGCGAAAAGGAGCTGCTCCGTTTGATGATTTCAGCAGAGGTTTGGATTTTATTTCCACGCGAGAGTGGAAACCGTACGCGAAAGAAACGAATTGACCGATTGCCTGTACATCGTCATAGAGTAAATATCCGGAAATAACGCAATTGCCGTGAACAGAACAACAGTAATTTCCATGTGGTAAGATTGCTGTGTCACCTGACTGAGGTGAGGGGCTGAGAGAGCTGGCACCAAGGACGAAGTGACGAAGGCAGGTGGCGATCTACGGCTAAGTCATATGTGCAGGTGCAAGTCGTTTTCTCTAGCTCATTGCAAACGTCTACGAGCATACGTGCACTTTGTCAATGCGAAAGATTGGTAACACATCTCAATAATCGTTTTGGTCGGTCGGTTTTCAATTAGGCGAAGTATTAATAAAATACTCTATTTTTACTTGTGAACATTTCATAATGATAATTATAGAAAAGCCAAGATGCGGAGTGAAAAACTTTATCTCTACTAAGTAAACAGCTTGGTTCAGAATAAATCTGATCTCCTGCATAATGAGAATTTTTTGAAATGTCATTTTTCTTTGGCATCGACGTTGCATCTTTAATTGGATGGTCGCGACATCGATTGGATGAAAGTGTTCAAGAAATAATTATAAAGTATTCCTGTTTAATTATTGGAAGTAGGATTTGTGCGTATGTGTATATTTTCCTCTTTTGATGAAGACCTTCAAAGTTAATTTTCAGTGTTTTAAAAACATTTTATGATTTGTATTGATGAGTTATTTCATGAAATATCAATTTCTCGTTATAGGGTCCAAAATTACCTATTGATGCAATACAATTTTTAATTTGCCTTTTAGAAGTAATTGATAACGCGAGGAATAAACTCAAAAGCTGAGTATTTGGGTGTTAGGTGAGAATAAAACTAGACTATATATTAAATAAAAACCCCGGCTACCTAGCAAGACTGTGCATCAAAAGAAGATGAGGCGTTTTCTTTATTGTTTATTATTCCAACATTAAATTACGTAGAAGGCACAAACGTTCAAGAAGGAAGATGACTATCAGCGAAAAAGAATTATTCTCCAGCGAGTAAATCAGAACTTTGTAGCTGTTACGTGCTAGCATTTATATTTCTGCGCCTCTTTCCATAAAATACTTTGAAGTAAAATTAATATTTTGTGAAAAAGGTTTTTTCATCTCATTGTACAGTATTTATGTAATTGCATTTTCGCATGTTAGGGGCGTGTTTGTAGGTGCCCAGAAAGCGTGATTTTTGTAGGCTAAATTTTTCGGGATTTAATGATTACGTTTCGAAGCCTTTCCTAGAAGACTAATAGAGAAACAATCTACCGTTTTGTCGTCCGCAGACTCGCCTGCCAATTTCGTGAGATCTGCTGGCATGCGCGCGTAGCTGAGTGTAACGTCATGAACCTCCAATTGCAAATGAGTGCAGCAGAGAAACACTAGAATTAATAGAAACCGCTACAGCAGGCGTTGAAGTTGGGAATGTGGGACGTTCCCCCACAATTAAGAACTAGTGTTGCTACAACAGCACATACTTTCTCGGTATATTGTTAATGGCTATGTAATATTATATGACAATTTCTATCTTAAATTTCAAATACCAGTTCTAAAATTCTTAAACAAACGAAGCGTTAAAAATACATACTTTTTAAATTAAAATGCTTAAACGAAAACTACTTTCTGCCATTGAATTCAACGTATTCACGTTCTACATAAATGTACCAACGATGCACGATGCGTATTTTAGCCGTAAATAATAGTACATTATGAAACGATGATGCAATAATGGGTATTAATACACGAGGGTGATATTACGATACGATTGAGGTACGAGCGAGTATCGTAAACTTCACACGAGTTTACTAATACCCATTACATCGAGTTTCATACTTTTATAAGTTTCTTAAGTACTTTTTCTATGACTCCTGGTAACTTTTATAAGTTAAAACCTTTACATGGGATCGTTTCGTGTCAGTTGACATTCAGGATTCAGCCAAGGCCACCTAGCGAACAGCTACCCTACCTGCCGCAGGTGGCTTTGGTTTAGCAGTTCACCTGCGAGAGAGTACAAAAGTTGCTGCAATAATTCAAGTCACCATTTTCGCATTTTCTCTTATATTTTGAAGTGCCAGCTCAACCTCTGATTCATTAGGCATTTTAAATTAAAGAATTGGCAGGTTTTTATGGGCAATCACACGGCAGCAACATTTAACACAAAATGACATGCGATCTGATGTTAAGGTCAGTCAAATGTTCCCTCTACCACTACCCTAGTCAAATAGGATCAAAGTGAAATTACGGTTCAATTTTTTTAAATAATATTCCACGTAAAAATACTAATAATAAAAGAAATTAAAACTGACAAACATAGTAAATAATATTAAATGCGATTTTAATGTACACAATGAACGAAACATTTACTAGAACGATTCTCAATGATAATGAGTGCCAATACTTGGTTTGTAAACTTCTCAGTGATCGACCAAGAACCTGCATTATAATGAAATCTGTATCGTAATGAGTCTTATCATGCAACGGGTTGCAGCCCTCAAATGACAGAATTATACAATGGGAGTAGAAAAATTTATTAATTTATAAAAACGCGAAAGAAAAGGCGGCAGTCATTATAGTCTTCTGTTATCAGTGCAGTGTTACAACAATGAGTTACAAGTAACAATAACTTCGGAGAGATCTCAGTATTTTCTTTTAAGCTGCTGATCAAACTCGTGATGTTAAGTGCTAAACATATTGTGAAAGGGAGCAGATTTGTCTCCACAATGCAATCTGGATACAAACCATAACATCGAGCAGGAATGTCCTATTCAAATTTGTTTAAATGTTATTTTACTTGCCGTAAATGAATTATTTTCTTCCTACTTCACTGTTCACAAAGAAGGCGTATCAATGAATAATTTTCTGTTCTAAAAAGTCCTAGGAATCTTCCGAATCCGTAATCGCGAATGGAATAGTCTAGTAGGCGGATCTAATGAGTTCTTGATGAAAGTAGGCTGCAGGAATTGCTGGAATTTATTTCCTCCTTTCCCCCTTTCCTAAATTTCTTGTGACATGTTCTTTTTGAACATCTGTGATCGAACTCAACTGCCTCAGTAAGAACAGTCAAGCTGGGGCAAATCCCGGCCACTTGAGTCAGAAGGAAATGAAGTGTCGCGTCATATCGTAATCCGTCTTAAATTTTTTAAAACGATTGTTAAGATCACTTTTGGTTTAAGGCAAAATTGTAGCTGCCGAAACAAAGGGGAAGTTATTCTGAAACTAAACGGGATTATTTCGTGTGACGCGTGCAGTTAGAAATTGAACTTGGACTGCCATCAGAAAAAATCAGCAGCTCACCGCTCGCCTGTGCGACCGAGTGGTGTTTATTTTATCTGACGGCAGATCAAGGCTACACAAGCGGAAGTTTGAAGCGCCGTAACCACGTGAAAAATTGTATATTTCATTTACTTTTTTAGTAACTTTCAGTTTGTATCGGCAGCTAAAAACCTTGCCTATGAACCACATGTGATCTGAGCTACACTAACAAAAACTGAAGGCGTGTTTCGACTAAGGATGAGACATCCCCAACAAACATCCATGTTTCTATACATCGATACTCAAAATAAAAACATCGACCATAAACTATCGATGTTATTAAACATCAATGATTTTAAAATTGGTCTGGTGCCATTATAGTTCACGCAGAAGGATATAATTTGAAAATAGTCTCGTTTATTAATATTTTTAATTAAGATTTAACTTACAAAACAAAGTACAAAAAAATCAGGACAATTAACAAAACATAGATTATCTGATTCGATAATTCAAAAATAATATAGATTATCTTTACTGATGAAAAGTGGATTTTATTTATTTTTTTACCCTTGGTCACTTTCGTCTAAAGAACATTCAATTTTAGATATCTGAAAATTATTATAGAATTTCACTATGAAGGACATTTTTCATTTAAAAGTATCGACCACGTAAAACATAAAACCTAAAATTTCGATTTAAAAAAAGCATCGGCTTAAAAATCGAGATCAAAAATCGAGATCAAAAATCGAGATCAAAAATCGAGATCAAAAATCGAGATCAAAAATCGAGATCAAAAATCGAGATCGAAGATTTTATAAGAAGGTGGCTGTTTTGAAAACATCGACACAGATGTCGCATCCCTAGTTTCGACCGGCCAATCTCTCGCCAGAGGTTGCGTGAGGCGAGGGAGTGGGGCGAGGATCCTCTTCGCTCTCTCCCGATGGCGCTTGTGCGGTGGAGAATGGATCTCTGGGGCGAGCGGCGGAATGCCTTCGCAAGGGAGAGCACGCGCCGGGGCTTTCTCCCGCGATCGGGAGAATCCTCCGGCCGATGGGCGATAGATGGGCGATGGGCGGGCGATAGACGGGCGCTGCAATCTCAATGCGTCGCGTCGCGCGGAGCACTTTCTGCCGAAGGCGCAAAAGCCTCGCTGCGCCTGCCCCTTGCTGGCTAACTTGCGCTGGCGGTTTACTAGCGCTGGCTCGTGCTGGCCGTGTGTGGCCCGTTTGTGTTGGCAGTTTACTCGCGCTGGCGCACTCTGCTTTACATCAGTTTAATATTTATCATTGTTAATATTTGTATCCTGGAACTTAAGAACAAGGTCTTTTTTTGCCATAATGCAACATTTAACACCTTGATCTAATTTAATTGGTCTTCCTGTAGGTATTGAGAACTAAGCGACAATATAATATTAACGAAATTAAGAGTCATAGCAACACCATGTTCATTTACTTACGCAGACATTATTTATTTTGACAACAATTGACCTTGTAGATCAATGAAAATTGTCTCACTGTTAATTTTTTTGTCATATTGCTGACTTTAGTGTCGCCTCTTCAAAGCACTTTACCAGTTTGATGAACTTTTAAACAATAAGATGAACATGCCGTGACCAGGTAACTAATAAAACTATCATACGATTGCATGGAATCAATGTGGTTTGGAAGCTATTAGCGGCTAAATCACCCATGTATTGTTTTTACAGCCGGGAAATTAATGTACCTCTGCCGGCCTGAATCGCCGAGGTCGCTAAGGCTGAAGAGCCGTGCCTGAAGTCTCGCGGTTTCCAATCTCTCCGAGGGCATGGATAATTGTGTGTGTCCGTATACAATATGCGAGTTCCTCCAACGTTACCGCCAAAGTTAAAAAATCAATGGTAATTTCTAGTTGGGGGATTTTAATGAAAAGTAATTTTTTCTTTTCACTTTAGAAAAATACACTTTTTAATGCGTTTTAGTACACACATTAATTTTATGTTATGACAAAAGGAAATGACTCATTTTTATACGTCACTTTTCGTAAATGTCGTCTAATAAGTCACTTTTTTGACCTTTTCCCGTAATTTTTAAAGCATTTTTTGCTGATTTAATTGATTTTAACATAATTTTAATGGTACTCACTTCAAATAATATTTACGAGATGTAACCAATTCTCCACAGAATTCCTGAGAAGCTTATTGATTTTTTCGCTCCTAAATTGTAAATTCAAGCTTGTATGTATCTAGGTTCCTTGACGTCTATCATCGCCACTGTCTGTTTGGCTGATTTTGCGATAGCTAAAGACAGAGGTTTTCTGGTAAAAAAACAGTCCAAACCAAAAATTTGCAAGCTGAGTTCACTGCAACGAAACGAAGAACCTCAATTACATCAGTAACATAGCTAACAGCTTAAGTTGTTCATGTGATTTGGTGTTGATTAATTTTTTTACGTCGTTTTCCTTTGCTTTTAGAGTATTTAAAAATATTTTAAGAGCGTTTTGTTGATAATTTTGGGCAAAGTTTTAGGTAATTAAAATCCGCCCTTTAGTAATTACAGTAGTTGCTGTACGACCTAGTAGTTGAAGGGAAACTTTAAAAAATGTATCTCAATCTATGAGCCATTATTAAAGAAAGAAATGAAAAAAGGAATCTCGCTTTCATTTGACCGAGCGTGATACAAGGGGTCTGCGCGAATCGTGGAATCCGCGCTCGCGCTCCTGGTCGTGGGAGGTGCCGGCAATCGCCCGCTGGAGTTGCAAGAGGCTGTGGAGGGGGGTTTGAGGGGGGCCACTTTCCCCGCCCCTTCCCTCGCCCTCCGCCCTCCCTTGCGATATTCAGCGGCGCCGGCCGTGTGGCAGCCCTCTCTCTTTGCAACACAGCTCCAAGGCCTCGTAGCGAATCGGACGCTCCACACCCACCTGCAGGCCTCGTCTTGCCTCGGTCCTCACTTCCGCGTTCCTTCCGTCCCCGCCCGTCCCCGCCTGTCCCCGCCGGTCCTCGCCGGTCCCCGCTCGTCCTCGCCCGTCCCAGCGATACGATGGAATTATACCAATTTGGTGGCCTTTCTGAAGGAATTTACGGAAATACTCCTCTTAATAACGGTTTCTTTAAAACCGCTATGAGGTTCACTTTCGGGCACAAAGTATCGATATGATATCGATTGTTGGACTTGATGGTAGTGAGAACTCCACTGAACTAGTACGTTTTATTATTCAAAGCTTCTGTATCCAAGGGTGAATTATTTACGACCGGATTATGCCAAACAAAGTACTATGAGTTTGGTAGACAGCTGTCATGTCTCGCTCAATGGAAAAAAGAAACATTAGAAAAATGTGCTATTTCAATCACACTTCTTACAAACATTAAATTTTCAAGACCCGTCATATCACTGTGTTCGAACGTCAAACCAACACTATTTCTAAAAGTCGAGGATCAAAATGTGGGAATATTGTCAGCCGAACGGTGTTTCTTAATGGAACCATACTGTATTGTACTTCTGAAGGAGCCGCGCAGGCGAACGGCTGAGAAGTGGCCGTGGCGAGTCGTGCGCTAGTCCATGTGCGAGTGTGGCGTCCGTGCCATTGCAAGCGGATGCCTTAAAAGGAGGAAGCGGGGGGAGGGGGGAGGGGAGGGGAAGCCTGTTGCAGCAGCGAACGCCTTCCGGCCCGCCGCGCGGCCACGCGACGAGTGGGGGGGGGGGGGAGGGGAGGGGAGGGCGGACCGGAAGCTCTTGCAAGCGGCGCGCGGCAAACGGGTTCCCCCTCCCACCTTCGGCCCTGGAGGCAGCGACACCTGCTCCGGCGCCGCCGCCCTCCTCGTCGCAGCCCGCGCCCGCGACCCGCCCTCGTCCACGCGCCGCCGACACAACAGCTTATGTTCTCCTCCCCGCCCGCCCTCCCACGCCACGCTCCTGCCGCCGCCCACTCACACCTCTCTCCCATCGACCTGATGTCACTGCAGCGCCTCTGACCGGGAGGTCCTAGGTTCGAGTCCTGACGGCGGCAGGATTTTCGACACTAGCTTTTCAGCAGGTCGAATTCATCTGCCTGAGGAAATTTAGCGGCCGGCTGCTCTGATCGGTAGTTTTTCGTGGTTTCTCCGATCAACATCCGGCGAATGCCGGTGCAGTACCCTACGAAACGGGCCACGGACCGCTCGCGATCTGTCTCTTCCCTGTCCTATCCTCTCCCCTTACACGCACACACTTACACTAACATGCTCTACACTACCACATGTTCCGGGAGACCGGTCGGGAGCGTAGAGCTTGTACCGGCTGGGGCGATGCCCGCTGGTGGGAGAGTCCTGGTTGGGGAAACCCCACTAGCCGACGTTAGCTCGGCGCCGGATCTCGCCATCCAGCTGGGGAAGACCACCGCCATCTCCCGAGAAACAAACATGCAGTACACTAACGGGACTAATGACCAAAGCAGTTGACGCGTCCGGAAACACGAAAAAAACCAAACCAAACCATCGCCATCGACCGACTTACTAGATGAAGATCTTGGTTGCCCGGGTGACGCAGCGTTGAGGGCTGAATTGCCGACTTTTCGATCATCGTTTTGTGATCTTCTTCAGGACTATCTTGCGCCGGGATCAAGATCACAAAACGATGAACGAAACTTCGGCATCTGGGGGCTTGCTAGGAGCTCAAGGGGCGACAGACATTGGCTGGGGACCGTTCATAAATCGCAAAACCGAACACTGGTAGGCCCCTGGCAGAGGTTTATAAATACGGGCCTCAGCCCTCAACGCGGCGTCACCCGGACAGCCAAGATCTTCATGATTGTGGCCGCGGAAGCCTCTGACTTCAGTTGATTTACTAGATGGCTTACAGCGACAGTTGATGTCACTGCGCTGCCTCTGGCCGGGAGGTCCTAGCTTCGAGTCGACACTTGCTACACCTCATGTCGAATTCATCCGTTGTCCGTAGAAGAATTCTAGCGGAAAACTGCTCTGATCGGTAGTTAGAAAACCACGGAAGTGGTTTCTTCGATCAACACCAGGCAAGCAAAACCCTAGCCCGAGCAAAACCCTAACAAACGGGCCACGGACCGCGCGCAATCATTCCGTCCTCGTCCTTGCTCCATCCTCACGCCTTACTTACAAGGCCTACACACTTGAAATGACATGCATTACACTACCACACATGCCAAGAGACCGGTTGGGGGCTTAGAGCTTGTCCCGGCTGGGGCAGTGCGCTGCTGGTGGGAGATACCAGCTTGAGGAAAACCCTGCTAGTAGAGAGTAGATCGGCGTCGGGATATCGCCATCCAGCGGGGGAAGATCACAGACACCTCCCGATGAATAACATTCACTACACTTACGGGACTAATGACCTCAAGTGTTGATGCTCCCGGAATCACTAATAATCAATCAATTAAACCAAACCCGGTCTATCCATATTGAATGTGCAACCCCGTCATTTATGTTATGGGTTAATTTATGTAATGTATTTCTTACATCGTTTCAATATTTTCTATTAGTAAAAGGATATTTGAAGTTATTTTGTAAAATAGTATACATTAATGTTGTATTTTCAGTGTACGTTTTTGTAGTCTTGCTTGATTATGGTTAAATATTGATACCGCAATGAGGTTTGGCACATCTCCCGACCAAAAGCCTTCGTTTCTTCGTAATTGAGCTTCTGTACACGCAAGTTTAGGGGCTTCAACCTGATGGTGGAAAAATGAGTTGAACTGCTTGCACTTTTTAACACACTTCGTTCAATTTCAATGATCGCCCTAGTGATGTTGATAACTATGCAATTGAGCCAAATTATTTATAACTAATAAAGAAAGAATCAAAACAATACATGCCTTCTTTATTCAGAAGACCCAGCACTTCCAAAGTGCTCTCCAGCAAACGTCCGTAAATATGGCAAATAGATTCGTGGTACAGTTTTATTATGTAGTAAACTATATTGTGGAAAGTACTTTGCGTGTGTCTCGTCGGTTTCATTTTCTTCAGGAGTTTATAGCTTTCGTAGGCTCGGAAAGCGCTTTTCTGTAAAATATCTTCTTCCTGTAAATACTCCTGACCGTGGACTAAAGGTGAATGATCAGAAGTCTTCATTCATTCTTCAATGTTTTGGACTTTGTAATACGTGATGCTTTCATTACAACCTGCAGAAGCTACTTCTTGTTAAATTCGAAGTGCCCCGAATCCTGCCAAGAAAGATTCTGGCTACGCAGCGTACAAGTTCTCACGGACAAGTATCCCACGCATTCACCATTTGGCGAAGATTGAGTAAGAATATGGGCGCAGAATGGCATTCCATTTCCTTCGTCATTTGGTTCACCGAAAGATTAAGAAATAAAGATCTCAGTGATGATAAATATCTGGAGCTCAAATCCTACCCGACAAGACAAATTTGATCTCAAAGATTTCTAAGAAATGTGCAATACACCTCTAACATTTGCCTGTACGTTATTCCTACATTATCCATAAACTTAGATACATCCATTTCATTCAAGACAAGCTGTCCTAAATTATCCGCAATTTCAACTAATACTAAGGCATTAATTAATTAATTATAATACTTATTTACTTATAATACTAAGACTTTTCCAAGACCTAGCATTGTTTCAGGTACAGGGGAGTGCGGAGGGGCTCAGGGGAAGCAGGAAGGCTTTGGCCCCCTTAACATGTTCAAAGGGGCTCTAGAGCCATATGATAAAATATTTTATTTCCTTAAATATTTACAATCCCTGATTTTTCCCATTTTTACCTGGACAATAAGGTATTAAACATGTATTTAATTTCAAACACTTTTGAAACAGCTGAGATCATTAGTGGCCACTATTATTTTATGCACAAATAACCTTTAAAAATCTATAATAAACAATAATTTTTCAATACATTTTAAGCTAATTTGTCAAACAGTAAATTAGGAAATTTGTTATACGACAGTTGGGGAAGAAGTTCTCTATGTCGTCCGGCAAGCTCAAAGAGATTCAACATAAACCGGCAAAGGTAGCTCAGGGCATCAACTGATGTAACTAAAGGCCTCGTAAAATCTGGAATTCAGGAATAATTGAAGCATGTATAAAAGAAGAATGCACGACGACCTATGGCGGATAAGGAAAGCTGGAACCGCCATAAGAGGCAACCGCTGACAAGCGTAAACGCCGATAAAAGTAAAAGTAAATAGTACATTATGAAACGATGATGTAATGATGGGTATTAATACAAGAGTGTGATTTTACGATACGAGTGAGAAAAAAGAGCGTTAAGGAAAGGACTAATACTTTTTTAGGACTTTTATAAGTTAACTTTTACATTGATTCGTTTCGTGGTAGTTGACAATCAGAATTCAGCCAAGGCCACCTAACGGACAGGTCCCTAACCCTACCCTCGCATGCTGCCGCAGGTGGTTGTGATTACCATTCCGCCGGCGAGGGAGTACTGCGCTAGTCAAATAGGATCAGAGTGAAATTACGAGCCAATTTATTTTAAATAATATTCCATGAAAAAATTACTAATAATAAATGAAATTAAAACCGACAAGCGTAGTGTAATATCAACTGCTATTTTAATGTACACGAACGAACGAAACATTTACTAGAACAATTATTAAGTGTCAAAATTTGGTTTGTGAACTTATCTGTGATTGGCAAAGAACGTGCATCATAATGAAATCTGTATCGTAATGAATGCAATTGTGCAACTGGTTGCAGCCTTCAAATGACAACATTATAAAATGGGAGTAGAAAAAGTAAGTAACAATGCTTTATTATATGAAAGGAACGGTTCAAGGATAATGATGATGCATAACTGCAATTTACGTCCAGACAAATAGCATTGGCTTCATTGTAACATGCGAGATATTCGTTGCGTGTTCTAGAGCTACTCCGTAATGTCTTGTTCTCAAATGAAGTTAATGCGAATGAGAAAACTTGGAGTTGGCGAACTTTGACGTTTACTCTTCCGTTTCCGTTTTATTCCCGATTTTCAAATGGTCCATTGATAGCAAATGGCAGAATGCCTTTACATTCATCTGACGTTTACGTTTAAGTGAACGAGTAAGTTTTGGTTGTGGCCGCGCATCTACGTAGATCACGAGTCACCGTAAGTGTAGTTTGTTTTATAGCTTGGGAGGTGGCGTTGCTGTTTTCCTGCAGAAAAATGAACTTCGCTTAAATTCTTCTCCAGTCAGTGGTTGAAGTGAAGACATGGAGCTGGAGTCGAAAATCCAACTCCGCCCGTTTTCTAACACTGTGAATGTCCCGAGCAACGACAACATGGATAAGAGCCAAAATTTATTGCCTTTTTATCCTTTAAAGTATATTTTATTACATGGGAGCTTTTTTTCCCCAAAATTTAAGTAGTATATGACTTGGTGTAGGGATCATAGAATTTTGAAAATGTGCACACAATTCACTTTTCCCCATAGCACGTCATACGCAGTTTTAACTATTTTTGTAATAATAAATAACTAAATAATAAATAAATAAATAAATAAATAAATAAATAAATAAATAAATAAATAAATAAATAAATAAATAAATAAATAAATAAATAAATAAATAAATAAATAAATAAATAAATAAATAAATAAATAAATAAATAAATAAATAAATAAATAAATAAATAAATAAATAATAAATAAATAAATAAATAAATAAATAAATAAATAAATAAATAAATAAATAAATAAATAAATAAATAAATAAATAAATAAATAAATAAATAAATAAATAAATAAATAAATAAATAAATAAATAAATAAATAAATAAATAAATAAATAAATAAATAAATAAATAAATAAATAAATAAACATAAATAAATAAATAAATAAATAAATAAATAAATAAATAAATAAATAAATAAATAAATAAACGATGTTGCAGGGGCACGCCTGTTTTGAATTTTCATTATGAGCGAGTTCTAACCGATCTTGGTAGTTGAAGAGCGAACAGAAAAGCAAGTCGTTCTGCTGAGTGGACGGAGCAGCCAAGCGGCAATTGCGGTTGAGCCTCTGTAGCACCTCGCTGAGCAGCGCCTCTTGGCAAAGAGCCTCTGGAGCTTGAGCTTCAAGACTTGGAAGATCTCTTATGAAGATAACGAATGTTATTGCGATGAAGAATAAGAGATAAAATAGTTCAGTGAAACAAACTAGGTAGACTGTACCGACTCAAATTTGAAGGTCATCATCAGGGCTTGGATTCTGATGACTAAAACTTCTTTGAAAATGACCTATAAAATCACTAAAAAAGAGGAAGTGATCTGTAAAATGTCTAAAAAGAGGGAGACAACCTTTTTCTCAATACTAAAAATTTGTAAAATGAATTTTACAATTTTAAATAAAATTTATTAACATAAAATTATATTTACTATGGAGTTTTTATTTTAGAAGAAAATGTTATCGTTAGCTCCGATCTTCCAACAGTCGGTTTTAAATGACTGAGGAAGTTACTGGAGATCCGTGTAATTTTGAGAGTTCGAAAAACGAGTCCACTGTAGTATTGAATAGAAACAACATGCGTAAAAATGACAAAAATGATCAAAAAATTCAAAAATGAAAAAAAAACAACAACCAATAACCATATTTTTCTATCACCTATATGTCGTGATAAACATTCATTTACAAGTTGGTTACGTCGAGAATGTACCAATGAAAAGATGACATGTCATCAAAATCCGGGCTTGGTCATCTAAATCTTTAATCCCTATGAATAAACTGATAAATTAGTGAAATGTAAATTTTACTTGAGACAGTGGCGGCTCATGCTTTAATTTCTCCACATCCCCACATCATTGTAAAATACTCTTCATTTTTTGAAATATATCTTTTCGATTTAATGCCATTCAGTAATCGAGATATTGCAATAATCATTTTGAAATCAAAGAGCGTCCGCCGAGCGCTGTCCCTAGCATCTCGTTGCAAGCCAGGCAACGCACCGGTGTGCAACGTCATGCTCTTACGGGTTTAACATTGCAAAGCACGAGTCTCCCGGCTTCAAGCGTGTGCTGATGAGAGCCGGAGGTCATTCCCCGTGCGTTTAAGTATCGCCACGATGCCACAACCTGTTACCGTGGAGTGCTGGAACTCATCGCAGACTGCCCGGGAGGCTGGGAATACCAATTTTCTGTCTAATATAAATCCAGGTATACACGGTACTGTTTTCGAGCAGATTGGACGTACAGAAAACGCACAGCCCAGACTGCACGTTTTCTACATGAACATGTTCATAATCGTTCTTGCAGAAAGCCTACCGTTTGACTCAAGCGCCTCTGGCGGCAGAATCGTTCACAAACTGTAATCGGCCATTTCGGTTTTGTGGTGAGGTGTGTCATGGTACGATTGTGTGAAGTGATATATTGTGATAAACTTCCTTTTTCTCAATTCTTGCCTTCGTATTTTTATTCTCTATGCTCCTGATGGTTAATTAATACTAAATAAAGATCACAGCCAGAACGCACGAACAGAAATACCACCACTAAAAATACTCGGACGGCGCAATTCAGTTGTTCCTCGTTAGACCCCTAGCGGTAACTTCTGGCCGTTTGTGCAGAAAACGTATGGACCTTGTATGCGCGACTCATACTCTCAGAAATCTTGAAGTTTCTGTACAGAAACTGCATGAGAATCTGCACAAAAACTGTATCGTGTATACTGGGCTTGACAGTTTAAAGTGCAGGCATATTATTTTGTTAATTTGTCCTTTTTTAAAAGTACAAAAGTAAGGTCAATATTTGACGATATTGAGAAGATAATTTATCGTTTTAGGACAACTTATTTTCATTTTATTTTAGGTTTATTGTTTGAAAATGTGCATTTGATGACTACATTACTTTTGTGAAAAGAGTCAGTTTTTCAGCTGTTGAAAGTCCTCTGTAATTGAGTGCAGTTCTTTTCCTCGCAGTCATTCTACTTCGTTACTCATACTTATGTGTGAGAGAAAACGAAGAACAAATTTTTTTATTCGTTTCATTGTTGTTATTTTTGCTGTAGTTGTTGTAGTCGTCGACGCTCCTGCTGCCGCTATGGAACTGACAAATCTTTCGAAACGAAGTAAAAATAATTGCCGTATTGTGCCTGAATTTTTGCATGATTTTTATCCTTGGGTTACTGAATATTAGACGTATTTGATGATTATTTCCCGGAATTAGACAGTGATTTCAGCAGAAAATTTAAAAATAATTCATGCTTCATTGAAGAAAAACTAAATATTAAGCGATGTAGAAAGCTGACTCCATGTCTTCAAAATATTATTGAAAAGGAAACCTTAAAAAACCCTATTCTATCGAAAATTAAAAAATGATTGCACAGTTAATGTTTAGAGTACATTTATTTTTATAGTAAAGACAGGTGAATATATGGGTGTGATTCGAAGACAGCCCTGTCTTATTTTCCCAGTAAATTATTTGGAGGTGAGGGTTTATATAAGAAGGCTAGATTCCAAACACAAAGGAATATTTTCTTTTCATTATGTTTAAAGATTTTAATCACATAGTAGAGAGTTTCAAACACATGGGGCTTTTAGAAAACACACAAAAACAATTTGGAGCTACCATTATTTCGCAGTTCCAGTATAGCGGACAAATGAGATACTAACGCTTTTATAAATTTAATTAATAAATTTTATTTCCATCGTTTGACTGAACTGCAAGCCACATTTTTTGGAGACACTAGCTGCCGCTATTGGAGAGCAACATATCTCGCCAACTTGTGAATATTTGAAACAATTTTCTAATGTTGATAATGAAAATATACGCTTTGTATTATGTTAATCAATGACAAAATCGAAAACAGTTTCGTGGACCTGAATTCCTAGAAAAGGGGCTCCCACTATGCTGTTCCATTGCGATGTCTTCCTCTTAAAGAACAGAAGCCAGCTTTCACCATTACGCTTGGAGAATTCTGATTTTATCTGCAAAGCATACAATGCTTGAAATATATTGGTAGTTTTATTCTGGACATATTATAATAAATTACCATGGAGAAACTGGATGGAAATTAAAGAGCGATAATTAAAGAATTTTTTTTTGCAAAAAAGAATATTCTGCTCACTCATTAGACATTGATTCAATTGTTATAACTGTTTCAGTCGGTAACATTTGACCCACTAAACCATAGAGAGGAAAAACAATTGATTTTTTATAATGTCTACCTATTACACTTCTCATATGAAGGATGTCATCGCGACAGCCACATCTTATTGTTGTGTTCAAGAAAACTGAATCAGAAGAAGTTGATGCACAAGGCCGGTTTCACTTCACAGAGCCAGTCGTAAATTTCAACGACGTTGGGTAAATAATTCGTAAACGTTGTACACATTGGTGAAATACAGGACTGTAATCAAATCCTACTTTAGTTGATTTCTATTGTTAATAAGGAAACGTACAGGGATAAAGTGTGGTTAATGATTTTTTTAATGAGAATTATATGACCTGTGAACTCTTAAATAATGTGTACAAGGTAAATCACTTTAACTTATTCTTTGTAATCGTAATATAACTACCATTTAAATTCCTCGTTTATTCTTTAAATTTGCTGGAAAGAAAAGCTCCATTGGAATTTTGGGGTTCTCCCGTTTCCCTTGCTTCATTCCACGACCAGGACGACGATGATGGTTAAACGAGGACACGAAAGCTAAGTTTGACATAAGACGTGGAAGCCGTAATAATATCTTACATTGTAGCTTAACGTTCATACTGCAGAATCAACGATGTCGAGGGCATTAATATTCTGGTTGTGAAATTAATACAATCATTGTCTTATCTCTCTAAAATTCAAGCTATTAAACAACTTGTCTGAAAATTGTAGTTTTTCGTACCCAAAATCAGTTTCTTCCGTTTGTACTCATATTATCATCTTCTTTCTCTTAGTTTTATTATCTTGTTCTTGTTTCCTCTTCTTCACTTCTTTCGCTGTTCTCTCTTAGTCTCTTTATTTTCTCTCTTCCTCTTCTCTTTTACTATTTTTCCTAATCTTCTTCTTTTCCTTTTTTCAGGGCCATAAGAGTTAGGAAATATTGGTGCACATGTCTCAGTAGACTGGTAATTTGGCTTATCTACAAGGACATATTGGCGGTTACGACTCTCAACGTCAGTGCCCCCAAACTGTTAACTGATTACAAATGCTTTTAACGCGCTCATTTGCCGGTTCGGTTTATAGACAAAAAGTGTCAAACTGATACGAGAGCAGAAAAGTAAAGATAGAAATGATTAGAACTCAACGAAAAATTTGTGTGAACAACTGAAAGTGTCTGCTCGTGAATTCTCGATAATTTCCATTTGTAGTTTATCTGCCGTAGACTCATCTAGTGTAGTGACCCAACGGAACTTACATGTTCCAAGATTTCTTGATTATCAGTAATAAAGTAGAGCGAATACCGTCCTTATTGACGATGATGAACTCATTTGAAAACAAATAATGTTTTTATTGTTTTATGATCTTTATTGAAAACTAACCAAACTCACTCACATTGGTGGGATTAGCGAATTGAAGAAAGATTATCATTAATTGCTCTATAGAGGTTAGATGTTCGAACAAGACTTTCCTGAGTAAAATATATATAACTATTTTCTCCTTTGTCATTAAATTGCAAGGAGGGTCATAATCCATTTTAGGAATGACTGATATTCATTAAAATCAGATGAGACTTCAAGGAGGAGTTATGTAGAAAAGATAATTACAAACACTTCAATTTTTATAAATATATCGTCCATATTTCACACATTGTATCTTCATGGTTCGAAGTTACAACAAATACAGGTTTGTTTTAACAAAAAACAAGGGAAAGGCATATATATCTTAGTGACAATCATAAATTTGGGGTAAATACATTCTGGTAGGGCAACCTCCCAAGTTTTTTCCACTGAATGTTGCCAAGTTGCACAACCTAAGAAAAAAAGGCGAACATTGATCGTAGTTTGAATATATCTACCAATAATTATCACCACCGACCATCAGAGTGTTCTAATAAAATCCTAAGATCAGAGTCGATCTATGTATAAAACGTGATTAAAATTCGTTGATCCATTTCGGATAGTTAAACACCGTTTCGTTCTCATAAAACTTCGGAGGAGTTACTATCCTTTCGTTTTCATAAAACGATGATGGTAAATGGTATCGTTGTGAATGCAACTGATGAGGGTTTCTTTCTGTGCAGGAGGAGGAGGAGGAGGCAGCGGGGCGCCCAGGCGCCGTCGCAGCGCCCCCGCGGGCTGCCCGCCGCCCGCCCCGCCCCGGCCCCGCCCCGCCCCGCCCCTCGCCCGCCCCGGCCGCGCGGCCCTTGCTCCCGCACCGCGACGACTCCAGCGACGACAGCGACTCCAGCGACGACCCAGACCACCACTGCGTCCCGCGGCCTGCCCCCGAGGCTGCTGCTTCACCATCTACGAAGAGGCGCCCGCCACCGCCGCCGCCGCCGCCCATGGTGACGCCCGCGCCGCGCCCGCCGCGCCCTCGCCCGCGCCCGCGCCCGCCAGCGCCGCTCGCTGCCGCCCGCCTGGGACAGCATGAACGGCCACGCCCACGAAGCCCTCGACGCCTGCCGCGTCAACCTCGCCTTCGAGGACACCGAGGCCGACGCGGGGGGCGGCGACGGGGACGCGGGCGGGGATGAGGGCGGAGGCGGGGGGGCGGGGGCGAGGGCGAGGGCTCCCCGCCGCCCCTCGATCGCCGCTTCCTCGACATCACGCGCCGGGACTACGACCACCTGCCATGGTACTTCCAGGTGAGCCAACGCTTCTTCCGGCCATTCTTTGGAATATAAATCTGTCTAAAATATAAATCTGTCTAAAATATAAATCTGCCTATAATATAAATCTGTCTATAATATAAATCTGCCTATAATATAAATCTGTCTATAATATAAGTCTGTCTATAATATAAGTCTGTCTATAATATAAGTCTGTCTATAATATAAGTCTGTCTATAATATAAGTCTGTCTATAATATAAGTCTGTCTATAATATAAGTCTGTCTATAATATAAATCTGTCTAAAATATAAATCTGTCTAAAATATAAATCTGTCTAAAATATAAATCTGTCTATAATATAAATCTGTCTATAATATAAATCTGTCTATAATATAAATCTGTCTATAATATAAATCTGTCTATAATATAAATCTGTCTATAATATAAATCTGTCTATAATATAAATCTGTCTATAATATAAATTTAAGCCGGAATCGAGCAGGACACAAAAATATGCAAATAAAATTATCCAAGGTTTTTTATGACAATCATTTATTTCAGCAATTGCCCAAAGTTTCGTAACTAGTTTTGTTACATCATAGTGCTAAAATAATGGGACACAGAAAGTTATTTCTATCAATTATTAATTACTAGATAGTTATAAACTACATTGTCTCAAAAGTAAAATTCTATTTAGCAAGATTATCTCAAAATCAAACATATCTACTACAAAAGAGATCCCTTTAAACTTATAATTTTTTTATACAAAACAACAACACAACAAAACAAAATCAATTCAATACCAAATAGACACTCACCTTAGTGAGGGAACTGCTATCTCATTGAATTACCTCTGCAGTAGAATTTGGATACTTTTATTTGCAAACATATATTGACAATCAAGAAGAAATATTGATTTACACAAAAAAAATATTTAGGGAGGTATCAATTTTATACAAGGTTGTCTATTTTTATGAAACTTATGATATTGCCGTTTCTGAAAATATTGTATTAGATGCCTTTATTTTAATTATGAAAATTCTTTAACATATACCGTATTTATGGGAGAAATCACCAATAAATGAATATACTAACAGCTACATAACAGCTTCTGAATTTAAAAATGCAATCCTTGCTGGCTGTATTCGAATTGGTTGCTGGCTCATTCAACGCACAATGAACATCACAACCCAGAACTATGGCTTTCTGATAACCCCGCAATGCGTATCTGGTCGAGGGGTTACGATTTTCAACGCGAGGCAGGGAGACGCATAAATGGAAGCCATACCCGTACACCTTCCCACGACCAGAAAGTCGGAAGAGGGGAATTCAGTACGGTCTATGCCTTGAGGGACTAGCGACCATAAGGTCGAATTTTACGCTGCAGCTGAAGCCCTTTTCCTTTAATGTCCGGCTGCCACAACTAAATCGCGTGTCATAGGGATAGGGAATTTAAAACAAGCTTGCAGATGGCATTTCTTTGAGGACATCTCGCGTATCTCTGCCAATTGCATTAAAATCATAGGAAATCCGTTTTATAAAGATGTTTTCCTCTTTGGGACATGAGACGCTGTTCCGTTTCCGCGTTGGAGAGCTTCCGTTTTTTTTGCTGTGTAAAATGCCATTTAATTTTACGGGCTGGAGAAATTTTCCGGTTAAGACAGGGTTCTGACTTATTCCGATTTACACAGATTTTACTGTACATTCACAATTTTTTCTGTGATTTGTGGGACGTTTTTGTCCTGTCGGGTACCTAGACGCTCCTCCGTTCGCTGCCGATTTGACCTCCAGGTGCGGCCGCCACTTCTAGAAATTTTTCCTTGATGGACGGTCCCTTATATTAGGTGTGCGTTTGCTATACCTTAAAGCATATTAGCTCCTGGGCCCCTCATGGTTCTGTAACTAATACCTCTGAAGAGTGTCAGTACAATGGCGATGAAAGCTGGAAAATGTTCGCTCACTTTTCGAGAAAACTCAACAAGTGAAAACCCAGAATTTTGGAAGACAATTCGCCGAAACCTACGCTAATGTGTCAAAACCTGCAGCGTAAGATGGTCCATTTATTTTTAGGCATTGAAATGTGTCTAGAAATTTACATCGCTGGAAAAAAGTTACTTTTGGAAAATTTTCGTGATATTTCTATATATCATCATAAATTCCCGGCCTTTGTTCACCTAGTAGATCAGTTGTTCCATCAGCATAATCCGTTAACAATAGTCTTCTGAGTATTGAATTGTAAAAAGATCTTGTTAATGTTTTGCTTCAGGTGCTTTAGAAATTAACGGCAGTTTTTCAGAGATATCATTAATGCAAACTAGCATCTGCAGCTTACTCTACAATGCAAAGTGCCCTACTCTTCACGAGGAAGAAAAGTTTTCTTTTATAGGCACACATAGAAAATGCTGGTTAAAATAGGTCAAGCAAAACGACCTACATTTGACTTTTCGGGACATTTGTCGGGGAGGGAGTGGCCCACTAAAAATTAAGTTTCTTTCCTCGTATTGCAAAGTACTGACAATAATTCGTGTCGGTTTCATAAAGTTTACGATCTGCATTGTGAAATTTATGTGAAATACGTGCGTAAAAGAAAGTATACGGAATGAACGTTCAGGGACAAATTTGATAACTCCCTGTAAAGCGGACACTTCAGCGTTTCTTGCATAGTTTAGGATTGCTGAGGGTTCATGGGTACTAAAATTTTGCAAGTTCGCTGTGGCAAGCCAACATTTTGTAAAACAAACGCCAACTCCCCATCTTAAAATGTATACGTGGAAGCCGCCTTATAGGAGTTGAAGTATTTTTGTTTAATAAACTGGTGACATTAACTGACGTATTGAAATTAGCTGAAATTTCCTTTGCGATTCCAATTTGATTCGACGTCACAAGAGAAGGCATACAACAGCGTTCGGCGGAAGGTCTACCTCGCCCCAAAAACCTTCCACAAGCTATCGTTAAGTGCCGTAATGTTATCTTAAAGAATTGTCGTAATGGCCAAAATATTAAGCATTCCAATAACAATGAAATAGTATTGAAAAAATGTATCGAAAATGAATTAGAAAATAAACTATTGCTTCTGCAATGGAAAAATTAATATTAACATTTTTATTTGTTTAAGAAATAATTAATTTAGTTTAAAAACTTATTGAAAGCCCACCAACAAGAAACCTAAACATGTGATCCTTCAACTTAATCACCATGAATGTCGTTAAGTACCGTATGTTCCACTATTAAAGCAAACAAAATGCGGATGCGTACATGTGGATGAAAACTAGCTAAGGCGTATTTTGTCGGCCGGTTAGTATCCGTTGGTAAAGTTTTTTTGGGGTGAAACGTCTGACAATAGTTGTGAAGATGTGATACAAGTGAGGTTTGTTAGAGGAGAGAAGGGAGACATGTTATCACCACATATTTTCTTTTTTTTTAATATAAATACTAATAAAAATGAAAAATGTTTGAGGAAAAATCCACAAATTTTAATTGATAGCTTCACGAATTTGATAGAGATTTAAATTACGTTCACATGTTAAGTGAAGTGAAAACAATTGAAATATATCTGATAATACTCTCTGCGATTCCTTCTCATCGGTAGTAATCGTCCGTACATGACGGCACTCCCGCAGCCAAAGGAGAAGACGGTTTTCAATTAAGCCCGTCGGCCGGGAAGGAGGGGCTCTTTTCTTGAACTACCATGCAGAGACTTTTTTTTTCTACCAGATCAACGCGGACCTGGGCTCCCCTCTTCGCACACGAGTCATGTCACACGTCGCTGAGGGTTAGGCCTGAGGTTGGCGCACGTAATTATCATCCACCGTGCATTGGCGGAATCCGGAATGAAATATACCGAACGGGCTCGTTCTAATACCATCACACGTTGACGTATGCAATGTAATTCCTTCGGTTCGTTGAAAAATTTTATGCAAATGATGAGTTAGTTTCCTGATGTTTAGAAACTCACGAGAGCCGCCGCTGGGAGAAGGCCTGGAGTGTGTGTGTGTGTGTGTGTGTGCGCAGGACTCCGAGGACGACCTGACCCGCCTGGCGCTGTCGTTCCCGGAGGGGGAGCTGCCGTCGAAGCGGCCGCACTCGATCGCGGCGCCGGGCGACGGCGAGGGCGTGGGCGGGGCGGAGGGCGGGGGCTTCCGGCGGGGCGGGCGCCGCGCGCCACCACCACCCCACCTGCCGCTCCGTGGGCCCCCGAGCGGCCCGTGTCCGCCGCCGAGATGGGCCCCGCCCCCGTCACCCGCGCCGACGCCACGCCCACCGCCGCCGCAGCCCCCGCCGGTCGCCGCACCTCCACCGCCTCCAGGTGAGCAGCGCTCGACGCTTGCGCTTCCACTGCGTCGTTTCCTTCTGTTCTGTGTCGTCTTTTGATCTTCTTCCTTTTCCATTCGGCGTCGAGTTCTACCGGGAGAGGTGGCTCAGTGCATCAACTGATGTCAGTGCAACACCGGGAGGTTCTAGTACCGACAGTGGCAAGATTTTTGACTTGTGTGTGAGCTAGATCGAATTCAGTCGCGGTCTGGAGCAGAATTCTAGAGGCCGGCTTCTCTGATGGGTAGTTTCTCCGTTCAGTACCAGGGGAATGTCGGAGAAGTACCGTAACAAATGGGCCAGGCGCACAGTCTTTCCTTCCTTCGTCTTCCGTGTCCTATCCTCACCCCCCTACACACACGTACAATAACATGCACTACATTACCACACATGCCGGGGAACGGTCGGGAGCTTAGAGTTTGTCCCGGCTGGGGCGGTGCCCCGCTGGTGGGAGATACGTGGTTGAGGGAAACTCCGCTAGCCGACGGTAGGTCGGTGTCGGATCTCGTCATTCAGCGGGAGATCACTGCCATTTTCCGATGAAAAGCATGCACTACACTTAAGGGACTAATGACCTCGGTAGTTAACGCGCCCGGAGTCACCAACAATCAACCAATCGATCTCTTCCACTCTTCGTCGTGCTCTTCTTCCCCACATTTTCCTCGGCCTTTTCTACTTCCTTTTCTTCGTCTTCTTGTTTTATGCTCGTCTTACTCGTTTGCTTCTTCTAGTTCTTCCTCTTCTACCTCCTATTCGCCTTTCGACTTCTTCGTACTTTTTTCTTCCCCTTCCTTTTTGTCTTCTTACTTATTGTTATTCTATAATTTTTATCTATTTTCGGTTTCCCATGCATTTTTCATATACTTTTTCTTTATTCTCTGGATGCAAAGTTATACGCTGCTAAAGGTGATATCAGGTGCAATTAAGTGTCTCTCGAAAAACAGCATTAATCCAAAATTGAGAAAATCGAGTTAACGACGTCTCCTTGTAGTGTGGGCATTTATGCATAGAGGATAATGTCGACTTAGTCAAAAGTACATTAGTTCCCAAAGAAAACGAGCGAAGAAAACGAGCGAAAAAAATTAGATGTTAGGATGGTGGTCGGTTTCTTATCATTTCCCACATATATGATTTTTGGGTTAATGCTATATTTTCCGAGAAGCCCTTTCAACTGTTTGAAACTGTCTAGAATTGTTTACAAGCCCCATATTTTAACATTTTTCTTCTTCTTTATGAACAGCGAAATGTCCCACATTGATGTTTTCAATATGTTATTGAAATAGCATGTTAAGACATAAATGAGGTATTGTGTAAATCGCAAAAAGTTTATTATAAATGATGCACAAGTACTTCTAAATGAATATTATTAAAGCTAAAAAATCGCATAACAGTTTTATGGAGAAAAATATGACATGTCGGCACATCTAATGTGGGAAGAAATGAGATTTTGATCGAAAAGCGAGAACAACGAAAAAGAATGTTTATCCATGGGATCGTAAGCCAACAAATAATCCATAATTTTGTGAGTATCATGGTAGAAAATTCTAGTACATTTCTCGGCACGTACTTGCAATACTAAGAAACTGTGTTCAGTGCTGCAGATCACCAGTTAGATTCAAACAACGCTTGACGGATAAGGTGTCGTGTGCAGTCTTCCAGAAGGTTTGCTGCATCGCTGCCCCGACGCAACGGCGAGAGGCCCGGTGACCCACTAGGAGCGCGAGGAGCGATTCCGGGTGGAGCGATTGGGGCTGGGGTGGGGCGGCGGCGTGGGGCGCGGAGGGGCGCCCCGCGGGGCGAATGCGTTGCGTAAGCGGCGAGAGCCAGACCCAGCGCCCGCGGCTGAGGCGCCTTCCGGAGGCCGCAGCGGCCACGACGACGCCCGCGCAGAGCCGCCCGCCTCGCCTCCTGCCTCGCCTCGCTCCTTGGGGCTCCGTCTGGCTGACCTCCCGGCACCGCTCTGCCACCCGCTCTGCCACCCGCTCTGCCACCCGCTCTGCCACCCGCTCTGCCCTGCCCCCGCCTGCCCCGCTCTGCCCCCGCCCAGTCACCGTTCTGCGCTTTGATCTCTCTGCCTCCGCTCTGCCCTCCCTTCCCCGCTCGCTCTTCCCCGCCCCGCTCTGCCCCCCCGCTCTTCCCCGCCTCGTACCTCCCCGCCCCGATCTTCCCCGCCCCTCTCTTCCGCCCCTCTCTTCCCGCCCCTCTTTCCCGCCCTGCACTTCCCGCCCGCTCTTGCCCGCCCGCTCTTGCCCGCCCTGCTCTTGCCCGCCCTGCCTCGTCCCCGCCCGCTCTTCCCGCCCGCTGTCCCGCCCTGCTCGTCCCCGCCCGCTCTTCCCCGCCCGCTCTTCCCCCCCTGCTCTTCCCGCCCTGCTCTTCCCGCCCGCTCTTCCTCCGCCCGCTCTTCCCGCCCTGCTCTTCCCCGCCCCGCTCTTCCCTCGCCCCGCTCTTCCCCGCCCCGCTCTTCCCCGCCCCGCTCTTCCCCGCCCCGCTCTTCCCCGCCTCGTCCCTCCCCGACTCGCTCCTTCCCCCTGGCTCCTCGCCTCGCTCTGCCCCGCCTCGCTCTGCCCCGCCTCGCTCTGCCCCGCCTCGCTCTGCCCCGCCTCGCTCTGCCCCGCCTCGCTCTGCCCCGCCTCGCTCTGCCCTGCCTCGCTCTGCCCCGCCCAGCCACGCTTTTTCCTGTCTCATCCGTTCAGAGCCGCTCCTCTTCTCCTCGCTCCTTCTGGCTCCGTCCCACTCCGTTCCGATCATCAACAATCAATTCCGCTCCGACTCGACCCGCTTTGTTCCAATTCGACACGCTCCGTTCCGACAGATGGTGAGAAAGATTCGGGAAAATCGACGAATACTTGGAAAAAAAACAGAAATAAAAGCTCAGAAAATATACAGCGGAAATACGGCAATATGGCTTCAAATTTTCTCATTTTTCCACAAATCTTCAGTTAATAACAAAGCAAATGAAAACCTTCACAATCTTACATGTAGTGAGTTCCTATCAATTTTATCCTTTCGACGGAATAATGTAAATAGCTATATTTCGATTCAAAAATTATCGGGGGTCCTGAAAGTGCGTATGTACTAGTGTCCCTCTAGCCTGGTGGGATGGCGTTGAAGAAATGAAGGGGCGTATGGTCTGTCCTGCTAAGTCCGCACGCTCTCAGAGCGCTGCGCCTTTGTCACGTCACGTCACGTCGCGTCACGTCGCGTCGCGTCGCGTCACGTCACGTCACGTGGCGTCACGTCACGTGGCGTGTCGTCACGTCACGTCGCGTCGCGTTACGTCGCGTCACGTCGCGTCACGTCGCGTCGCGTCGCGTCGCGTCACGTCGCGTCACGTCACGTCGCGTCACGTCGCGTCACGTCGCGTCACGTCGCGTCGTCCGCTTGCTGCAGCATTTAGCGCGTCTTCCCGCGCGCGGAGGAGCCCAGTCGCTCGGAGCGGCGACGGAGCTCGTGGGGGTTATCAGGCGCCTCGAACCGAGCGGCGGGAGCGGGGCGGGGGCGGGGACACTGCCTGCGTGCTGCGGCCCGCGCCGCCGCCGCCTGCTCAGTGGGCGACATGGGCCCGCGACGCGAGCGCCAGCGCGAACGCGATCGGCGACGGAAGCAGCTCCGGCGCTGGGCCAGGCGGCGCGGGCCTCCGCCGTGGGATGCCGAGCGGGATGAGTGGAGTGGCATGAGTTGAGAATTGGGGATCATGATGAGTTTAGGACTGGGGATCGGGTTGAGTTTAGGTCTGGGGATCGGGATGAGTACAGGGCTGGGGATCGGATGAGTACAGGACTGGGGATCGGAATGAGTACAGGACTGGGGATCGGAATGAGTACAGGACAGGGGATCGGATGAGTACAGGACTGGGGATCGGATGAGTACAGGACTGGGGATCGGAATGAGTACAGGACTGGGGATCGGGATGAGTACAGGACTGGGGATCGGGATGAGTACAGGACTGGGGATCGGAATGAGTACAGGACAGGGATCGGATGAGTACAGGACTGGGGATCGGATGAGTACAGGACTGGGGATCAGGATGAGTACAGGACTGGGGATCAGGATGAGTACAGGACTGGGGATCGGATGAGTACAGGACTGGGGATCGGGATGAGTACAGGACTGGGGATCGGATGAGTACAGGACTGGGGATCGGGATGAGTACAGGACTGGGGGTCGGGATGAGTTGAGGTCTGGGATCGGGATGAGTTTAGGTCTGGGGATCGGGATGAGTTTAGGTCTGGGGATCGGGATGAGTTCAGGTCTGGGGAGTGGGTTCGGATTCTGGAGCAGAAACGGAAGTGGGCACGGGAAGCCAATCGCGACCAGGACAGAGACCGATGTTCCGATGTTCGACTCCAGACGCCACCGCCGCCGCGGCCGAGAGAGACCGATACGGATTCATCAGACCCTCTCACATGCGCATCACCAGCTGCACCTGACGACTGCACTAGGTACAACGGAAGCTGAGAGCTGCCGTAGCCTAGGACGCATCCATTCGACTCGAGTCCGCCACTTGACGCAGGCGCGCGTGTCCGCGTTGGTGTTGCAGCGACGGCGAGATCGACTGGAGCTGGGTGGCGGGCGAGGCGGAGCGGCTGGAGGAGGGCGGCGCCGCCCACTTCGCCCCGTCGGCGCCCGACGTCGCCGCCGCCTTCGCGCCGTCGGCGCCGCCCGCCCACGCCCTGCGCGACGACGCCCACGCCCACGCCCCGGGCGCCGCGGACGGCGACGAGGAGGCCGAGGAGGCGGAGGTAGGGATGGCGAAAAGACGTCGGATGTTTTTAAAAGATCGATGTTGTTTTAAATGTTTTCCACCAGAAACATCGATATATTTAATGTTTTCCGCCAGAAACATCGATATATTTAATGTTTTCCGCCAGAAACATCGATATATTTAATGTTTTCCGCCAGAAACATCGATATATTTAATGTTTTCCACCAGATACATCCATATATTTAATGTTTTCCACCAGAAACATCCATATATTTAATGTTTTCCGCCAGAAAATCGATAATTTAATCGATATAATTTAAATGTTTTCCTCCAGAAACATCGATATATTTAAACCAGAATATAATTTAAATGTTTTCCACCAGAAACATCCAGATATTTAAACTCGAATATAATTTAAATGTTTTCCACCAGAAACATGAAATATTAATATCGATATTTTGCTTTCGATGTTTTCATCACATGGATATTTTGTTGCAAAAACATTTTTAAGTTTTATTTTTTTAAATAAAGGGGTTTAAGCACGTTGTAGAATAGCAGCAATACACAACAATATCGTTTTACGTCATCGTCCTTATCACGTTGCATATTTCGCCTGTGCAATCTGAGGAAATGTGGGAGCTGCTCATGTTATAAATGAATGTTATGCCAGACGTGTCATTATCTGAATCGACAGTGAAACACGAAAACGATGGCAAAACACGATGTTCTTTATTGTTAATTTTATTCTTTACATTCGATAACAATTTTTAACCAAACAAAAAATACATCCCTTTTACGCACTGTAATTAAAAATGTATAGCAAAATAGCAGTTATTAGTCTTTTCGATGTTTCTCGCCGATGTTTTCATGATTTTGAAAAATCTTTAGCGATATATCGAAACATCCATGATTATTCGCACACGTTTTCTTGAGCTCTCGCTTCGCTCATTGCGTGAGGAGTGGGTGAGTTTATTTTGACAAGAAATTTTATATCAAATTTGTTGTACGTTTTTGGATCCGAAATGGTTTCTATTACATGGTAGCGAACATTTCTGGTTATCACATTTTGTCTATAACGTTCGTTGCTATCTTTTATTCTCAATTCAACTAATGTTGTCAAAGGAGTGGGCGTAGGTATTCTGGGGCTCAAGAAAACGTGCACGTATATAACGATTTTCCTAAGGATGAGCCAAAGTGACAGTTCGCGAAAGCAAATGAACATCACGTGTATTTCAGAGAAGTATCCCTCCGCCGCGACAGCTGTTCAGTCACGCCCCTTCGTAAAGTGCTAATGGCTCCAGTGAAAACACCTCTATGCAGAAGTCTAAGAGTTTCGCTGAGGAATATGCATGTCCGCGAGTCCGGGAAGTATTTAAATTTAATTACGTGCGTGGAAAATCTTTTAACATGCTCTCACAATCAGTAAAAGAAAACTACCACGATTGTAAATAGAAAGAAAGATGATTTTAAGCCGGAAACACGTGCACCGGTATGCATCTCGCATTCAAGTCTTGGTTTTAAAATAAACAGAATATTTATCACACAAAAAGTAAATTCAATGTAATATATAAAGAAAAAAAGAATTTTTTTAGAAGAGCACATTTCACTGCACTTCCTAATATCAATTATTTCACGCAGCGCAGTATATTTTGTCGGACGAGGACACCACAAAAGGAAGTGTCGAAGCCATTTACAAGTTAGCCAACTGCAAACGAACGAATGCGGGAAGGGAGTGTAATAGGCTCAACGACCACAGAACCTTCAGTTATGTTGCCAGCACTAGCTGTCACTTTGGCTCATCCTTAGGAAAATCGCTCTATATAACACGGCTGTTTTGGTGACTGTGCCCCCGCCAGGCGGAGGACGGGGAGGAGGAGGAGGAGGAGGAGGAGGCGTGCGCGGACGGGCGCGAGGGCCGGCCCAGCAGCGCGTGGCTGCGGGCGTCCATGCGGCGCGTGCGGCCCTTCCGCCTGGCCGACCGGGCCCCGCGCGCGTGCGCTCCGCCCCGCCTGGGTCCAGGCGCGCCGCCGCCGCCGCCTCCACCGCGCCCAGCGCCGCGCCCGACGACGACCAGCCGCTCCCGCCCCTCGGCGCGCAGGTCAGTCCGCTTGCTCTCCTTCGATGTGACCGATATTAATATACGTTGTATGTGTGAATGTATGTTACATGTGTCAATGTCTGTATCTAAGGGGCATGTGTGTGTATGGTGTGGGTGGGTGTATGATGTGTGGGTGGGTGTATGATGTGTGGGTGGGTGTATGAGGTGTGGGTGGGTGTATGATGTGTGGGTGGGTGTATGATGTGTGGGTGGGTGATGAGTGTGGGTGGGTGGATGACGTGTGGGTGGGTGTATGACGTGTGGGTGGGTGTATGACGTGTGGGTGGGTGGATGTATGGTGTGTGTGTATGCTATATGCGGCATTTTGGGTCGATTGTCCCACTTTGCCGGCTAGGAGACGGTTTCCCGCCATGGCTGGACCTTGTTTAATTCCCATGCTTGTGGGGTGAGAGAGATCTGTGGCGAACATTACCTTCACCGTAACTAGCGAATTCCGTCTACCTGAGCTCATAGCTACACAAACTGAGAAGTTCTTAAAGGAAAGCTACAACTCTATTTTTGCCTCAACCGAGAATCGAACTCAGGAGCCCCGAGAAGTACGCTGCTCATGAGCCATTGTAGAGGCTACGTAAAACATCGATGTTAATAATACAAGCCCAAAACTATTGAGGGTTTAAAGCAGGATTAGTACTATCTAACATTAAATTCGTTCTCAACAAAAATAATTTGCAGGGCCCCTTATTAATTAAATTAGATTTAGTGAAAACGAATTAAAAATATAATTGACAAACGGGCAACAATTATCTTCCTTGTCAAGCGTTACTTCAGGGTCTCCACGGGGAGTGTCATTGGACTTGTTTGAACTTTCATAATACACTTATTTTGTGCAGTTGATTGCGTGTTGTCAAATTGAAAGAATACATTTTGACACGAGATCTCGACGTGTTACACGTCTGAGCGAGAACCAGCCGACATGTGTAGAGATCGCTGAGGCGGTCCCACCTTCGAAGGGTCGCGGACTCGAAACTCAGCTCGCGCGTTGATGTTTGCTGGTTTGTTGAGGCATTGTGGGGCTCTCCCTATCAGCACGTGTCGCCTTTCGACCCTCCTCTTTCCATTTCCCTCTCATCTTTCCATTTCGTTCTTGGTGTTCTTGGTTTTGCAGAGATTTGATGTATTTGCGCCCGAGGACGCGTTAAATAAAGCCTGCGGATTCGAATCCCACGTAATGAACGAATGTTGTTTTGTCAGGGTATGAGTTACTAGCCTGATCGCCCTTGAGAAAACAAATCCCATCCTCCATTCCTCTTTCTTTTCCGGCAATTTGTATGAGTTGGGATAAGTCCAAGTGGGCGACGTAACGGTCTAAGAGCCACAGCCTCATCCTCATATAATGGGTCTAGCCTGCCCCTCTTCCTCTAAAACAGAAATTAGCGCAATTGGCTCACGAGGTACGATTGTCTAATTGTATGTACTATTATATATATGCACGCGGGCACACACGAACCACTTTGCGTGAGGGGTGGGGGGACTGAGGGGTACCATGATGGCTGCGCTTGGAGTAACAAGTCTCAGCGGAGACAGAGGTCTGCACGTAATAGTGCAAAAGACGTAAAACGGGTGAACTCAATGGAACTGATCGGAAACGGATCCGAAGGCATGCGTTGTCAGAACTGTTCTCAAAGAAAATTCATCACTTTCGAGAATTGATGCTTCGATTATAAAAAAAAAAAGTGTTTTAAATATATATCATTATTCCTAGGATGCATAGACCCGGGAAACTACATGAATGCATATGCAGGGCTTCTGAGACTATATAACTACTGAGAATTTTTCCTTTTTGAATGACTCTAAAAGTAGAAAGAAGAAAAAGGCAGAGGAAAAGTCCGCACCGGGAGAAAAACTCCAACATGGAGGGAAAAACTGTCAGAAATTGCGCTGTGCAGAGTAAAAATCGAAACAAAAAAGGTTAGAACGTCAGAGGCCCTGCATCCTGGGGTTAATTTATTATTTTTATTTTACGTCAAAAACAGTCAAAAATTGTGTGACGTGCTACGGGAAGAAGTATGTTCTGTGCACGTTTTCTTAATTCTGGGATCCCTATCCTGAGCCATAGGCAAGTGGAATACTGAATACAGACAGAAATTAGCGTATTTGATAAGAATATTTTTGATAAGAAAATATTCTCTGATGTAGTAAAAACAATTTTCAAGGGCAAATCAGCTGCATATTTGAGCTCTTATTCCTAATCATGCCCATCGTGAAGGAATCTACTTCCTGCCGCGACAACATATAGAACGATAATTTGAATGATTATATTTACCACTGAACTCTAGAAAGATGTGCACAGATAATAAGTTACATTCATATCCAAAAGCAAAACAAACCTCACCATTCGGTCAACGGATCAGAGGAACTGGACGAGAAACCTGATTGAGATGGGGTCATTGACTCAGAAGCTGAGGTACAATACTTCTTAAATGTTGTTGAGAAATTAATTATACAGTCCAAATGGTAATTCATACGTTAATAATAGTTGTTCAAATTAATGTTACTTTCCTTTTTGATGCTCGATGTAGTCTCTTATTATTTAGAAGCATGCATCAAAAAGGATTTTACTTAGGACTTAAAGTTTTGTATCGATTTTAATCGTTTAACTCACAAGTCTGTAAAATAATAAGAATGCGTTAATGAATTTTTTGTAGTAAGCTATTGATACTAAAAGCTGATGAATATGATTACTATGTCAAGTGTTATAGTTATGGACATCGACGTTTGCTGAAAATGTATTCTCACCCTTGAAGTCACTTTTGACAAAACCACTGTTTCGTAAATCAATAGACAACGTAATGGTAAAATTCGTAGATTAATAAAGAGAGACTTACAAGAATCACAATGATGAAGTTGAAACATCCTAGAAAATGGAGATAAATTATAGTCGCTCAATTATAATCTACATTCATCTTGTGGTATTGGCTGTATGATGTCATGTGAAGGCAGCACGTAGAGAAGGGAGGGCTCCGAGAGCAAAGTGTGTGGGTGAAAGGGCGTAGTGCGTTGTCCGCTTCTACTGAGCGTCGGATCGAAGGGGTTGCGGCTGTTTTAGGTCGCGCCCTTGACATTACTCACCCCTCCACCACCACCCCCAGCTCGCTTTAAACGTTTTTTTACTCACCACATTCGTGTCCTGTGGTCATGCGCTTTTGTTAGTCTACGGCCGCCGTTCTTTCTCTTATCTTAAAGCTCAGGGTCAACATTTGATAGGAAACTCGTGGGGTGAGAAAGTTTATGAAAATTGTTTCGTATACTTTTCTCATTTCGGTTGAGCTTTTGATCGCTAAGGACTCCCCAAAACATAAACTTGAGATTGACGATTCGTTGCTGATTCATGGACGATTCGTGAAAACTCGTTCATGATCTCAGCTTCAGCTTCGCATACTAATATTATACTGAAGTTACTTAAATTTTTATTATATTTTGCATCAGACTCCATCTATATATTATAAAATATATTTTTATTATTTGATTTCTGAGTAAAATTGTGATTTATATATTATTATCCTTTATGAGAAATTTAAATATACGAGTCCGTATATTATTATAATTCTTACATTAAGTAAAAAAGTTAATCAATTTTTTTTAATGTTGAAATTTTCTTTCATTGTTGACCAAATTATAACTTGGAAAACATTTTTATTTCCTTTTCTTGATCTTTTATCAGAAAATCTATACATTAGAAGAATATTACGTTAGCTCTACTTTTGGAAAATAAAGCAAGCGCATTTCGTATTATATGAAGAGATCCTTTTGACCTGAGAAGAATATCGGGCCAAACGCTGGAGTCTTTTGAATTGCGTTGAGTCATAACTTGTTTTTAAATGTCCCCGAACTTTCATATAATTGACAGCCCATTCTTGGAATTGCTAAGTGAGCTCTGAATTGTCCATCGAAACCTGTCCGGTAATTCAACTCAGAACGTAAATAAGATGTAAAAGGCATCAAAATGTGACCGAAGTGTCCCAATCCAAGAATGTGTTTTAAGACTGTTGTTGCTATTGTTGTGTGTAAATGTTCATTTTGATTAGAATATTCCAATAGAATGTTACAATCTAGGACTGGTAGTGAATTTTACATCTTATAGTTTCTAAACCCTGGATAACTGATATTTCGATCTACACGAAACCAGAAGTAATTAACATCATACACGCCACAAGTGCATAGCGGCTGCATTGATCAATCTACTTACATGCAGAGATTCAGAGAAAGGAATACATGATATTACTTTATGGATTTTATGAGAGGGAAATATTTTATGTCACCTGAACTGATAGGTGTTTTTACTGTCAAGAAATTTAAAACCCAGAACTACTATTATGAAATTCTGCTTAACCCAGGAAAAGTTGACTGTGACAACCTACAACTTCCTCCTCATGCAGTGCAGCAAAAAATGAAATACACACGCATTTCTTTTTCCTTTTTCCTTATTGTGCTTTTTCATGTCTCTCTCATGATCATTTCGAACTTTGTATTTAATTTAGATTGAAATTTCAGATGAAAATTTGGATCGTGAGTGTTGAAAAAATATTTGATAGTCGAAAACCTTAATACCTATGCTACTCATGCCCTTCGAATTGCAGTACTTTTCTCAGTATCATTAATGCAGTTTCACTTAAATTTCTTTTTGTTTAATCTACATATTACAAATAACTAATAAAAATTATTGTTTGGTGACGAGTTATCATCTTTAAATTGTTTTAATATTCTTGTTATTAGAACACATTACGCGTTTTTATTTCTTAAAACCCGTGGACTTGGATGATTTGAGAGTCTTGTGTTTCATCGTATCGCGAATGCGGCCACATTTCTTAGTACAACTCGAATTCTCAGTTCAATGGCCGGCCGTCGCTTTCGTCATAGCGATGTGGGGCCTTGTCTCTGCAAGGGCGACTAGCTTCCAGCCTGTTGAATAGGGAACCCTTAAGATGAATAAAATGAAACGCAAATCTCTTGTAATAATATTTTCACATTATTGAATGAAGGGTGAAGTGGGGAAAACGTGTACTTGGTGTAAACTGTGTACTCATTTAAAACAAGTGGTGCCAAAAAAAGCACTTACTTTCTCGCCCGTATTTTCACGAAAAATTTACGCGGAAAGTACTAAAATTTACGAAATAATTGTACATGACCTTATTTCAAAATGTATGTTCAAGGAACAGGTTTCATTTCGAGAAAAATCTATATCTTTAATATTTTAGTTGTAGGAAGACTCCGAAAAAATTTGAACGTTTGCCATTTTCGAAAAATTAGAGTTTTTACCCAACATAAGACCTGCACCATTCTCTTAAACGTTCTTCATACTATCCGACAAAACAATTTAATAAAAAATGATAGAGCAATTTTTTTTGAAAATTTGGAGAATGTACCAGGGGCTTCAAAAAAAAGTACCCATCAAAATTCAAATATCAGTTTCAAAGTCAAGGGGCGCGACATCAGCCAGATCGTTAGGAGAAAATCCATTTTGGAGAAAATCGATTGAACTGTTTAGCCACTAGCGTTGTTGATAGATGGACAGAAGGACGGACAGACGGTTTACCGTCATTCGATGTTTCGGCATTAATGACCCAAAATATATGGATTTAGGATCCACCACGTGTTAAATAATTTTTTCTAATTATTTTTAGCAACTGGATTTTTCCGCTTTTTCGTTACCAGGACCCTATAATGAGAGTTTTTAGTCGAAAATTCGCCTCTTTTAGTTCAGCATTACAAAAATTTCTCTCCACTCCGTAGCGAGAAAGTAAAATGTGGGAATATGATAGCTTGCACTCCCTATTGATTGTAAATTGTACCAAAGTGAAGAAGAAAAATTGGGAACAAAAAAATATCTTTACTTCCCTCCCCCGAAAAATATCAGAAAAAAGTTCTGTACAGTTTCGTTCTTCTTGATCTGCTTTTTGTACACGTTTGTCCCAACAGCGAAACAACTAAATATTATACGTATCCCCAGCACAGTACGCATTGGCCCACAATTTGCGGTTAATGTGTACTTCAGAGACTTTGATAAAACCAAGAAAAAATCATTTTTTAAACGTTTAGTGGGTGATTTATAATCTAGAAGAAGTCATAAATGATAAAAGTTTTTAAAATATAATTTTTAGAGAATGTAGACCATAGAAACTAGTTTAATTTGCTGAAATGTATTAAGCAATTACCACACTCTACCCTAAATAAAACGTATTTGATTATAATTTTAAAACATGAAAACACAAAATTTGTCCAAGACCCTAGTTATGTTAAAGCTGAGCTCTGAGGGAAAGAAACAGAGTTTAGTTTTTCACAAGTATTTCGTCTTTTAGTTGCAGTTATTCCGTGTCTCACGTGTGTGATTTTCGAGTCTCACATCTTTGATGTCAGGAAGAATGAAGGATAAATTCACTTGTATTTCTTTATCTGGCATTTATAAATTACAATGTTTCACTGATATCGTATTGATCATCGCAGAAAACCTGCAGCGCAAGAATAGGTGGACAAAAACTGCAACAAGGCTCCAAGAGTTTGTCCTGATGCGGAAAATCTTAAAGAGAAATTCAGAATTTGTCCAAATCATCTCCTTGATGTAACTTCCAAGCTCCTTTCAGTTGAAGGTCTGACGTTTCCTAGCTCTAAAAATAAGAAAAAAGTTTAAATTTATCTTTGAGTTATATCAGATGTCGCCAATCACTGCTTTATGGCTTGATATGCCAGACAGTCAAAAAGTCCAAAAATACACAAAAACATTTATTTATATGCCAAAAAGCTCTAAATATCAAAATATGCATTATATGCAAAACATTTCTCGCTTTAGTTTCAATATTTTGTCATGAAATATACCTTTTTGAAGTTTCAGAAAGATATCATTTACAATAAAACATGCAATGGCATAAACTTCCCAACTCTAGAGATAATGATTACTAATAGAAATATATTTACATGATCACAAAAAATGTGTCTATTTCCAGAGCGAAATCTGCAGGATCTCGATTTCGATCGGCTCGACCTTTCGGTCTCAACAGAAAATCTTCATTCTCGATCATGCAAATAACCATCATTTCACGCACTTGATAAAAAAGTAACTCTTGTGATGTATTTTCCATTGCATTTAGATCTTTATTCTTGGCGTTGGAGAGACAGATAAGCGAGCAAGGGTGAAAAAGGCTTGGGAGTTGCAAGAGGTCTGAGCGAAACGACAGCTCGCCTCTGGGCTCGGGGGAAGTTGAAACCACGCGAAGCCCTCGTGCTGCTACGGGCACGGGTCGATGGGCTTTGCGTGCCCCGTGCCCTCGCGTGTCGCTTTACTAGCGTCGCCCCCTCCCTCGCGCGCGTATATGTGTGTGTGTGTGTGTGTGTGTGTTTGTGTGTGTGTGTGTTTGTGTTTGTGCGTGCTCGCTTACGGGCAGGGACAATGAAATTAAACAGGGCGTGGCCTTAAATGCTCACTTTATGCTACGTATACAGCGACTTAACTCGGATGAACATTTTTAACGGAAGTAGTAAGTAAAAATGCATTAAATTAATATTCGTTTACGATGTTCTATCGAAAAGTGGGTTATCATGTTAGCTGAAAATTGAAGTTATTTAATTGCATATTCGCGCCTAAATGAAGGAGAAGTAATTGAATGCTCTTTAACAGGCGTATTTTTTTCTATGCAGTCACGAAATATTTTCATTAAGGTTCAATGTAGTAGTCTGACCGCAGGAGATACGTCAGCGGGTTCTCGCTATTTTGAGAGCAAAATGAAACAACAGATAATGTTATATTTATTGTTACCTTTGGTTGTTTATTTTGTCAATAAGTTATTTTAAAAGATAATGTTTCAGAGCGTGTAGTTTTTCGAAACATACATGCGTATTAAAAGTACGAAAATAATGCTAATTATTTCTTTACCTGTTTTCCTTGATTCCTATATAACAAATCGTTTTCTTTCCAGAGAAACTGACCATTTTTATTTTAGTTTGGTTTTATATTTTTCAATTCATTTTCTTTCTTAACACTGGGATCTTTTTAGCGCAATTGAGTTCCATTTGATTACGATTATTTGACACCCCTTCGTCGTTTTGTAGAACTTGGTCTCTTTTGATGAGGGCAAGAGATTCTTTTTGAAAGAGAGAGAAAGGGTGTTGTGTGAAAACAAATATGAAAGCAGCATCAGGCTTTTAAATAAATTCTTATTTTTGACATAAAATAAAAAGACATGTGATTTTCGGCATAACAACAGATTAATAGAAATGGAAGGAAATAAATCACTTACGACAGGCTTTAATGTAATATATTAGATCTTTGTATTATCGACTGTATTATAATATTGAATCTATCGTTAAAATTTGTATATATTAGTGTCCCTGATAATGTCAGAATAATACATTCACTCTTGTATTGAAAAGTAGCTAATGGAATTTTAACGATGTTTTGTACTATTAATTATGCGGACCTATCAACTATGTAGCATTGTGTTGATGATGACTTGGGCATACTAATGCTTATGCTGAGTAAGATTCGAGTATTTGATCTGTGTAAAGTATTGAATTTGTGGTAAATTGTTGACAAATTAAACTTCTGTTTTATCTATTGTGTAAGGTTTGATTTACTCGAAGCTTTGAAGTTGACTCCCCTGCAAAGTAAATAATATGTATTTCTTTTTTGTCAAGAAGTATTGGTATGATATGGTTAAGTATTGGTACATACATAATTTGATGAAGTAGATTTTGCTAAATTTTCAAATTGAGAATGCCTCGTGTCTCTGTGGATTATAGTTATCCGGTCTGTAGCCAGTTCGTGATCAGGGTTAGGAAGGGAGTGGGGGTATTTCGCACGTGACCGGAGATGTCGCAAGTGACGATAATTGATGCCTGAAGGTTCTGTTGATTAACGAAGCGAAGAAGCTGGACGGAGAGCACCTTCATGGCTCCACAGCTGTTAATTAGGAAACGAATAATTAAATTACTTTGCAGATTATATTTTGTTCGTTGATTCTGTAAACTATTTACCAAAATTATGCAATATAACTCGAACATTTTTTTATGTTAATGTTTATGGTGACAGTAATGATTCATATGTGAATTGAATTCGGTTACATAATTTTTAATAAAATTAGCATATGATTTTTTTAAAATGGAAGTCGTATTTAGTAAATATGATTTTTTTAGATGTTTCTTAAATTGTCTGAAGTATTCTCCGCGACCAAGTAATCTGATTCTCTTACTGACAACGTGACACACTGTCGAAGGCTTCTTAGCAAACTTTTCAGCGTTCTAACTACTAGAGACTATATATAATGACCCAGGATAATGCAGTAATAAAATTTATTTACAAATGGAACATTACTGCAAAGTAACTTTATAATAATAACTTTTGGTACTTAAAACGATTAATTTTATTATGTTTATAACTGTAACCAATATTCTAAACAAGTTCCGGGCCTATGACCCCAGCTAAATAGGAGAATTTCTTGTTTCCCTCGACTCGTAGGCCAAATGCTGCGATGATCCTTACCTTTCTTCTGTACATTTAAATGTACTTTATTTCCCTATAATTAATGTTAAAATACACGCTTATCCAATTTTGTTACATAAATATATAAAATAAATTAACTGTGCTCATCTTCAGAGTAAAATACCTATTCAGCAAAAACTCATTTCAACCTTTAAGAAGGGCATGGCGGGATAGCCGAAAAGTAAGGATGCTAACCAGCCTACGTCATCGTGGCATCTGATTAGCTGAGAGCAATCCCAGAAGTCTATTCAGTATTACTTGGTAACAAAAATTCCTAGTTTTTAACTATGACTATTGGTATAGTCAGTCTATGTGTAATGAAAGAGATCGGTAGGGATTTTGGAGCTCAAGAAAACAAGAGTAGAGAATACATTATCCCCATAAGTCTCGGATAGTTTTACTGTTTTTTGACGAAAAATAAATTTAAAAAATAGAAAATTCAAATAAATGATTGTCTGATGTCTTCCACATACACTGAAGGCAACTTATTTCATACGAATGCTCTTGACCACGTTATAATTGTAAATTATATTAATTGAATGCAGATTTACCTGACGATCATCAGCTAAGAAAAAAGATCTACATATTTGTTTTAGCAATATAGTGATGCCTTTCATTAAGCACTGTTAAAATTGCGTCCATATTTTCTTTTTTATAAATCTTTATCTCTAATACTCCAGCAATGTTTATATCATGAAAAGTGCACTTCGAATTGTTCATTGATTTGTTCAAAATTAGAAGACATTAAGAAGGTTGCTTACTTCTTAATGTCCTCCAATTTCCTGGTCAAATGTTCAGTCATAATGGTGGTTTGACTTTGTCTTCCACTGTATTAAGTAGGATGATCAAGAAGGATAAATGATGATAAATTAATATTCGAGGGCTGATGTTCAAATTATACGGTGATTTGAGAAGCAAACCGCCACAACTAAAGCATGAACCGCCCACACTCTACAAGGGAATCACTCCTGCAGAATTTGCTTGGTATACTTGGAAGCTGTTTACATCCACTGCGGAAGCAAGTCTGTAATAAAGAAAACAGTTTCAATATTCTATTTATTTTTCTTTTTAAAGAATAGTAATCGATGCATCACACTAGTCTAGCGCCGTTCTCGTAGGAAATTGCAACATCGTGAAAGTTCGTTGAACAGGGTAGCGAGTTCGAATCGCGCTTAAGTCATGGGTGATTTCACCGTGTGATCGGGGCGGGGAGGCTTCTCAGACAACCCCGCTTTACTTCTCGACCATCCCTTCCGTTGCCATTCTTATATCATCATTCACGCCGAATCAACTGCTTGCCATCATTGATCTTCTGGTGTGCGGTGGCAATCCGTGACTGCGATCAAATACCCAAGTAAGGGAAGGGTATATAGGCGTTCGCTTCTTACCTCGAGTACGCTTGGTAATTGAATGTGACGCTCAGAATCAGAATCATGACCATCATATTTAAACACAAGACCGTGCTTTCCTCTCTATAATCATTCTCCTGCTATTGCTGCTGCACTCCAGTGATCGTCTCTTTGGCTTTTCTCTATTTCTCCCGGTATGGTGGCGAGTGTGCTGCTGGTGTGTGTTGAGTGGTCGTGAGTATTTGTGTGTGTGTGTGTGTGTGTGTGTGTGTCTGTGTGTTCAGCAGTGCTGATGGTGCCGGTGGGGTGTGTGATGCATGTGTGCTGAGATGAGCTGTGGTGGGCTGTGCGAGATGAGCTGTGTGTGGGCTGTGCTGAGATGAGCTTGTGTGGTCCCAGGTGGTGCCGTCGCTGGAGACGACGCGCCCGCTGTCGGCCGGCGCCGCCCCGGGCCGCGCGCCCGCCGACTTCCCGCGCCGCTACAGCGCCAGCGCGGCGCGCCTGCTCGCCCCGCCCCGCGGCCCCCAACGCCAACGGCACCGCCGCGCCCTCCCCGCCCCGCGCCCTCCCCGCCCACCGCCCGCGCCGCAGCCGCTCCTCGTCCAGCGCGTCCAGCGGGCGCCACCGCCCGCGCCGCCACAGCGCCCCGTCCACCTCGTCCAGCTCCGACTCGGACGACGCCCACGCCCCGCCCCCGGTGCCGCCCCACGCCCACGCGCCCGACGTCGCCGCCTCCACCGTCACCGCCGCCGTCCCGGCCTCCCCCGACAGCGGCAGCGACTCCGACGCCGCGCCAGGAAGGTAAGCCCACTCGCACACTCTGCTTTGCCAGGTTTCATGGTGTCAGCTGAAATCTTGTGGGATTTCATCTAATAAAAACTGTTTGTTCGTATTGTATGCGTTACCATACCGTTCATCCGATTGCGATATAACTTTGTCAACTTATTGCTTGCACTTTCGCAAAGAATATATGCATAGTACAATTGGAATGTATGTCCCACTCGCACACTCTTCCTTGCCTGTTTTGTCGTTTCATCAGAGATCTTGTGGGAATACATCTATTAAAAACATTGTTTGTTCGTATTGTATGCGTTACCATACTGTTCATTTGATAGCGATAAAACTTTGCCAACTTGTTGCTTGAAGTTGCGCAAATGATATAGACATAGTAAAATTGCAAAGTGCGTATGTCTGCCATACATAGCCGCAAAATGGGGACGTTGTTGATGAGTTATGAATTTATTACTCAAGCGCCCCTGAACAGAAGCTCTACGCAACCCGCCGCACCGTCAAGTATTAAGAGCGTCTTCGCTGCATATTCTGCATTTCCGACTGTGAAATATCGGCCGGAATTATTACTTGAACGTTACATCAAGTAATAGTAAGACAAGTATAGTCAAGCAGGTCAAATTTTTCCAAGACAGTGTCATAGCAAATGTAAACCCAAACTTGAAGGGAAATGTTTTAACAATAGGATAACATGGATGACAATCATGTTCTAACCAGGACATAGAAAAAAACTGATACTCGCGAGAAAGTGTTTCACCTATTAAAAATTTTGCAGAGCGTAGCGTAAAACGTGATTAATAATCACGTAACCTGTAGCGTGTGAAGTGTAATACATTGCAATAGCGAAGGATTGCCGGATCAACTGTTTATTGAAAGATGAATGCTAGAAGGTAATCAAATCACAATATACTCTGGTATTACACTGTCTCCACAGGTTACGTCACGCAAGTCCAGATGTCAGTTTGGACCCCCAGCGTAGTCAAAATTTCAAATTAATAACAATTTGCTGTTGTCATTTGGTAAAGGTCTTGTTGGTGACGAACATTGGGCGAATCCTATTTTCTGCATTTGTCTATATTGGACATTTTCTGCGATTGTTCTCTGTACATTGCAGTATGTTGAACCTCCTTTCATTATCTACAGGCAAGTACAGGTTTTACAGAGAAGATACCTTCCAGTTCCTTTACACGTGAAGTATGTGATAAATTCCAATTATCCTCATAATAGGACAAAGAAAAAGTGAGCAGAAACACTAGGAATTATAGATTCGAATTTTCCTGAGAGGATTTAAAAATCGAAAATTACTCAAATTTGCGTATTCGTCATTGAAATCCTTTCAATATTATGTGCCCTGTTCTTGTTAATTATCTATTTGTGCATCATTTAGCATTTTACAGATTTTTTTATTGTACAAAAAATGTCACTTATATCACAATGCAATAATTATCTGTAAACTGTTTATTTTAAAACAGAAATACATAACATAAATAATTTAATTCCATTTTTGATGCATGGTATTGTTACTGGTTATTTGTGTATCCAGGAATTCAACAATTAATTCACAATAACTTATTTATAAAATATTACCTTCATTATCAATGTTTTCTGGTTACAATACTTCATTGAAGAATTGAAAATGTCTAGATTCGAGCCCTGTAACATTCGAATATGTGATAATAAAGGATTCGCTCCCATGTAACCATTTGAGCAAAACGAGCGGTATGTGGTAGCAGTCAGAGCGATGCAATATTTGTGCATGCCTGCCCGGCTGTGGGTGTGGGTGTTTCTTTCGCGAACGATGCCTTGTGTGTGCTTTGGGTGTTTGGAGGAGGCACTGGAGGAGTGAGGGATGCATCTGCTCCTGGGCATTGGGCGGCCGTCCCACGGCAGATGTTTTCTGCGATAAAAGCTACCTCCCACGCACATCTGCCCACTGGCTCGCTTTTCGCATGAGCGCGCCACTGGGATTATTCGAGCTGGGATTTCAATTCGTTTCCTCAACTGAATGACACAAAATCCCCGAAGTATGCTTGCGCTGGATAGGATGCGCCAAACAGATTTAAGACGAAATATTTAGAATTTGGGTGTTTCTTTTTTGCATAATAATGCATAGTAAATATGACCCAAAAATTAATAATAATTTTTGTTTGCCGTTTGCAAGATCATACGATGGAGGTTCCCCAACTACAGAAAATTTCTGCTTGTAAGCTGAGTGAAATCTGAGGATTTAATTTTCTAATCAACGTTCTATATATTCAAGGTTCAAATTACAGTTTAACGATATTACCACGTATAAATCCAAAAAGGTAACAACACTTAAGAAAGTTTGATGGTTTACTAGATGGCTTCGTGCCGTCTGGGGATAGACAATAGTGAGAGTTGTCGATGGCTCTCGATTGCCAGCAATCCACAAATAAAATAGACACTGGAAATTGTATTTACATCATGAGATTTTTTTTAAAACTTTGCTAAAACACTAGCTTTTCAGCTAGGTCGAATTCAGTCGCTGTCTGGAGTATAATTCTTGCTGCCGACTGCTCTGATCCGTAGTATTCCGTGTTTCTCTGATCAGCACCAGGAGAATGCCGGAGCAGTACCCTATCAAACAGGCCACGGACCGCGCGCGATCTTTCCTCCCTCTTCCTTGCCCTATCCTCTCCTCTTACACTCACACTTACACTAACAGGCACTACACTACCACATATTCCGGGAGACCGGTCTAGGATTTAGAGCTTGTCCCTACTGGGGCGGTGCCCCGCTGATGGGAGATACCTGATGAGGAAAACCCTGCTAGTCGACAGCAGGTCGGCGCCATCCAGCAGGGGAAAACCAACACCTCGCGATGAAAAACATGCCCTGCACTTATGTGACTAATGACCTCAGTAGTTGACACGCCCGGAATTACAAACAATCAGTCAACCATGAGAATCTTTTTCAAAACATTGATGTGTCCGCACGAATATATAGATCAGAAGAAAACATCGATGTTTCTGGTAAAAAATATCGATATTTTAAAAACATAGATGTTTGTTGCCATTTCTCATCAGTGCTCGTATTTCCTCGCGTTGGTGCCGTTCCGGGAGGTGCTTTGTTCGAGCGCTCGCGGGCCTTTGGTTGCGGGAAGCGGAGTCTGCGGAAAAGGGGGCGGGGCAGGAGCAGGGCGGGACGGTCGCTGCACCTGCTGCGTAGCGGGATTCGCGCTCGCGGTCGCCGACGGCGGAGTACCGTACCTCCTCCCCCTCCCCCCTTCACCGCGTCCGCCACGGCCCCCTGCAACAGCGGCAGCTGCTGCGGCCGCGAGAGCAACAGAGGCAGACGCCCTCGCGGATTCGCCACGCGCGGCGGAAACGCAAGTCATTTGCCTCCGTCGCGCTAGCGATTAAAAGGCAGGCGCCGGCGAGGCACTCCCGATGCCTAACACGCCCACCGCCCTCGTCGAATCGTTGGTTGGTTGGTGATTCCGGGCGCATCAACAGCGTAGGTCATTAGTCCCATAAGTGTACTGCATGCTTTTTCCCTCGGGAGATGGTAGTGATCTCCCCCCGCTGGATGGCCCGATCCGGCGCTGACCTACCGCTGGCTAGCGGGGTTTCCACCAACCAGATTTCTCCCACCAGCGGGGCACTGCCCCAGCCGGGACGAGCTCTATGCTCCCGACCGGTCTCCCGGAATATGTAGTAGGGTAGTATATGTTAATGTAAGAGAGTGTGTAAGGGGAGAGGGTAGGACAAGGAAGGGGAAAGAAAGATCGCGCGCAGTTCGTGAGCAGTTTGTTAGGTACTTCTACGGTACTTCATTCGTCTAGTGTTGATCGGAGAAATCACGGAAAACTACCGATCAGAGCAGCCGGCCTCTAGAATGCTCCTCCAGACAGCGACTGAATTTGACCGAGCTGAAAACCTAGTGTCAAAATTCCTACCGCCGTCGGGACTCGAACTTTCGACCTCCTGGTCGGAGGTGCTGCAGTGACATCAGTTGATGCATCTCCCTGCTACATCTCTTCAAAATGCGTGTTGTCTACATTTCTAATTTAGGATGTAAGCGCAAGTTGATTGATTGTCCGACAAAGGTGGGCCTCACCTTTGTCCCTGTAGTGCTTCTCACCGGGATTGATTGATTTATTGATTGATTTTTTCGTGTTTCCGGGCACGTCAACTGCTTCGGTCATGCGTCCCGTTAGTGTAGTGGATGTTTTTTTCTCGGGAGCTGGCGGTGATCTTTCCCCGCTGGATGGCGAGATCCGGCGCCGACCTACCGTCGGCTAGTGGGGTTTCCTCCTAACCGGGACTCTCCCACCAACGGGGCACCGCCCTAGCCGGGACAAGCTCAAAGCTCCCGACCTGTCTCCCGGAATATGTTACTGACCGGGAGGTCCTGCGGTTCCACCCCCGACTGCGGCAGGATTGTCGACACTAGCTTGTCAGCTAGATCGTATTCTGTACATGTGGAAGAGAGTCTGCAGGGGAATTGGAGCGACAGGCTGCTCTGATCGGTAGTTTTCCGTGGTTTCTCCGATCGACACCAGGCGAACGCCGGAGCAGTACCCTACCAAACGGGCCACGGACCGCGTGCTAATTTTTTTTCCTTTCGCTTATTTGTCCTGTTCTCACTCGTTACATAGCCTTACACTCGCGTACATTACACTACCACATTTGTCGGGGCACCAGTCGGAATCTGAGAGGTCGTCCCGCCTGGGGCGGTACCTGACTGATATATTATTTCACTTTAATGGATAATTTCCTTGTGTAAGGAGAGTAATGGAAATTAACATATCTACGTTTGGGGCTATAACTATCAACTGAGTTGTCGAAAACTCTGTCACGGATCAGGCATACAGACGGATCGCTACTATTTCGTACAACCCTTATTTTTAACTCCAGCGCCAGTTGCTTTAGATGTTATGCCCGCTTAACTTAGCTACCTCGCTCGCGACCTTTGCATGCCTAGTGCAAGGTATGACATTTCAGACGCCAAGTGCACGATAATGCTGGCGGAATTATGAACGAATGTCACGCATTCCACACTAAACGCATCGCAATCGCTTTTGTACGGAGAAGGATTTGTTCCGTTTCGTGAGCTGGTGCGCCTAGTCGAGTGCATCGAACGCTTTGCGGCTAGGTGGGACCGGGAGCGGTAGCTCAGTGCATCAACTGATGACACTGCAGCGCCTCTGACCGGGAGGTCCTAGGTTCCCCCTCCCCACGGCAGCAGCATTTTCGACACTAGCTTTTCAGCTAGGTCGAATACAGTTGCTGTCTGGAGGAGAATTCTAGCGGCCGGCTGTTCTGATCGGTAGTTTTCCGTGGTTTCTCCCATCAACACCAGGCGAATGCCGGAGCCCTACCCTACCAAACGGGCCACGGACCGCGCGCGATCTGCCCTTCCTCTTCCTTGCCCTATCCTCTCCCCTTACACACACACAATTACACTAACATGAACTACACTACCACATATTCGGGGAGACCGGTCGGGAGCTTAGAGCTTGTCCCGGCTGGGGCGGTGCCCCGCCGGTGGGAGAGTCCTGGTTAGGGGGAAACCCCACTAGCCGACGGTAGGTCGGCGCCGGATCTCGCCATCCTGCGGGGGAAGATCAGCGCCATCTCCCGAGAGAAACATGCACTACACTAACGGGACTAATGGCCAAAGCAGTTGACGCGCCCGGAAACACGAAAAAATAAATCAAATGAAAGCGGCTAGGCGGAGCGTCAATTCTTTCTCGCTGGCTGCAACACGCACGGCAGCAGTCGGATTTCGCAAGGACAGGATATCTCACATGACTGGTCATACCGTGACGGAGCTCTCCTTCAAAGGTCAGGAGGCGAAGTGATTCATTCGCTAAGAGGCTGCTCCGATCAGCGGTAAATGCACTCGCTGATTTTAAAGTTTCGCGCTTCAAGGTTCGCGATTTTCTTGAGGCGTCTCTTGCGCTAAGCAAGAAAGGAAAGCACTGCAGGGTCAGTAAAGGTAACTTACAGAACATTAGCAGGAAAAAATAATGTTGTTATATTTAATTTATTAGTCTATGAATTAGGTATAATAAACTGAATAACTACTTGCTGACTGAAGAATAGATGGTACTTTTCAAAGTTTTATTCAGATCGTGTGAAAACATTATGTATTTAACAAATAAATCAGCATTTTCAGCTGGTGCTTTTCACAGCATTCCTGGAGCTTTTTGAACCGTAGGTTATCAGCAGCCAAACTCTGCTTTATTTTCAAATTATGAAAAACGTTTACCCAATTTGGTAAAAATCTTGAAAAGTACAATATATCCTTTTCCCTATCAATCATTCATTTCCATTCCACAGGATAATAAAATTCCAATGGCTGCAGAGACTAGTCTTACGCCTCTACCGAAAAGGCGATTGGAAAGTCGTGAGTTCAAACTCGGGATGGAGCCAGAAATTTACTTTGTGTATTTAGGTTTGGTTAGTTTGCGGTTCCTGCCGAAATCGAATTGGTCGGAGCCTGGTCCTTCGGAGACTGGACCTGGATCCAAGAGGTTTTCTTGGATCCTGATAGATTCCAGGCGTATCCCGAAGTTGCCTCCCCCTCCAAATAAGGATGGCAGGCCGGATGCGATCCTTTCTTCTCTAAGCTGCCCCCATTGCTCATTTTTAGGACGACCGATGGGCTTATCACCTTAGCTCATATGGTCAAACCGGGAGCGGTAGCTCAGTGCATCCACTGATGTCACAGCAGCGCCTCTGACCGGGAGGTCCTAGGTTCGAGTCCTGACGGTGGCAGAATTTTTGACACTAGCTTGTCAGCTAGGTCGAATTAATTCGCTGTCTGGAGGAGAATTCTAGCGGCCGGCTGCTCTGATCGGTAGTTTTTCGTGGTTTCTCCGATCAACACCAGGCGAATGCCGGAGCAGTATCCTAACTAGCTGGCCGTGCGCGATCTTTCCTTTCTCTTCCTTGTCCTATCCTCATCCCATATTTACACTAACATGCACTACACTACCACACATGCCGGGAGACCGGTCGGGAGCTTAGAACTTTTCCAGGCTCGGGCAGTGCCCCGCAGGTGGGATAACTATCGAGCTTTATCTAACAAGCAAAACGCATTAGTACAAAACCAAAGTTATTTGTTGTTTTTGAACCGGTAGCGTAAGCTTTTCCTGGCGCGAAAAGACCCAGCCGCGAGTGAGCGGGTGGCCGTGGCGGGTGGCCGTTGTTTCCCTGGCGGCGGCGGCTGCCGGGTGACGCGCGCTGTTCTGCGCGCTGGCCGTGAACCGCGCGGGGGCCCCGGCCGGGGGGGGAATTTCCCGGGGCCGAGGCCGTGGCTCTGCGCCGGCTCGGACTCGTCGGCTCGCACTAGAATACCCTCAAGTCCCATTCCCCATGCGGCGGCGATGGTGTAGCGGTTAGCGTATCGGACTGCTATACCCAAGTTTGCGGGTTCAAACCCGATTGAAGCCGTGGATTTTTAAGGGCGAAAAAATCCTTCGTACGCCTTCCTTCGGAGGGGAAGTAAAGCCGGCTGTCCCATGTTAGTACATTTACTGCATGTAAAAGATCCTCAAGCCTAAATGACGCCTCTGAGCTAAATTCAAATAAAAAATCCTTCGTACGCCTTCCTTCGGAGGGGAAGTAAAGCCGGCTGCCCCAAGTTATACCTTCTTCTCCCATGATTGGTGAAAGGAGTGTAACGGAATTTGCCTGGTCAGACGGAAGAGCAGGCCTCATGGCCTGAGTCTCGCCACGTAAAATAAGGCAAGTTCAATTCAATTCAATTCAATTCACAATGCAAACGCAAGCATCAGCAGGACACATACATTACATTACATATCATGAGTGATAGGTTGAAGTATTTACAATGTCCAACATAAACGTAAGCAAAATAAGACTTTGTATTGGCTGTGAGATATTCTTGTTTACTATTAGTTGGATGTGAGAATCGATTTCGAGTTATCGACCGTGTCCGTGATTGGTGGTGGTTGTTCTTGACGTGTATTGTGTTCCTTCGTCTATCGACTTATTTCGATACTCGAGTTTGAGTTAACGTACTGTAATTGGTTCATTTCTTACTTTTCATAAGCATAAGCAAGAAGTTTGCAAGCTCTTAAGTTAACGTCTTACGTGTTATGCTTATGCGAATGCATTGTGAATGAGTCCGCTTATGGACATATCCTAACGTTTATGTTAACGCCATGCTTTTTATGTTTATGTTTGCATTGTAAATGGGTCCTAACGGTTATAACCGAAAAGCAGTTTTTTTTGGGGGGGGGAGGATTTGGTTATTTTTTGTTTGGGTTAAAACAGTTTGTAGAAGGCAAGAAGCGGCCGAAACAATCTTTCGAAAAAATATTAAAATGAAAGAAATTAATATTTTGTGTCGACCTGGATGGCAGATGTGACTTAAGAGTCCCGCCTTCGGCATGTTCGTCCCTTGTCAGTCGCGTACGAGTATGTGTTGTCGCAGAGGCCCTCACGTTCTACTGAACCCATATCGGAGAAGCCCGGAAGTGTGTTGGTGTCTAGAGTATGCTCGAATGTCTGTCTTATTGGGAGGTCCAGAGTTACCGACTGTTGCCTGGACAAAAGCTCTAAAAAAGTATTAGGTAAATGGCGGTATTTAATCTGATTAAATTGCTAACAATACGTGAAATATCAATGGCCCTGCTATCAGTCCTTATAGTGTTCAGTTTTTTATGTATTTTACTGGTTAGTTATTATACGCGCACGTTTTCTTGACCCCTCATTTCGCTAGAGACAGGAAAGGAGGATGTTATTTTGGCTACAGGAATATTAATATCCAATCTTTATTTGTTTTTCGCTGCAAAATAGTTTCTATTCAACGAGAGCGAACATTTCTAGTTAACAGGTTTTCTAAACGGCCCTTGTTGCTATGATTTATTTTTAATTCGATTAATGTCGGTAAAGGGGTTCGGGATAAGTTATCCGGGACTCAAGAAAACGGTCGGATATGACATAACCTATATGTCAAAAACAAAAATCGTTATATGCAATGTGTAAAAATAGGCTCGAATTGTATTGACTTGTATGTCAAAAATATAGCTCCTGTAACAAATTGATTCAGTGGTGAGTTGTAGTTGACATTTACATAATTGAAATGATTGAAAGCGTTGTCATTGTCAATAATATTGTTGACAATGACAACGCCTTCAATCATTTCAATCCTGTAACAAAGCAAATAAGTTTTGTGCACAAATGCTTGAAATCTACTTTTAACAAGTTTATTTCAATAATATATTTTCAACGTCTACAATCGCTACGTTAAATCGAAAGTTTAAAACGCGTTATATCAGAAAACAAGCTATTTTCGAAGTAACCGCCATTCCTACGAGACGATAACGAAATCCGCTTGACGCAGCTTTTCAAATGCCATCAACTACCAAGGCTGCTGCTTGAATCACTCTGACCAGTGTGTCTTACGTCAAAACAAAGAAAGAAAACGTGCTTATATCGATTACTGTCTGCTTTTGCTCTCGCCTGTTCCTTCTATTTTCTAGGAAGTGCTTGAAGCGGAAAAAGAAATTCTTATCGGAGGTTTAATTAATCAAAACTGTAAATGACGGGCTATAATATTCTGCATAAATAAACAAAGTAAAAATAATACTTTACTTAATTGAAGATATTATTTTCGAAGTGACGTATCTACGTTTCCGTTTGCTTTCTAGTTTTACGTATCTATATATTTTTGATACTCTTTTCCACCATGGTGGAAAATATTGAGCTCTAAAATTGAACCCTACCAAACGGGCCACGGACCGCGCGATCTGTTCTCCCTCTTCCTTGTCCTATCCTCTCCCCTTACACACACACTTACACTAACATGCATTACACTACCACATATTCCGGGAGACCGGTCGGGGAGCTTAGGACTTGTCGGCTGGCGCGGTGCCCGCTGGTGGGAGAGTCCTGGTTAGGGGGAAACCCCACTAGCCGACGGTAGGTCAGTGCCGGATGTCGCCATCCAGCGGGGAAAGATCACTGCCATCTCCCGGGAAACCATGCACTACACTAACGGGACTAATGACCGAAGCAGTTTACGCGCCCGGAAACACGACAAAATCAATCAATCTAAAATTGAGTTTCCTCTGTGTTAAACGTACAACGGAGATCGTTCAAAGAAAGTTCGAGACCCGACGGCGGCAGGATTTTCGACACTAGCTTGTTAGCTAGATCGAATTCAGCCGCTGTCTTAAGGATAATTCTAGCAGCCGGCTACTCTGCTCGGTAGTTTTCCGTGGTTTCTCCGATCAACACCAGGCGATTTACGGAGCAGTACCCTATCAAACAGGCCACGGACCGCGCGCGATCTTTCCTTCTTCTTTCTTGTCCTATCCTCACCCCGAACACACACACACACACACACACACACACACTTACACTACCACCATGCCGGGAGACCGGTTGGGGATAGAGCTTGTCTCGGCTGGGACTGTGCCCTGCTGGTGGTAGTCGACTATAGGTCGGCGCCGGATCTCGCTATCAAGCGGGGGAAGATCACCGCCACCTCCCGATGGAAAACATGCACTATACGTACGGGACTAATGATCTCAGTTGTTGACGCGCCCAGAATCACTAGCATTCAATCAATCAAGACTAATTAGACTTGCTCTGTAGCTTAATGTGAAATAGTTCCTTTCCTGAAATTCCTTTTCGTGGAGATACGTCACTTCGAAAAAGCTCTTCAACTATTCCCATACCTACAATCTGTCGTTTCAATTTATAATTTTTTAATTAAAAAAAACTATACTGAACTTGGGTTTTGGCTTTTTGTGTATTTCCCTGCTGCCAGCGTCGCAGCCAAGTTGCTTAACTATGCTTTGTTAAATCACGGAGGTTAAGTAACTCGAGACAGCCGGTTCCGGGATAGGTGACCGTTTAAGAAACCCAGGAGATGTAACGCAGACGAGACCCTGACTGAAGAGATGAAAGGCAATACTGCCTTAGACTGACGGTGACTAAGTTAAAGAAGGATTACTCCACCGTTCCGTTCGGTGTCTGTAAAGAGTAACAACGTTACTCTTTACCGTCGTCGAACGTAAGAACGGAAAAAAGTGGCATCTGGAAAAACGTACCAAAACTCTAAGGGTATTTTTGTATATTCCAGCAATATAAACGACCTGTTCTGTTGCAAAAACCGTTCATAATCAGGTATATTACGGCGCAAATGATGAGGTATTATATTTAACGGCACGAAGGATTGCTTCAACACACGTTCAATCGCAGCGACAGAATCGTGGGAGGTAGAGGTAAACGGAACAGCCGACCTCCATTTCCTCGCACAGATGTCAAATACCCGAGACAGCGCAAGAAAGGTGTTTCGCAAAATTAAGTTTTATTCTCTTATAAATTTATAATACTCTTATACAAAAAAATTACGTATGCGACCGTTTAATATGTATCTTAATTGCATTCTTACAAACTTGAAAACTCGCTCCTAACGTCGCTGGATTTCAAAACATGTACTCATGCAATAATGCTTAATATTATAAACTAATTGCATAAACTATATTACGACTGGACATTTACGAATGCCAGTTGAGGGTATGTCAATGACTAATGTGCATGTTAGAGCATGTGTGAATCTTCACGACGGAGAGCAACCTGCACATTATCAAAACGTTGTAACAAGGTAAATATTAAAAAAAAAGCAATTTTACGAATGTCAGTAAAATAATAGAATAATTATAAATGAAGGACTTACGAAGATTGTCCAACGCCGCAGAGATGTTTACTTTAATGTTCTGAGATACATTGAAGAAGATATTTTCTATATAATTCTCTTATCTGAAGAGTTACGGTAATTCGTGATCGAATGATTTATACCTCGTTTGACAGCTCTATTTCTGAACCAATTTTTTTTAATCTTTTTAAATGATACATAATCAATCTGAGACAAATCAGTATGAAATAAAGTCTTAGCTCATTTTAATTAACTGAAACAATGGATCCAGAATAGAAAGGAATTGGGCCTTGAGGTTTACATAATACCTCCTGTTACAATAGACAGTTACGAGGGTTTCAGTAAAATGAGGAATACAAAGTATTTCTGGGCTTCAAGGTGCTGGCCAGTCAAGCAGAACAATCGTTGACCTCTTGAGAGATGTGATAAGTTCTTATTGCTCTCCGTTCCGGACAGGGTTAATAATTTTAAATTGTGGTAATCTTATGAACACTTGGAAGATACAAACTTGGAGAGACAGCTTGGGAAGCATTTTAATTTTACATAAAAAAATATTAATATTTTTGTTGACTAAATATGATGGCCAAAAGCGAAGTGAAGTTAGAAATCTGAGCGGATTAATATCAATGGTTTCCTTGACATTCTTTCCTCTCAAGATAGCCCCGTTAAAATATTAAAAACAACAACTTTAAATTGTAGGAAATTCCTGACTTACTGGCTTTTGGTGAATAGATTCCGGATATATTCTTTATTACTTACCTATACTTTCTGCAGTTTACGACATTTCTTTTTGTATCTTGCTAACCGATAATAGGAATTTGGTCAGGAAATTTATTTCATAGGAATTGTCAATGTATTAGCCAGAAAATTTGTCGTTGCTTGCCAATGCTTAAGAAATTCATATATACATTTTGAGAAACTCCTTCTCTTTGTTTTTTCTGTAGTATAGGTACATTTTGCGCCTCTGCACCCAACTTGTGTCCATAAATGATGAAAAATAATTTCAAAAAGCAGTGATGTCTTGACTTCAACTTTAACCTTATTATTATTATTATTATTATTATTATTATTATTATTATTATTAACATTATTATCAATATTATTAGTTTAAAAATGCATTAACATTAAACAGGTGCAAATGTAGACCCGCAACACACTGGCCGGTTAACTGTCTCGATTTCTGTCGCACACATCTCTGCCAGCGTGTTTCAGGGGGAGGTTCTAGGGTCCTATACGACAGTGATGAATTTTTGACACTAGCTATTCATCTGGTGAATTCAGACGGTTTGGTGGAGAATTCTATCTCTGAACGGTTGTTTTCCGTAGATTCTCTGATTAATACCAGGCGAATGCTGGAGCTGTACCCTAACGGACCGCGCACGACCCTTCCGTCCTGTTCGTTGTCCTATCCTCTCCTCTTACACCCTCCCCCCACACACGCACTACATTGCTGTACATGTTGGGATGCCAGTCGAGAGCCGAGTTCGCTTCGCTGGGGCAGTGACCCGCAGGAGGAAGGTCCAAGGGAGATACCCTTCGCAAGCTGTCGTATAGATAAGATCGGCCTCGGCTCCCATCATCCAATCAGAGAGTAACACCACCACCTTCGGTAATAAAACATTCCCTGCACTAAGGGGGCATGGGGCTTAAAACTTGCTTTGGAGACCGAAAGTATCGATATATGTACCTAATTCCATAAACTCAAAGCGATCTCAAGGAACTCTCTGTTCTGATTTTTTGGTAGGAGCTTTAATCTTCAGGTTACCTTCATTTCGTGGCCCGGGTCGGGCATCTCGAATTGTATTAAATCAAGTTTCGCCGAACATATTTTCCCATTCATACGGATTTAGATAGTACGGAGGGTCGGGTGAGTACGTTAATTCATTCATTAGGTAGAAGACGCTTCTTAAGGGCAAACAATATGCATTAAGTATTATACGCGCACGTTTTCTTGAGTCCTGGAACACCTGTCCCCGCTTCTTTACTACGATTAGTTGAATTCACAATAAATTATAGAAGGAGCGTTGTTGACATAATCTGATGTCTCGGTATTCTTGCTTCCGTGTAATTCCCGTGTATTTTGCATTGAGAAAAGAGCTACAGATTTCATATAATAATTCTGTCGACCAAATAATTGTATGTCACTTGCGATACATACATTTTTATGTACTATCCTGGTTGCTCCTACCGGCGGCGCATCAAACAATATTCCTTAAGATACCTACGTACTTGTATTTTAATAAAATTTAAAATAAAATGGAACAATATATTACTCTCGACTATAAAGAAACTTGAGAAATGTCGTCTCGAATTAAATCCTCAATTGCTCCAATTGTCGCTCGCGTGGTAATAACCTTCCGCGTGGAGATACATCATCTTGTACTATAATAGTTTTTATCATCTTGTGATTGATTTTTTTCGTGTTTCCGGGCGCGTCAACTGCTTCGGTCATTAGTCCCGTTAGTGTAGTGCATTTTTTTCTCGGGAGATGGCGGTGACCGGGGCACCGCCCCAGTCGGGACAAGCTCTAAGCTCCCGTCCGGTCTCCCGGAATATGTGGTAGTGTAGTGCATGTTAGTGTAAGTGTGTGTGTAAGAGGAGAGGATAGGACAAGGAAGAGGAAGGAAAGATCGCGCGTGGTCCGTGGCCTGTTTGATACGGTACTGCTCCGGCATTCGCCTGGTGTTGATCGGAGAAACCACGGAAAACTACCGATCAGAGCAGCCGGCCGCTAGAATTCTCCTCCAGACAGCGACTGAATTCGACCTAGCTGAAAAGCTAGTGTCGAAAATCCTGCCGCCGTCAGGAATCGAACCTAAGACCTCCCGGTCAGAGGCGCTGCAGTATCATCTTGTGTATAATAATAGATTTTGTATATTTAAACTTCAGGTCCGTGTCGATCGAATAATGAGCATTCGTGACCAATTTCACATGATCTGTTAACAAGTTGTACAATGGCAACTTTCGTCTTCCTCGCAACCCACTGCTTTCTGCGGGAGACCGGCCGCCGCCGTGCCGTTTCGATATTCCGGAGCGGAGCGCCAAGGCCTCCTAGCGAGCGCAGGGGGCCGTGGCCGAGTGGGGAAATGCCTCCTCACCTTGGGCTTCGCACTCTCGCCGCGAGCGCCACCGCCGCTCTGCCGGAACTTCCAGCCGCGCTGGGCAGTGGAATATAGAGACCAGGGTTTCCCAACGGGGTCGGTATCGACCCCGGTAGGGGTCGATGAAATTTTGATGGGGTGTTTCCAGAGAGTTCGGAATTTTTGCACGCCTTAGCGGGCAGCAATCGACTGCACTTTCCATCTCCTGCGCATGCGCAGATTATCAAAAGTGATGAAAGCGAACTGCGCATGCGCACAAGATCGATAGTGCTGTCGATTGTTACAACGCTTTGCCGTACAAAACCTCCCTAGTTTTTTGATGGCGAAGCGTTACAGCAATCGAGCAGCACTATCGCCTTCTGCGCATGAGCAGTAGAGTTTTCGCATATTTTTGGAACTGCGCTGTTCTGTGCCATCAAAATGGAGTTAAAAATTGCGCATCGCTTTTCTTTTTTTTGCATCTGCGCATGCGCAGTAGATAGAAATTGCAGTTGATTGCTGCTCTCTAAGGCTATACCGAATTCGCGGGTTCAAATCCGACCGAAGCAGTGAATTTTTAAGGGCGAAAAATCCTTCGTACGCCTTCCGTTGGACTGGAAGTTAATCCGGCTGTCCCATGTTGTAGATTTACATCCTCTACCCCATGAAGCCTCTGACCAAATCCCTTTTCGTCGGAGAATATTCTTTCTCCGCTACATGGTGAAAGAGCGTAACGAAATTGGTGGTCAGACGGAGGAGCAAGCCTGATGGCCTGAGCCTCCTCACATAAAATAAGACATAATTGATTAATTGATTGGTTGTCCCTCAATTCAGTCACCCGCCCGTCCCCGCCCTCAGTTTAGTCACTGTCTTTTTGCACCTTGATGCACAGCCTCCCATTTCTTCACGCCGCTGTGGTCAGTAGACCCGTAGCGGCTCCGTACACGCCCAGCCGCCTGTGACCGAAGAACCCGTAGCGACTTGGAACTGGTTGAAGGAGCTGGGAGAAAATGTGGCGGACAGGTGGCGCGCACGTCGTGGTCCGGAGACCCATTGAGAGCGCGTTATTCCCCTGCCCGCAGGCTGGCTAAATCACCCTTCCGCTTCTAAACAGGGTGTGCAGGAAAGGTCCTTTTCTTAGGAGATGCATGGGGGGTTGGAAAAGCCCCGACCATGCTACTACACAGAAAGTTACACCCATGTTGATGTTTTAAACATTGATTTATGTCCAATTTAAGCATGGATTTATGAAGCCGACCATCGTTCAACATCGATGTTTTGTGATAAGCTATATAAATTGAAAAGAGACCTTAAATATGTAAAATAATCAAAGAATAAATCAATTAAATATCATTTGTTTAAACTGATGGTTTGATATGTACTTTCCTTGAATTTGAGCATCATAAATAACTTGTTTTCGCGCGAACATTCTCCAATTATAAGAAGAAAGGACGAAAAGATTAGGCCAACATAATTTTGCCATCGTTTGTGAAATCAATGCGGGTCATTTCCATAAGTTACTCACAGATTTGTCCCTACAGTTTGAATCCGCCACGCGATAATAAGAAGACGGGAGATAATAAGACGGGCGGAAAAGTTTGTTATCTTGGCGACTGTTTTGGCCGGAAGGCGAAAAAGTTGCTCTTATCGGCGCGCTCAAACGTCTGAATCTTTTCTCGAAAAATTAAAGAGAATTAATAACCTTTCATATCATTTTGTAGGAAATTATATCTTTTTTAATTTTACTCCTAGTAGTCTCTTCAATAAAATTATAAGTTTTCGTAAATAAGGGTAAGAACTGAAAAACAATTTAAGTCTTTTTCTGATTTTCTGTGAAGCCAATCCTTCTGGAGGTAGTCAACCTGAAACAATAATTTATCATCCCCCTGCAGTTTAGTTTAGTTAATGCCTTTACGTGGCGAGACTCGGGCCATCAGGCCCGCTCTTCCGTCTAACCACGCAAATTTCGTTACGCTCCTTTCACCACCTAGCGGAGAAAGGAGGTATTATCTTGGGCGACGAAACAGGCGGATCTCAATTTTGCTCAGAGGCTTCTTTTAGACTTGAGGATCTTTTACATGCAGTAAATCTACTAACATGGGACAGCCAGCTTTACTTCCCCTCCAAAGGAAGGCGTACGAAGGATTTTTTGCCCTTAAAAATCCACGGCTTCGATCGGGTTTGAACCCGCAAACAACAGTCCTGTACGCTGACCGCTATACCACCGAACCCGCAATCCTGCAAATGTAGAACCGATGAGAAATAACTTACGGATTTTTTTCTGATCTGGCCCTTTGGAGCTCCTTTTAGATTGGACTAATCATGGCAAAATGGGTTTCGTTGGAACATTGGGGGCGCCCCAGTTGCTTTCCAGCGGGGGCCTGGCGTTGGCAGCCCTGACCACCCAGCTCTCGCCCAAGCAGCCTCTGCGCTCAGAGCGGGGTCAACTACGCGCTGCCCCCGCCAATTGTGCCTCCTGACCTCTCCCTCACGCCCTCCCCCCCTCCCGAGTGGGAAAGGCGAGGCTCCGCGGTAGGGCGGGTCTTCATTGATTCGTTTTGAACAGACACAGTAGAGGTTTCGCAGGCCAGGGAAGGGGAGAAAATCCTCTCATACATTTTCTTCTTTTGAATCTAATTACCAAATAAAAAATATTTGCTGTGATGAGGGAAAATTTACAATTGTTTAGTTGATAGCTGTGAGGCATTTTATTTCGGTAGAGTTTGAGTGGTTAAACTTCGCCCGTTTTTAACCGTCCATGAAAACAATCCAAACGGCTCCAAGGAGAAACTCGAGAGCTTTTCCTCCTCTCCTGTGGTAATGATTCTAACTCACGGCGTTCATGAGGCCAAAAGTGAGAAACTCCTCACTTGAACAGCCAACCAATTACAGACGTCTTTTTCTAGTAGATTAACATCGCGAGCGGTAGCTCAGTGCATCAACTGAGGATCACATGTCACTGCAGTCTCTGTGACAAGGAGGTCCTAGGTTCGAGTCCAGACGGCGGCGGCAGGATTTTCGTCACTAGCTTTTCAGCTAGGTCGAATTCAGTTGCTGTCTGGAGGAGAATTCTAGCGGCCGGGCTGCTCTGATCGGTAGTTTTCCGTGGTTTCTCCGATCAACACCAGGCGAATGCCACAGCAGTACCCTAACAAGCGGTTAAAAGTCCCATCCTCTCGCCTTATACACACACACACACACACACACACACACACAACACACAACACTTACATTAACAGGCACTACACTACCACATATTCCGGGAGACCGGTCGGGAGCTTAGAGGTTGTCCCGATTGGGGTGGTGCCCCGCTGGTGGGGGAGTACTGGTTTGGGGGAAACCCCACTAGTCGGCGGTAGGTCGGCGCCAGATCTCGCTCTGCAGCGGGGGAAGATCATTGCAATCTCCCGAAGGGAAAACATGCACTACACTTACGGGACTACTGCCCTAAGCTGTTGAAGCGCCTGGAATCACTAACTAAGGAACGAAGATGAACGCGTCGCTGACTGTCGCTCGTGAGTCGCGTCACACTTCGGCGACGGCCCATGGCCGTGGACACAGGCGGGCGCTCGGTGATTATTACAGCGTGGGCTGTCGGAATTCCAGGTGAAGGTGCAAACTGAATTGACAAATCTCTTCTCCCCCTCTCCCACCCTTTATCATTCCATCGCAAGTTGATGCATGAAATCTAATTTTTGTATATATAACTAATGTAGTTCTTACAATAATTAGCTTCTTTTCTTATCAAACATGCTTCAGCTGCTTATAACCAGCAACATGTTCAATCCTAAAAATATGTTTAAATAGAGTTTTTTTTAGGATACGAAAATAAAGTAGTGGAAAGAAAACGTGTTAACTAGTAGCCCATTTGGAACAGAATCGCGAATTCCAGAGTGTAGTCAACTGAAAGATACACAGAAAAGAACGTGAATTTTCGACGGCATTATCGGGAGCGGTGGCTCAGTGCATCAACTGAGGTCACTGCAGCGCTCCTCCGATGAACACCAGGTGAATGCCGGATCAGTATCCTAAGAAACGGGCCACGAACCGCGCGCGATCTTTCCTTCCTTTCCCTTATCCTATCCTCATCTCTTACATACACACCTGCACTAACGTTCATTACCCTAGCACATATTCCGGGAGACCGGTCGGGAGCTTAGAGCCTGTCCCGGCTGGGACGGTACCCCGCTGGTGGGATAGTCCTGGTTGGGGTTTACTGTGAAATTATCAAGCAATTTATCCTGACAGTCTCAGATACTCCTCTCGAGTCAAGTGTTAAAGATCTGGCCAATCGATATTTGACGATGACACTAGGCTATTCTAAATGTACTACGGGGTGGAGATATTCTACTTCTCCCGAATCGTACTGACAGGTCTGCTTTCACTCTTGCTCTGTTTACTCAGGTCACTGAATAGTTTAGAATGAGTCATGATTACGGTCCAAAGTTATTGAAATTTAATGTGACCAGAAATATGTAATACACTCATGGAACTATTCCAGTGAAAGCGTGCTGACCTTGCGAATCGCACGCGAGCTATCGGATTGAGCAGATCGTTTTCTGGTTCCGGTGTCGAGTGGCCAGCGCGTCCACAAAGTGTTTCGAAAGGAAGGCCGCGCGCGGGTGGTCAGAGATGGAGGCGCCTTTGGCAATGCAATGCACCTGGGAAATGTGTTAAGGTGACGCCAAACCATTGAAAGGCACGGGCGAGATAAACTCCGTATCGGAACAATTGAATCGTTTATTTCAGGAACCCGTCAAATCGTCAAAATCTAAAAAGCGCTTTAGCGGTGGAGTATTTTTCCATGAGGATAGACACATCGTTAAGTGTGTATTTACTTGGAAAATATTTATTTATTAATTGCTTTAATACTAAAAAAGATTTTTAAATCAGAAAAAGTGGGACACTTTTTTCTCGTTTTCTCTTTTGGCGTTTGACGGGTTTCTGAAATAAACGATTCAATTACTGTTGCGTGTGTTTTTAATATTTTTTTGTGGTTGCACTAAAAGGTTTGTTATCTAATCGACTTATGATTCTCTTTGGTGTAAAAGGGCAGTGAAATGATACCTGAGGGCAAGGAGCGTCAGCTTTTGGACTAAAAGTTTTCAGGTGACGTAGAATTCCCGATAATGATAATGATGTTGATACTTATATCCTTGTATTTGGTTTATGCTTGGAAAAATAGCTTAAATGATATAAATACTTGTCCTGGATTTGCCACGATGTTAGAAAAATTATATAATATGTAAGATAGGATAGTAATAAAGGGGTTAGTAAGTAGGTTAGGAATGTGATTTTGCAGTCCGCTTCATGACAAATTGTAGATTTTTGTCATTAAAATGACTGTTATCGACGAGTTGTTACAATGTTCTAAACAGCGTGAATTATAATTTATCAAAAATAGAGATTTTACTGGACTTTCTGAGATTTTCTGGACAATCTTTACTCTGCAAGGGGAAAGCCTGAGCTTGTAAATAAACATTACTAAAACCATAATCGAAATGATTAAAGGCGTTGTCATTGCCTACAATAGTATTTACTTCAATAAGAGTAGCTTTCATCATCATCAGTTTACTGCTGTCTGGGAGCCACACCGACGTCTAGGTTTACCTAGGTTGAACTAGACTAACGCTTAGTTAGTCGTTTTTGTGGCTCCCAGACAGCAGGAAACTGAGGATGATGGCTAAGCCATCGAAAGCTACTCTTCTTTAAATAAATAGTATTGTTGGCAATGACAACGCCTTTAATAATTTCAATTACTAAAACCGTTTTCGCGATGTTCCATGGTGGCAGATGTAGAAGTCAAGATCTAATAGCAACGCCGAGAGTCTAATGGGAAAAAATCCCAGCATTCCAACCCCAAGTAGGGATCAGGTCACAAACTAAAAAAAAAAAACAGAAGATTTTCGAAACGAACGTTATAAATATCGTAGTTAGCGCATTGAGGTAAGCTTTCCCTTCGAAATTCTAACTTTACCCTTCACAATGTTTGAGAAAAAAGTGATTGCGTTTATTTATTTATTTATTTATTTATTTTACGTCAAAAAAGCAGATAAAACTGCGTATGACGTGCTAAGGAAAAGTGAATTGTGTGCACATTTTCAAAATTCTGTGATCCCTACACTAAGTCATATAATACTTAAAATTGGAAAAAAGAAAAGAAAAGAAATTTCATGATTTGCATTTTTCGATTCTTAGTTAATTTCCTCGCCTGACTGAAGTAATGTTCTTTTCAGTACTTTATTTTCGAGTCATTATTTACGTATGTGTCCCACTATCCAAGTTATTTAAATCGCTCTATAAATTATGAGTTGATACAGTTCTCTGAGAATTATCTATGCCTCTTTTTACAATATATGAGAAACGCTCGGCGGAGTGTGATGAATGTTCATTCATTGTAGAGCAATGGTTACGTTGGCTCTTGGAAGAAGTGGCGTTCACGTAGGAACTAAGGAAAGTAGCTCCCTCGTGTGCCGTGACCTAGTTCTGGGTGGGCGCTGACGAAACGTCTGATTACTGTATTTCCTATTACTTGTCTCTTGTGAAGAACGTGCATTTGAGCGATGCCAAACTGCATGTTCACCGTAGGATTTGTATGGCAGTACGTTTAATTCAACTGAGCGTCTGCATCTTCAGTATATTGTCACACCAGGTGACTTCCGTCTTGTATTGTAGAACGTTTTTTGTCCCGGCCACTTTTGTGTGTATTGTGTGTGGAAAGGTTGAGCAATGAACGAACCAAAGGGCTTCGCTAGTATTTGACGCAACGGGACGCAACGATCATATGGGGACTGTGGACGGAATAGATCGGAGTGATGTGAACACGGCGGAGAGGTGGAGAGGGCGGGGCGGGGACGGAGTGGTGTGAGCCGGGGCGAAGCAAGGCGGGGCGGGGACGGAGTGGAGTGTGTGGAGACGTGGCGAGGAGGGGCGGAGTGAGGTGGTGCGTAGCGGGGCGGGCGGAGTGGACGGGGTGTGGGGCGCTGGGAGCGAAGCGAGGCAGGACGTGGCTGGCGGCGAGGGGCGTGGCGGGCAAGGGCGCGGAGTCGCCGCCGCCGCCGCCGAGGCCACAGCGCGGCCTCGTCCTCCGCCCCGCCCGCCGAACATCGCCCACCGCCCACTGCCTGTCGCCCGCCGCGGAACCGGAAGCGGCCTTCGCCCCGCCCCTGCCGACGCCGCCGTCGCCGGCCACAGCTTATCTGCGGCCGCGTGCCTCTCTTCATTCAGGGAGGGAAGCGGATGGAGTTCATAGGTGGGCCTACCGCAGAAAATAATAACAATAACATCAACAGTGATCGTGAAAATAGTGATAATATATAGAATATTGGGGAGAGGATTTTTATGCTCTAAAATGATTGAAATATACTTTTAAAAATATGCATTTATGACCTAAAAAGTCTGAAATATGAAATTAAAATTAACAATATTTCCTTTTCTGTATAAATCTTTCTTGAAAATTCAGGAGTAGCATTCTTGGAATGAAAAAATATATTTTTGTGTAATTATAATATAACCTAGTTTACTTTTCGGGAGAAATAATTGAAGTGAATACGCATCTTACTGAAGTGAATTGAATGTCTTCCTTAATTTTTTCAGCCTGGTAAATAAATATATCAAGAAACATCTACATTTGCAAAAGTATTTTATCATCTTTAGAAAAGACGAAATTGTGACATCTAATTTTTCTAATCAATGAATACTCACAAATAAATAGCTTCTGTGTAAACATGACATTTTTATAGATAACTCTATTTTAACGAAAATGCAAAATATGCTAAATAAATTACAGAATATGACCAATAGGAAAAATCGGACAAATATGCCCAAATATGAACTACTAAAATATGCAAAATCATAGAAATCTCCCTAGTAATAATAATAATAATAATAATAATAAAATAATATAATAATAATAATATAATAATAATATAATAATATAATAATAATATAATAATAATATAATAATAATATAATAATAATATAATAATAATATAATAATAATAATAATAATAAAATAATAATAATAATAATAAAACCAGATTACAAAGCACTCTGTATAAGATTATTAAAAGGCCTAGTCTGGCAGATGTAGTGTATTATTTAGGCTCAGGTTTCGTCAGAGGCTACTAAGCCAATCAGCCGTGCCTCGGCCTTGCAGCCGTGGGTTACTGGGTACGTGTGATTAACATCCCTACGCCGTGTTCTCGTCTTCCCAACCTGAGAAGTGAGTTTTCTCAGCGTCACACAGCAACATATACTGGGGAATTGCAAGGAAAACGCACACTGTAATCTTGCTCGACCAGATATCGAACCCGGGCTCGCGTCATGGAAAGCGAACTCGCTGACCAATAAGCTATCCGCTAGGGCCGTCTGGCAGATTACTTTTGTGAAAATAAATAAAAGCTCGTTTTTACAAGGATTTGATTTGATTTTTTCGTGTTTCCGGGCACGTCAACTGCTTTGGTCATTAGTCCCGTTAGTGTAGTGCATGTTTTCTCGGGATATGCGCGGTGATCTTTCCCGCTGGATGGCGAGATCCGGCGCCGACCTACCGTCGGCTAGTGGGTTCCCTCCTAACCAGGACACTCCAACCAGCGGGACACCGCCCCAGCCGGGACAAGCTCTAAGCTCCCGACCGGCCTCCTGGAATATATGGTAGTGTCGTGCATGTTAGTGTAAGTGTGTGTGTAAAGGGAGAGGATAGGACAAGGAAGAGGAAGGACAGATCGCGCGCGGTCCGTGGCCCGTTTGGTAGGGTACTGCTCCGGCATTCGCCTGGTGTTGATCTGAGAAACCACGGAAAACTACCGATCAGAGCAGCAGGCCGCTAGAATTCTCCTCCAAACAGCGACTGAATTCGACCTACTGAAAAGCTAGTGTCGAAAATCCTGGCATCAAGACTCGAACCTAGGACCTCCCGGTCAGAGACGCTGCAGTAACATCAGTTGATGCACTGAGCTACCGCTCCCGGTTTTTACAATGAAACAATAAATTTAATGGATTGAACATATGTGATATGAAGTTACAAAATACATTTTAATCGGTTTTATCATGTAAATGACTTGACTCTCACAGCAGACACTTGCTTGATGCTGATCACACATGGATTTTGGAAAGTGTCCGCAGACGTATCTCGTCACGCGACCTTTGTTGTGATCGTCATCGATCCAATATGATTGCTAAACGTCCAGAACATAACTTAAATAATAATAATAATAATAATAATAATAATAATAATAATAAAATTGTCTTTATTAGTGGTGAGACTCAGGCCATTAGGCCTGCTCTTCCGCCTAACCACATGAAATATTTACATTATTTCTTATACTATGAAGAAGATCGAGGACGGCATATTTTACATTTTTTAACTTAAATGCTACAAGACATTGATTTTGAATTCATTATTATTGAATATATCAGCCAATAAAGCCCCAATAATATCACTGACGTAACTACAAAGGCGTACACTATTGAACGACGCCTATTAAAATGGCGTACGTAAATAGACACGCGCACAACGATTCGTGTCCTCTACTGGCTACTCACCCAATGAAGTTCCCTAGAGTTTCAAGAGACAGGGAGTGACGGGAAGGGTTGGGGATAGCTTTCGGCACTAGTTGCGTCGTCTGACAGATGACGTCTTTGTCATCTAGGGTTAATATGTCATAATAATGATATGAACAGTAATAACTAGTGGCTTATCAAATCTTTTCAAATTTCTGGCTGCTGGGAAAGGTATTTGATGACTATTAGTATCACTCTAGGGAACATTTCACATGATCTAGTAGCATTAAGATTTTTGATGTTGAGTTAACATTTCATAGAGTAATTATTGTCTTTCATAATTATAGTTTTATTTAAAAGAACATAAATTATACTTCTTTGTAATAATATTAGGGGACAATTTTGGATTTAATTCCAAGTTTTGTTTGGTGTTTCCCATACACCATTCAAGTCAGTACTTTACAGGACAACATATGGCGTATGAGCTTAGCAACGGGGTCTTCCATCTGACCGCCAGTCTAATGCGTATTGTAGAAGTACTATGACTGTTTACGGGGACCAATGACGCTTCGGATGACACGATAGCCGTCAGCGGAACGGTAGCCTGCGAAAACTGGAGCTATGAGACATTTAGGGAATTATCATTCACAAAAGGTCAAACGATTTGTTGATTTTTTTAAAAATTTTTTTCTTCCTGTTCGGCAGTTTTGCGTTTCAGGGGTTTGAACATTTTTTAGTTGTAATACATAAAGTTTTTGGGCATTCACGTTTGAGCATATAATCTCTCACTTCTTGTATCTTACTACTAACTAATTTAGAGGATTTAATACTTAATGGCGATGATAAGGGGTGAAAGGACCAATACAAATACAACCATCTCCGAGGCGGGATTCGAACACGGGACCCTTCGGTCCGAGATCACTACGAGAGTACTGCCTTAGCGATCTCGGCCACCGGGCCGACGATTTGTTGATCAATCTAGAATGCTGTGAACGGGAAAGGAGATGATGTCACAATGTTCCAAATAGACGTGAACCTCATCCAGAGACTGGTTGAATTCGCCAGCGCGACCTTCTTATACAATACAGTCAGGGATAACAGCAAAGTCTCAGGAAGCGAAGAGCAGCGACAAAGCGAGTCGAAGAACTTTCAAACCTCGGAAATATGCTCTTCGTTTATTCACTTGTTCCTTAAGTAGGTGAACAAAAGCAAACAAGCACAAATAAAAATTCTCAATATAAGAGATAAGTCGACGTCGGATAAAAGCGTTCCCTGAGACTTCTGAGTAGAGAAACATTTCAATGTTGTGTTCACGGGAGAGGAATTGGCTCATGTTACAATCAAGCCTACGTTATCTTTTATTGTAATCTGTGACGGTGAAATGAACATCTCACATCGATCGGGAAAATAGTTTCACTCTGAATAAATGATACATCACTTAAATTCTTCGAAATCTGGAATTTCTTCGACGTTCCATCACTTTCTCTCAACTCATTGGTGTTAATTTGTCTTGTCAGTCGAATGTAATTAAAGACGAAAGTCGGTCATCCTTCTTCCAACCACTATAATCATTTGACAACGGGTAACGTGGTAACGGGACGCAATTGGAGCGATGCAGCCAATGAGGGACACTGGATGTGCCTGTAGAAATTTCGAGAAAATGTTGTGGAAAATATCTCTACTCTCAAACTCAAAATTGTCTCTGAGCCGCTGAATGTCAGCTACGCCACGATGTAATAAGTCACGTGTGATACAGATTGATTATTTCGTGTTTCCGGGCGTGTCTAGGCTACGATCATTAGTACCGTAAGTGTAGTGCATATTTTTACCACGGGAGGAGTCGGTGTTCTTTCCCGCTGGTGGTGCGATCCGGCGACAACCTACACGTCGGGGTACGGAGTTTTCCCCATCTAGATCTCTCCCACGAGCGGGGCACTACCCCAGCCGGGCACGCTCAAAGCTCTAAGGCAGGGTCTCACTTCAATATAAGAATATGAATAACCGTCTCAATTGTTATAATATTATCAATATATTTATATTATCAATATTAACATTAATAATAATTGATTTATGATAACTAGTGATTCCCGGCGCAAGGTCATTAGTACTGGAAGTGTTCTACACGATTTTTACTCGGGAGGTGGCGGTGAACTTGTCCGCACTGGTTGGCGAGATCTGGCGCCGACCTATCGTCGGATAGCGGAGTTCTCCCCAACCAGATTACACCCACCAGAGCGGCTCTGCCCCAGCCGGGACAAGCTCTAAGCTCCCTACAAGCGTGGTATCGTAGTGTAGTGTGGGTGTAGAGTAAGAGGTGGGGTAGGACAAGGGAGAGGAAGGATGGAGGGGATGCTGATGAAGTGTTGTTGACATTAATCAAGGATGAAATAATGGAAGTCATGTTGGTCAAGTTAGATTTATTAAGAGAGCGAGAGATGAAGGAGATCGTGTGCGGTCTGTGACCGGTCGATTAGGGTACTGCTCCGGCATTCATCTGTGTTAACCAGATAAACCACGGAAAACTACCGATCAGAGCAGCCGGCCGCTAGAAGTCTCCTCCAGACAACGACTGAATTCGACCTAGCTGAAAAGCTAATGTCGAAAATCCTGCCACCGTTGAAACTCGAACCTAGGACCTCCCGGTCAAAGGGACTGCAATGAATTCGGTCGATGCCCTGAACCATCTCAGCCGGTCGCGTCCTATATTCTTTTCTTAAGAAACCGTATGCGCATTCTTGCCATAGAAGATCAATGTCGCGAACCTTTGTGCCAAGACATTCTATTGAAAGACGGTGTTTCTCAAGACTCGTTCGTATTGCTAGAGTAATCTTTCTTGTATTCGTTTCAAAACAAAGACGATTTGCCAATTTCATTTCGCAGAAATAGCATCATCATGGATAACAGAACCTTCACACAATGGATCCAAAGGTCATTGTGAATCACCCTGTCCACATAATATTAAATTCTTTGTTTTCATCATTCTATAAACACGTCACATATATTCATTGAAGAATTGTAAATATCGTGGAATGCAAAAAACAGTTTTAATTCTATCTTAGTAGATACAATTATTTATTCGGATGAAATATGGCTTAGAAGCAAACCTTAGTTATAAGGAGGTATAAAGAGTGTACAAAATATTATTCAGTAAATGAAGCTAAATATAAGCATGATATTTTTTGCCTCGTTTCGTCTTTATTTGCTCAATTGTTGTCTCATTAGCGCCGTCACGGATGAAGCGGTCCACTGGAGAACTAAAACGCGATCGGTCTTCAGCCGATTTCAACCATTGAAAGAACCGATCGTCCTGTTCATTCGTTCAAATGAGTCGCCCCCTGCTGGCGCCAAGTACTTCGGTCTCGTCGTTTTCTCACGATTGAGAGAGTGAGACAGGAAAGCAGTCGAAGGCGCCGTTTGTTCGTAACTCGTCCGTGTTATACGTGCGATGCTAGACCGACACATAAGTGGGATCCTGCACATAATCCGCTTCGAGAATGTGGATCAAAATACTAGCCAAAGCTCCAAACGCGTGACTGGGGAACCGTGCCACATAATCTTAATGAGTGCCTGCTAAAATCTTCCAAAATAACCGTAGCAGCGATGAGACCCTTTGTTTCATTGAGGGAACCTCCACAATGATCTTGAAAAATGATGCAGGCGGACTATTGTAATGTATGCTTTCATGTATTGAAATGCCTTGTGAAACCTGCGACACGAATATAAAGACTCATTGAAAAAAATCTTTAGCATTCGGAGTGAGAAATTGATTATGACAATTGTTGAAAAATGAACGTTCTCAAAATAGTTTTGTATTTCTATTTTGTCTTAAGACGTTCGAAGTGAATCGCAAATAAAGTTGATAATATATTGTCATCTACTTAATTTTGTTTGTTGTATTGGAGACGTTTTAAAGTGCATGTTACTATCACTTCTCAGTAAGTAGATAATTTCAATACGCTCTAAATGTTTGCTTTAAGTTGACTAATAAATTCATGAGTAATTAAAATTTAAAAAAATTATATCTAACCAATTCGGTTGAATAGTTCATTTTTTTCATCTTTGGAGCGGTTGTTTTACGACAGTTTTAACTAGCTGTTCTCCATATCTTCTTATGTGCTTTATCTTCCATTTGTTTACATCTTCTATTTTGCATAATATCTAGGGTCCCGATTTCTTCTCCCTCGTCTATACGGGCGTTATACTAATGCTTTTTGCTAACAATTTCAGTGCAGAATATGGCCCACCCAAATCTCTTCCTGTAATTTATTTTTCTTCCCATCAATTGATTGATTATTTTTTTTTCGTGTTTACGGCGCGTCAACTGTTCGGTCATTAGTCCCGTTAGTGTAGTGCATGTTTTTTTTCTCGGGAGATGGGGTTCCCCACCCAAATCTCCGGCGCCAATCTACTGTCGACTAGTGGGGTTTCCTAACCAGGACTCTCCCACCAGCGGGGCACCGCCCAGTCGGGACATGCTCTAAGCTCCGACCGTTCTCCCGGAATATGTGGAAGTGTAGTGCATGTTAGTGTAAGTGTGTGTGTAAGAGGAGAGGATAGGACAAGGAAGAGGAAGGAAAGATCGCGCGCGGTCCGTGGCCCGTTTGGTAGGGTACTGCTCCGGCATTCGCCTGGTGTTGATCGGAGAAACCACGGAAAACTACCGATAAGAGCAGCCGGCCGCTAGAATTCTCCTCCAGACAACGACTGAATTCGACCTAGCTGAAAAGCTAGGGGAGCCGCCATGGGGAGTAGGAACCTAGGACCTTCCGGTCAGAGGCGCTGGAGTGACATCAGTTGATGCACCGAGATAGCGCTACCCTTCCCATCAGTTTTCTGTGTCACGAGTGGGAGCGTTAGGAGTAGCAAGGGAGGCGGGCAGAGTGGGACGAACAAGCGCGGCGCGGGAGGTCCGCGGAGCGGGGCGGGGCGGAATGGGACGAGCCGATGCGGACTGGAGGTGCGAGGGAGTTTGGAGGGGGAGAGACGGCCGGGAGGGTGTCGGGAATGTAGGGGCGGGGCGGGAGTGAGGTGGCCAGAAGGTGCGAGGAAGTTTGGAGGGGGAGGGACGGCCGGGTGGGGCTGGGGCGTGGGCGGGGCGGCCAGGGAGGCGGGCGGGCGCGTGGCCTAGAGAGCGAGCGGTGGCCTCATTCCGCGCTGAGTCACGTGAGCACCTCGGGCCCTGCTCGGCCGCCCGCGCCGGTGAGAGTGAGCGGACCTTACGTCACCTCCCCTCGTGACGTCACGGCCGGCGTGGTGCGGCGCGGCGCGGCGCGGCGCGACGGAGGAAAGCGTCGCGTCCCTCGATCTCCACGGGATTCGCTTCAGATGCCCCGCGCTCACCGCCCGCGCACCTCAAGCATTTCACGCTCAAATTCAGAGCCTTCTTACTTCCATTTACACCGGCGATTTCCTTAGGTGAAACGAGTTGAAACGTCTTTGGGATCAACCGATGTCACTGCAGTGCTTCTGATCGTAAGGTCCTTGGGTTCCACTCCCGACGGCGGCAATATTTTCGACAGTATCTTCATAGATAGGTCGGATTCATGCGTTGTCTGGAGGAGAATTCTAGCAGTCGGCAGGTCTGAGCAGTAGTTTTCCGTGGTTTATTTGATCAATACTGGGCGAATGCCGGAGAAGTACCCTAACAAACGGACCACGGACCGCGCGCAATCTTTCCATCCCATTCCTGAACTATCGCCACCCCTTACACACACTACACTTATAGGCACTACACTACCACATTGCCTGGAGATCGGTCTGGAGTTTATTGCTTGTCCCGGCTGCGGCCGTGCCGCTCTGCTGGGAGTTATCTGGTTGGGGATAAATCCGCTAGCCCACGGTAGGTTGGCGTCGGATCTCGCCAACCAGTGGGGACAACATTACCACCACCTTGGGAGCAAAAATCATGCAGCACACATACGGGACTAATGACCTTAGCAGTTGATGCGCCCAGAATCACTAGTAATCAATTATTAGAGACGGGTATCCATAGTTTTGTGTTGATGTGAGACCCTGCCTCTGTGTGACAGAGGTAATGGATCGTTCAAGAACGCCGAGTTAAAGATTGAATCTTCCAATCCCGCGCAAGGCATGGGTGTGTACATCATTTGATGATGACGTGGTTCTATATCACGACCCAAGAGAACTGTTCATTTCCCCACCCTTAATCACCATAATGAGTAGTCGGGGACAAGGGCACAAGGAAAATAACGCGTACGCACGACAGTGTGTTTTGAGTCGTGTCGGAGTTGCTTCAATTACTTCTACAGTTCGCAAGGCGGTACAACAGAAGGTGTCAGTGAACGATGCGGTCTCCAAGAAACTGTGACAGCTATTTTGGGATCCGAAGGACGATTGCGCAGTTTCGGTGAATTTTATGAATCTGCTATTTGAAAATCAATGCCTAGCTTATTTTCCAAACGATAGTATTGCCTTTATGGTGTGTGTAGTGAAATGCAGAAAGTAATTGTAATAGTGGTCTTTGTAGTGGATTGTATAATCTCTTAAGATTAATGTTGGATTAAATAAACTGAAAATATAAGGAACCCATGATTTTTTTTTATAAAAAAAATGAAGCCGTTTTCGCGCAGCATTACATATTTTCTCTCTACCGCGGTAGCAAGAAAGTAAGAATGAAGTGATATAATGATAGTATAATTTGTAAAGATAAAGAAAATCATATTATTTTCGATTTTTAATTTGAGATATTGAATAAAAATGAAATGGACGAACGTGATTCCTACGTAAATTCCTACTTCTTTTGAGCACTCATGTTGTGACGTCATCATTGTTACGGTTACACGGCACGTGAACGGAAAGGCAACGATTATGTTACCGACTGGAGAAACCATTTCCTCAGCCCGAGAATTTCCTCGAAGACCTGGCTGAAGATATGACATTGTTGGGTAAATGCATGACCATTGAAAAGCCAATTCAGTTTAGTAGTTTTATCCTGAATTCTGTTCATCAACAAGTGCATTGTACGATAGGAGAAAGATTTGCGATTCGCAGGCAAATGTCTTGGATGTTTCCAAATGATCTTATCTACGTATATATTATGATAAGCATGTTTCGCCACGGTGTAGAAACAAGTGAGTCGCTGTGGAGACGTCCCGCCGTAGTCCACTTATGCGGAACCATGGCCTCCTTATGAATTTTAAGAATCTCGCATGACGGCCGGGATTTGGGTGACGGTGATAATGGCGAATCACTCAATCCAACATCATCATTATTATCGATAATTTTGGTGCAACGAGCGTTAGCACATACACTGGTGAATCATTTGTCCCTGGCTGCGCAATTTGAAGCTTTGCTCGATGCAAAGAAAAGCCAAGGAATACGTTAATGTGATTTGAGAATTGTTTGGAAATATTAATGTACTTCCTCCTCAGAAAAGTATGAAAACCACGATGTAGAAACACGTGAGAACGTTGAAATAATAAAGAAGCGTCTAACTTGTATGGGTACACTTAATATGTTTCCATTGCTTAAAAATCTGATTTTTGACAGCGAAATTGGATTTTATAACCTCGTAATATTGTTTAGTTTTCTTAATCAAGGCCATCGAGTAATAATTGCTACCCTTTATTCGTTTTTAATTACTTTAGGTACATTTTGGTCAGAGAAATAATGAACATTGTGATGCATAATCTATATCCCTGAAGATGTAATAATACATTTTCGAAATGTTGATACGGTAATGTAATTTTTAATTGACCAACCTTCATAAGAAAATACAAAATATAAAATTACCGATAGTCCATATGAAACTTGATAGAAATGCTTCTTGAACAATAAGTGACATTCTTTAACAATAACAGTGATCCTATTTGTGTCACTGTTAACATCATTGTAATTGTACATTGGCACTATCAAATTCAGAAATATTATTTTATTTTAAATGTCGCAAATCCCATTTAAAAAGAAACAACTTTAAAATAAAGGTTTCTCTCACTGGAAAGTCCATTCAAGGTGGATAAAAACTTGACAATGTAACACTGATTAAATCATTTAGAATATACAAATTACTACGTATAATTCATTAACATTAACACAAAATTAAAACAAAACTGTATCGGTAATCTTTTCTTTGTTTTTTGCTACTTTAGTCAACATTACTGAGTTCTAAATAACTGCTAGTGTCAAGCGGTATTTGGCTTCCCCTGTATACTTATCGCACAACGTGGCTTGCGGGGAAACAGCCAGAGGCGACTTTTGCAGTAGAGTTTCTTGAGTTCTCTACTAGAGAGCGTTTTTTAAGATCAAGATGAATGCGAATGTAATAATGGGGTTGAGTAGCGGAAACACGGAGGAAGCAGACGTGGAGGAATGCAACGCAAAGGAAAAGGGACGACTTGGAGAAAACCTACACTTTGTCCATCAGAAATTCCATTTGGATCGATAAGGATGTGAAAGCTCGCAACCAGAGGTGGAAGGTTAGCGGTCATACCACCACCGTAGATAGCGTAATAGTAACATAGTTTTCGAAAATTTTCTCTTATTAGGCATGATGATTTATTTATTGTATATTTCTAGAGCGGATTCAGCGGTTTCGGTGGTATAACGGTCAGCGTACCGGACTGTTGTACCCGAGTTTGCGGGTTCAAACCTGATCGAAGCCTTGGATTGTTAAGGGCGAAAAAATCCTTCGTACGCAATCCTTCGGAGGGAAGTAAAGCCGGCTGTCCCATGTAGTAGATTTACTGCATGTAAAAGATTCTCAAGCCTAAAAGAAGCCTCTGAACAAAATTGAGATCCGCCTGTTTCGTCGCTCAATATAAGACCTCCTTTCTCCGCTTGGTGGTGAAAGGAGCGTAGCGAAATTTGCGTGCTTAGACGGAAGAGCGGGCCTGATGGCCCGAGTCTGGCCACGTAAAATAAGACATTAACTAACTAAATAACTAGTTATATTACGTACATTATATATTACAGTTGCCGGCTCGTCCATTATTGGGCATAGAAACGTAGATGAAAATCAATAGATAAAATACTCTTTATTTCTCTTTTAAGAATGTTATAGTCTTATTAATTAAAACAAACGTCTGAAATTTGAACAACAATGTCTGTAATTTGAAGTGAAAGTGTTCGTTTTAATTGATAAAAATAGTTTTTTTTTAAAATATTTTTGTTTCGTACGGAAGTTGATGTAAGTGAAGTCAATACGATTAATCAAGTCTAATATACATCTAAATACCGGAAAGAGAGTATAGTAACTCACGAGGTTGCACCAATGTACTTGAAGGTCCACAGTTTTTTCTTGCAATTTTCCGAATGTTCAGAGAGGGATTCGAGTAAGAATTATGCTAATCGATTTGTCTTGTCGAGAAGAAACGAATAAGCTATTGATCGGAGAATACCGACATTCACCCAAAACCCACTTTAATTGTTTTAAAAAAGGAAAACGAAATAAAGTCTAAGAAATTTTTCGCTTCTTTTTGTGGATCTGCACAAAAGAAACTAATAATTAATTCCCCACAAGGAGACACAGAGGCGTTGAATTGCTTCTCAAGTGTCTTGATTGGTGTATCGGAAGAGATTTAATGGCGAGTGACAGACGATCGGATGAGACAGACGCTGGTCACTCGATTTCTTTGCAAGGATTAATATTTTCCGAGATAAAGGGCCGTAGTCTAACGGACTATCGGTTTCCAAACCGACTAGTTCTGACGAGCGAGCCACCCATCCGGTCGGTTCGCTCCAGACGGCGCTGCCATCGGAAACCTCCATTGCATTGGGGGCGAAGGGCCTGTAACACGAATGTCCATCAGACCACGTGGCACCTGGTCCATGCACGTGGTACATGCATTATTTGTATCTAATATATTCCTAATGCTATTGATGATTCTACGGAAATTCTGCGTTAGCAATAGCTACGGAAGGCTATTACGAGGTTGAATGTTTCTGTTTATAATATTTCATCTCGTGTCCTGAAGAGAATACTTTTTCTGAAGCCTCCGCAACTAGGTGAGCTAATGTAAGATTTTGCCTCCATTCCTAGACACATTGAAAGAGCGATGCACCATCAGCATAAAAAACAAATAATACCTACCCTGGCCGGGAAGATAACGTTGCTTCATTCATTAACCCTGTCTGTAGCAGCTGTTGATCGGAGTTGCAGCTGCTTCTAATCGGAAATTCGAGGATCTGCATGTTGTAGTTGGAGTCCGCCGACTCTGCCGTCGCGAGGGCGAGGGTGAGACGGCTGGCGAGGGCCTTGGAGACGTGAAAGTATACTTGGGGTTTTCTTACATGGCAGTGGACGTAAATCATATGTTGACAGTTTCGTCCAATCGGGAGCTGAAACGTCACTACAGTGACGTCAACGTGAAGGTGTTTTAGTTCTCCATCGGATGCCACCGTAAAAGCTGATTTACGTCAACTGCCATGTTAAAAAAAAACAAGTATAGTACGAGGTTGAGTGTACTGTCGCGGGGGCAGTCAAATTGGGCGGTTGCGTGTTTTTAATTTGATTGATTGATTGATTGACTGGCATTACCGGGCGCGTCAAATGCTAAGATCATGTGTCCTGTAAGTGTAGTGCATATTTGTTCGTGAGGAACTGGCGGTAATCTTCCCTCACTAGATGGTGAGATCCGGCGCCGACCTACAATTGGCTAGCGCGGTTTTCCCCGACCAGGTGTCTCCCACCGGCGGGCACCGCCCCAGACGGGACAAGCTCTAAGCTCCCGACCGGCCTCCCGGAATATGTGGTAGTATTGTGTATGTTAGTGTAAGTGTGTGTGTAAGAGGAGAGGATAGGACGAGGTAGGAAAGATTGGGCGTAGTTCGTGGTCGGCGTGTTAGGATACTGCTCCGGCACTCTCCTGGTGTTGATCGGAGAAACCACGGAAAACTACCGATCAGAGCAGCCGGCCGCTAGAATTCTCCTCCAGACAGCGACTGAACTCGACTTAGCTGAAAAGCTAGTGTCGAAAAATCTGCCTCCACAGGACCTCGCAGTCAGAGACCCTGCAGTGCCATCCGTTGATGCACTGCTGCCCCTCTCCCGGTTGGGCGTTCGCGTGGTGCGGTGCCTGTGCGGTAGCTGTAAAGGGTGGACCGCGCGCCGCGAGGGGGGCGTGGCCGGGGGCGGGCGGAAGCGGGGGCGCAAGCGCCGGCCAGCCGTCGCAGCTGCGAGCGGTGCGCTCCCAGGTGCGCGGCCAGGTGCCTGGGGCCTTTGTGCCCGACGCCGCCCCACCCCCTCCCCTCTTCGGGGCTCGCGCCGGAAAGAGCAGTTGGGCGCGCGCTGTCCGCCCCACCACGCGGCAGCCAGGCGACCGGCACGCCGGCCACGCTTCCTCCGTCATCGGGAGGAGAGGGCCACACGGCCGGTCGTTAGGCGGTTCACCTCAATCGTGACTGAGTGAACGAAAAGGCGTGGAAATTATCGGATCAAACAAAACAATAACGTTCGGGTGATCGAAATTATATGTAATCGGACTACCGTTGATTGGTTAGTTGGTTGGTGGTTAGTGATTGCGGTTGGTGGTTGGTGTAGGTTGGGTAGTTGGTTGGTGGTTAGTCAACAGCTTAGGTCATTACTCCCGTAAGTGTAGTGCAAGTTTTTTCCTCGGGTGGTAGCGGTGTTTTTCCCCCGCTGGATGGCGATATCCATCTGTCGGCGAGCGAGGTTTTCCTTAACTAGGTATCCTTAACTAGGTTCCTTAACTAGGTATCTCCTGTGGGGCACCGCCCCAGCCAGGACAAGCTCTAAGCTCCCGACCGATCTCCAGGCGTGTGGGGTAGTGTAGTGCATATGTGTGTGTGTGTGTGTGTGTAAGGAAGGGATGGGGATAGGACTAGGAAGGGGGAGGAAAGATTGCGCGCCGTCCGTGATCCGTTTCTGAGGGTACTGCTCCGGTACTCGCCGGGTTTTCTTCGGCGAAACAGCGGAAAACTACCGATCAGAGCAGCCGGCCGCTAGAATTCTCCTCCAGACAGCGGATGAATTCGACCTAGCTGAAAAGCTAGTGTCGAAAATCCTGCCGCCATCAGGACTCGAACGTGGGACCTCCCGGTCTGAGGCACTGCAGTGACATCAGTTGATGCACTATGTCACGTCTCCCAAACACTACGGTTGAGCTGAAGACATTATTCAAAATCTCATCATGCAAGTATTTAGATTTTGAATTTGACAGTAAATTACGGTGAAGGTGTAAATGAGCCTTCGCGTTTGGTGACCCTATGTATACGCAGTTTCTGGAACATTTGTTCTGCATTTTTTCGATATGTAACATCCATTTTTCTGGTGTGATTTCAATTCTTTTAATGTGTTTTTAACACAACGTTTGCATCTTATTTCATCGTATTGTATTCGGCCGGTCGTTTGTCTTAAAAGTAACCGCAAGAATCTAATTTCAGAATTTTACTTTCGCTGATTTTTAGGGTTGTCATGGTTTAGCATTCCACTTCTTATAGAATGTGTGAACTGTCATAATTTTATAAAATTGTAGAATGCATACATTGTTTAAAATTATTTTAATTTCAATTATTGTTTATTTGCATTTAGGCCTTCTCAGGGCGGGTGGATAGTGTCTGTGTCGATTCTCATTGTTCTCAATATTATAAATAACACTGGTTAACTACTGGATCTAATCCCTGTTCATTAATTACTTTTATGTAATCTATATCTAAGCTATTGAGAATGACGGAAATTTGCGTTAACTTCGGAAGTTAACACGTTGCTGAATGCTTCACTTTACAGTATATAATTACGTCACATTTGTTTCCTATTGCGTATTTTATTCTGTGATCTCCACTACATAGTTGGGCTAATGCAAGTTATCTCTTTTTCTCACTGCCAGTTCATGTTGAAGTGTGTAATACTCACTCTTGCCTTTTCCCTTGGTTTGCTAATGATTCTCATCTTGATAAATTACATTAACATACCTAACAATTTTCTCCATGCAGAATTTTTTTTGTTGCCATTTTTGAATTCTTCCAATTGAGTGCATCTAACCAAAAGACTCCAGCCCGCAACATACCCGAAATATACCCGCTAGTAATTGTCGAAATTTTCTATTTCCTTTTCTGTCATCAAATGCCCACTTTGCACACCTTACCAACGAAAAAATTGGCATGTTCCTCCGGTCCTAATTGTGCAATTAATTTTAACCCGATGTAGTTTTAATTTGAGGGTAAAAGCAAGAAATTGCGCCTGGTTTCCCTGCGTTCATTTACTCTGATATTCAATATTATACCATTTCTATACTATGCAATCATATACCCAGAAAATGATTGACCGTTCGTGATTGATATAAACCTGTGACTCAGATGAAGGAAATCGTCATAAATTTTCCCTGACTTATTTTCTACGCGCTGCAATGCAAAGGCCGACGCGATGCTAGTGCTGCAGACGATGTCGCCTCGAAAGCTACCCGTCTTTGTGAACGCAAATTTCACGAAGGTGATTTACATGTTAATCTATTGTGGTACGTTTGTTTACATTTCAGATCGTAATGGGGAATCTTGATTTGGCACTTTCAAACTTATATCACCCAATGTTTTCGTGGAGGATTGAAAGGTTACACATTTGATGTTACATTCATGAAAGAATGTGAAGGAAAATTAATTATGAAAATGCAAAATTTGGAGCGCTGCAAACTAGGTTTCAACCAGGCCTATTGCTTTTGAAGTGTAACGGAGGCTCAGTGACTTTTAAATTTTCTCTCTGGTGGATGACACAAAGTCTTCATCCTCTACGTGCATCCAGTTCCCGCGAAGAGCTAAATTTGTGCAAGCGCGCCTGATGCACGTCCTGTGTTTTGAGTCATTGCGCCTGCGCGTGCGGCCTTGGTGCGCATGCGCAGATACGCATCGCGTGGGAGCGCCCGTCTTCGTCTGCTTCTGCGCCCGCGCCCTTCTGCGCGAGGTCCTGCGGATGTTGCCCCTCGGCCGGAAGGCCTGACTCAGTCGCTTCCGCGGGCGACTTCCGCAGCCGCGTGGTTCCTGCCCCGAACGCCGCCTCCGCCTCCTCGCAGGAAGCGTCGTGCGGTCGCCCGCTCCTTGCCGAGTGACTGGGCGAGACGTAATGGAAGAATTTTGCGTTTCGTCAGGAAATCGCGATCTGGGTGTGAATAATGAACATAAAATAGGACGGGCGAGGAAATCTGGTTCAGTCATATCCATGAACTCTTGTGGGGTGCTAACAGAATCTTCGCCTGGTGTACAGTTATTCAAGAAATGTTGGATTGGGTGTTGCGGTTCGCCGGATGCAGACGGTAATGTTCCATTCAGAAATTTTAAAATTTTTTTTGAATAAGTATTTCATCGGTTTGGTTATTGTTTCATTGTGAAGTATTCCTAAAATTACCTTGCAGAAATTGAGATTTTATTTCAGCTTCCTTAGAATCCAAATTGTAGCTGGGGAACAGCAATGAATTCAAGCTATAAATTCAAAATTGCTTGCTTGCTTGCTTTTTTTTTTTGAAATGTATAAAAAACTACGTTCCCAATTCTATTTACTATTTTATGCTTTAAGTTCATTTTCTTGTTAATTAATGTTTGATTTTTAATTGTCGTTATTGTGAATTCGTTAACGATTTAATATATTTACAATTGAAGACAGATGAGACAATTACATTTTGTATCAACAGATATCTAATGCGCGGGCGTATTAACAGACGTTGCAATTAATACCATGTCTATTTACAATCTTCAAGCCGTAAATGTTTGTAGCGCTTGTCTTAAACAGGCATGGTCGTAATCAAACAGTAGCATTTAATTTGATCTTTCTACTTTGATAGAATGTTTTTAGTTGAATGTTTAATTCTTAGTTTAATTCTTTTTCCCCGAGTCTTTGTTCTAAAATCACTTATGGTTCCCCTGACCTACAGATAGTTTCGCACAACATTCGTCAGTGACAGAACGTTTTTTGCATCAAAATTTTACGTTATAAGGTTATATTTTAATAATATAGAGAAATATTTTCAATGACGTTGGTATTTAAATATGAACATTTTTGTTTGGTAATGCTATTGGTGAAGAAAGCTGTTTTCAGTGAAAGATCAATCAAAATAAGTAAATGTGCGTAGTTTAAATTTTCTACCATCTAAAAATCCGTTTCCTAGTCATTTTGGTAGCAGTGCCTCCTCTTCTCCCCTATTGTTAGGTTTTACATCACTTAAAATTGTGCGTAGTTTAAATTTTCTACCATCTAAAAATCCGTTTCCTAGTCATTTTGGTAGCAGTGCCTCCTCTTCTCCCCTATTGTTAGGTTTCACATCACTTAAAATTGTGCGTAGTTTAAATTTTCTACCATCTAAAAATCCGTTTCCTAGTCATTTCGGTAGAAGTGCTGCTCCTCATTCAAACGTGATGAGGCGCAATCTTCCATCGGCGTCTCATGGCCTTTGTGGGAGGAGTCTTTGAGTGCGCGGGGTGGCGGTGCGGTGGATGGGAGGGGGCGCTGCCGACGCATAATGAGACACGGAGGGCAGCGCCCGGGTAAAGTCCCTGCTCCTCGCCTCGCCCCTCTCCTCGCCACGGCTCGCCTCGCTTCTTTCGTCTGGCCACGCCCCCCGCCCCCGCCCCCGCCGCAGATCGCGCTGCCGCTTCCGGCTTCCTCCCTGCAGCGCAGCCGAGCGAGCGTGGGAGGGGAGGGGAAGGGGGAGGGGAGGGGGAAGGGGGGAGGGGAGGGGGAGACGGGGAGGAAGCGACGCGTGCCCGCGTGCAGGGGGAAGAGGGGGACGGGAGCCCTCTGCATGCGCGAGTTGCGAGAGGTGGCATAAGGAAGCGTTGCTCTAACCGGAATCGTCATAGAATCTATTATTTATATGCGATGAATTAATTTAACATGCATTTAGAGTGAAAATGAAGATGGAAGCCGTATTCATTTCTGAGTGAACGCGGGGGAAGAGGTTTATGTTTATTCCTTCGTCTTCTTCGACAGAAAGCATTTATTTTTATTCTGTTTTCCTTGGAAGCAGCCTTGCAAGTTCCTTGAAAATATCACTGACAAGTTCTCTATTTGTATCTTGTCACCAAGTGCACAACATTACCTGATATATTTTCCGATAACAATGTGCTTTATTGACGGGCATTTGACATTTCCTTCCATACTTATTTCTAAGCGTTGGCGCGGTAGGCGATTTATGTCTCCTTGACATAATATAAGATATGAGAATCATTGAGAATATATATCTGTACGAGTATATTAACCCGTGATACGAGACGCAAATGAGGGATGTAACGTCAGTTACCATGAAAGCGAGGTTGTTGGGAGTCACTGGATTGAGTTGGCGAGAGATGGACGCCTGAATGTAGGCCGGAAATATTAACGTGAAATTCTGGTTTTAAAACCCAATTAGTAGCGACATCAGGATATTGGAAGTTTGGCGAAACCTCCAAGATACCTCCGCAAATTAATCGGTGGTTTTATAGTAAGGAACCGCGTAACGTATCCGCGGAAGCGGATATGGTAACATTTTCCGATTGATTCTGGATATATAATTTCATGAACAATACATTTACTTATGTTTGAACTTAGTGTTGTTATTTAAATTACATCAAGAGATAGGCCAATTGACAGCGACGTTTGGTGAGTGGCAATACAGCTGCAGCTGAATTAATTTGGCGTATCAAACGATGAGCATTCACGTGTGAATATGCTGTTGCGGGATCTTTGGTTTTGTAGATTCGTAACAATGAGAGATGAGGATTTAGACGAATTAATATGATTACGTTGCTGGTTTAGTAGCGTTCTTCGAGTAGCCAAACCGGGAGCGGTAGCTCAGTTCATCAACTGATGTCACTCATTGCTTGCAGTCAGTGTATTGCTCTGACAGGGAGATCCTGGGTTCGAGTCCTGACGGTGGCAGAATTTTCGACACTGCTTTTCAGGTAGGTCGAATTCAGTTGCTGTCTGGAGGAGAATTGTAGCGGCCGGCTGCTCTTATCGGTAGTTATCCGTGGTTTTTATCAACACCAGGCGAATGCCGGACAGTATCCTAACAAATGGGCCACGGACCGCGCGCGATCTCCCTTCCTCTTCCTGTCCTATCCTCTCCTTACACACACACACACTACACTAACATGCACTACACTACCACATATTCCGGGAGACCGGTCGGGAGCTTAGAGCTTGTCCCGGCTGGGGCGATGCCCCGCTGGTGGGAGAGTCCTGGTTAGGGCAAACCCCTCTAGCCGACGGTAGGCCGGTGCCGGATCTCGCCATCCAGCGGGGAAAGATCACCGCCGTCTCCGAGAAACAAACATGCACTACACGTAACGGGACTAATTACCAAAGCATTTGACGCGCCCGGAAACACGAAAAAATCAATCAATCAATAAAAAACGAGTAGCCAACCACTCCACTACCATTTAGTGAAATAATCCATGCTTTGCATAGAACTCCTATCTGCGGTCTTCGTACTTGATCAGCGTTCCAAATAAGGGCATCGACAACACTTCACTTTAAAAATCAAGATACAAGTTGAATTCAAAAATGAAATATCCCGGAATTCACTTGCCAAACTGAACACACGTAGCGCTTTTCAATGACCGTTTTCTACACTGAAACCTGCTAATGGGAAGGGGGGGATGTTGTGGTAGAAATTCAAATATTTAAGCCATAACATTTCAATTAAGAACATAAAGTAGATTTCAATGATTCAAATGAGGCTGTTTAATTTTTAAATACGTGGTTTAAATTTTCATGAAAATAACTTGATCGCATTATTTTCTTTTACAGTAAGTACTTTTAATCAGTATAAAAGTGCCGTATTATCGTAAAGACATGAACAGCTTGTAAATTAATTGTGAATATATAGTACGTATGTCAAAAGAATAAAAATAGACGTGTCTCAAAGATACTGTGTAGTGACAATGCTAGTTGAGGCAACACCCGCGCCTCAAGCGTTAGGCAAGTTGCGTATCCGGTAGGGGACTGCCTTCCTTCCTCAGGCGAATTCTTTTTTTTGCCAGTGATGCATGCACATGCTCACGGACGCGTTTATGATTTGTCTATCAGTCGAGCTCTGCCTCGTATAAGTTTTATTCTTAACTATTCATCTACCTTAAAGGATCGAGGCTCAATTGTTATTTGGAACGTCCTGTTCTTTGGGTTTCTTCGTCGAATCAGTTGAGGAAAAGCCACTACAACGCACAGTAGATTTCAGGTTCGAGTCCTGATGGCGGCAGGATTTTCGACACTAGCTTTTCAGCTAGGTCGAATTCAGTCGCTGTCTGGAGGAGAACTTCTAGCGGCCGGCTGCTCTGATCGGTAGTTTTCCGTGGTTTCTCCGACCAACACCAGGCGAATGCCGGAGCAGTACTCTACCAAACGGGCCACGGACCGCGCGCGATCTGTCCTTCCTCTTCCTTGTCCTATCCTCTCCCCTTACCACACACACTTACACTAACATGCACTACACTACCACATATTCGGGAGGCCGGTCGGGTGCTTAGAGCTTGTCCCGGCTGGGGCGGTGCCCCCTTCCCACCGGCCAGGGACCCGAGTGTTCTGGTTAGGGAAACCCCACTAGCCGACGGTAGGTCGGTGACGGATCTCGCCATCGAGCGGGGAAGATCACCGCCATCTCCAGAGGAAAAAACATGCACTACACTAACGGGACTAATGACCAAAGCAGTTGACGTGTCCGGAAACACGAATAAATCAAATCAAATCACACTAGATTTCGAGACTACCATGACGAGTCGCGGATGATTTGCGAGGGCGCGAGATCACAGCTAGTGGTCTGGTCCAAGATTCGGTGGGATCTTCACCGCTTTGATGAACATTTACATATCATGTTTTGCGCTATTAGGGAGAGAATTTATTAGTTTAATAAGAATCTGAGCGATATAGTCGTTTTCCCAGAGTTGTTTGTACGAAACAAAATGGTTGAATCTGTGGAAATGGATACGAATAAGAAGGGTCGAAGTGTGATAATATGTAAAAGTGAAAACTTTCCCGAATGATACCTACCCAACTGAATTGTCAGTATCACGTTATGAATCTTTTTAAAATACAGAAAATCATCCATTAAACGGAACTGTTGGCAAAATGTTTTCCTATTTGAGTAGTCTTAGACTAGAATCTTATAATAATTGGGTAGTCTGCGTGTGTCAGACTGTCAGTCTGCCTCTCCTAATCCAACGTTTGGTGCAAAGGAGATGTCGTTCGACGCGTCGCCAATTAAAAGCTTCAAATTAATAAATGTGAAAATACTCTTAATTCTGTTGGAACCGTCAGACTAAGCTAGAGCTAAGCTAGTTAAATTGTTAATTATGCACCAAGGGCATGACAAAGCTTCTAATGATCGAGTCCGAGGGCCTTTGATCCAAGGGCTTTTTGTCGCCAGAGATCATTAGAACCCGTTAACACCAGTGATAGATACAAAGTTTCATGTTTGCACATAATTTTATTGATTCTGATTTAATTTTTACTAATTAGCTGCATTGGTTACATCAATTAAAAATATAATACCATATGTTATGTTGTCTCGATTCGTGTTTTCATATTTCCCTCCATAATTCCCTCTCATAATTTGCTCCGTAAGGGAACATGTAGCATCATTCAATTGTTTTCATATTTTCCTTGTAACCACGGTCCTTTCGATCCAGGAAAGTTGTGCAGAGTTTATCGAACTTCATCATATCGAAGGCAACAACAGGCTATAACGCATCAGAAAAAATAAAGGTGATTTTCAACATATTCCTCGCGTTAAACCGGCCCGTGCTGCTCGGCTGCGGAGTCAGACACAGGGGCACCAACCGCTGCTGCTCGTTCCGCGCGTCCGCCCGAGCGCGGATGGCGGGGAGGGAGGGGAGGGGGCAAGGAACTCGCGGGGAGTGGCGGAAGGAGAGACGCGAGGGATAATTGGCGAAGACGCGAGCTGCGAGGCCGGATGCAGGCGTCATGAGGGACAGGCTCCCGGCGCGCAACCGGACTGTGCAGGGGCAAGGCAGGCGCTGGGGCTTCCCGAACAACGAGGATGATGTAGGCGCTTCAACGTGTGACCAATTATTTTCAGACTGGACCATGTCGGTTCAGACACTGTCTGGAGGAGTGTTCTAGGGCTTGAGACTCGACGGTGGCAGTTTTTCGACACTAGCTAGCTAGATAGGTCGAATCCAGTCGCTGCCCAGAGACGAATGTCTCCTCTGATCGGTAGTTTTCTGTACCATGTAAATACCAAAGCAAAATACCGGTAGCGGCAGCTCAGTGCGTCAACTGATGTCACTGCAGCGCTTCTGACCGGGAGGTTCTAGGTTCCAGTCTTGACGGCGGCAGGATTTTCGACACTAGCTTTTCAGCTAGGTCGAATTCAGTCAGGAGGAATTTCAGCTAGGAGAATTCTAGCGGCCGGCTGCTCTGATCGGTAGTTTTCCGTCGTTTCTCCGATCGACGCTAGGCGAATGACGGAGCAGTATCAAAACAATGGGGGCGAAGGACTGCGTGATTTTTCCTACCCATTCTTGCGCTATCCTCGCCCCTTACACCGGCTTATTACATTACCACGCATGCTGAGAGGCCGGTCGGGAGCTTAGAGCTTGTCCCGCTGGGGCGGTGGCCCGGTAGTGTGCGACGCTTGGTTGGGGAAAACCCCGCATCTCGACAGGTGCCGATTCTCGCCATAGAGCGCGGGAAGATCATCGCCGTCCCCCGAGAAAAACTTGCACTACACTTACGGGATTCACTATCTTAGCCGTTTACGCACTCAGTAACACAAATAAATCCATTTTTTGTGCCTGAGAGTGGAGGGTGCCGCCCTGATGATACACGTGCAGGGGTCAGAGGTGGTTTGCACGTCTTTCTAATTTTTCTCTTCCAGAGCAAGTTTGCAACGGATATACAATAAATATTGTTGTAAATCAATAATTGTTTAAAAATGCTTGAGAGTGGAGGGGTGCCGCCCTGATGGACGTTCCGTTTCGCGTCCTGTGCGCGGTGTAGCTCACACAGGAGTTACGAAGGCGCTGCCACAGCCGCCGCGAATGCTGGGAGTGCAAGGAACAGCTCGTCCGGGCGACCTTCTCTCCTCCTGCACAGACTGTGCGAGCGCGTCAGTTGCCGTAAACGCACGGACAGGCCTCTTCATTCGACGGAAGTTCTCCCGCACTGAACGGGTGAAGCGATAGTCTAAGTCAAAAATCTTGTCTTCTCAATGACGAGATCACTCACGACGAGAATTAATGTTAAAAATCATTGAATATTTTAAAATTTTGTTTTCCTTTCTATTTCATGTTCAGGCGCCGATTATCGTCATCCAGTGGCGGAAAATGACCGCCACCTTCCGCAATGAAACATGCACTACACTTACGGGATTGATTATCTTAGTTATCAGTTTACTCACTCGGTAACACAAATAAATCAATATTAAAAAAATGCCTGAGAGTGGATGGGTGCCGTCCTGATTGATATACGTGCAGACAGTCAGACGTGGTTTGCACGTCTTTTTAACTTTTAACTTTTCCCTTCCAGAGCAACTTTGCAACGGATATACAATAAATATTATTGTAAAAGTGGGGAGATAGAGGCGTTGTTCAACGCCATGCTTCAATCATGGCGTGCTTCAACTCCAAATTTACTCAATCATTACTGTTAATCAAGCGAGTAAATATCTGTATGTCTAATTTCCAATGCGCGCAGAAATTAAAAGAAGTAAATGTTACCTTCGGCCTTGTGAAAGGTGTCTATGGTTTAGTTAGATATCCTGGAACTCGAACAATTGAATATAACAACAATGGCAATGAAATATCTTCGATTTGATTGAAAAAATGCGTACATTTGATTGTACTCGTATTATTCTGATAGTATTCCCCAGTACGACCCAGTTTTGCCGATGGGTTGAACGTGAAAGTATGTATCCCAAACATTTAGCTGCCGCGACCCTATCTGCATTTGACAATTCAAAAGAATGCGAAACTAACCCGAAAAGCCGATGTGGTTGAATTGTACACTGCCTCACTATGAAGGCCGGGATATCAAATATCCTGATGATAACGGTTTTGTTCGGGTTGTCTTGTCCGAGATGATTATAATTGATTGATAGTGATTCCGGGCGCGTCAACTACTAGGATATTTAGTACCGTAAGTGGAATGATGTTTTTTTCTCGGGAAGTGTTCTTCCCCCGCTGGATGGCAAGATCCGGTACCGACCTACCGTCGGCTAGCAAGGTTTTCCCCAACAAAGTATCTCCCACCAGCGGGCACCGCCCCAGCCGGGACAAGCTCTAAGCTCTAGACCGGTCTCCCCGCATATGTGGTAGTGTAGTGCATGTTAGTGTAAGTGTGTGTAAGGGGGTGCGGATAGGACAAGGAAGAGGAAGGAAAGATCGCGCATGGTTCATGATCCGTTTATGAGGGTCTGATCGAACTTTCGCCCGGTGTGGACCGGAGAAACCACGGAAAACTACCGATCAGAGCAGCCGGCCGCTAGAATTCTCTTCCAGACAGCGAATGAATTCGACTTAGCTGACAAGCCAGTGTGGAAAATCCTGCCACCATCGGGGCTCGAACCTAGGACCTCCCGGTCAGAGGGACTGTAAATACATGAGTTGATGCACTGAGCCATCACTCCCGCTACGAGATTATTGTGACTCTGTGGGCACAAAGATCCCGCGTCAAATAAAAAAATGTACAATGTCAATATTTTTGGAAATATATATTTTCGTATTATTTCTAATGAAAACTCTTCGCCTATCTTTAGTTGCACAATAAGTATTGCCCTGAACCTCAAACCGAGTGCGCTGGAGGGTATTCAAACACCCCTCTTGCTCCTGGGACGTCATTGGAAGAATCCTTCGGACACCGTTAATCAATGCCACGGAATCATTATAATCTCTCGTCCTTACCAAAACTGAAAGGGGATTTTCAAGGCTTCAGAAATTAGAGAGGATACTTCCCGCATAGCTTTTTCCTAGTCTCCTTACATTCGCATGAAATTTGGCACGTGTTAGTACCTCAAGGTCATAACTCGACTTCCAGATGTCTCGTAATGAGATAATGATTAATTATCACACATTGGAATAAAAGTTTAAGTTGATTGTAATGCTTTGCATACCATGAACGATTCGGATATCATTGTGGATTGTAAATTTGAGAGATTTCAAAAGACTTTACAAATAGGATCCGAGTCATTTTTAGAATAGGGCCAACTCTGTAGATAGCCTTTGGGAAATTACGCCATCATTTGACGCTTTCTTCAGTTATTATCGCGAGAGGTGGCACAATGCGTCAACTGATGTCACTGCAGCGCCTCTGACCGGGAGGTCCTAGGTTAGTGTCCCGACAGTGGCAAGATTTTTGACACTTAGTTTTTCAGCTAGGTCGTATTGAGTCGCTATCTGGAGGAGAATTCTAGCGGTCGGTTTCTCTAATCGGTAATTTCCGGTTTATCCGATGAACACTAGTTGAATGCCGGAGCAGTACCCTAACAAACGGTCCACGGACCGCGCACAAACTTTCCTTCGTATCCTCACCCCTAACACACTTACACTAACATCCACTAACTACCACACATGCTGGGAGACTGGTCGGGGACTTAAAACTTGTTCCGGCTGGGGCGGTGGGAGATACCTGGTTGAGGGAAACCTGCTAGCCGACGGTAGGTTGGCGCCGGATCACGACATACATCAGGGGAATATCACAGCCACTGCCAGATGAAAAATATGCACTACACGTACGGCACTAATGATCTCCGTAGTTGACTTGCCCGGAATCACTGCGAATTAACCAACCCAGTTATTCTTGTAGGCTTTTCTTGAAAGAGTGTTCTGTATTGAGACCCGTAGCCGACGGTAGGTCGGCGCCGGATCTCACCACCCGGCGGGGGAATATCACCGTCATCTCCCAGAGAAAAACATGCACTACACTTACGGGACTAATGACCAAAGCAGTTGACGCGCCCGGAAACACGAAAAAATCAATCAATCAATCGAGATTTGGGGGGGGGGTCAACCTCGCTTAGGCGTAGCGCTAGGCGCTATCGAGGCCCAGTGGGCGGGAGCGCATCCCCAGCGCCGGCGGAGGAGGCGGCCGCGGGGCGATCGATGCGTGCTGAGGCGCGCAGAGCGGTCGCGCCCGGCGCCCCACGCAGCCCGAGCCACGCACGGCGCCGCGAGCAGTCGTGTGGAAACCGGACCGCCCGATTAAAATCAAACGGCGCAACTCACTTAATTTTATTTGGAGCGAATGCTCAATGCATGTTGCCCAATGCTTTTCACGTTCGCATTGTTTGTAGTCGGTAGCTTTTTTTTTGTTGAATTTAAGGTCCCATCGATATGTAGGTCATTAGCGACCACTATTGGAGTTAACGGTACGGTAACTATGATGATGAAACGATATGATAATAAGGGACGAAACGACGAGCACAAATACAACCATGCTCGGCGCAGGACTCCAACCCGCGACTCTTCGGGCAGAGATCACTACGATTCTACTGCCTTAGCGATCTCGGCCACCGGAGTTATTATCTTGCATAACAATATTTTGAAGAATTCTTCACTTATCTTTTATATATTTACTGGAGGTATTTTATTCCTGTTTTTATAATTCCATATATTTATATTTATTTCTATATATTTATTTTAGCCTTGAAAATGAGACAAAACGTAGGATCGAAGCATTAGCTGTGACAGCATTTTTATCAATTGCTGGATCATATCGATATAAATTGATCAGTTTTGTTTACAATTATTGATAATAGATAAAAATCTACTATCAATAACTCCTGGATCATTCTTTGCAATTTAAAACAAAGTAGGCCGTCTGGAAATCAATTTGATATTTCATAGTGTCAAAGAACACGATATATTTGACGAATCAAAGAGTGTTGACTATCGGGTTCATTTAATAATGGATAAAATGTACATCTTATAATAAAAACTGTTGAATCTGTGACAAAAACACTTCAAAACGCGTTATAGTCTATTGTCTTGAAGTTCATATTTATTGATTCGTTGTCTCTTAATGGAATAATATGTATAATGCGATTGAGGAATATTAATTTTGGAGAAAATCGGCTGAACGGTTTAGCCGCTAGCGTTGTTCACAACAACGACAGACTTTTACCTCAATCGATTTTTCGGTATCGAGGACCTACAAAACATGAATTCTGGTTACACCACCTGATAGAGGATTTCTTTTCTAAATTTAGCCATAGGATTTATCTGCTTTTTCGTTGACAGGTCCCTGTAATAAAAAATTCTCTCTACTCTGTAGCAAAAAAGTAAAAGTACCCTATGTTTTTCGTTTGTCCGTCAGGACCGTCGACGTTGCATACACAATGCTCTCCCATGCACCTCGCACTTGCGGGGCGTGGTCTTTCAAAGTTTTGCACCCTCAACTTAAAGCACATTCATCTTCTGTGCATACGCAGTTAAAGTTTCGCATCACTTTAGTGCATCTGCGCATGCGCAGAAGATAGATAGTGCTGTTCGCTTTGGCGTGCACAAACTCTCTATAATAACTTGGGTTTTCATAACGTGGCGGATGACATTAGGTTATTTTTACACCTCCTACCTTATAAAACGAATCTTTATATCAGTGATAAGCACATCTTTGAGGCCATGAGCCCCGTTGAGAAGGACGTTCGTCAATTAATTAAAAAGATTCATTTTATAAAGCGGCCGATGTAAAAATGACCTCATGTCATCCGCCATGTTGCGAAAACAGAAGTGCAGCGCCAACCTCCGCCTCCGCGCAAACGAGCGCCCGGCGCATGTTCGCCCCTTGGAAGGACGCGGCCTCCGCTGCTGAGCATCCGCGATTGTCGGTTGTTGTTTCTGGTAATGTTCTTCCTCGCGCTGTGGCGCTTCAGTCGCCACTCGTCGCTCCGGGTAACGGCGGCGCCGCCTCCATCGCCTCCATCGCCCCACCGCGACCTTCGCTGTCGCCGCCGCCGCTGCCGCCCCATCTTTCGCGCGGACAGTGGCTCAGTAGCCCCACTAAGGAGGGGGAGGTTCTCAGCCAGGTTCCGATTTAAAAAGGGGTTTAAGTCGAATATTTAATTAACATGAACCAATACCTGCCATGTAACACAGTTTGAGTATTGTAATGATTGATTTTTTTAGAGTTTCCAGGCGCGTCGACTGCTAAGGTCATTATTCCCATGAGTGTAGTACATGTTTTCTACTGGATGGCTAGATCCGGCGCCGGCCTACCGTCGGCTAGCGGGGTTTCTCCAACCTGGTATCTCCCACTAACGACAAGTGTGGTAGTGTAATGCGTGTTAGGGTAAGTATGTGTAAGTAAAGGGGGGAGGATGCGACAAGGAAGAAGGAAAGATCGGGCGCGGTCTGTGTCCCGTTTGTTAGGGAACTGCTCCGGCATTCGCCTGAGGTTGATCGTAGAAACCACGGAAAGTTATCGATCATAGCATCTCATCGCTAGAATTTTTCTCCAGACTGCAGCTAAATTCGACCTAACTAGTGCGAAAAATCCTGCCAGCGTTGAGGCTCGAACTATAGGACCTCTTTGACAGAGGCACTAGAGTAATATCAACTCATGCTGTGAGCCACCTATGCTGGTATGGGTATTGTACAAAACCATTAATAAGACTAGTACAACTATACGCATTCCCAATACCGGTCAACCCCTTTAAAATAAACCTCAGTTCTAATAGTCCAAACCGGGAGCGGTAGCTCAGTGCATTCAACTGATGTCACTGCAGCGCCTCTGACCGGGAGGTCCTAGGTTCCAGTCCTGACGGCGGCAGAATTTTCACTAGCTTTTCACTAGGTCGAATTCAGTTGCTGTCTGGAGGAGAATTCTAGCGGCCGGCTGCTCTGATCGGTAGTTTTCCGTGGTTTCTCCGACCAACACCAGGCGAATGCCGGAGCAGTACCCTACCAAACGGGCCACGGACCGCGCGCGATCTTTCCTTCCTCTTCCTTGTCCTCTCTCTCCCCCTTACACACACACTTACACTAACATGCACTACACTACCACATATTCCGGGAAACCGGTCGGAAGCTTAGAGCTTGTCCCGGCTGGTGTAGTGCCCCGCTGGTGGGAGAGTCCTGCTTAGGGGGAAACTAGCCGACGGTAGGTCGGCGCCGGATCTCGCCATCCAGAGGGGGAAGACCACCGCCATCTCCCGTGAAAAAACATACACTACACTAACGGGACTAATGACCAAAGCAGTTGACGCGCCCGGAAACACGAAAACACCATACTACCATCTAATAGTCCAAAATCATCAATTTGTTCCTCCATATCGTCAGTCTTGGTCTCACCACACCTCCACTTCACAATGAATGAAATCTTGAACCTCTTAAGAACGTATCACTTATCTCTCGAATAATTTCTTCTAGAATATTCACCTTATCAAATAGTATCCTTGTTAATCTACGTGAAACTCCTCAACCTCCTCCGCGCACCTGTCAGGGCACTGCGTAAACGGATGCGGCGTGTCTCGAGAAAGAACTCGGGATCTCATTAGGGCGAGAGCCGAGTTTACGTCGGATTCCTTTCAAGGATCTTCCACATTCTGCGAGTGCCCAGTGCCCACTGCGCAATTTCCGACCTTTAGAAATCCAATGACCTTTTGCAGGATGAAATTAACAACTCCAGACACTAGACACTTCTATTTTCAGGACGGCGCTCATGATTCACAATGAATAGAATTCATTTACTACACTCAAATTTTGAAGAAAAAGTGAATAGTATATTTGTTATCCTACTTAGGGTACGTGTAGAATTTTCCTGTGGTAATTTTCCAAGGACAATTATAAATAATATAAAAGGACAAAACAAATACTATAATTACGTCTGTTATTACTTTTAGCAATTAACTAAATAAAGAGAGCGTAAAGTAAATTCAACAATAATTTGAGATTATTTGTTATTGTTATTATTATCATATTATTACATCCATAACATTCATTCATAAGCTCCATTTTCCATGTTTTTGTAAATGTTTTTTTTCAAAAAATATAACAGACGATAACTTAGAGTATCGTAAAAATGACTATATTTTTTCCTTTATTTTCCTTTTACTTCTCTGAAGTACCATTATTTCACATTACCTCCAAAGAGTATATTTTTTAATAGAGAGTTTCTATGACATGAATTTGTACTGCACGGCAGCCCGTAGACCTTTTCACGACGGAAATTCTTTGGAACCGCTTTCAGTTTTCATAAGACTATTTCGAGCCCACCCAACACCGACCGCGTCTTGGATTCTCGGAAATCCAGATTAAGATACTTGGATGTTATGAGAATTGTAATTGTAACTTCAGACATTTTCTTTGATATTTTAGCACCGTACAATTGTAGAAATGAAGTAAATAAAAGATAAAAAGAAATACAGGAAACTGATCTCCGTTTTATCACTCAACCCCCTAGTGGAAGACAATAGCAAACCACGTCTCTGACAATTTGCATAGCGCAGGGGAAAACATCAGTGCGTGAGCCTCCCTCCTCGCATTTGCTAAGTATTAAAGTACTCACCGTGATGAACATCACCATCAACGAGATCAAGTCTATTGCTCCACGGAATATTTACAAGTACCTCCCCAATCTTCTAACTCTAAGAAAGCGCTGGGACTGGACTGGAGTGCGGGGAAGAACAGTGATTTGTGGGGCGTGTGAGCTGCGACGGGAGCTGCTCTGCCCAGGCGGAGACCCCACCCGCGATCATTCCTTCATCTTCCTTGTCCTATCCTCTCCTCTTACACACACACACACACACACACACTTACACTAACATGCACTACACTACCATATATTCCGGGAGACCGGCCAGGAGCTTAGAGATTGTCCCGGCTGGGGCTGTGTCCCGCTAGTAGGAGAGTCCTGGTTTGTGGGAAAACCCCGTTTGCCGACGGTAGGTCGGTGCCGGATCTCGCCATCCAACGAACGAAACTCACCGCAGTCTCAAGAGCATAAAACATGCACTACACTTACGGGACTAGTGACCTAAGCTTTTGACGTGTCCGGAATTACTACCCTACCAACCAATCCATCACCTCCACTTGTATCTCCCCCTAATTCACAGCCTGAAGACCTAACCTATAGAATAACAAATCTATTGTACCTCGTGAGACAGTGAGAAATCAGTTGCGGATGCTAAGAGAATTTCGCTTAATATCGATTGACTTCTCATGATTTCTCGCAACCTGACTTCCCGTGTAATTATAGTAAGAAGTCTCGCATCTTAGCTTGGCGATAGTCTTGCTTCAACGATAGAAGTCCGGTAGAAGAAGTACAAAGTCTGGTAATTCTATTATAAAACATTTCCAAAAACATGTTGAACTGAAGTGTATCTCATCCTCCTGCATGAAGGAAGTTCCATTCGTGAAGTTATGCGTCAATTTTCGTTCAGTTTTGTATAACAAATGATCTTCGTAAAATCTATGGAAAGTTCACCCATAAAAACTTATGCTAAGCTTTCGAATGCAATTGTGAAATCGTAAATTCCTATGCAGATAATATAATGTGTTTTCGGTGTTAATAAACGTCGATGATTATAAATATGGATCAGTTGACCTTAACCTTTCACCACCCCCTTACGATGTAGTGACGTACTAACTTTCGGTAAATTATTAGTTCCGTTATTTGGATTCCTTTTCTGTCGTAAAACAGTCATCAGTATTAATGTGAAGCAAAACTAGCCTCAGTGAGAAGAAGAAGGAGAGTTCAAAAAATGTAAAGAATGAGCTTGTATGCGAGATCTTCCTGCGCCTCGGTTTGCGCTTGCAAGGCAGTCCCGGCGTCGCATGGGCTGTGGCCGCAGCGAGAGGAGGGGGGCGGATTTCTGGGGACGCGATGACGTCACGCGTGACCCGGCGCTCATTGAGCGCAATTGGCGGCGTCGTAAGCCTCAAGAATAGGGGCAGCTCCCTCCCGTCTGGTGTCTGAGTGGAGTAAACAAGTGTTCCGTTCCTTGCTCCTTCCAGCCTGTCTCACACACGTCGTAGTCGTCGTGCAATTAGACATTAGGAATAATTTTCAAGATAACCTCGTTGGCGTAGAGGCTTGAAGCAGCGTTCGAGCTGGTGGAGAAGAAGAGTGAGGGATCGAGCCCCGTGCACGGGATCAGTGTTTGCACCAAGCGGTTGTAACCAGGTTGATTTTTATTAGCACCGTGCGTAGGGTGTACCACCATTGGAACCATCATTTGGTCCATAGTCATTTATCTCTCATTGAGAAATTATCAAGGGGGAGAAAGGAAGACTTCAAGTTGTAAGGTTTTTCCTTTTCGATTTCGCTCAGTAATGTGTAGAAAACTCCTGTTCAATGGTATTCATCATCTCTATTTGCATGGGAATTATACTGACTCGTATGTACGAGAATTGAGCAAGAGGTAGAGAATGAATGGAATGATGATGATGAAGGTGGTATTGCTGGGGGGCAAGGCGGTGAAACGAAAGGGGGAAGAGGGTACATGTTCGTCAATCCCGGTTGGTTCATAAAAATCCTTTGTCTTTGGAATAGGAGGATTTTCAGGAGTGGATTTGAGTATGATATGAATGTAGGACCCTATATCACAATAGAGGCTAGCTTCGTCTCTTTCTTCTCATTCTTTCTCTACTCCTTGACCTACTCCTCTTAAGCCTTATTCTCCTTCATTCCCTTCTTCTCATTCTCATGCTCGTTTTCATCCTTCGCCTACATCTCTTTCATATCCTTATCACTATCCGTCATCTCCTCTTCTTCTCTTTCATCCTCCACTTTTTTCTCCCCTTCTTCTGGGGTCGCCCTTCTGGAGCTGCAAGACGAAACGAAAGGGGGTTTCTTCTTCATTTCCTTTTCTTATTTATTCTGTCTTTCATCAATCCCGGTTGGTTCATGAAAATCCTTTGCTCTTGGAGCAGAAGGATTTGCAGGGGGATTTGAGCAGCGATCTGTACTTAGATCCCTGTCTCACGATAGAGGCTAGCTTCTTCTCTTTCTTCCTCTTTCTCTACTCCTTAACCTACTTAACTTCCTTAAGCCGTATCCTTCTTCTTTCCCTTCTTCTCATTCTCGTTCTCATCCTTCGCCTCCACCTTTTCATCTCCTTATCGCTATCCCTCGTCTCTCTTCTTCTAATTCTCCTTATTTCTTATTCCTCCTCATCGTCGTTATTTATTCTCCTCTTCCTTCACCTTCCCCTGTTTTTTATTTTTCTTCATCGTCTCTTTATCTTCATTCATCCCCTTCTCTTTTCCCTCCTTATCACCTTCGCCTTCTTTCTCCTCCTTCTTCCGGGGCGTCGTCCTCCCGGAGTTGGGGGCGTCCGTTGGTTGAACCGGGACCGCTGCCCTGTCGCAGTCCCGTTGCCGCGTCTGGTCCCCGCAGAGCCTGTTCGGCTCTCCCGCCGCCCCACGCGCGGCGCTGCGCTCCAGACCCTGCGCTGCAGGCCATGCGGGTGCGTCGCCCATCGCGTGCCACTCGTCCGCCCTTTGTGGGCGACTGCTCCTCTTCAGGCTGTAACAAAAAGATGTGGCTAAACTTCAGAAATGGAAGTCTCCCACAAAAAAGGGAGAGTGTCCATTACAATATTGGCGGCGGCGATGGTGTAGCGGTTAGCGTATCGGACTGCTATACCCAAGTTTGCGGGTTCAAACCCGATCGAAGCCGTGGATTTTTAAGGGCGAAAAAATCCTTCCTTCGGAGGGGAAGTAAAGCCGGCTGTCCCATGTTAGTACATTTACTGCATGTAAAAGATCCTCAAGCCTAAATGATGCCTCTGAGCTAAATTCAAATCGCCTGTTTCGTCGCCCAAGTAATACCTTCTTTCTCCCATGGTTGGTGAAAGGAGTGTAACGGAATTTGCGTGGTCAGACGGAAGAGCAGGCCTCATGGCCTGAGTCTCGCCACGTAAAATAAGGCAAATTCAATTCAATATGCGCCTGGCCAAAGGGTGTAGATTACTTAGTTTAAACTTACTTATACTTACAGTGCTTACTAGTTTAAATCCCTCTGTTTCGCGCAACGCAAGAATTGATGGAAGTGATCTTCACAAGTCTGAGTACAGTCCTCTGCATCTCTTGAGTACCGTACACGTTCCGAAGTGTAGTAACTACTATCTGACGGTCTACCCCTGAGAGATTGCCTGGTGTTTCGTGAGCATGTAAAACTCTCATACATGATCATGATTGATTGATGTTTCCACGCACGTCAAACCGGGAGCGGTAGCTCAGTGCATCAACTGATGTCACTGCAGCGCCTCTGACCGGGAGGTCCTAGGTTCGTGTCCTGACGGCGGCAGGATTTTCGACACTAGCTTTTCAGCTAGGTCGAATTCAGTCGCTGTCTGGAGGAGAATTCTAGCGGCCGGCTGCTCTGATCGGTAGTTTCCGTGGTTTCTCCGATCAACACCAGGCGAGTAGTACCCTACCAAATGGGCCACGGACCGCGCGGATCTTTCCTTCCTCTTCCTTGTCCTATCCACTCCCCTTACACACACACTTACACTAACATGCACTACACTATCACATATTCCGGGAGACCGGTCGGGAGCATAGAGCTTGTCCCGGCTGGGCGGTGCCCCGCTGGTGGGAGAGTCCTGGTTAGGGGAAACCCCACTAGCCGACGGTAGGTCGGCGCTGGATCTCGCCATCCAGCGGGGAAGATCACCGCCATCTCCCAGAAAAACAGCACTACACTAACGGGACTAATGACCAAAGCAGTTGACGGCCCGGAAAAAAATCAATCCACGCACGTCAACAGCTAGGGTCGTTCGTTCCGTTAGAGTAGTGGATGTTTTTTATCCTGGTGTCCCCGACGCCGATCTAAACGTCGACTTGCGTTGAAACCCACCACTGGGCATCTGCGCTGGCGAGACGCCGTCCCATGACTTTTCGCATGACTTTTCGCTGTCCGGGTGACGCCGCGTAGTGGGTTGAGAGGCCGACGTTTCGCCTGACATGTCGCAGGCTTCATCAGGGCATTGACTACCTCAATGCCCTCACAGCCAAGAACTCATCGACTCGAGCCGCGAAAGCCTACGCGTACATGAGACTCCGTCCCAGCCAGACCGAGCTGTTCCCGACTGGTCTCCTGACATGCGTGGTAGTGAAGTGCACGTTACGGGAAATATGTGTGAGGGACGATGATAGGATAAAGAAGAGGAAGGAAACATCGCGCGCGGTCCTTGGCCCGTTTGTTAGGGTCCTGCGACGGTACTCGCTTGATATTGATCGGAGAAACCACAGAAAACTACTTATCAGAAGTATACAGCAAACTGAAAATGACTAAGAGAGTCAAAAAGAACTATCTGACATAACCTACAGAATAACAAATCTATTGCACTACGTGAGACAGTGAGAAATCAGTTGCGGATGCTAAGAGAATTTCGCTTAATATCGATTGACTTCTCATGATTTCTCGCAACATGACTTCCCTAGTAATTATAGTAAGAAGCCTCGCATTTTAGCTTGGCGATAGTCATGCTTCAACGATAGAAGTCCGGACACTGACATTAATACAAAGTCTGGTAATTCTATTATAAAACGTTTCCAAAACCACGTTGAACTGAAGTGTATCTGATCCCCCTGCATGAAGGAAGTTCCATTCGTGAAGTTATGCGTCAATTTTGTTCAGTTTTGTATAACAAATGATCTTCGTAAATCTATGGAAACGTTCACCATAAAAACTTTGCTAAGCTTTCGAATGCAATTGTGAAATCGTAAATTCCTATGCAGATAATATAATGTGGTTTTCGGTGTTAATAAACGTCGATGATTATAAGATATGTGATCAGTTGACCTTACCTTTCACCCCCCCTTACGATGTAGTGACGTACTAACTTTCGGTAAATTATTAGTTCCGTTATTTGGATTCCTTTTCTGTCGTAAAACAGTCATCAGTATTAATGTGAAGCAAAAATTATCCTCAAAGTTAAACTGCAAACATTCAGAACGAACATTTACTGAAATAAGTTTTTTTCCTCTGTCAGGGCGTGCATTTACATTAGGTGTGACGGGTACTTATTGTTTTAATCGATTTTTATTAATTACACTCTTATGAATTAATGACATTTAATTAATTTGTAAGTTAAAATCAAATTTTATTCTGTGTACGTTTACCAATTTGCAATTGACAAATGTATCATTAATCAAACACACGATTTGATTACGTTAACAGTCTCTAGCTGCTTTCAGAAATGTATTTATCAATCTGATTATGTGTAATGCCGATCAGCTGGAACGGAATCGGTACGGAAGCAAATGACGAAGGAAATAAGAGGATGCACACCCTTTCCTCCTGTTTTTTCCAGGACAGTCCCGTTTTTTCCAATTGATTTTTAATGTCACAGTGCCCTTGCTTTTTTTTCAAATATTTCGTTTTCTTATTTGCCCTTCATGATCAGAATGTGTGAATTTATTCTATATTTAATACATAGAAGTCATGATGGAGAATTGACAAAACGTTGTTTCTATTGTAGTTAATGTAAGCTACAGTTCGCAATGCAAGTGCGTTATATAATATAAGTTTAGTTTCCCTTCACTAAAGGCGAAGATGAAAATGTAGAATGTGCTATGCTTAATTTTAGTTGGACAAATTGGTGAATAGTTAAAATTGGTGTTAAATATTTTCTTTTTGCAAAACCGAGTACCAAGCAAGTACCCACTAAGAACTACAAATTGCTAATAAGTTTGTGTTTGGTTTCGCCCAGAGCAAATGCAGCTTTTTAACGTACATTCTCATCAGTAAACGTACCGCGAACGGACGTGAAATATATATTTAAAGTTGAGACAATGAAACATTTGAACATTTTCGAGATTTGTTTAAAGAGTTTTTAGTACAGAATTCTTCACTCAAATGTCGAAAGAAAAATTAAAAGGTTCACAAGTTTGATAAATACTCGGAAAGTGAACTTAACTCATGTTAAGTATTTTTGATAATGCCATGTATTCTTTATGAATGCCCTAGGTTTTTTAATCAAATAATTTTGAAAAGTCCCAATTTTAGAATCATGTTGTGAAGCTTGGACCTGACGAAGGGAGCCGAATCGAAGGTGTTGGTTGGAGTAGAGGGGGGGACAAGTGGCAAAGTATGAGGTGTCGACGATTGCCTAACCTTTGACCGCATTTTCTGATGTCAGAGGTCGAGGAGGAGGCGGGCAAGAAACAGGATGGAGGGGGATTCGGACATTTGCATTAGGACATTTGCATTACCGTTGGAGGCTCTCGTTCTCCCCAGTTCACGTGAAAGCTAGAATTTGCCGTTCGGCTCAGAGCTGGAGCTCGAAGACCCAAAGGGAACTACATGCTTGTGCGCTCCTGATGTGTCATTTTCGTATCGTAATCAATAAATTTACTTTGATGGTGGAATTTGTTTTCTTCTTTAATCTAGTCGTCGGAGAATAAATTAAAGAATGATTCACTGTCCCCACACTGCTGTAACGTCATTACTTTCTCAGACCATTGATCAACTACAGCCATATTGTATTAGTGGACCTATGTGACTTGTGGAAGTTGATGCTTTCCCACTCGTGTGACCCAGTGAACGGAAATATGGACGGATTTAGAGGGGATTTAATGAAATAGATCTTGAGGTTCTTCTAAAAATCTATGCTCCAGGAAATAATTTTCGCCTTATTTATCGGTAGGTATGCATTCATCGAGTTAAAGTGTAACACAGAATTTTCGATTTTTATTAATCGTAAAGATTGTGTGTGTCAAAGAACTCAATTTTGCTTTCAGTGTTTGCTCCCGTTTGACACAAGGTGTAGCATGTTTGAAGAGCGAAATACTTCCTGGAAAATCAATTAGACTAGTGTCTTAACTAGAACTTAATGTTAACGTTAAATATTAACAAGAAATATTGCATACTCAAAACTTTCGAGTTAGCTATTATATAATTTAAACTGTCGCTCATTTGTTCAGCTAAAGAACAAAGACTGCTTTAGAAATGGTAATATTTGTCTTTGTGACAGGGTAATCGTAAGTCATAAATGAGGTATCATAACTTAGAGATTACGTTTAACGTACATATTTCTAGTCGTAAATAATATCGTAATTAAGTATTTGGCATTTCTATTACCACCATTCGTTCATGTATTATGTCAAGGTTAAAGTTTTTGTTAATGCATTATCTCAAAAGGATAAAGATTTTCGTTCACATCAACATGACGGTTCTCAATTATCTCAATAAACTACACCATGCAATGCAACTTGCATCAATGCGATCTTCAGATATTACAATAATTTTATCATGTTTATATGGTGGTCCTTTGTTGTCATGAAATCAATTATTAGCATACACGGCTATTGTTTTCTCCCGGAAATAATTAAGTTTTATACTGACTTGTATGTGCTTCTGCGTGGCGCTATAGTGTGATTATTCTTTAAACACATGAAAGTTGAAATTTGACGAGTATGTACAATGATTTTGAGATGGTATGGAACTCTTACAACAAATTTCAATGACCCAATCAGGCATTTATTCAGACGCCGACCTGCTAAAGGAAAAAATGATAAAAATACTAAAACTATGGGGATTCAAAAAATTAGAGAGCCAATGAAGAGGGGAGGTATTAGAGATGGGAGCTGATGAGAATCACTAACAATCAATCAATAAACCAATCAATCATCAATAGTACGCACGTTTCCACCACAATGGCGTCCTTCAAATTATTTAGCGACAGCAGCGGTCTCAGTGAATCTACTTTAATTCTATTGTATCATCTTGGGCGACGACAATGGACTATGTACGGATAATGCTATGCGCACAAAATAATGTTGGGCGATAAATGAATGAATGGCATGGCGCGGCCGCCGTAAACGGTCCTAGCCTGAGAGCGCCTCCCCTCCACGATATCGGCGACGGCAGCATAACGGGCAGCGCGCGGACGTTTATTTATTTTATTTATTTTACGTCAAAAAAACAGTTGATGCGTATGACTTTTCATTTGTGTTCACCGCCGTTCAAATCTCCTCACTTCGCAAGTGGGACTGACGGCGGGAAAAGTAGGTGTTCGAAAGGAGTGTCTTGAAGGCGTGGAAGCGTGGCTTAGGGACTAAAAGTATTTTTAAATTAACCCTAGAAACACGAAGGGGGAAACGGGGGACTCAAGGAGCCCATCACGTTGATATTGCTGTCAGTTCACTTGTTGCATGTGCTCTACATTGTTAAGAATTAATGTAATTGTTAATGTAGTTTCACTCTTGTTTTCCCCAACAATGTCAGAAGATATGTGTATGGATTCTTTTATATCTGCGTTTTCCTAGTGCGGGTTTGAGAAGACCTCACTTCGTAGAAGACGTAATCTTTCCATGGTGTTTTTTTTAGTGTTTATATTATTTTTTCCCTTTAATATATATAAGAAAAAAATTTTGCGTTAGTAATGTTGTCAACGTTCATTCTTTTTCGAAAATACTCCTGAACGGAACTGGTGGTGAGAGTGCGACTACTTTTTAGTTGTTTTTTCACTGGAAATGTCAGAAGAGTTGGCGGAATGGGAAATAGAACGATGCTTGTAAAGGAGAGTATAATGTATTGAAATGATATGAAAAGTGGATTCCTTGAAGGAATTTGTATTTCTAAAAAGTAAATATATTATTAGTAGTTCAGTAAATGTATTATCTCTTGGTAAGAACACACTCTTGGTAATACCATACACTAAAGAGGTATAATTCTTTACTTTATGGTAATACCGAATTATGAATCCATGGATCAATTGGTTTAACAGTAACTTATTGACAATTTTCCTGATTGATGGACAATTGATTATTTAACTATAACTTATTGACCTTTAAACATTGACTAACTTACCACCTTTCTAAACACATTTTTCTTTACAAATTTTATATTATTAAATATGAAGCATTTCGTTAAATACGAGGAGCCTTGTTTTATTGATGTTTCAACATTTTTACGAATCCATTCTTTGGATCAGTTGGTTTAACAGTAACTTATTTACTAATTTTCTGATTTATTGACTGTTGATTATTTAACTGTAACTTATTGACCTTTAAACATTGGCTAACTTACCACCTTTCTAAACACATTTTTATCTACAAATTTTATATTATTAAATTTGAAGCGTTTCCACATGTGTATGTGTCACAGTGTTCGTTCGTTGGAAGCCGTGTGTTTCTGGCGTGAATGCACTGAGTGTGTGTGTGGGGGGGGGGAAGGAGGGGAGGGGAGTTTGTTGGCGGCGCTGGCGGCGGAGGGGATGCCCAGACCCGGTATCGAACCAGTGCCTCGCCCGCGGCCCACATCGCCGGCCACAATGCGGGTCACTCGCTCATTCAGCGGCCGTCAGGTGGCAGCACTCGTCTGCCGATTCAACCGGCGCTGCCCTCCACACGCGGCGGTAGGCTGACATTTGAATTGAAACACTTGAATTATTGCACAGCGATGCGTTTCTGTTCTCGTATTTTGTTTTGGAAAACTGGGATGTTAGAAAAATTCTTCAGAATATGCAATACGCAGTATTGTAAAGTCAAACAGCTCGATTTCGGAAACCCTTCGGAATATTGTTTAATTGATTTTTTCGTGTTTCCGGGCGCGTCAACTGCTTCAGTCATTAGTCCCGTTAGTGTAGTGCATGTTTTTTCTCGGGAGATGGCTGTGGTCTTCCCCGCTGGATGGCGAGATCGGCGCCAATCTACCGTCGGCTAGTGGGGTTTCCCTAACCAAGACTCTCTCGCCAACAGGGCACCGCCCTAGCGAGACAAGCTCTAAGCTCCCGACCGGTCTCCCGGAATATGTGGTAGTGTAGTGCATGTTAGTGTAAGTGTGTGTGTGTAAGGGAAGAGGATAGGACAAGGAAGAGGAAGGACAGATCGCGCGCGGTCCGTGGCCCGTTTGATAGGGTACTCCTCCGGCATTCACCTGGGAAACCCTTCGGAATAGAATACAAAATCAAATAAACCTTTTTGTTTAGGATGGTCCATACTGTGACCTTCCAAAACATTGGCGATTCCTTCTGTGACACGTAGTATTTTTTCTACTAATATGTGGCGTTTCTTAAATCCTTTTAAATATAAAATTAGATAAGTATTAAAGCTAATTAAAATCAACTGTTTTACATTCATATACAAAAGGTATCGTAAGAGAGATTTACGATAAATGCTACGTCAACATTAGTTATTAGACATGATTGCTATAAAAGCGATAAACAGAAATTAAGGTGAATTTCTATAGAAAATTTAGTTAAATGGTTTTACATCAGTATCCTTAGTGGCACGACCCATGTCATGTTTTGAGATTTTAAAAACTACAATTCACGAATAATATAAATTCAAAGCTCCTTAGATCTCATGATTTTTATTTCAACGACTACAAATCTACAGAATTTGTCGCAATTTTAAGTCGAGTTATTCGAAGTACCATATCTGCATGAATGACATAAATGAGCAACAAACGTGATATTGTCTAGGCTATCAGGGATGAGCCGCGACTCGGTCGCGATGGGCGGATAGCCTAAACAAAACAAACTCCGACCGCGGAAGCCTACGGAAGGATTTGCTTCTGGACGTAAATGTAGCTTCACTACGCGCACGGTTTTGTTGAACTTTCCTTTTGCTTGTAGTGGTATTAGAGCTTAGGGTGAGTTTCTATTTTGTTTACAATACAGAAAAATCAAATATGTTTGTTCCTTTTCCGTTAAAAATTTTTCTATAATTTGGCAACGAAAATATCTAGTTTTGAAATGTTAATCCTTCGCTTTTAAAATGTGTTGTTGTTGTTATTGTTATTACTATTATTATTACCATTATTATTATTATTATTATTATTATTATTCCATATTTCAACTATTAATAGTTAAACAGTTGGGAAGGGATTCTTAAACTCAAGAAAGCGTGCGCAGATTATTTTCTCCCCCATACGTCACATACAATTTTTGACTGTTTTTGACTAAATAAATAAATAAATAAAAAATACGCAATCAATAAACGTGATAATAAATACATAAAATGAAAATGGAAGGGCATTTTTCGGTTAAATATTTTACGTTGATGAATGGATGACAATGTGGCGTTGGAAGGAAACGGTCAATGGAAAGCGTTTGTGTCGTCGTGTCGCACGTCGTACCTCTGGAAGAGCAAAGACGTCGCGGCGGCGCGAGCAATCGTGGGACACTGGTGGCAGCGGAGGGGTCCGTAGGTGCCCCGGCCCTCCGCCACACCGTTGAAGAGCTTCTCCGTAGAGGGGAGTGGTCGGGTGTGTTTCACTACGAAGAGGCGGTAGTCGTGGGACTATGCTTTTGCGAGATGGGGAGCGGTTGTAGTAATGGGATTTTAGTCGAGCGCTATGTGGATGGGTAGATTGGTGGTAGGTGGGTGGAATGTGGGTGGTTAGACGAATATTTAGATGGGTGTAGGTGGGTGGATGGATGGTATGTAGATGAAGAGGTGGAGGATGTAGGTGGATGTAGGTGGGTGGGTGGTTGGGTTGTATGGTTGTGTGAGTGGGTGGTGGTGGTGGTGTGGGAGGAACGAGTGGGAAGCAATCACAATAAGTGGGTGGAATAATAACTCGCATAAGAAGGCGGGGTGGGGCAGGGACGGGCAGTGCATGGGGACGGGGCGGGACATGGGGCAGGGCGGCACATGGGGTGGGCAGGGCGAAACAGAAACGGTAAGGGCGGGCGGCAGGGCGGGGCGTAGAGGGGCGGGGTGGGGAGGTGAGGCAGGGCAGGGGCGGGGCTGGGCGGGGCGTAGAGGGACGAGGGTTGGGGAGGGCGGGGCAGGGCAGGGCAGGGCGGCGGGGCGGGGTTGGGCTGGGCGGAGAGCGACGGGCAGGGACGGCGTGCATGGGGGCGGAGCTGGGGCTGGGGAGGCGGGGGAGGGGCGGGCGGGCGGGGCGGGGCGGGGCGGAGCGGGGCGGAGCAGGGCGGAGCGGGCGGCGGCGGGCGGGGCGGGCGGAGCGGGGCGGGGCGGGGCGGAGCGGGGCGGAGCGGGGCGGGGCGGGGCAGGAGCGGGGCAGGAGGGAGGGCAGGGACGGGCAGTGCTTGGGGGCGGGGCGCCGCGAGACGCGACGCGAAGAGACGGGAGTACGCCGGTTGAACGTGTCGGCGAGAGGGTTATCGACCTTCGATCAGAGCCACGCGCTGGGAGCGAGGAATCAGGACGCCGACGACCGGAATCACTTGCTCCTCGCCCACCCGGTCTCGCTCACCCCTTCGGCTTACTCATATGGAAAGCGACGTGAATGGGGATATAAATATGAGAATGAGAAATATTTATTCTTTTGAATTTTTCCTCACTCTTCCAAATTTTAACATAAACTATGAAACATCAACAATATTTATGACAGTTCAAGATTAATCACGATAAAATTAACTAACATGAGTCTCTAGATATCAATTTGAGTTCAATGTGTTTGATTTTTATATACATACGTTCAATATTTAAAATATTAAACCATCTTAATGAATGTCTTTAAAATTTTTTATAATATTACTTGATAGAAGTAAATAAATCTCTAACACGTTGAAATTTTTCAAGCAATAAAAACAACAAACTATGTTTGTGAATGATCATATTTATTTATGTATTTTTAACGGTTTAATTTCCTGCAGAATTAATCCTGGCTGTCCAAATTGAAAAGAGTCTGATTTTAATCAACATAAAGAAATAATTACACTTCTTTCCTCTGTGAAAGCTTCTCAAAAGATCTAATAAGGTGTCAAAACGGGGAAGAAAGAAGGCGATTTAAGTGTTAATTTGAGTATAATAATCAATCCCTTTATGGGAATGAACTTGGTTTTATTGAATCCCTTCGCTTTAGTTTTTGTATAGGTTTGTGAGAACGAATGTGCGTGCTGCAAATGTGCAAATGCGTCGATGCTCTAGTCCCGGAAGCGACGGCTTGTGGCGCGGCCTGGCGGTCGTCGCTAGGCAACTGCTTGCGGGCGCGCGGCGTAAACAAGGCGTTGCGCCAGCGGTCGATGTGGAAAGCGCGCGCCTCGCCACAACCCGCCCACGTCCCTACTTGCCCAAACGCCCGCCCGCCTCCCTACCCCCCCACTTGCTCACACGCCCACCTCCCGCCCGGCTTCAAGCACGCCCGTCCACATGCTCACCCGCCAATCGCGCAAATCCTTCCTGCCCGAACGCCCGTCCGCCCTGCTCCCACTTGGTCACACGCCCACCTACCCCCCGGCTTTAAACACGCCCGTCCACATGCTCACCCGCCAATCCGACCAAATCCTTCCCTGCCCGAACGCCCGTCCGCCCTGCTCACTTGGTCACAGCCCCCTACCACCCGGCTTTAAACCGCCTGTCCACAGCTACTCGTCCATCTGATCACATTCTTTCCTGCACAAACGCCTATCTGCCCCACTCTCACTCGCTCACATGTCCTCCTACCCGCCCGCCTGACATCTTCCTCCAACGCCTCTGCCCACCCTGCTCACAGCCCTCCTACCCGCCCGCCTTTAAACACGTCTCGCCCGTCGCCCTCCTTCTCACCCGCCCGGCTTTAAACTCGCCCGTCCATCGGACCCTCCCTCCTGCCGCACGCATTCCGCACAACCCCCCATCCGCCTGCTGCTCACTCCTCACATGCCACCTACTCACCCGCTCTAAGCACACTCAGCCGTTTATAGCTTACATGTTCGAATGCCCATTTACACCCTCGCCCACCTGTCTAAGGCTCTGCCTTTGGTCGTGAATTGATGAAGAACTCGTTTATTTGTAACGTTGTAAGGATTGTGAATACGCTGTATTCCGTTGATTGTATTTTTATTGCTTTCCTTTCACGAACAGCAGACGATGTGTGAACGCTTGACGACATGAATCGTCTACTATTGAACATGGCGCTTTTATCCATTTATTCGCCTGAGATTCTAAAAACCATGCACAAACATTCTTAGGTATACCTCCTCACTTGATTCACTACCCTTCTGTCCCTGTTTTGTGTGAACGAAAGCAAGTAAAAATTGTTGAGACATTTTGCTTGCTAACTATTTTTTAAAGATCTTTAAGCTTCATTCTCGTATGATATCGTGTAAGACCATCTTAAGGAAAACATTTGATTGAGCAGATTTTTCCTCCTTCGCCGAGCAGTGACCCGACCCTGGCACCATTTAAACCAGGCCGCGAAAGCCCATTCTGGAAATGCGCCTTTTAGCTTATGAGATTTTACCTTTTCTCAATCTAGAAAGGAAGTATTCTCACAGGAATATTATACGCAAAGATATCGGAAAGTTTAATCTCAAAATGCAACATAACATAGCTTGTTCTGAAGTCTCAAAGATGCTAACAAATATAAATTGTGTTCGATTGGTGATCCCATGTAACAATATCATACTCTAAAGAAGTAATCAGCGCATTCCATTTTCGAATGTTGCGAATTCAACTAAACATCCTCTTCGTTTCTTAGTTTGAAACTTTCGGCTGTCATATTCTGATCTTAACGAGTGATCTCCTGGCCCTTGATCTAAATCTGGCATCAAACTTCAAAGCATGAACATTCTTGCAAGAAAATGAGAGTGAAAAGTATACTAATTTATTCCAAAGAGCGCTGAAAAACAAAACCACTGCAAGTTCTGTAATCTTTCTGCAAAAACTGTATGTAATTAAAATAAAATTGTCTTTAATGAATTCTACGCTACGTTCAATGAAGTATTTCGACAAAATATCCACGCGCGATGACATTATGAAGTAATATTTAACGCTCTCTCACGGCGGAACACAATGCTATCAAATTCCGTAAGTGAAGTTTTTTGACATTTGATAGACGGCTTCCAGATCGAGTAGATACAACACCACTCGCGACAATTACACTGCTGGTGAGAGACATCCGTCGATTGCACGCTTATGTGCTGTTGTGTTTGCATCTCATTCTCGGGGGAACCATTTGAATTAATTGAACTGAAGTCACTAACGTCGTGTTGGCTCCATTCCATATTTAAACCTCATTTCAGATCTCTCAAATTCCAAATACACAGGACAAATAAAGCATCCATTATTTAATATGACAATTTAGTTTGATAGTTAATGTTCTCTTAAATTGAGCGAAAATTAAAAGTTAAATCCGGAACATTGCATCTTGCTTAAAAGTATTGGTTTTATTGTAACATGACCATGATATTGATGTACTAGTTGAATGTGGCGCCCACGCTGAGAACTGTAATAAAATATTTTCATGTGTTGAACATTTCTTTCATACTTCATTTCTTTCACGCGTAGATCGTTCAAATATGTTCTAACAATATCGGGCGTTGGACTTCCAATAATCGTGGTAGCTGATAATTTTATACTCCCCTCAATAATTCTCAACATTACAATTGGTAATTTCAAAATTATAATCACCGTATAAAATACTTAAAGATATTGATGATGCAAATAGAGTTTAGTAAAGCTACATTTTTTACGATTTTTGCTACATTTTTGCACAATAATGCACAAAGACCATCTGTAAGCTGTTTTTCTGGGTTATTCTCTCATCCTATTATAAGATAATTCTCAATTAGTTCCAAAAATTCTGCCGCAAAATCTTCAGCTACATTTGATCCTTCCCAGGATTTGCTTAACCTTTCCATATTTATCTCCCATGATTTTTGAAGAAGTGTAACCTGTCTCCATGAAAACATTGAAATATCTCTCCACCGTCTAAACGTTACTGACAGTCAGTTTTGCTGTCATATTCTCGAAAATAAAAAAATATTTTAATCGTATGTCCCGGTGTATTTCTAAATTCTATGGCCTTACTAGAAAGTCTCAGCCCAAATCTATGCAGTTCAAGGAGTTCTGTGGGAATATTTGTCGTAGAAGTTGTAAACATCAGTGACTCACATGTGGTTCACGGATTTAGTAAGTTCATCAAGTGTTATGTTTTGTGAACCACATATGGATCACAGGAGAGTGAACGTATGAGAGTCCACAAACGCAGTCTAATTTGTGTTTAAGTAGTTCACTCGTGCAATTGCTTTATTAATCGTTTTGTAGAGAAACACACACACACACACACACACACACACACACACACACACACACACACAATGAATGTAACAGCGTTCATTCATTCTCTAACATTACTCACAGTTTTGTTTTCTCCATATTCACTTAAAATTCTTCATATTTAATTACTTACAATGCAATCTGGTCGTAGATTTTCCAAATTTGTTTTAAAAAGTAAGGTCTTAGTCCTACGGATAGAAATTAAAATATAATATACCGCGCGATCACTTGTTAAAATTAATTTCATTCATTCACTTAAACATGTCAACATCAGTATTGACAACGTCTTGAATGAAAATTATTACGTGTTAAGCGAAAAAGTGCCTTTCGTTACTGGACTTTAATCAAAACCACCTACATAGATCTATTTAGGTGGTAGTGATTTAATTCTCCATCTCCGGTAGGATCGCAACGCTAAAACACCAATAGCACGTTTTTGGAAATTTCTCTCAATCTCCTGGTCAAATTTAAAAATAAATTATCAGTTCCCCATCAGGAGACCGAGACGCGTCGAAGGACACATCGTATGTCTCGATTGGTGCTCGGTTTGGTTTTTTCGTATTTCCGGGCGTGTCAACTGCTCTGGTCATTAGTGTAGTGCATGTTTTTTCTTCGGGAGATGGCTGTGATCTTCCCCGATGTATGGCGAGATCCGGCGCCGACCTACAGTCTGCTAGTGGGGTTTCCCTGACCAGGACTCTCCCACCAGGGGCACCGCCCAGCCGGGACAAGCTCTAAGCTCCCGACCGGTCTCCCGGAATATGTGGTAGTGTAGTGCATGTTAGTGTAAGTGTGTGTAGGGGGTGAGGATAGGACAAGGAAGAGCAAGGAAAGATCGAGCGCGGTCCGTGGCTCCTTTGTTAGGATACTGCTCCGGCATTCGCCTGATCGGAGAAACCACGGAAAACTACCGATCAGAGCAGCCGTCCGCTACACTTCTCCTCCAGACAGCGACTGAATTCGACCTAGCTGAAAAGCTAATGTCGAAAATCCTGCCGCCGTGGGGAGTGGGAACCTAGGACCTCCCGGTCAGAGGCGTTGCAGTGGCATCAGTTGATGCACTGAGCTACCGCTCCTGGTCGATCGTCGGGAATTGGTCTACCCGTGGGTGACGGAACCCCACATCCGAACATCTGCACACAAGGGCACAACTCAATTACTTTGTAAGGATTGAACGCCGTAATGCAAAAGCAGGCGGCATATGTAAAAGAAACACTTATTCCCTTAGAGAACGAAATTATTTAAGAGTATTGAGGCATTCAAAGTTATTGATGCACCAGATTTCCTATGGACAATATCCCTTGACCTTTAGTAACATACGGATAGCCTACATCATTTTCAGGTTCAGTTTTGAGTAATTTTGATACTTACATGAACTGACGGGACATTTCGTGAAAGTAAACGGGAAAACCTATTGTTTAAAAACAGAAGTCATTAATGTGCTTATTAATAATTCTCTCTCTCACTCTCTTACTCTCTCACACTCTCTCCTCACTCTCCTCCTCTCTCACTATCTCTCACTATCTCTCTCACTATCTCTCACTATCTCTCTCACTATCTCTCTCACTCTCTCTCACTCTCTCTCACTCTCTCTCACTCTCTCTCACTCTCTCACTCTCTCTCACTCTCTTCACTATCTCTCTCACTCTCTCTCACTATCTCTCTCACTATCTCTCTCACTCTCTCTCACTTCTCTCTCACTCTCCTCCCTCACTCTCTCTCACTCTCTCTCACTCCCTCACTCTCTCTCACTCTCTCTCACTCACTCTCTCACTCACTCTCTCTCACTCTCTCTCTTGTAATGGCAGTTACTTCAGTGAATTTGATGACTTTTTACTAATTTTGCTTTTTCTTCTATTTGCAGGTGAGTGGTTGACAGAGCGTGAATTTTTATCAGTATCACAGAAGGATGTATGCAGTTGGTTTAATTGTAGACAACGAGTCAGGTAAAGTCCAATCAAACTCTTTCATGGATGCAAATGGATTAACATTCCATTTTTATTAGAAATTGTTATGCACTAAAATAGGAGCTACAGGGTGCTTCGTTTTCGTTGTAACCTCACCTTAAATATTTATATTTATTTTTTGTGGTACCGACTCCATACTATACCACTTTTTGACTGGAAACGTTTAAGAAATATTAACACTTTTCAAATAGTAGTTGAATACGTACACACGAAAAAGGCTAACGTTATGTCCATATAATTTGTTATTGTCGCTTTAAGCAACTTTTGATGTCATGACGATCATTGTCAGATTTGATGAGTAAAAACGAATAGTTGGAAGTTCTCGATTTTCCGTTAGTTATGATGATGCCGGTCCAGACAACGAAAGTGTCTTATGCATGAGCATGATGTTGGTGACGCAACGCCTGGTAATGCTGTAGTTGTGATTTTGTTTGTCCTTAGAAGCATATTAACACGTGCATCAACCCCGACCCCCAAAATGAAAACAATTCCCATTCACAATTCCTTAATTAACATCTTGGGGAAGAAATGAACAAAGGATTTACTACTTATTTTATAGTTTGAACTTTAATATTAGTTGGACTTCAAAAGCCGGAGATATTACATTTACATTACATTTATTTGAACTGCAATTGGTATGCCCCGGTGGCAGTTAATTAGCTAATAATTACAATAATAATAACACTTAACATTAATAATAACAACAATATTAATAATAATAACGATATTAATAATAATAACAATAATAATAAAGGATACAGTACAACGAACATGCAATAATCATACTATCACTAATATTAAGTATTATAACAAATATTTCAACTCGTATGATATATATAATTATAATTATATGTCGGTGATGCTAAAATTTAATACAAGCTACATAAATATTGCTAAATTTATTGTTTTTAATTCATTGATCGCGTTCACTACAATTAACTGCACGACACTGCACTGCACAACACTACACTACACTACACTCACTACATACACTACCTACACTGTTTTTGCTTGAGTTACACTGACCAGCACTACATCGCACTCACCGCACTTCACAGCACTTCACCACGCACTCACCGCACTTCACAGCACTACTCATTTAATGTCTATTACTATCATATTGTTCTAACTTATTTCTAAAACTTGGACACTTAGAGAAAGGCTTTGAAAATTGCTGTAGGTAAACTTTCCAATCTTAATTGTTCTGTTACAAAAGGAAAATTTCCCAAGATCTGAATTTGTTTCCTTGTTCGAATTTGTGAGTGTGATCCTTCGGCCGAAATAATTTGGTTTTCTAGTCTAACCTGAATTTCCTTCCAAGCTTTTTGACCTACGTATGATTTATAAAGAGCGCAAGCCTCGCCCTTGTTCTTCTCATTTCTAGAGGTTCCATGCCTTTTTATCGCGTTAGTTCTGTAGTAAACTTATTCGCTTTTCTCTGTATTCTATCTAGATTTTCCGGTGCGACTTTCTGTATGGATCCCAACATGCCACTCCGTATTCCATGAGGGCGAACCAGCGAAAAATATGCTAATTCTTTGCGTTTGCAGAGCTTTTCTTTAGAATTCGCATTACAAAATGCAAAGACCCACGTTTTCCTAACTACCTGATTTATATGCTTCTCCCACCCTAATTTACTATCTATATGAATGCCTAAATACTTGCATGATGAGACTCTTGGATGATGACCTCACCTAAACGATAGTCTGGTTCCTCATAATTTCGTCCCGCCCGAACGTTATTGTTTTGCTTTTCGATCCGTTAATTCCCATGTCATTTTTTCAGCCCAATCCGTAAATGTTCTAAATCCTGCTGTAATATTTGTTCGTCAGCCTACTTTTGATTTTTCGGTATATAACTACAATCGTCTGCAAATAAACGCACCTTTGATTGTATGTTAACTGGAGATCATTTACGTACGCTAAAAAGTAATGGCCCTATGACACTTCCCTGTGAACCCTGAAGTAACAATAACCGTAGTCGAAAACTGTGCAATTCGAACTTTTGTTTCCTGTCTCTAAGAAATTCGCTTACCCACTTCACAACCTAGCATCAATTCCTGAAGTTAATAATTTCCTGATAAGTAGGTTATGCGGTACTACGTCGAATGCTTTCGCAAAGTCGATTACGATTGCATCCACCCTCCCACCCGCGTCAACTCGTCAGCTAGATCTTGCAAAGAGAAACGATTTGGCTTTCGCACGAATATTTACTTTAAACCCATGCTGTCCGTGAAAAATCCAGTTCCTTTTTCCATTCGCGGCGAATGTACCGGCTATTAAATGCTCCATTATTTTGCATACTACTGATGTGAGCGATACTGGTCTATAATTACAAACTTTCGTTTTATCACCTTTTTGAAAATAGGGACCACTATAGCTGTCTTCCAATCGTCTGGTAGACTTGCATTATTGATTGAAACATTGAATAATCTTAACAAATACGGCAATACTGCCTCCCCACCGAGTTTAATAAAATCTGTCGAGATGCCGTCTGGTCCGCGTGATTTACCGTTTTCAGTGATTTTATACGTTTGCGAGTTCCATGCATGAAGCTTGAACTGGTTTTCTATTGGAAAATAATGAACTTGCTCTGCGCCCGTTTTGGTTTGAATATTGATACAAAATCGCGTTGAACGCATTTGCTTTCGCTTGGTCGCCGTGCAATGGCGCGTTATCTGCGTCTAGAATTTCCTGAATTTCTTCCTTATTCCCCGGCGTCTGCGGACATATTTGTAAAAGTCTGAATTATTTCTTCCTGTCTCCAAAATATTTCATTAAAATAATTCATGCGCAATTTTCTTTTCTTTTCTAATTCCCTGTAGAATTTTTAAAGTTATCAGTCAAGCAATGCTCGATGTCTCCTATTAAATGCTAGTCTAACTTTTCTCTTTAAACGCCGTACCGCCCCGTTATAATATTCAGGATCAGGATTACTTTTCAGTATTTTGCAAGGAACGAACGTATCTAAAGCTGTTTCTACGATTGTTTAAAGCCCCCATTGTTCTCCTCCATACCCCTTTGTTCTAGAAAGTAGTCGTATTTTTCCTTAGAAACTACGTAAACCTTCGACGTTTGCTTTTCTATATGCCTGACTATCGTTCCTTTCACCTTAGGTCGCGTAATTACATTTGTTTGTACTTCTACCATCACTGCTTTGTGGTCGCTAATCCCTGAAAGACGTCGCAAGAAAGGAACATTTCTGCAGGTGAACAAGGAAAATGTCCAAAATTGCGCTCTGCCGCGTGGGTTGGTCGACTACCTGCGTTAAACCCTGCTCCCATACTAGTCGATTGACGCGCTTTTGAATTTTCCTGTCGCATACCTCTCCTTTCCAGTTAGCGTCGGGAAGGTTTAGGTCGCCAGCGACAAGAATAGAACGACCGTTTCTGTTTTCCACCTATCACCGATTTCATCTAAAATTTCATAACCGTCGTTTGGCGGCCTGTAACAACAATAATTTCACGGAATTATCTAGTACGTCAATTACCATTCCTAACATTTCAAAGTTGTTACTAAACCAACTATTCCAACTATTAACGAGTCTTGACGCAGAGAAAAACGCCCCGCCTCTTGTTTTCTATCTCTTCGATATAATTTATAACCATGTGAAATTTCAGAATTAGCTACCTCATCTGTTAACCACGATTCTGTCCCTATCACTATATCTGGATCACATGTATCAACTAAGTTCCAAAACTCAATGGTTTTATTAATTATACTTCGACAGTTTACCTGCAATAATCTTGAAAGCCCTTCTCACCTGAACATATCTGGTCGCCGCCGTCGTCGCCGCCGTCTCCGCGCTGCCACGGTCGCCGCCGTCGTCGCCGCCGTCGTCGCCGCCGTCGTCGCCGCCGTCGTCGCCGCCGTCGTCGCCGCCGTCGTCGCCGTCGTCGTCGCCGCCGTCGCCGCCGTCGCCGCCGTCGCCGCCGTCGCCGCCGTCGCCGCCGTCGCCGCCGTCGCCGCCGTCGCCGCCGTCGCCGCCGTCGCCGCCGCCGCCGCCGCTGTCGTCTCCGCGGTCTCCGCTTTCTCCACCGTCACACACCGTCACGCTTGAATCTTCCGCCACCAGAGCGAAACCTCAGCCTCCGCCCTATCGCCATTGCCCGCCATTCGACCGCAGGGCCAAGATCAACGGACATTCACGGCGTCAACGCAGGCGACCGGAGGGCGTGTGCAGAACTCAGCAACTCTGGTGTAGAGGCCACTGAGTGCCGCCACGCCCCTCGGTTGAGGTGGACGCCGTCCGACCTAGGGCGCTCTCGAGATCCACCCGTTTGGATCCACAAAGGTGAATCGAGCGCTTTTGCCCATAGTCCATGTCGCGATTCACCTAGCGACTTTACAGGACCAAACATCCCGGCGGCGAATGACACCACTTAGCACTATGCGGGCGGATGGAAAGCGCTTTTTCGCTGCTACCCAAGTTCGTAGATCTCGCCCGTTAGGTAGTCAACAGCGACATCTCCGAAGGTTTCAGAGCCTCCGTGAATGATGACAGTGTCGGTGCTTCCACATCGCTGGCTTCTATTTGCAATTTCAATTGCTCAACGCGGATTCGGAAGCATTTTACCTGTAGGTTTGCGTGACCCACGTGACGCACAATGAGTCACCGAACACAACACACTTTTGGGGCCTGACCCCTCACGGTTTTTCTTTGCCGCCTCACAACAGATGCAGTACGTTGCTGATAATGTTGCCGTCGCCGCCGTAGCACAGCCAGGGCCGGCGGCGCGGCAGCCGGGGCCGGCGCGGCAGCCGGGCCGGCGCGGCAGCCGGAGCCGTCGCGGCAGCCGGGGCCGGCGAGTCACCTCAGCTCGCAGGACTGCTGTGGTCGGCTGTGCCACCGTCACTGCCTCTTCCGTTGCGGCCGCTGTCACTCCATCTCTGTCACCCTTGTTGCTGCCTTCAGATTTTGCAGCTCCCGTTGAGTGGCAGAAAGTTTCGCGTCACCTTCAGGAATTCCTGTCGGAGACCGCCAGTTCATCGCGCAGCCCACCCACGCCGTTACAACACTCGACGCACCTCCACGGAACATCTACTGGTGCGCCACGTCGCGTGGACACCGGGCCAGGATTCATCTCGACGCCCCTAATGATTAGCAGCGTTGCATGACAAGCAACGCAAAGCCGTCTAGAGAAGGAGCAGCAACGCTACCCACCAGCACGCACGCCACGGGCACAGCCGCCGATCGGGCCCGGTACGCCTGCAAGTCGCAGCCCATATCCTATACCTGGGCAGAGCGATCCCAAAGCACGTCCGCTCGCTACAACGTCCAGACGCAGACTGACGTCAGACGCAGACCATGCTTAAGTTTACTTCAAGTAGAGAAGAGAAAATGTGCAATAATTTGTCAGTCATGATACTTTTAACCCATACTATCAGTAATCTTAAAAAAAGATGAATATGCTGCAGCTCGGTGCACCAACTGATGTCACTGCAGCGCCTCTAACCGGAAGGTCCCAGGTTCGAGTCCTGACGGCGCAGGATTTTCGACACTAACTTTTCAGCTAGGTCGAATTCATCTGCTGTCTGGAGAATTCTTGCGGCCCGGCTGCTCTGATCGGTAGTTTCCGTGGTTTCTCCGATCAACACCAGGCGAATGCCCGAGCAGTACCCTACAAACGGGCCACGGACCGCGCGTGATCTGTCTTCCTCTCCTTGTCCTATCCTCTCCCCCTTACACACACACACACACACACACACTTACACTAACATGCACTACACTAACGGGACTAATGATCAAAGCAGTTGACGCGCCCGAAAACGAAAAACCAAACCAACCAATATGCTGCAGTGCGACTACGTTTCTATGTTTTACACAGTAGGTGCGTTTAATCTCGAATGTTGGGTTCTCAGAATGCGTTTGTGCGTGAGACATTTATTGACCACAAGTGCGTGGCGCCATGCCTCCAGTCCCCACCAGACGGCATAATAGATGTGTAGATGCGGGGGGTGGGCACTCATCTCGGTTGCGCACATCTCGATTGCATCGTCGAATCGGCTGGGTTATATTAAATAACACAAACACCGCACCCATCCACTCTGTTCTTTTAAAAGTGTCTGATATTAATAGAGTTTTGTAAGGTACGCAAAATTATGATAAAATCCGCCAAGAAACCTAAGGAATGCACTTTAGGCTGCTGTAGTAGTAAGGCAATTTTTTCGTATGCTTTGGTGGTGTTTAAATAAATATAACTTTTGAGATGCAAAATTCCTTCCGTATAAATCATGTTTGTTGATTAAGAAATATCCATTGAATTCATTAGAAAACAATAATTTATTGGAAATAATTTAATAAAGAATTATTAAACTGTACAAAATCAAAGTACGTGTGTATTTAAAACGATAAAATGGATTTATAATGAATAAAATTTATATAATATTTATCACTAAATCCACATTAAAACTAATAAGCAAACAACTGATATAAAATTCATGCCACCGTTCTTTTACATTGAAACAACATTTCCAGTCTTTTAATACGTTATTTCCACATAGTTCACAGTTTCAAAAACACACACATGCACAACTGATACAAATGCAAACACACATGCATAACAATACAGAAGCATTCCCCATGCACATACAAATATCCTCCAGTGTTTCCGAGGTGAAGTAAAGGCCGCGAGGCCTAGTGACTCCGGGCGCGTTAACTACAGAGGTCATTAGTCCCGTAGGTGTAGTGCGTGTTTTTCATCGAGAGCTGGTGGTGACTTCCCCACTGAATGGTGAGATCCGGCGCCGACATACCGTCGACTAGCGGGGGTTTCCCCAACCAGGTATCTCCCACCAGCGAAGCACTGTCCCAGCCGGGACAAGTTCTAAGTCCCCGACCAATCTCCCGGCATGTGTGGTAGTGTAGTGCATGTTAGTGTAAGTGATGAGGATAGGATAAGGAAGAGGAAGGAAAGATTGAACGCGGTCCGTGGCCCGTTTGTTGATGTACTGCTCCGGCATTCGCCTGGTGTTGATCGGAGAAACCACGGAAAACTACCGATCAGAGCAGCCAGCCGCTAGAGTTCTCCTCCAGACAGCGACTGAATTCGACCTAGCTGAAAAGCTAGTGTCGAAAATCCTGCCGCCGTGGGACTCGAACGACAAAGCCTTCGCCGGCCAGTGGAGGAGGAGGAGGACGGGGGGGGGCGCAGAGGGCATCAGACTCTGTTCCCCCGCGCGCAGATAGTTCGTATCAGGGTCACCACTCACTCGGCGCTTATCTGCGCCTCCTCAAATGAAAGAGGCGGCTTCCTAGTTGTGGAGCAATAGCACTGCCCAAAGAGCAGCCCGGCGCGGCGGCCGATTCATGTATGTCCTCATAAGAAGCGTTGTTTAGTTTGGTTCCACGTCTGGATTTTCATGACTGATTATCTTAATGTTTCGAATTTTTACGATAGATGTTGCTGGGCAAGCAAACAAGTGTGTATAAATGTGATGTGACCTTTCTTTCACTTTCTCTCTTAAAGAGCAGCCCGGCGCGGCGGCGATTCTTTTCTTATTCATTGTCTCTCTTACTCTCTTTGTCTCTCTCTCTCTCACACACACACCACATACATATACTCTCCATTATTTCAAACTTTTTGATATTCTGTGCTTTCTAATATTAACACTTGGCAATGGTATAATGTTGCCTATACACAGTATTGGGCTTAAGATGCTGTTGTGTAGAAAATCTTGAAGAAAATCAGGGGATAGCTGCTTTCATTCAATAGTTTTACGTGCGCTATTGAAATCGCTGGCATTCTTTTTTCTCTATAGATGGATTCCCATCTAGACTCTGAAAACCATCTCCAAATTTTAGGTGTGTGAGAGACATGTAGGGTTCTCCAGTGTGGCAAGCCCTCATAGTTCTCCGAACATCACACTGCGGTAGCCCTTGAGTCCTTATATCTCGTGTACATGTGTGGGGGCTAAGGCATGGGTAAAGTACATGTACGGGGCTAAGGTACCCGGAAGTCTCAGTGCTGGAATCATTTCATGGAGGATGAGCTGGTCTCTCAGCGCACTTAAGATCGTTCATAGCACACTAATCACAGTTAAGGGTAAAGAATTAAATTGATTGATTGATTTTTTCGTGTTTCCAGGCGCGTCAACGGCTTTGGTCATTATTCCCGTTAGTGTAGTGCATGCTTTTTCTCGGAAGATGGCGGTGATCTTCCCCCCAGGATGGCGAGATCCGGCGCCGACCTACCGTCGGCTCGTGGGTTTCCTAACCAAGACTCTCCCACCAGCGGGCACCGCCTCAGCCGGGACAAGCTCTAAGCTCCCAACCGGTGTCCCGGAATATGTGGTAGTGTAATGCATGTTACTGTATGTGTGAGGGGAGAGGATAGGACAAGGAAGTGGAAGGACATATAGCGCGCGGTCCGTGGCCCGTTTGGCAAGGTACTGCTCCGGCATTCGCCTGGTGTTGATCGGAGAAACCACGGAAAACTACCGATCGCGACTGAGTTCGACCTAGTGAAATGCTAGTGTCGAAAATCCTGCCACTGACAGGATTCGAACCTAGGACCTCCCGGTCAGAGGCGCTGCAGTGACATCAGTTGATGCACTGAGCTACCGCTCCCGGTAGTAAAGAATTAGTGTTTAGGGGTGATATATGAATATGGGGGACTGCAAATAGCCTCAAACTGAGATCGCCTATGCCAGACGTGGGTGGCATTCGAACCCACGTACTCGGGTGTCGGGTACGTGGGCGCCACCTGTTCCGAGCACCTGCGCAACCAGGCCGGCTGCCCGTGTTTATCGGTGTCTAGGCCACTCAGCTAAGATACAAAATTCGGCAAACGGAAAGAAAATTCTCAGGACAACACCGATGGCCGGCCGATACACGAGCGACAGGCAGTCAGAGCGAGTGTCGAGGGAACGCGCCGTCGTGTTTGGGGCTGGGGGAAGGGAAAAACAAAAAAATCGAAATCTGCTCACGGGACTCGTGACCTCGCCCCCCGGCACGCGCCCCCGCGACCGCCCCGCACCGCGCGGGCGACAAGGCACGGGCGCGCACGTGCAGGCGTGCGCGGGGCGACAGCGTGTGCACGGCACGGGGGGGGGCGCGGCACGGCGGAGCGGACAGGGCGGACGGGTGGACGGGCGTACGGGCGGACGGGGCGGACGTGCGGACGGACGGACGGGGGCGGACGGACGGACGGGGCGGACGGACGGACGGGGCGGACGGACGGACGGGGCGGACGGACGGACGGGCGGACGGACGGACGGGGCGGACGGACGGACGGGGCGGACGGACGGACGGGGCGGACGGACGGACGGGGCGTGCGGACGGACGGGGCGTGGTGTGGGCAGGGGACGGACCAAGAACGGGCGGGGGATCATGAGGGATCCGTTCGGATGCGACTGGAGGAAACGTAAAGAGGCGCAGAAGCGGATGGAAACTGTACCGCACAAGGTGGGGAGAGCGCGGCCAGAGTTATACGTTAGTCTAGTTCCACTGATCAGTCTGGCAGAATAATTAAAGTTCATTTGAAACCGTTCTGCCTTCTTGGAACGTCGGCCATGTTAAACAAAAGGTTTCGGATGCAGCGCGACCGGACCTGCGTTCTGGTGTTTAAAATATGTGGTCGTAATTGGTCCATGTTCGTCCCACTCGAAATTTGCCGAACACGTGTCCACTCTGACGGACAAACACGGCTGAGGTGCCCTAGATGAAGCATTGCCTTTCTCTGTGCAGGGATGCTGACAGCGATTGAAGATCCTGGAATTCATGTCCCGGTGGTAGTATTGTGTCGTCTGCCGAACTTTTGTATATCACGCACTTGTACTTTACCAGGGCCCCAGGGTGAGTCCCTAGGCACTAGCCTCTACCCGCAACCCCGCTGGAGTATAAGTAAGTTGGGCTGGTATCTGCCTCACGCCAGAACGGAGTTGACCCTCGCGGTAACCTTCTCCTACAATGCCTGGGTCGGGCCGCCCTGCCAGCTCAGAGCTACTAGCTATCCAGGCTAGTATGGGAGTCAAAACGATGCGCCACTCACATGCGCCAGGAGCAAGTTCCCTACTCTTTGCCCCGAGTATCGGGCTACTGCCACGACGAATCCGAGAGCCCAACTGGGGGCCACACGAACTAAGATTCGAGCGGCTCGGATCCCCCACTTTTCCACCTCCTCACTTTCTACATCTTTAGAGTAATGACGTGAATATCGCTTGGGCAACCTGAACCGCCGGACTTCTCTCCGTGGATTCCAGAGCATCCCAAAGAACCTCCTTCCCCCGATACGGCCCAAAGGTCGACAAGCCATAGGCCAACCTACCGTCGGCTAGCGGTGTTTCCCCAACCAGGTATCTCCCACCAGCAATACACCGCCCCAGCCGGGACAAGCTCTAAGCTCCCGATCGTTCTCCCGGAATGTGAGGTAGTATAGTGCTTGTTAGTGGAAGCGTATGTGTGAGGGCTGAGGATAGGACAAGGAAGAGGAAGGACAGATCGCGCGCGGTCCTTGGCCCGTTTGTTGGGGTACTGTTCCGGGATTCGCCAGGTGTTTATCAGAGAAACCACGGAAAACTACCCATCATAGCAGCCGACCGCTTGAATTCTCCTCCAGACAGCGACTGAATCAGACCTAGCTGACAAGCTAGTGTCGAAAATCCTGTCGCCGTCGGGACTCGAACCTTCTTTGAACGGTTTTCGTTGTACGCTTTAGTATAGGAGAAACACAATTTTTGAGCCCAATATTTTCCACTATGGTGGAGAATAGTGTGTGTGTGTGTGTATGTGTGTGTGTGTGTATAATATATATATATATATATATATATATATATATATATATATATATATAGACACACACACACGTCACTTTGGAAACATATACATACGTCACTTTGAAAGTAATCTCTTCAGTTAACTGAAGTATTATTTTTACTTTGTTTATTTACGCAGAATATTATAGCATATTATCATGCCGCTGTCGGGACTCGAAGCTAGTTCACAGGCACTGCAGTGGCATCAGTTGATGTACTGAGCCACCTGTTGAAACCACCGGTTAAAACTCCGAAATCGTTCAACAAAACGAAGAGCGTAAATCGGGTTTGCCGGAGTCCGAATTCCTCTGCCTCTTCTGCGGTCGCGACGACCACAGCACCGCATCTCACTTTCTACACATTTTTTTCGCTTTTATTCTTCAGCCATCCATGGAGTTTCGGTCAGATGCGTTTCAGAAAAGAAATAAACAAGGCAAGAGACTCGATTGCGCCACAACTTTCCGTCAAATGTTTATGAGATCGGTTACTATACTTGGGTTGTTCTAACGTGGCGGGTGAGGATAGTATCTCCAAGATGGAATTCGGTTTTTTCAATCATTCTCAGTCCTGCCGCTAGAGTCGCTTGATCTGCAGCACTGCTTGATGCAGTTGTGATCATGCGACATCTTCCGACAGGACCGAGAATGACTGCAACAGGCGAGCTGAATTCCATCTTGGAGACACTACCTTCAGCCGTCACGTTAGAAAAACCCAAGTATAGTGATTGATTTCTTCGTGTTTCCGGGCACGTTAACTGCTTTGGTCATTAGTCCCGTTAGTGTAGTGTTCTCGGGAGATGGCGGTGATCTTGCCCCGCTGGATGGCGAGATCCGGCGCCGACCTACCGTCGGCTAGTGGGGTTTCCCCCTAACCAGGACTCTCCCACCAACGGGGCACCGCCCCAGCCGAGACAAGCTCTAAGCTCCCGACCGGTCTCCCGGAATATGCGGTAGTGTAGTGCATGTTAGTGTAAGTGTGTGTGTAAAGGGAGAGTATAGGACAAGGAAGAGGGAGGAAAGATCGCGCGCGGTCCGTGGCCCGTTTGGTAGGGTGCTGCTCCGGCATTCGTCTGGTTTTGATCGAAGAAACCACGGAAAACTACCGATCAGAGCAGGCGGCCGCTAGAATCTCCTCCAGACAGCGACTGAATTCCTAGCGGAAAGCTAGTGTCAAAAATCCTGCCGCCGTCAGGACTCGAACCTAGGATCTCCCGGTCAGAGGCGTTGCAGTGACATCAGTTGATGCACTGAGCTACCGCTCCCGGTAAGTTAGTGATTCTCGTTGGACCTGAAGCAACTCCGTTTGTATCTCCAGAGATGTGATGATGCACGAATTACGAAACGATTTCACAGGGACACTCTCATTAATTTGAATTGTTGAATGGAATGTATCTGAACGTGTTTTCTTTTTGTGACCATGAGATCTATTCTCCCACTTGAACTCTTCATTCCATCGATGAAGGTTGAAGCCACATTTCGCCGCAAACGAATAGTTACGACTGTCTTTCTAACATTGTGAAACCATCACCTTAGATTTCTCCTCGGAAGGGAGCAGTTTTAGAAGTCGGACACTCGTTTTTTGTTGGGATGAATTCTGTTTATTGACAATTTATTTCTACATACATTTTATGCATATGATTTAATAAGGCTACTTACATTGGTGGAAATGTTACTCAACAATAGCATTACATTAGTTCGATCGCGACAAAGAAGATATTTCAGAGTAAATAAACAGAGGTTGTCTGGTATCAACCTCTGTAAATAAACAGAGGTTGTCTGGTATCATTTGATACCAGACAATCTTTGTTTATTTACTGTGAATTAATAAGGTATCTATATCACCAACAATCTAATTAAAGATATTTCGGATCACCATGACACTTAGAATTCTTCAATCTTCCAATGCTGCCCTCGGCTGAATGTTATTGGAGAATGAATTCGAAAATTTGGAATGAATTGGAGGTTATGAACAAAAACAATCAACTGATAAAAACAATATTAAAACTTATTTCTTGCGAGTTGTAAAATTGTGCAATACGATTTTTCGGTGTCCTATGTTTACTTTAATTTCTGAAAAATGAACACACATTTAATGACAAGGTCTGGGACTAGCTCCCAGCTCTCGAATGATTTCCTGACACGTGTGGTAGTGTAGTACACGTCGTGTGTGTGTGTGTATATATATATATATATATATATATATATATATATATATATATATATATATTTGTGTGTGTGTGTGTGTAGGGGGTGAGGGGTGGATAGTTCGCGCGCGGTCTCTGACCCATTTATTGGGGTACTTCTCCGGCTTTCGCCTGGTGTTGCTCGGAGAAACTGCGGAAAACTACCGATCAGAGCAGGCGGCCACTGGAATTTTCCTTCAGACACTCAGTTCTACCTATCTAGCTAGGGTCGAAAATCTTTCCACTGCCGGGACACGAAACCTAGAACCTGACGTCACAAGTACGTTTCTCTAAGGGAAAATTTCTTAGTTGCTGGTCATGAAGACAGATCAGTGTGGAAATTTGAAAATAGTTTAGTTATCCAAGTTTCCAATGAGACGACAGAATATTATTCATAAATCTTTTCAGTACCAGTGAACCAATGAGCGTTTAATGTCTCGGAGAAATTTATTTTGAATAACTTTAATTTTTGAAAAATTGAAATGAAGTCTCTGGGACATTTTCCAAATTTTCAAAAAGTGTCTCCATGGCAAATTTTGTTGTTGGAGAGTGTGAAGGAGGTTTTAGAGAATGATGTAGGTCTTATTTTCTTTAAAAAGTCTGATTTTTCGGAAATTGCAAAAGTTCAAAAAATTTTTTCGGCATCTTCTAACAACTAAAATATTAAAGATACAGTTTTTTCGCTTAATGAAATTTGTTCCATAAAGATAGATAATAAAATAAGGTCCTGTACAATTTTCAGAAAATTTCCGTACATTTCTGGTAATTTTGCGTAAAATAGGGCGGAAAGTACGTGCTATTTTAGCTACACTAGGTCCATTTCAGTTTAGAAAGAGCCATTGATGCTTTACAGACGCTGAAACGTTTTGTTGACTACAGATGACTTCAGAGGGGTTTTCCAGACTTCGAAGCGTTTAAACATTCCTTTTACTACACGTGTGACGACCGCTTAGGGCTCAATGATGTCACTGCAGTGCCTTTGACCGGGACCTGTGGTTCGATTCCCGAGAGTGGCAGGATTTTCGACACTAGCTTTTCAGCTAGGTCGAATTCAGCTGCTGCCTTGAGAAGAATTCTAACGGCCGGCAGCTCTGATTTGTAGTTTTCGTGATTTCTCCGATCAACACCAGGCGAATGCCGGATCAGTACCCTAACAAACGAGCCGCGGATCGCGCGCGATCTTTCCTTCATCTTCCTTGTCCTCTTCTTACCCCTTACGCACATACCACACACACTTAAACAAACAAGCAGTACACTACCAAATATTTCGGGAGTTTAGAGCTTGTGGGAGATACGTGGTTGTGGAAATACCCTCAAGTTGACGGGTAGGGACACCAGATCACGCCAGCGTGAGGTCACGCTACAAAACATGCAATACACGTACGGGAATAATGTCCTCAGCAGTTGACGTGCCCGGAACAATCAATCAATACACACAGATACTTGTATTCCTCAGCGACCAGTATGAAGCAAGATTTTCAACGTGAGAGATCAAGTACAATTTGCCTTCCTTGTAGGGATGAGAAATTGGACCTCTCGAAATATTTCTTTTGGGGAATGTTCACATTTAACTGAATTAACTACCACAAATTAAATTTAAATTATAAGCATAAAAAGACAGCTCATCTATTCAGATGTGAGATCTTTCTATTAAACAATTTTTAAAAAAATGATTGCACACAGTTATAATTTGATTTAAAATGTAAAATATGGCAAGTAGTAAAAAACCCAGTCCAGAAAATGTATCCATTCTATCAAATAAGCACCTAAAAAATCTTAAAAAGCTAGACAAGAAGAAACTGAAGGCCGAACACAAATTTGAAGGGAACGAATTATCTAGAACACTGTGTCAAGGTTAAATTTAATAGTAAGAATATTCAAATTATCACCCACATCTATCGGGTTGTGAACCACATTACGTGACACCGAAACCACGAAGTCACGAAAGAAAGAATGTAAAGAAAAGTGGTCGTATGTCGCCTTGCTATTTATTGCTGATGCAATTTCACTGTCCTCTCTCTCTTGGCCTCTCTCCCCTGCCCTTCCCTGTTGCACTTCCCTGTTTTTACTTTTTATTTAATCTCCTGTACATCTTGGAGGATATTTATATCTATTGAAAAGTGTTTTAAAATAAATTAAATATATCTCTTCATTGGAGACCTAACAATGGTGCGATGTTTCTTGAATCATTGTGGTTTCTACGGATCATAAGGTTTTCCTATTACAAGGAACACCAATATGTATACTTTAGACTAGTTTCTGTGTTTTCATGATCCCCTAATTAACTTATTTTAAACATGACAAATACGAAAATTGTTAATTTTTAAAATTGTCAATTTTAATTTTTCTTTTCCAAAAGTTTGACTAATATCAAGAACATGCACAAGCCTTAAAATATGCAAAATTATTTTTTCAGGAAAGCTCTAAAACGCTTATTTGAAAAAAAGTATTTTCAAAGTAACAATTGGCACAAAAAAATATGCATTTGTATCAAATCTGGGCTCAAGATATAGCAAAGTTGATTACCTTTTTTCAAAGGTAGAAACTTCCATTATTCATCGTGCTTGGAATGTATGCTTTTCCCTTTCCCTCTCACATTATATCAGATGCTGTCTTTGTGTGCAAATAGTCTGGTAGCTGCTGCCTCATCAAAATAAAAATATGATTGACATTTGTAAGTCGTCGGCTAATGTGTAGAAAATAAACATGTCATACGATCGTGCCGTGTGATATCCGTGATTGAAAGAGTGGGTTTTGTGTAGTACCAGTGTACAACAAACATTGGTTTTAACACAAGCATAGTCCTCATAAATGAA